>CAJQZJ010003646.1:15854733-15887974 GCA_907164525.1 Lophiomys imhausi
TGTGTGTGTGTGTGTGTGTGTGTGTGTGTGTGTGTGTGTGTGTCTGTACACATGTGGAGATCAGAGAATCAACTCCCCTTGATTCTCTCTTTCTACCACGTGGGTCCCAGGATTGAACGAAGATTGTCAGGGTTGGCAACAGGAGCCTTTTCCCATGTTGCTTTGGTTTTTGAGACAGGGTCTTGCTAAATTGCCCTATCTGGCCTCAAACACAAGTTGATCCTCCTGAGAATTAGGGATTACAGATTATAGGCCTGTTTGTCTGTCACGTTCCCCCCTCCCATCCCCCTCCACAAACTGCTAAGGAATTGAAGGAAGGGGCCTGTTGATTGCTAGACAAATGGTTTACTATGGCGCAAAATACCCAAAAAATGTGCTATAAGATGGAAAGATATCCTCACATCCTGGTCAACAGCTCCTAGGAAACACTTACAGTACCAATCGATTTTGTGACAAAGATGATTTTTTTTTTTAAGTGATAGAAATTCAAGCCGGGCGGTGGTGGCGCACGCCTTTAATCCCAGCACTTGGGAGGCAGAGGCAGGCGGATCTTTGTGAGTTCGAGGCCAGCCTGGTCTACAAAGCGAGTCCAGGACAGCCAGAGATATTCAGAGAAACCCTGTCTCAAAAAAAAAAAAACAAAAAACAAAAACAAAGAAATTCAAACTCAGGGCCCTTGGGTAAGCACGCTTCTTTTGAGTTATAGCCCCAGTCCTGCTGGCTTCAGATGGGTGGGCAGAAAATAGGTGAGTAGAAGATGCTATCGGCAATGTGGGTGTGAGCAGCACAGCACTGACAAGTGTAGCACTATTTGTTTGCTGAGTTTGAAGTTCATTATTTATTTGTAGAATTATAGCTCCATACCCCATATGCACTACCCTCAGAGAACAGAAGAGGGCATCAGATCCCTTGGAACTGACGTTATACAGACAGTGTGAGCCACCATGTGGTCCTCTGGAAGAGCACTCAGTGCTTAGCTGCCGAGCCATCTCTCCAGTCCAAATTTTAGGCTTTAAAAATTATTTATTTACATTTGTTATTTTCTTTCTTTCTTTCTTCCTTCCTTTCTTCCTTCCTTCCTTCCTTCCTTCCTTCCTTCCTTCCTTCCTTCCTTCCTTCCTTCCTTCCTTCCTTTCTTTCTTTCTATGCCAAGCAGTGGTAGCATACAGTTTTAATCCAAGCACTCTGGAAGCAGAGGCAGGCGGATCGCTTGAGTTCCAGGCCAGCTTAGTCTACAGAGCAAGCTCTAGGACAGCCAGAACTATACAGAGAAACCGTCTTGAAGGAGAAAAAAAGCTATTTTCTTTTTTTTTAAACTATTTTCTTAATTGTTTTATTTTATGTGTATAAGTCTTTTGCTTGTCTGTATGTATGTGCAGCATATATGGGCCTAAGGGTGAATGGCTGTGATCCACTACATGGATTCTAGGACTGAGCCTGGATTCTCTAAAAGAACAGCAAGAGCTCTTAACCACTGAGCTGTCTCTCCAACCTCCTTAGCATTTATTTATGTTGAGGCAGATAAAATGGCTCAAGAGTTAAAAGTACATATTGTTCCGGGCGTGTGTGGTTGCGCACGCCTTTAATCCCAGCGCTTGGGAGGCAAATGCAGGCGGATCTCTGTGAGTTCAAGGCCAGCCTGGTCTACAAAGTGAGTCCAGGACAGCCAGGGCTGTTACACAGAGAAACCCTGTCTCGAAAAACCAAAAAAAAGTACATATTGCTTCTGCAGAGGACTCAAGCTCTGCTTCCAGAACCCATGTTAAACATCTTACACTTATCCATAACTCTACCTCCAGGGGATCAGAAGCCCCCCCTCTGTGTCTGTAAGCACCTGCACTCACACATGGATACCACCAAATCAGAGGCACATATTTACAACAAAGTCTTTCTTTTTTTGTTTTTTTTGAGACAGGGTTTCTCTGTGTAGCCCTGGTTGCCCTGGACTCACTTTGTAGACCAGGCTGGACTTGAATTCACAGAGAACCACCTGCCTCTGCCTCCCGAGTGCTGAGATTAAACATGTGCGCCACCATACCTGACCTAAAGATTTATTTCTAGAGACTGGAGAGATGGATCATTGGTTAAGAGTACTAGAATTGGCCGGGCGGTGGTGGCGCACGCCTTTAATCCCAGCACTTGGGAGGCAGAGGCAGGTGATTCTCTGTGAGTTCGAGGCCAGCCTGGTCTACAAAGTGAGTCCAGGACAGCCAAGGCTACACAGAGAAACCCTGTATCAAAAAACCAAAAAGAAAAAAAGAGTACTAGAATTGGAGTTACAGACCTTTGTGAGCGGCCATGTGGATGCTGTGGACCAAACCCAGATCCTCAGAAAGAGCAGTCAGCGCTCTTAACATATGACTCATCTCTCCAGCCCCTACATCATATATTTTAATTAATTTTTTTTTTTTAAAGATTTATTTATTGTGTATACAGTGTTCTGTCTGCAGGTATATCTGCAGGCCAGAAGAGGGCACCAGATTTCATTATAGATGGTTGTGAGCCACCATGTGGTTGCTGGGAATTGAACTCATGACCTCTGGAAGAGCAGCCAGTGCTCTTAACCGCTGAGCCATCTCTCCAGCCCTTTAATTAATTTTTTAAAATTTAAATTCATGGGCGTTTTGCCTGAATGTCTGTCTGCTCACAACATGTATTCAGTGCCTTTGAAGGCCAGAAGAGGGCATTAGATCCCTGTAACTGAAACCACATATGGCTGGGAGCCACCATGTTGGTGCTGGGAATTGTTAGAAGAGGGCTTCAGATTCCTCTGAAAGTGGAGCTACAGGTATTTGTGAATCATGTAACGGGAACACAACTCAGTCTTTTGGAAGAGCCAAGAGTGATCCTAACCACTGAACCATCTCTCTAGTCCCTACATTTAAAACATTATATCTTACTTATTTGTTCGGTGTGCATGTATGCATGTGCTGACACACTTATGGATATCAGAGGATAACTCAGGGGGATCATTTCTCCACTTCCACCAGGTAGGTCCAGGAGCTAGAAGCCAGGTCCTCAGACTTGGTATCTAGCACCTTTACCTGCTGATCCATCTTGCTGGACCTTAAGTTTTTGCTACTTTTTCAATTGTTTCTTGGTTTTTAGTTTTGGTTTTTTTTGAGACAGAGTTTCTCTGTGTATCCCTGGCTGTCCTGGACTCACTTTGTAGACCAGGCTAGCCTCAAACTCACAGAGATCCACCTGCCTCTGCCTCCCAGTGCTGGGATTAAAGGTGTGCGCCACCACACATAGCTAATTATAAGCATGAGAGTTAGAGAGAGGTGCTTCAAGAGTTAAGACACACAGGAGAGCACAGGCATGAGAGGGCTTCTCCACAGAGAGTCCCTGTTTTCTTCAGCTTCATTAGTAAGCTCTTGGGTTTCATTGGTGGCAGCCGGGAAGGAGACAATTCTTCAAGTGTGATTCCTTCTTTGCAAGTGTATCAACTTAACAACCAGGATTAACCCTCACCAGGTCAACCTTGTTGTGTGGGTTCTCTCCTTCCTCATTTACAAGGGTTTTGGGGATCAAACTGAGGTCACCAAATCTGTGCAACTGTCACTCCCGCTCCCCAATTTATTTTCTGTTTTCTGTTTATGGTGTTTTGCCTGCATGTGTGTCTGTGTACCATATGCATGAAGTGTCCAAGGAGGTCAGAAGAGGGCACTGAATCCCTTAGAACTGAAGTTACAGAAAGTTGTGGCCACCATGTGGTGCTAGGAATTGAACCTGGGTCCTCTGGAAGAGCAATCAGTGCTCTCAACGAATTAGCCATTTCTCCAGTCCCACATAATTTTTTGTCTTGTTTTATTTTGTTTTGTTTTGAGGCATGGTCCTATATAGCTCATGCTGGCCTCAAACTTCTGATTCCCCTGCTTCCACCTCTCAAGTGCTGGAGTTAATAGGCCTATGCCATCATACCTGAATTTCTCTCTCTCTCTCTCTCTCTCTCTGTGTGTGTGTGTGTGTGTGTGTGTGTGTGTGTGTCTCTCTTTCTCTCTTCATTTATGATGATAAGGGATTGAACCCAGGACTGCTTTGTGGCTACTAGGCATTCTATCATTGGGTTGTATCCCTAGCCTTAGTTTTTGGGGTGTGTGTGTCTCAGGAGGTTCTTGTAGACTAGACTACCTTCAAAATTACTGGGTAGCCAAGTAACTCTTGCTTTTCTGAGACAGGGTCTTGCCATATAGCCTAGACTTTGTCGCGTCCCCCTCGACCAGCAAGGACGACGCAACTCGCAAAAGCTCTTCTCCAGCAGTTTATTCAGGTCCCTTGAAAACAGTCTTCCGAATGCCCGGGCAGGCCCAACCCACAGGCTAAATACTATATGAACAGCCAATCAAGTAAAGCCACATGGTGCTATCTTAGAGGCCCACGTATGCGGAAGCAAGCCAGATCAGCGGTCTTAGCCAAATATGGACTTGTTTACCACAGAGAGCGCTCACCATTAGGGTGGTGGAAGGCGGAAACCGGCGCCATCTTTAGGGCGCGGCACGTCGCAGCTCTCTACAAGACTTGATTCCTTGATGTTGTCCTCTTGTCTCAGCCTGCTGAGGGCTGGGATTACAGGCATAGGCCACTACACCTTAATCCTCTTATTTGTCTGTTTATTATTTATTTATTTGTTTATTTATTTATTTATTTATTTTTTTGGTTTTTTCGAGACAGGGTTTCTCTGAATATCTCTGGCTGTCCTGGACTCGCTTTGTAGACCAGGCTGGCCTCGAACTCACAAAGATCCGCCTGCCTCTACCTCCCAAGTGCTGGGATTAAAGGCGTGCGCCACCACCGCCCGGCTTGTTTATTATTTATTTTACACTGCTAGGGATCGAACTCAGGGACAATCTCTTCAACTGTCACCAACAGGCTGATGTGAAGTAGCACCAAGGGTAAATGGAGCAGGTGGCTCCCTGGAGGCTCTCCTAGCTTAATCCCAGGGCCTCTGGAAAGCAGTTTCAAGTCAAAGAGGCCACGAGGAGGCCTTGACTCATAGCCAGTTGGGACAGAACCAACCTGGAATTTCCCTGACCATAGGGACTTTAAAGGCTGGAATCCCTACAAGTTAAGAATGTAAGACATAACAAGACTCTTTTAAATTTCAGGCTTACAGGCAAGATAATGTATAGAAAGCTTTTTAATTTTTCTGTGAAGATTGTCAATAGCCTTTTCAGATGATAGAAGTAAAGAAGGCTCAGGGAGGGACCTGCTTCAAGGCATAAAATCCCTTCCCAGGCCCTGTTTCTAAACAGGCACTGTGCTGCCTTCCCAGATGTTGGCTGAGAGCCCCACCAACTCCCTGGGGCTTGCTTGCTATGGAATACTCAGCTGCTCCCATCCTTGTTTCTATGTGTCTAATCAAGAAGTTCAGGAAATAAGATTTTCTCTAGTCCTTTGCGGGGAGGGTGCTGGGAGAGCTTGGGGGCTTGGAGAAGCTTTCTGCAGCTGGGAGCAGGAAGCCAAAGAATGTTTGTGTGTCTCTGGTTTTCCTGGGACCCATGTCTTGCCATTTAAGTCTCTGAACTCCTCCTCTTGATCCCCCAGACAGGGACTTTCAATTTAGTCTTGACTGTCCTGGAACCTGTTATGTAGACAAGACTGGCCTCAAACTCAAAATAGAGGTTCCTCGTGCCTCTGCCTCCGGAGTCCGGAGTACTGAGATTAAAGGTGTGTGCTACCATGCCTGGATCCCTGGGCTCTCCATCAAAAACATGTTTGTTTCTTTTTCTTTTCTTTCTTTTTTTTTTGAGACAGGGTTTCTCTGTGTAACCTTGGCTGTCCTGGACTAACTTTGTAGACCAGGCTAGCCTTGAACTTACAGATATCCACTTGCCTCATCTTCCCGAGTACTGGGATTAAAAGGTGTGCGCCACCACACTCTGCAATTACTGACAGCTGTGAATTGTCATGTGGGTGCTGGGATTTGAACCTGGGCCCTTTGGAAGAGCAGTCAGTGCTCATAACCACTGAGCCATCTCTCCAGCCCTATTTCTTTTCTTTTTACTTCATGTCTATGAGTGTTTTGCCTGCATATATGTATATTTACCACTTTTGTGCAGTGCTTAGGGAGGCCGAGTCCCCCGAAAATAGAGTTACAAGTGGTTGTGAGCCACCATGCGGATTCTGGAATTGAACCTGGGTCCTTCCCAAGAACAGCCAGTTGCACTTAACAACTGAGCCATCTCTCCAGTTCCTCTGGGTTCCATTTTGACTTTTACTATCTTCATGCTTTATCCCTCATACAAGAAATCCAGATTGATAACTTTGGCTCCAGACAGTGCAAGACCCAGTTGGCTGTTTGTCTCGGATCTGTTGTCCACAAGTCTCAGCAAAGCCTAGGTTGCCTGGTTTGGGGCCTGCTTGGGCAGTCAGGTCACCTCTGCCCCATTTGGCCTGGAAGTGTCCTGTTACCGCTGAAGCCCTCCTGGGAATTCACAAAGCTAGCAGGAAATTCAGCTTGACCAAAAGGCTCAGCTATGCGACCTCTCCTCTAGAAGGACTCATCCAGCTTCTCGTTTCCTGGGGGTATATTTCTCTAACCAGGAACGGAAATGCAAACTTCTTAGCTGTGCAATTGTAACTTTCACTCCTCTGCCATTAGCCTTCTTGCATGACTGACAATGGAGTAGATGTTTAGTAAGTGCCTTTAGGGGGCAATGCCAAAGGGGTCATTGGTATACTGTCCTAAGCCTTGAATACGCTTTCTTTCTGAGATAAGATTTCATATAGTCCAGAGAGACAGGCTTTGAACTTCCTTTTTTCCTTCCTTCCTTCCTTCCTTCCTTTCTTTCTTTTTTTTTTTTTTTGTTATTTAAACATTTTTATTTAGGGGCTGGAGAGATGGCTCAGCAGTTAAGAGCACTAGTTGTCTTCTGAAGGACCTGGGTTCAAATCCCAGCACCCATATAGCAGTTCATAGATGTCTGCAATTGCCAGGCATGGTGGCGCCCGCCTTTAATCCCAGCCCTCGGAAGGCAGAGGGAGGTGGACCTCTGTGAGTTCAAGGCTAGTCTGGTCTACAAAGTGAGTCCAGGACAACCAGCTATACACAGAGAAACCTTGTCTTGAAAAATTAAAAAAAAACTTTTTTTTAAGGTTTTTTTCAAGATCCAACTACCTCTGCCTCCCAAGGGCTAGGATTAAAGGCGTGAGGGGCATATGTTCTATTTTTATATGTATGTCTAAGCACCACATGCCTTCCTGGTACCCAGGGAGTCCAGAAAAGGGCCCTGGATTCCCTGAAACTAGCCTTATAGACACCATGTGGGTGCTGAAACTCAAACCCAGGTCCTCTGGAAGAGCGGCCAGGGTTCTTATTTGTTGAGCCATTTTGCCAGCCCTGAACTTTCTTTTTTTTTTAATATTTATTTATTATGTATACAATGTTCTATATTTTAGTACATATACCCACACAACAGAAGAGGGCACCAGATCCCATTATAGATGGTTGTGAACCACCATGTGGTTGCTGGGAATTGAATTCAGGACCTCTGGAAGAGCAGCCAGTGCTCTTAACCTCTGAGCCATCTCTCCAGCCCAGCCCTGAACTTTCTATGTATGTGATGATGACCTTAAATTTCTGGTCCTCCTGTCCCACTAAGATTACAGACAAATGTTACCACACCTGATTGCCAGTGCGGGAGATCAAACCCAGGGCCTCAGTGTATGCCAGGCAGGCATCCTGCCTGAATCACAGCCACAGTCTCTCTCCCTCTGGCTCTTCTTTTTTTGGATAAAGTTTCACCAGTGGCCTTGGCTAGCCTGGAATTTGCTATACAAAACAATGAGAGGGGCCTCAAACTCTCAACAGTCCTACTTCTGCCTCTCCAGTCCTGAGACTGTATGCTGTTGGAGTTTGGGCTGCAACATGTCAATCAGATCTACTGAGAGCTCCTTCCAGACAATTTCCTTTTTGGCTTTGGGCAATCTTGTTCAATCAAACGTTCATTATTTACTTGTGTTTGAGATTGAACCCAGCACCTCATGCATTCTAAGAACTTTCTGGACCACTGACCTACATCCAGCTCTCTATTCCAGCTTTATTGGGTACATTAGGAGTGACAGGCTGCCTTGTGGTGGTGGCACACACCTTTAATCCCAGCACTTGGGAGTCAGAGGCAGGCAAGTTTATGTAAATTTGAGGACAGCCTGGACTACAGAGTGAGTTCCAGGACAGCCAAGGCTACACAGAGAGTACCAGGACAGCCAGGGCTACACAGAAAAACCCTGTCTCAAACAACAACCAAACCCAAAACGAAACAAAACAAACAAACAAAAAAACGAAATAAAGAAGAAAATGGCAGACTGGCACATGCCTGCAATCCTGACACAGGTAGTCAAATGCCACAGTTTGAAGCCAGCCTTATCTAGTGAGTTCCAGGCCAGCCAAAGCATACAGTGACAGGCTATCTGAAAAATAAACAAATTAGGTTGGAAAGATGGCTCTGCCCTTAAGCGCACTATACATGAAAAAAACTTGATTTCACTTCCCAGGTACACATGTTGGGCAGCCCACAGCCAGCTCCAGGGAGATCCAACAGCCTGGCCAGACACAGACACATACACATAATTAAAAATAATAAAGTTGCCGGGCGGTGGTGGCGCACGCCTTTAATCCCAGCACTTGGGAGGCAGAGGCAGGCGGATCTTTGTGAGTTCGAGGCCAGCCTGGTCTACAAAGTGAGTCCAGGACAGCCAAGGATACACAGAGAAACCCTGTCTCGAAAAAAAACAAAAACAAAAAAATAATAATAAAGTTAGGGCTGGAGAGATGGCTTTGTGGTTAAGAGCACTGACTGTTCTTCAAGAGGACCCGTGTTCAATCCCAGCACCCACATGGCAGTTCACAATTGTCTCTAATCTGACACTCTTACACAAACATACACGCAATACACATGAAATAAAAATAAATGAATTAGGGCTGGAGAGATGGCTTGGTGGTTAAGAGCACTGGGTTCTCTTCCAGAGGATCCTGGTTCAAATCCCAACACCCACATGGCAACTCACACCTGCCTGTAACCCCAGTTGAAGGGGATTCGACACCTTCACACAGACAGACATGTAGGCAAAACACCGATGCACACAAAATAAAAATAAATTTTAAAAATAAGTTAATTAGCTAAAATAAAGTTAAGTCTTAAAACCAACAAAAGAAAACTAAGTGATAGGCCAGCTCTAGGCACTAGAGGTTCACAGGAAGAGAGGAGACAAATAGACTCAGGCTCTTCAGTGTGTTTTAGACGTAAACCCTAAGTTGCTTAGAGCAACATAGTGTGCCAAGCAGGGGTCCAAAGCAGGGAGGGACCAGAAACAGAGAGGAGGAATGAGCCCAGAGTGAGATAGGGCAAGCAAGAAAAGAATGTTGTGGGCAGAAGGGCCAGCATGTGGGAAGGCTGGAGGGAAGCTGGCAGATGCTTGGCATGTTTACATAAACTTAAAGAGGTCCCTTGTAACTGGGGTGTCTGAGGATCCACATGGCTTGCGTGGTATGCAAAGGAAAGTGAGGCAAGGGGGTGGTGCTAAGTATAGGGAACATACAGGAAGATAGAAAAGGGGAGTGGTGGGGGTGTTAAGGGAAAGTGGAGAGGACAGAACCAGGCAGGTGGGTCAAGGTTTCTCAAACCTGTGCATGCGTGTTGTCTGTCTGTCTATCTGTCTTATCACCTGTCAGGGAGATAGGTCAGGGAGAACACTAAACAGAGTTTGGAAAGTCACTGTATTACCACATGGGGCTGGATTAGAAGGTGACTGAAAGCAGAGACTTCCACAGAGGACAGAGCCCTGCAGCCTCTCCTCTCCGGGGACCACTGTTCTATTCAAGAACTCATCAGAAGGAAGACCTGGCCACAAGAAGACAAGAAGGGAGCACAGGGTAGAGCTAGCCCCTCATTCTCATGCTGATAAGAGGCAGGCAACCTTGGCCCCTGTGGTGATTGAGAGCAGACACAGCTGTTGTTCCTGGCAAGGGTGCAGGCATCCCACAGCTGTGGCAGTTCATGGATGCCAGGGTCACCAGGATTTGAGGGCCAAGGACATCTGAAAGGAGGGGTTGTTGGTGGGCCAGTGGAGATAGCAAGGCGTGGAAGAGAAAGTCAAGGCAGTTCAGCTGGGGGCAATGCCCCACTAGGATCCAGCTGTCCAGGAACAGCTGCACAGAACCGGCAGTAACAGGTGAGGAAGCCCTTTGTCCACAGAGTGTGGGAAAGAACCAGGGGTGGGAAGGAGAGGACTACAGGGAGGAAGGAGAGGACTACAAGGAGGAGGAGGAGGACCTGAGGGAAAATGTACAGAAGCATCTATATACCAAAGGTCCTGAGCCTTGCTTGGTAGCCATGCTTGTAATTGAAGGGAAGGCAGAGGCAGGAAAACTGCTGTAAATTCCAGGCCATCCTGATCTACATGATGAGTTCCAGGACAGCCACTCCTATACAGTATAAAATCCTGTCTCAATGGATGACAACAACAAACACAAAAATAAAAAAAGAAAAAAAAAGAAGAGGAAGACAAAGAATAAAAGAAGAAAAACCTGCAAATAACCCTTGTTAAACTTATTGGCACACACATACACAGAGTCACACAAAGATGTGAAAATGGAAGTATGAAAGAATGGGGACACTTGAGAGGAAGGGGATTAATGAGAGGGGGATAAGAGAGGGTGATTTGAAATAAATATCAAAATACATTATGTATATGTCTGAAAATGCCATAATGAGGGGCTGGAGAGATGGCTCAGTGGTTAAAAGCACTGGTTGCTCTTCCAAAGGACCCAGGTTCAAATCCCAGCACCCACATGGCAGTCCACAGCTCTCTGTAATTGCCAGGCATGGTGGTGCACGCTTTTAATCCCAGCACTCAGGAGGCGGAGGCAGGCAGATCTCTGTGAGTTCAAGGTTAGCCTGGTCTACAGAGTTAGTCCAGGACAGCCAGGAACACACAGAGAGAACCTGTCTCAAAAAAAAAAATGTTGTAATAATGAGACTCATTAATATATATAATATATATATATATATATAATCAATATATGATAATAAAAAACTTAAAGAAGAAAAGAAAGGGATAAAAGGCCTGGCAGCTAGAATCCCTCACTCAGGGGAGGAAAAGCTGTGGTCAGGAGCAGGGACCTAGGAAGAAAACAAGGTTACTTTTTTCTTCATTTCAAGAGCTTTCCCAAAGATCAGCATTTTAGGAAGCACTGCCTTTCTAGAACCGCCCCCACCCCCCAGCCTTCCCCAACCTCCTCCCAGGGTTACATTTCCCCTTCTCTCATCTCTTCTCTTTGCTTATCCACTACTATGTCTCGGTCCTTCTCCTTGAAAGACAAGCAAACAGACCTTGGGATTCCTAAGAGCCCTTATGAAATCCTGATCTGTAAGGATGACAGAGAAAGGAGTTTGCTTACCCAAGGTTGCCAAGTCTGTTTTTGTACACTTAGTTTTTGGTGTCTTGTCTCAAGGCCTCCAGTGCATACCCACTGGCTGTAAAAGTAAGTGGGCCTTAGGCTCCCTCTGATTTTGCCTCCTGTGAACATAGGGACTTTATTGGAAGTGGATCTGGTCCAGTGGCTGTAGGTGCAGCAAGGTGGCTGGGGAATTCCCATTTTTCTGTTCCCTGTAATGATATGGCCTCAGTAACTCCCCTTGAACCAACTACCAAGCAGCCCAGAGGTTAGCTGAGGCCAGCCTTTCTCTCTGGGATCCTTTCAGTGTGAGAGGAACAGCTGCAGGGTCCTGGTGCTGGGGCCCAGAATTTTCCTTTGGGAGCAGACTTCTCTATTGTCCCATGTCCTCATTTTTTCACTAGCTGCCATAAACCCTCCAATGCCTGGGCACCGAGATGACAAAACAATTTTTTTCACCTTTTCGGGAAAACCCCTTCATCTACTGTGAATGGGTCTTTGTATGCCCTTGGGGACCTGGCAACACTTCTGTGAAGAGTTGTCATCATGAGTGTAGTAAGTCCTGCTCCCCATGCCCTGTCTCCCATAGCCTGGAGTCTTGGTTTCAAGTGGGATCTATCTCTCTCCCTCTCTCTCTCATTTTAAGAACCTGTCTTGGCCCACTCAGCCCTTCCCTCTATAGGCCTTCCTACTCCCTGGGGTCCCTTGGCCTATCCACTCCAATGACCCTATTTAATAGATGTAGCACCTTCCCTGGGAATCATATCTACTCACAGGGAATCTAGCCAGGACTTTGGTCCAGTTTGGGTAGGAGTAGAAGCAGTTGCTGGAGAGACCTTTGAATGCCAGAAGCCTTAAGTAAGCAGTGAGCTGGTAGGAAGACGTGAGGAGACAGCTGGCTGAGGCTTCGTGCAGCCAGGTGACCCTATACTCATCCCCAGGGTCTCCTCTATGTCTGTGTTTGTCAGCAGTCCTGAGGCAGTTCGGCGAAGAATGTACTGGAGAGCATCTTAGAGCATCATCCCCCACCCCCCCACTGCTCCTCCTTCTTTTTCTGACTCCTGACCTTGCCCAGTCACTGGCCCCGACCCACCTAGTTATAAAGGATCCAGCCAGGCAGGGTCTCCTCTAAAGCCCTTACTTGTTGTGCATACCGGAGTTGCCCAACCCCAGAGGAGCCCGTCCTCCTATGGCAGGGATGTCCCTTCCCCCTCAACTTTTCTCCCCCAAGTGGGGGAAGCAGGGGCCAGACACGCTACATTCCAATGAAGGTAGAGTCAGGGAAAGTGAGGTCTTTGCTCTTCAAATGCTTGTTCTGACTTGACTCCCAAGATACCTGATGCCCCCCCCCCCCATTACCCCCTTCTTTGCCCCCACCCAGCCTGGTGCCCTTCCTGACTCCTCCTGTGTTTTCTCACCTGTCTTTTTCCACCTACCAAGAGAAGGAGGGGCTGCAGGGCTGGCTGGGACCCAGCTGCTGCCCCTCATCTCACTGCATTCCTTTCAGGAACCCTGAAGGCACCTTTCCCTCCTAGAGCCCCTTGCTCTATGGATCCTTCTGTCTGCCTGGCAAACCTCAGCCTGGTTGAAGGGCACTTCAGATCCTGTTTTCCCTTCAATTGTTCTTGCCCCATTTTTCTTTCTTTCTTTCTTTCTTTCTTTCTTTCTTTCTTTCTTTCTTTCTTTCTTCCTTCCTTCCTTCCTTCCTTCCTTCTTTTATTGTATATGTGTTTGTAGGTCAAAGAACAACTTTCTAGAGCTGATTTTGCCCTTCTGCTACATGGGTCTTAAGGATTCAAGTCAGGTTGTCTGGTTTGGTGGCAAGTGCCCTTACCTGCCCAGCTACTTTCTGGCCCAGATCCAACTTAGTGGTTTCTAAGGGACCTTAAACCTGCCTGTGACTGTGGACATCCCTAAGTTTGTTACACTCCTTCCCTAGAAAATTCCAGGGTGTTCTCTTTCACTTTCTGCATGTTCTGGCTTCCAATACATGCCTTCCCACCCATAGACAAAGCTTCAGGGAGCTAAAGACTGCTGCGGAAGGCAAAGAATGAGTTGTCCCCAGGGATGAATCTTCTAACTGGCTATTCAATACCAGGACCTGAAATCATATACATATAAGCAATGCTAAACAGACTCAACAGGTAGCCGGGCGTGGTGGCGCACGCCTTTAATCCCAGCACTTGGGAGGCAGAGGCAGGCGGATCTTTGTGAGTTCAAGGCCAGCTTGGTCTACAAAGTGAGTCCAGGACAGCCAGGGCTACACAGAGAAACCCTGTCTCGGAAAAAAAAAAAAACAAAAAACCAGACTCAACAGGTTACATTTATATATTTATGGGTTTATACTTATATGTAAAAAAAAAATCCATGCATGGTGGTGCACGCCTTTAATCCCAGAACTTGAGAGGCACAGGCAGGTGGATTTCTGTGAATTTTAGGCCAGCCTGGTGTACAAAGTGAATCCAGGACAGTTAGAGATACACAGAGAAACCCTGTCTTCAAAAAAAAAAAAAAAAAAAAACAAACACACACACAAACCACAAAAATTTAAAGAAAAAGAGGGCAGGAGGCTGAAAGGATTCAGCAGTTAAGAGCACTGGCTGCTCTTCCAGAGGATCGGGGTTCAATTCCCAGTACCCACATGGCAGCTCACAACTGTCTGTAACTCCAGTTCCAGGGCATCCAATACCTTCACACAGTCATACATTCAGGGAAAACACCAATGCACATTAAATGAAAATAAATAAGTCATTAAAAAGAAAAAGAACCAAAAAAAGGCGTAGTGGCGCACGCCTTTAATCCCAGCACTCGGGAGGCAGAGGCAGGTGGATCTCTGTGAGTTCAAGGCCAGCCTGGTCTACAAAGTGAGTCCAGGACAGCCAGGGCTACACAGAGAAACCCTGTCTCGAAAAACCAAAAAAAAAAAAAAAAAAAAAGAAAAAGAAGCCAGGTGTTGTGGTGCATGCCTTTAATCCTAGCACTGGGGAGGCAGAGGAAGGTGGATCTCTGTGAGTTCAAGGCCAACCTGGTCTACAAAGTGATTCCAGGACAGCCACGGCCCTGTGACATAGAGAAACTCTGTCTTGAAAAACCATAAATAAATAAATAAATAAATAAATAAATAAGTAAACAAACAAGTGTGGATCTTTGGGTGTGTTGGGTCAGCTGTTAGCCCAAATACTCAGGAAGCAGAGGAGGAGAATTTAGAAACTTTAGATTAGCTTGGACTACTCAGTAAGTTCTGAACTGGCAAGGCTACATACAGAGATCCAGAATCAATCAACCAACCAACCAATAAATCAAAGAAAGCACATGCCTGTGATTCCAGCACTTAGAAAATGAAGGAGGGTCAATTCAGGGTCAGCCTCTGTTATAGAAAGAGTTTTACAAGAGACCTGATCCTATCTTTAAAAAGTTTGGATTAAACAGTACATGAATGGATGTTTCACCCTGGCACAGGCCTTTGACTCATTCACATACATGGTCTTCTGTTATTCTCAGTGAGCAGATAGGGTCACAGGCCACACATACAGTCACTTGATGATGAGGTGGCCAAAAGGCTCAAGGCAAGTAACTTACACAATGTGTCCTTACATGGATATACTGGAAGGCTCACAATGAGGTAAATTCATCCTCCCCTCCCCCAACAGTGCTGGAGAAAACATTCATTGGTTTCATGGTTTTCTTTCTTTTTCTTTTCTTTTATTTCAACAGTGACTTTGTCTTGTGTAACCCAAGTTGGTCTCTATGTAGTTGAGGGTAGTCTTGAACTCTTTTAAAAATTTTTTATTTTATTTTATGTGCATTGGTTGCCCGTATGTATATCTGTGTGAGGTGGAACTGGATGGAGTTACAGGCAGTTGTGAGCTGCCATGTGGGTGCTGAGAATTGAACCTGGGTCCCTCTGGAAGAACAGACAGAGCTCTTAACCAATGAGCCATCTCTCCAGACCCTAGTCTTGAACTCTTGATCCTCTTGCCTTCACCTTTCATGTACCAGAATGATATTTGGCTTTTTCCCCTTCCATTTTTCCTGAGGTAGAGTATCATTATGTATCGATAGCCTGGGATTTACTGTGTAGCCCAGTCTCAAGCTCTCCATCCCTCCCCTTGTGCAGATTGAGTCTGGCTTCAAATTCCCAGTCCTTCTGCCGCCCAGCTTTCTTGTCTCTTTATTAACTCACTTCAAAGAAAGCTAGATGGTGGGGAGAGAGAGATGGCTCAGTGGTTAGAGAGTGACTGACTACTGCTCTTGCAGAGGGCCAAGTTCAGTTCCTGACACCCACATCTGGCATCACTCCAGCTACAGAGGGTACCCTCTGCCCTCTGTGGACACCTGCACTCATGGGCACATATACTCCCTACACTTAGAAATAATAAAAACAGGGGTTTGAGAGATGACTCAATGGTTAGGAGCCCTGCTATTTTTCCAGAGGATCTGGGTTGGGCTGCCAGCACCCACATGGTGTCTCACAACTGTCTGTAACTCCACCTCCAGGAGATCCAACATCCTCTTCTGACCTCTTTGGGCACCAGGCATGCACATAGTGCACAGACATACATGTAGGTAAAAACACCCATATATATTTTATATGTAATGCCAAAAAAAATTTTTTTTTCGAGACAGGGTTTCTCTGTTTAACAGCTCTGGCAGTCCTGGACTTACTCTGTAGACCAGGCTGGCCTCAAACTCACAGAGATCCGCCTGTCTCTGCCTCCCAAGTGCTGGGATTAAAGGCGTGCGCCACCACGCCCAGTTTAAAAAATTTTTTTTTTAAGTGGGAGAAAGTGAGTAAGAAAGACACCTGGGAACACTACCAACTTCTGCCATTACTAGTGTGTTTGAATGCATGTACATATATGTACATACCCACATAAACCTGTACATATATCATAACACAGAGATAAATAGACACACACATGCAAATGGCTGACGGGAGCCATGTATGGTGGCATGTGATTATAGTCCCAAAACAGCTCTGGAATTCATATTGGGGGGTGGGGTGGGGGTGAGTAGGCAGAAACAACTACCACAAAACAGATGTCTGAAGGAGCCCTTCTTATTCAACTCATAAATGCTGGAGATTCCCCAGATCAGAGAGGTGAGACTGCAGGAAGACCTCCCTGTCCCTGTCAGCACACAGCCTAGGGGACCTCCCTGTCCCTGTCAGCAGCACACAGCGTAGGGGAAAGGCTACCGGTTTACTTGAGGCTCACAGTTTCCAGTGTTCCGAGGGTATACAGGTCAGCCAGAAGAGCATATCAGGATTATTAAATATTGCATGGTCCATCAATATCTCTGAGATTGGTGTTCCCAAGAGGGGTGCCCAGGCTAATGAAAGAAACAGACTTAGGTCCCAGGCCAGCTCTGAGAGGGAGAGGAAGGAGTTTCTGTCTTTAGGAGCATCTGGGTGAGTCTAATTTATTTGGCTAAGTCTAGACCTAATCTGGTGTTTAGTCTAATGCTCAAGAATACAGGTCCAGTATTTCGGTAACAGCCACCCAAGTTGACCTTGAGGGAATAGCAAGAGAGTGGAATTTAACCCAAGAGGGGCCTTGGACGACAGTGTGTTCACCCAGGAGGACAAATGACTTTCATTCATTCAATCCATACTTACTCTGGCTGTGGGGTTCCTGCCCTATAAGAACTTTACATTCCTGGAGAGTCCAGGTATGGCTCAGCTGATTGGTAGAAGGCTTGCGACACCCATGTGGCTGAGGCTGGAGAGACGGCTCAGCAGTTAAGGCTGCTCGTCCAGAGCAACCAAGTTTTATCCCCAGCACCCACAGAGGTGATCAGCAGTCATTGCAAATCCAGGTGCCTTGGTGCACACACTTACATGGTACACACACATACACAAACAGGCAAAATACCATACACATAAAGGAAAAACAAATAAATCTTTAAAAAAATAAAAAAAAAGGGGGCTGGCGAGATGGCTCAGAGGTTAAGAGCACTGGCTGTTCTTCCAAAGGTCCTGAGTTCATTCCCAGCAACAACATGGTGGCTCCCAACCATCTACATTGAGATCTTGTGCCCAGGCATTTATGTAGAGCAAATACTGTATACATAATAAATAAATGTTTAAAAAAAATTAAAAAAGCCTGTTGGTCTGGTGCAGTGACTCACACCTGCAATCTCAGCCCTGGGCAGGTGGAGGTGTGAGAACTTTTCAAAGATAATTTGGGCTACATATGAGTTCCAGGGTTAGCCTGAGCTACAGAGTTGAGAGAGAGAGAGAGAGAGAAAGAGAGAGAGAGAGAGAGAAAGAGAGAAGAGAAGAAAGGGACCCGTGGAAATGCAGTGTCTTACAAGGGAAGAAAGAAAGAATTGGCTGCTGGGTAATCTGGCAGTGACCCTAAAACTTGCCTACTGGCAGTTTCTCTCGGATAAACTTATCAGCCCTTACTTTGTGCCAGAGCTGCAGGACAATTTGCCTTCTGTTAAGTCCAAACAAAAGAGATCCTTCCCTTATTTTGGCTTGGCTGGACGGACTTGCCAGCCCACTGTCCCAGGCATGCTTGTGGGCTGGTATTTGAGTCAGTAGTCTATGCTTGGTCAGTACTGGCCCTGACCTGCTCTACCAAAAGTGGAGGAAGA
The DNA here is from genome assembly GCA_907164525.1 of Lophiomys imhausi. NCBI lineage: Eukaryota > Metazoa > Chordata > Mammalia > Rodentia > Muridae > Lophiomys > Lophiomys imhausi. Next base: position 15,872,732 of record CAJQZJ010003646.1, read on the forward strand.
ATCAACCACCGGACTCTCTCAGAGAAGAGTCTGAGGATAGGCACTGGTCCCTGGTGCCTCAGGAACATGCCAGAATAAAAAACCCTGGAAACCTAAAATTAGAGGAATGAGTGCTTGTTCCATGGCTTTTACTGGATTTGGTCTGAGTGAGAACCAAAGTCTTAGTGTTAATAAATCATATCAGTCCCAAGCAAACACGGGGACATTTGACTTGCACAGGGCTAACACAGGGCTTAGATCTTGAGGATGACTGCTAACCAGGAGGTAAGGCAGGCACACAACCCAATTTCTTCCTTCTAAACAGAAATTAAGCTTTTATGGTCCCCCCCCCCTCGGCTGACCTCAAACTTGCTAGGTAGCCAATGTTATATATATATATATATATATATATATATATATTTTTTTTTTTTTTTGGTTTTTCGAGACAGGGTTTCTCTGTGTATCCTTGGCTGTCCTGGACTCACTTTGTAGACCAGGCTGGCCTCGAACTCACAAAGATCCGCCTGCCTCTGCCTCCCAAGTGCTGGGATTAAAGGCGTGCGCCACCACCGCCCGGCTTCAATGTTATATTTTTAACTCTTGACCTTCCTGCCTTTATTTTTGAGACAGACTCTTACTAATTATACCTCAAAAACTGAACCCCTATTCTATACAGCTATATAGCTATAATTAGGGGATGGTTGCAATGTTAAGCCAAGCAAATTGTCAAGGGCTCACATTTTAAGTGGAAGAAACAAATTTTACAAAACTGTCTTCCTCTTACTGGATGGAGCCTTAGGCTGGGACAATTCTAAGTGGAGGAAGAGTGAATGGCTAAAAGAATAGGGATGCAGAGGGGAGGGCGAAACTACCAGGTCTGACCAGCCTCAGTCTTACTCACTTGATCTCCCCTTCAGGCACTTACTACAAGGGAGTTTGAACTAATTCTGCGTGTGCTCCTGGGCCTAACTCTTGCCTCTACCTTTCTACTAGCTGGGAGCAACCAAGTTACCTGGGTTGGGACGGCCCTTCCTGTTGGAGTTCCAAGGTTGAGTCACTGGGGACCTTGTGCTGAGCTGGAGAATGAGCTCTGTGGTTCCTAAAGAGGAGAGGGCTATCAGAATTAAGGGCAGTAACTAGGAAGTGACTTTAGAGCCTCTGTCCAACCTAGAGGACCATGAAAGGAACTGTTCATCTTCCTCTTCACTTTGGTATGAACCCTAGTGATGACTGGCAAGGGCCCAAAAGGATGGTGTTACCTTTCAGCCAGAACAGGCTTCCTGTTTTCTAGGGACTGAAAAAGGCAGGGGTGGGGTGGAGTGGGGGTTGGAAAGAAACCTCAACTTCAAACAAAAAAAAAAAAAAATGAAGAAAGACAGCAATGATGCCCAAAATGTAGGGTTGCTCTGGGCTGCGGGGGACGTGGGTGGGGGGTGGGGAAGAGAACAGAGGTGGGATGTGTTGAGCCTGAAAACTTGAGAAGAGGAAGTATGAAATATCATGGTTGTTTTGAGGGCCTAGCATTCCAACGGAGTCCAAACTTTGGGAGGTAGGGATTAGAAGGGATTTGGTTGTGAGGGTTTTAGGCAAACACTGATCTTGCCTCTAGGACCAGGAAGGAATGTATCTTACCTTTAGGCACTTGCTACTCAGGTAGAACATAATCCCTTGAACATAGTGCTGGGTTCGAATGAATACAGAACACTGTGACCCTGGAAACCAGAATGAGGCTTTGTGCCTCATTTAGCAAAAGCAATGCGCTGGGCCTGGTGGCACACGCCTTTAATCCCAGCATTTGGGAGGCAGAGGAAGGAGGATCTCTGTGAGTTCAAGGCCAGCCTGGTGTACAAACTGAATCCAGGACAGCCAGTACTGTTACAGAGACACCTTTTCTAAACAAACAAACAAATAAACAAAACAATAGATAAGTAAAAGCAGTGCAAAAGAAGGAAGAAGGGGAGCAATGTAGAATCCACCAGTGTTCAATGGGGTCTGAAACATTGCTTCTGCTTTCCAAATAGCAGTACTCCAGAGGTGTCCCTAATGCTATATACACTGCTGTTTTGAAATTACATCTTTTTTTTTGTTTGTTTGTTTGTTTTTCGAGACAGGGTTTCTCTGTGTAACAGCTCTGGCTGTCCTGGTCTTACTTTTGTAGACCAGGCTGGCCTCGAACTCTTGAAATTACATCTTATTTATGTTTTTTCAGACGGTTTCTCCATGTAGCCCTGGAACTCACTCTGTAGACTAGGCTAGCCTTGAACTCAGTTCCACTCCCCTCTACCTCCCGAGTGCTGGGATTAGAGGTGGGCCACCACAGTCAGGATTTTTACATCTTCTTTCTTTATTGTGTGTGTTTTTGTATGCTTGGAGTCAGAGGTCAGCTTGCAAGAGTTGGTTCTTTCTTTCCACCACACGGATCCTGGGGATCAAACTTAAGTCATCATCAGGCTTTGTGGCAAAAGACTTCACTGTCTTAGTCATCTCTCACCCCTTGATTAGTTTTTGAGACAAGGTATCGTAGCCCAAGTTGGCCTGGAAACTCATTATAACCCTGAGTGGCCCTGACTTTGCAGAAATCCTCAGCTTTCTGAGTATTGGGGTTACAGACTTGAGGCACCAATGCCAGCTCATTCTTATATTTTTGGTTGTGAGCCTAGCCTTTAATGGTTGAGCCATTACTCCAGCCCGCCAGCTCATTCTTAATCTTTTAAAAATATTATAATCTGCTGGGCATGATGGTGCTCACCTTTAATCTCAGCACTTGGGAGGCAGAGGCAGGCAGATCTCTGAGTTCCAGGACAGCCAGTACTGTTACACAGAGAAACCCTGTCTCAACAAAACAAAAATAACGACAACAAAAAACAAAACAAAATCCAAAAAAGGGAAAATTGGCTGAGTGTGGTGGCACAGGCCTTTAATTCCAGTGCTCAGGAGGCAGAGGCAGGCAGTGAACTCTTTGAGTTCAAGGCCAGCCTGGTCTACAGATCGAATCCAGGACTGCCAGACCTGTTACACAGAGAAACCCTGCCTTGAAAAAACTAACAACAACAACAACAAAAGGAAAATCTTAACAGTCAGAATTTGAGAAGCCATTAACTTGTCAGTTTATTAACACCTAGGGGATGATTTGCCATTGCTCTTCTGCATTTTAGTTCCTTTCTTTTCTAGACCCTGTGAACTAGTCCCTGAAGTATTGAGAAGTGCAAACAGGTATCTGAGGTAGGGGATCCCTTCCTGAAAATTGTCTCTCCTAGACACTTCTGAAGAGAACTGCCTGGCATTTAGACAGAAATCCCAGGCACAGTAGCCGGCGGGTCTGTATTCAGAATGTGCTTGCTGATAACAGTGCGTGTCTGAAACTCCAGCCTGGCCACAGGCCAAAGAGGAACAGAGTCATCCTAGCAGGTTAGGGTTGGTTAGGAGGGGAGCAGAGCCCACCCCAGTTCCCATTCCCACAGCTACTATCCACTGTCAGGTTGAGAACTTGTGAAGTCCCCAGCCTATGGACCTTGGGCCCTCTGGTAAGCCCCAGGAGGGTTCAGAGCTACTTTAGGACCCTCCATAAAGGGACGCCCGATTCTAGCGGTAACCACCCTTCTAAAGAATGTGGGCCACTGGGGTGAGTGACCCGAGCTAGCGGGTCAGGGCTATTTTGAGCACCAGAGGAGGCACTGGATTTTAGCTTTCCAAGGAGGGGGAGGGGAAGCCCGTTGTGTGCCAAGCACTAAAAGGTGGGTTACCTTCCTGCCCACCCACCCGGATCTGCCCTTAGTTTGTCCATCCCTGTTAAGGGTAGGGTAACAAGGCCTCTTCTTTTGCAATTCGGAGGGTGCTTCCTGAGTGTTTGAATGGTTTAGATACCTCTTGGTTTTTTTTGCTCGAAGGAAATTATGGGGCAGTTGATGCAGGCCTGCTGTGGCCGGACCGGTTCGCCGGCCTGTCCACACCTCGGTTTATTCTTTAGAAGTTAGGGAGGGGCACGTGCCCCTCCCCCAGCCTAGCTACCAAGAACTCCCAGCCACCCCGACTGGCTAAGGCGTGTCCCGGGACCCCGGGGGCGGGGCCTATGCTTTGGGGCGTGGCTTTTGGGGCGGGGGCGTGACAGGCCAATAGGCAGAGAGGTGCGGGACGGGGCGGGGCCTGTGCGCGGGTGCGGCGCGCTGCGGGGACAGCGACGCAGGCAGAAGCGGGCAGCGCGCTGGAGGCCAGTCGGTGCCGCTCGGAGCCGACCGTGGGATTGGCTGCGGCACTCGCGTGTCAGGCGGTTGCTAGGCTCCGGCCGCGCGCCCCGCCCTCGCGCTCGGCGCCCTCTCACCGCTCGGTACGTGATCGCGCGGAGGCTGCGGCGCGGCGCGGCGCTCGCGCTCCTGGGGCTCGGGGGCGGCAGCGGCGGCAGCGGCGGCAGCTTCGCGCGGAGTCCCCGGGGAGTGGCGGCGGTGTCCCTGGGCCCGGAGGAGTGAATACCTACCGCGGCTCGCGCGTGGCGCCGGGTGAGTGCGCCGCCCGCCTCTGCCGCCGTGTGCCTGCCTGCTGGGGCCGCGGTCCCCGCTGCAGCCGGCCGAGCCTTCCGCGGAACACCTGCTGCTGCTCCCTCTCGGCCCGGGGCGGGGACGCGGCCACGGACGTCCTTGCGGGTGAGGAGGCGGCGCCGCCTCTCCGCTCTCTGTCCGGTGGAGGTGGATGAAGGCTCGAAGCGTAGGGCGGGGAGGCCGGAGCTGCGCGCCGCTGCGACGGGCCAGGCCTCAGCCCCGGCCCGCGCTCCCGGGAACGCGGGGCCTGCGCATCGGCCGCGGGCGTGTGCGGCCTGCCGGCTGCCTCCGGGTTTCCAGTGGGGGTCGCGGCCCAGTTAGGCGGCATCTCCACTGTGGGCTCCTGCCAGAGGCTGGGAAGGGCGCCGCCCCCGCCTCTTGCTTTGAGCTGCTCCGCGTCTTGGGGTTCTTTCCTCCCCCTCAGTTGCGCTTCTTTGGAAGCCTCCTTTACTACCTTTGCAGTGAGTATTTGGGAAGCCAGGTTCACTTGTGAGTATATTTGGAAAATGATCCCAGAGGAAACTCAGAGTCCTTTTGCCATAACTCCAAGTTCATTTATTGACAAGCTCAGTGGGCAATTAAAAATACACCTTTTAATCTCCTCAATTTGAGAAGCTTCTGTTAAGTTGAACCAAAATTGAACTGTAGTTTTCAAGATTTAGTTTTCGTGGTGATAACGAAGTTTTGACTGGACCGTCTAGTCTGGGACAGTACCTTTATAGCCTAGAGGTCTAACTTAAGAGTCCAGTCTGCTGTTTCCCTAAATAAGCTAGTAGAAGTAGTTCTTGGCATGGAAGTCAGACTCGTGAATTGGGGGTGGTGTTTATAGAGCGTAACTCCAGATAGAGTTGGGTGTGCTTCCAGATGTTTTGGAGAGTCTAATGGAGGTGGGACGTTGCAATTATATCAGCTTATATTGTACTTAATGGTCAGAGACGTACTTTTAGAATGTTCCAGTTCTGAAAAAAAAATTCCACAGTAGCGCCTTGTGGAGGCGTACAAATCGGTTGTTTGAATATAGAGAATTTGAAATTTCTGTGTGCCTTGAAGTCAAGGACATGGCCTGCATGCTTAAAGGACATAGGGGCTGTTGAAATCAGATTTCACTAGGGAGTTAGTTGCAAGGGGGATCCTGTGTGAAGGTCGTACTATGCAGACAGCACCGGTGAGAATGTGAAAGCTTTGTTGAAATCGCTGTCAACAGACAAGTCCTCACTGTTCTTAAAAAAGAAAAAAAAAACCTGCTTTGGCAAAATGCATTCATTTAGCAAATGTTTGGCTTTACTACCTGCCAACTTCTGGGTAGGTCTTGGGGACCCATGTAATGCATCTTGTTTTCCCCTTAAGAATTGATTTTGGGATTCAGTGAGTGAGAATCAGAACCCATGATTAGTTAGTAGCCGCTGCCTACAGAATGTGCTTACATGGGAGCCTGATGGGAGAATTCCTGAGCCATGGCCTTCAGGGCCAACAAGAATTAGCTGGGGGACATAAAGGCTTGTACACCCAGAACCACATGTACATGAGCATCCAAAATAGTGCCTGGGAGTCTTCCAGATAGACAGGTGGGAGCTCTGGGCCTTCTCTGCACATAGGAGCTCCAACTTCATAGAGTACAGGAGCTTGAGAATGCTTTCAATAGTTTGAGTGGCTTCATCTAGACCTAGTTTAGAAAGAGATATGTTGGTGGCACTTAGGGAGTGGCAGAGAGAGACATTAGGACCTCTGATAGTGAAGCTAGCCAACTGAGAGAAGGGTGGAAGAGCCATTGGAGAGGGGAGACTGAAAAGGTGGTGCAAATGGAATGACTAGCTTAATGGGGGAGGGAGCCTAGAGTCAGGAATGTGCAGGCCAGAAGTCTAAATATGACCAAGGATTTAAAACCATTTTTGGGGGGGATATAAAGCCATGGGGATATGGCTCAGAGGTAGAGATTTTTGCCTGTCGTAGGGAAAATTCTAAGTTTGAATCCCTAAAACCTCCAAACTTTTGGTTGTTGAGACAGGGTCTCCTGAAGCCTTGCTTGTTTAAACTCATTAGTGAGACTAACATTGAGCTTTTTGCCATTACCTCCTAAATTCAGGGATTAGGCCTGAGCCACCTTTCCTACAAAACTTTTGATTGCTCATTGGGTGACTGACACATTTGTTGATCTATTAGGTATGAAGAATGATGGGGTTTTTGCTGGGCATGGTGGCTCAAACCTTTAATCCCAACACTTGGGAGACAGGCGGGGGATCTCTGAGTTCAAGGCTAGCCTGGTCTGCAAAGTGAGTCCAGTACAGCCAGGGCTACACAGAGAAACTGTATCTCAAGAAACCAAAAAAAAAAAAAAAAAAAGAATCATGGGGTTTGGAGGAATTGGGGGTAGTTTATTTGATTGATGTTGATGCTTAGGAAAGTTGAGATCTAGCATGTGATTGCTAAAAACCTAGTTTAATGGAGTGTGGTAGCTGTAAATCCTAGGATTCAAGGAGTCTGAGACCCTAAGATTGGGAGTTAGGGGACAGCTTGTATATGTGTGAAAACCTGTTTCCAACAAACAAACCTACCCTGTCTCCTGTTTGAAATAGGGCATTGTAATTCCTTTTTCTTTTTTCTTTTCCTGAGACAGGGTCTCATTATTTTAGCTCTGACTGTTCTGGAATTCACTAAGTAGACCAGGCTGGCTTTAAACTCAGAGATTCTCCTGCCTCTGCTTTGCTTCCTGACTGCTAGGATTAAAGGATTAGCCATTTTGCCTTGCATGTTCAATCTTTTAACTTACAAATGTAGGCCTTTTCTCCCACTTCCTGGGTCAGTAATGACGTGGATTGATACCATTTGTAGTTGAAAGCCTTGCATTTCTGTTTGTGTGCATTGCATTGTTCTGATAATTAGGAGGAAGAAAATCTGAAAACAGATTTTGTGCATTTGTGTGTGTGTGTGTGTGTCTTAGCAGGAATTTATGTGAGTGCACTTACACATTGAAGCCAGAGGAGACTTGTCTTTCTCTGTCTCTCTCCACCTTTTTTTCTTTTTCTTTTTTTCTCCACCCCTCCCTCCACCTTACTTTTTGAGACAGAGTCTCTCACTAAACTTGAGCCTTATTTCACCTAAACTAGCTGGCTAGCTCGTTCCTAGGATCTGCCTGTCTTTGTCCCCCACCACCCCCAAAACTGTTGTTTCTGGAGCTACAGGTACATTCAGTCCTGCCCAACTTGGGATCCAAATTCTTGCTTGCAGCACACACACTCATCTATAGAGCCCTTACTCCAGCTCCCTGAAGTCTTTATACTAGTTGAGGAAATTGAGTCACAGAAGAAAGAATATGTCCACACTTTATCATGTACATAGTCAGGATTTTTTTTTCCCCAGACAGGGTTTCTCTGTGTAGCCCTGGCTGTCCTGGACTCTCTGTAGACCAGGCTGGACTCGAACTTACAGAGATCCGCCTGCCTCTGCCTCCCAAGTGCTGGGATTAAGGCGTGAGGCACCATGCTGGGCAATTACAGACAGCTGTGAACTGCCTTGTGTATGCTGGGATTTGAACCCCGGTCCTTTGGGAGAGCAGCCAGTGCTCTTAACTAACTGCTGCTGAGCCCATCCATCTCTCCAGCCCCCATAGTCAGGATTTTTTATTGTGTTTTCTTTTTATTTATTTTTATTTTTGTGTATGTGTCTGTGTGAGTGTAGGCCTTGTGGGTGTAGGTTCCTGAAGAAGAGGGCATTGATCCTCTGGAGGGTGCTGGGATCTGAAGGATCATTCTAGTCCTGGCTCATCTGGAACTCATGTAGCCCTGGATGGTCTTGAACTCAGGTCCTTTGGAAGAACAGCAAATGTTCTTAACTGCTGAGCCATTTCTCCAGTTCCTTGTTTCTGTTTCTGTAGACAGTTTTTTTTTTTGTGTAGTCCTGGCTGTCCTGGAACTCACTCTGTATACTGGGGTGGCCTTGAACTCACAGAGATCCCTCTGCCTCCCAAGTGCTGGCTGGGGTTAAAGGCATGTGCTATCACTGCCTGGGCCTTGTTTTATTTTATTTATTTATTTTTGGTTTTTCGAGACCAGGTTTCTCTGTGTAGCCCTGGCTGTCCTGAACTCACTTTGTAGACCAGGCTGGCCTCGAACTCGCAAAGATCTGCCTGCCTCTGCCTCCCAAGTGCTGGGATTAAAGGCGTGCGCCACCACCGCCCGGCTTGTTTTATTTTTTTGAGAGAAAGTTTTATGTAGTGCAGGCTGGCCTCAAACTCCCTGTGTAGTTGAAGATGGCCTTGAATTTCTAATTCTGCTTTCATCTCCTGAATGTTAGTACCACAGATGTATGCCACCATGCTCAGCCTTCAGAAATAAAATCTTGTTGGAGAAAGCTAGAAAGATAAAGAGAGCTTAGTGGTTTAGCTTTGTGAACACTATTGTTCTTCAGAGAACCCTAATCGATTTCCGGCACCCATATGGTGGTTCACAACCCTAGAACTAGAGTACAGACAGGATCCAATTCCCTCTTCTGGCCTTTGTGAACACTAGGCATACACATGATACATCCAGGCAAAACACCGATACATATAAAATAAAAATAATTTAAAAGGGCACTTGCCATTTTTGTAGAAGACTTGAGTTCAGCCGGGCGGTGGTGGCGCACGCCTTTAATCCCAGCACTTGGGAGGCAGAGGCAGGCGGATCACTGTGAGTTCGAGGCCAGCCTGGTCTACAAAGTGAGTCCAGGACAGCCAAGGATACACAGAGAAACCCTGTCTCGACAAAACCAAAAAAAAAAAAAAAAAAAAAAGACTTGAGTTCAGTTCCCAACACCCATGTGAAGTGGTCCCAATTGCCTGTAACTCCAGCTCTAGGGAGTTACAGCTTCCTAGCTTCTATAGGCACCTGTATGCACACAAATAATTTAAAAAAAATCTTGGCTGGATATGGTGGTGCATGCTTTTAATCTCAGAGCATGGTCTACATAGAGTTCCAGGCCAGCCACAGCTACATAATGAGATCCTGCCTTAAAAATCCTGGAGCCGGGTGTGGTGGTGCACGCCTTTAATCCCAGCATTCGGGAGGCAGAGGCAGGCGGATCTCTGTGAGTTCGAGGCCAGCCTGGTCTACAAAGTGAGTCCAGGACAGCCAGGGCTATACAGAGAAACCCTGTCTCAAAATAACAAAAAAAATCCTGTTGCTTGCCGGGCGGTGGTGGCGCACGCCTTTAATCCCAGCACTTGGGAGGCAGAGGCAGGCGGATCTCTGTTGGTTCGAGGCCAGCCTGGTCAACAAAGTGAGTCCAGGACAGCCAGAGCTGTTATACAGAGAAACCCTGTCTCGAAAAACCAAAAAAAAAAAAAAAAAAAATCCTGTTGCTTTTCAAGCCCTATGCTAGTTGTTCTGGCACCCTGTTGAAGTACGGCAGGGAGCTGAGCTTAGGCCCTAGGACCTGGTTAGAGGACAAACTTCACCTGGACCTTCAAGAAGTGTTAGTTTGGTGAAAGCAGTAGCAGGAAGGTCAATCTCTGTAATAAAAGAAATTGTAAGCTGAGGCAGAAGACCTGACAGTCATTCATTGGGTATTCTGGAAGATTGGGTTGGAGCCAGAATGCTACATAGAGGAGCTTAGAGGAATTAGGAGCCCTGAAGGTCTTGGAGTACAGCTATGATGATCAATTTCTCCTTTTTAAGAAGTGTTAGTCAGGGCTGGAATTAGCAGTTAAGAGCATTGGCTGCTCTTCTAGAGGTCTTGAGTTCAATTCCTGGTACCCACATGGTGGCTTACAATCTTTACAATCCTCTATAACTGTAGCCATATGAGATCCCATTCCCTCTTCTCATGTGCAGATGTACATGCAGACAAAACACTCATGTACATAAATAAATCTTGTAAAGAAGCAGCATTAGTCATTGCTCTGATCCTGTAGGAAGACAGTGGACTTGAACCAGGTTAGTAATAAGGAGTGAGGTGGAGGGAAGAAAGGTTCAAGGTTCAGGACAGGAGTTTTGAAGGTGTATGGGACCTGTGGAGTTGGAAGGTCAGGAAGTGACCAAGCTGAGACTTGGAACTCAAGAGTGATCACTTTGGCAACAAAGAACACTGTGTCTGTAACTGGCAGGATTGATGAGGATCTGCTTGTGCATGCTAGGCAGGGACTTTACCAGTGAACTGCATCCCCAACTCACGGAGATCTGCCTGCCTCTGCCGGGAGTAAAGACACCCACAGCCCACCTCATATTAGGTCTTTGTAAGCCTAAACAAGTCTTCCTAGGTTGAGAGTAATGGTACTGTAATTCTAGCTCTCAGGCTGAGGCTGCAAATTAGAGGCCAGCCTGTGCTACATAGTGAGGCACTGTCTCAAAATGTAGATAAACGCCCACCAAAACTAAAGCCATCCAACAAAAACCCAAAGCAGCCAGTGGAACAAAACAAACAATACTCCTCAGTGTCACATACTTCTCTGCCTCTTGAGCATCCATCTCTCTTTACTCTGATCATTAGTAATACTGCTCAAATAGCCGTTTCTATAAATAGAGATTTAGAGTAGTTTACAAAATTGCACCAGCTAAGGGCCTAATTTAGCTTTAATGAATAGGGCTTCCTATTTTTCTGTTGCTTGGGTTTGATAAGTAAGCAGTTTTTTCTTTGGGTCCAGGGTGGAGAGATAGATATGCTGTAGTAGTAGGTTCATACACTATAGATAGCAAAGTTGATAAAGTCATCTGTGAAGTAAATTTGTACAAAACTTGAGTAATGTATTGACTTCATATGACTTGTATTTTCTTTTTTTTTTGGTTTTTCGAGACAGGGTTTCTCTGTGTAACAGCCCTGGCCGTCCTGGACTTGCTTTGTAGACCAGGCTGGCCTCGAACTCACAGAGATCCGCCTGCCTCTGCCTCCCAAGTGCTGGGATTAAAGGCGTGCACCACCACGCCCGGCTGGCTTGTATTTTCTTTTGTTTTTTGTTTGTAAGCACTCTTATCACTGAGTTACCTTCTCCTTGCACCATGTGAGTCTTGAGGATCAAACTCAGGTCATCAGGTGTAGTGACAAAGCACCTCTACCCAGAGCTGCTCCATGGGCCCAAGGAATTCTGTAGCCACACAGAGACCAAGTCTAAATGTTCCACATCTTTAAGGCTATGTGCTGCCCCAGAGCCATTCTTTTTGAGACAGTCACAGCCTTTGGTGAGTATGCCAGTTGGAGGGGAGCTCAAGGGCAAGTGAAACACTTAGAAAGGGTGTGTCATATTCAGGGAAACAGTGGCCAGTGCCCAGCTTGGTCGCCTTTTCTGACATTTGCACTTCATTTCTATGGAAGTTGCTTTGTACCTAAACGTGGCCGTCTACAAACACTCCCCTTACAGAATTCTTTTTACTGATTACTATATGTTTTGGAACAAAACAATGGATTTTTTTGTTTATTTGTTTTGAGACTATGAGTCTCACTAAGCAGCCCTGGCTGGGTTAGAACTTTGTGTAGACCGTGTGGGCCTGAAACTCAGAGATCTGCCTGCCTCTGCCTTTTGAATGTTAGGATTAAAGTAATATACCATCATATTGGTCCTGAAAAAAAATTTTTTGAGACAAAGTTTCTCTGTGTAACCCTGGCTGTCCGGGATCTTGCTCTGTAGACCAAGCTGACCTCAAACTCAGAGATCCACCTGCCCCTGTCTCCTGAGTGCTGGGATTAATTCTTAAAAAATTCAGAACTGCTGGACGGTGGTGGCGCACGCCTTTAACCCCAGTACTTGGGAGGCAGAGGCAGGTGGATCTTTGAGAGTTTGAGGCCAGCCTGGTCTACAAAGTGAGTCCAGGATAGCCAGGGCTACACAGAGAAACCTTGTCTCGAAAAACAAAAAAAAATTCAGAACTATCCAGGCAGTGTTGGCCCATACTTTTAATCCCAGCACTTACAAGGCAGAGGCAGGCGGATCTCTGTGAGTTCTAGACTAGCCTAGTTTACAAAGTGAGTCCAGGAGAGCCAGGGCTTTGTTACATGGAGAAACCCAGTCTCAAAAAAAAAAAAAAGATTTAATTTTTGCCAGACAGTAGTTGACTCAGTTCTTTAATCCCAGCACTTGGAGGCAGACAGAGTGGATCTCTTCAGGTTAGCCTGGTCTACAGAGTGAGTTCTGGGACTGACAGGTCTACATAGAGAAACCCTGTTTCCAACAACAAAAGTTCAATTTTTTAGTTTAGCATACGTAGTGTGGGTTTCAAAATAATGAGATTGAAGACATTCTTCCTTTGGTTTTGCAAGTGTTCTGGTTATCTTCTCTTTTATCCCTATAGCTATGCTGGTACCATCTTCCCCTCAGGCATCCTAAGTGTCCAGGGAATTGCTTAAGAAGATTCCAAAGTGGGGGTGCTGGAGACATGGTTCAGCAGTTAAGAGTATATGTTGCTCTTTCAGAGCATTCAAGTTTGGTTTCAAGCACTCACACACTTGGTCACAATTATCCATAACTCCTGTTCCCGAGGATCTGACTCCCTCTTCTGGCTTCCACAGGCAGCTGAAACCGAACTTTTAAAAATTATTCAACAATTATTTATTAGTAGCTATATTCACTTATAACAAATAAAAACACTTAACTACTAACCCTACAAATGACTACAACCCCTATGATCTAACCACTAAACCTATTGAAAACTATTACAACTATTTTCATAACCTTTTAGAAGGATACAGTCTCTGGGGCAGGTCCTCGGTCATCAGGAACACAGTCTCTGTGGTAGACCCTTTAATGCACTTAGCAGTCTTTCTTCTGGAATATCTCAGACGCAGATTTGTCATGGTAAATTGGCTATCGAAGTCTCACCTTAAATAAGGCTTGAGGCTTTCTTCTCTCGGGGAGACCTCAGCCGTCTGTAGGCCAACTTATTTCCTTTGTATCAACAACTCTGCCGCTCTGCCTTAGTCTTTAAAGCTGGCCACAGTTTCTTTCAGGCCACTGTTCAGACAGGTCAAACCCCTCTAGGCAAAAGCTGAGCCACAGGGTTTAGTCCTTGTCCTTTTGCTGTCTTGCTGAGGTTTTCTCTGCTCACCAGCTTCTTTCTGCCTCAGGAAGATCTGGCCATCAGTCCACCAGCACTTTCTCCATCAGACATCCTTTCTAGCGTAAGGACTCGCTGGCATCAGAGCTCATCCACTTGTCCTTAAATAGGATCTCTCCTTGTTCCACCTGCTTCAACTTAATCTGGGCTCTGCCCACTTAGCAACTGAAAACAATGCCAGGCCATAAACCTTGTTTTTAGTCCATAAAGTCTTTCCTTATTTCACCTGGCTTCAACCTTGTTTTTAGTCCATAAAAACCCCCCTCGTTTCATCTGACTTCATTCTTGTTTTTAGTCCATAAACTGATAAGCTAATTGCCCACAGCCAAGTTGATCTTCATGCCCCGAATTAAGAGACTGTATCAGAAACCCCTAGATATTTACTAAATCTAATTTATATTAATCTAACTCCCTACAGGCAGCAGGCATGCATGTGGTACACAGACATACATGGAGGCAAAACACTCAGACACATACAATAAAATAACAATGAAGATGATTCCAAGATTTTCTGTGGTGGAAGTGAGGTTCTGCATTGATTGTCATAAACACCCCTCTCTCTCTCTTTCCCTTTTTCCTTTTTCGAGACAGGGTTTCTCTGTAGCCCTGGTTGTCCTGGACTCACTCTGTAGACCAGGCTGGCCTTGAACTCACAGAGATCTGCCTGCCTCTGCCTCCTGGGTGCTGGGATTAAAGGTGTGCACCACATGCCTGGCTCATAAACACCTCTCTCTCTTTTTTCTGTATTTCATTTTATTTGGGATTTGTTTTTGTTAAATAGAGGTTAGAATACATGGTTCACGGACATTCAACTTTTTCTTCTTTTTTCCCCCCAACATTTATTTATTCAAGTTACATCTCAATCACATTCCCCTCCTTCCTCCTCCCCCTCCCTGTCCCTCTATGCTATTCCCTCTCACCCTCCTGTCTGAAAATTTTTTTTTTAATTTAATGATAAGCACTTCTGTTAATTGGCTCCTTATTCTCTAAGGTGGATTGGTTCTTTAGCTAGTTTGCATGTGTATTACTGGGGATCAAACCCAGGGCTTGCGTGTGCTAGGCAGGGCTTTATAGTGCACTGGGCTAGATCCCCACCCCTTTTAAATTTTGAGACAAGATCTTGGTAAGTTCCATAGTCTAGCTTCCAAATTTCCACAGCCCAGGCTGGCCTATAACTTACCTCTAACTGCAAATTTTTATTTTTACTTACATATTTATTAATACTTAACAATTACCTATAAAGTTCCTAAATCCTAAAACCCAAACCCTAACTCTAAAACCTAATAACTAAAATACCCTAATACCTATAAAACAAGCACTTAACACTAACCTAAAGTTTCTTTTTCTTTTTTTTTTAGTTTTTTTGAGACAGGGTTTCCCTGTGTATCCTTGACTGTCTTGGACTCACTTTGTAGACCAGGCTGGCCTTGAACTCACAGAGATCTGCCTGCCTCTGCCTCCCGAGTGCTGGGATTAAAGGCGTGCGCCACCACACCCGGCCTAAAGTTTCTTATTCTTTTTTTTTTTTTTTGCTTTGTTTTGTTTTTCGAAACAGGGTTTTTCTGTGTAGTCCTGGCTGTCCTGGTCTCACCAGGCTGGCCTTGAACTCACAGAGATCCGCCTGCCTCTGCCTCCCAAGTACTGTGATTAAAGGCATGCGCCACCACGCCCGGCTTAAGTTTCTTTTTTTTTTTTTTTTTTTTTTTTTTTTTTTT
>CAJQZJ010003646.1:15889964-15911016 GCA_907164525.1 Lophiomys imhausi
TGTGTGTGTGTGTGTGTGTGTGTGTGTGTGTGTGTGTGTGTGTGTGTGTGTTAAGAGGAAGGGGTCCCCTCTGATCTTAACAGCTGAAGAAAATGACTTGCTTCCTGTTTAGGCTTCTGTTGCCCCAAGCTGCCAGTGCCCTTTCCCTCTGTGGTGTGAGGGGGTGGAGGAATGTCCTGGGCTCCCCTCTTCCATCCTGTCATGGGGTTCCGGGGATAATAGGGCCTATTGTGGGCACAGCCATCTTCTTCAGTGTCAACCTTTCTGTGTCCCCTGTGTCTGGGCGGCTGTAGTAACTGGGTGTTGGGCTAGGCTGGTGTCAGTCACCATGCTGTATCGCTGTTGAGGGCTCTGGAAGACGATGCTTGTGCATTGGCCCTGGATCTGAACTTGGATATTTTGTCATGCTTTGTTTCTTGAGGTAGGGTCTTCCTTTGTAATACAGGCTGGCCTCTACTTGAATTCCTGCCTTCTGAGTGCTGGAGTGTAACATCACACTTAGTTTATGCCATGTTTTAATTTTTGTTTTTGAAGTATTGAGGGTTTAGATTCAGGACCGTGCCTGTGCTAAGCTAAGCAAACACTTTACCAATGAGTTACATCTCCAGCCCCTTTTTCTTTGAGACAGAGTTTCTCTGTGTAGCCCTAGCTGTCCTGGAACTAGCTCTATATAGACAAGGCTGGCCTTGAACTCACAAAGAACTGCCTGCCTCTGCCTCCTGAGTGCTGGGATTAAAAGAGTACATGACACATTCCCAATGACCAGTCCATATGAAAAAAAAAAAAAAGAGTACATGACCACCCACAGTCAGCCTCCCTCATATTTTGATAAACATTCCTTTTTTGTTGTTTGTTTTGTTTTTTGAAGCAGAGTTTCTCTATGTAAACAGCCCTGGATGTCCAGCAATATTCCTTTTTTGTTGTTTTGTTTTTGAGACAGGGTCTTTCTCTACATAGCCCTTGGCTATCCTGGAAAGCATTATGTAGACCAGGCTGGCTTTGAACTCACAGAGATGCACCTGCCTCTGCTTCCTGAATTCTGGGATTAAAGGCGTGTGCCACTGGACCTAGCTTCTTGGTAAACATTTCTTGTGAACTCCTTGTGGGCCTGAGCCTTGTAGCAGATCTAAGGCCATATTTGGTAAAGCAGGCCTGTTGCTTCTAAGGGTGGCTGAGTGTTTAATCATAGGAGGTTGGACCCACCCCTGGACCTTTCACATGTTCCAAATCTTCTGTAACAAAGGATTGATTTGTTTGTGAGTGAAATTGCACATTTAATTTTTTTTAATTTTTAATTTTTGGTTTTTTTGAGACAGGGTTTCTCTGTGTAGTCTTGGCTGTCCTGGACTTGATTTGTAGACCAGGCTGGCCTCAGATTCACAGTGATCTGCCTGCCTCTGCCTCCTGAGTGCTGTGATTAAAGGTGTGTGCCACCACACCCGGATCAGCACATTTAAATATTTATTTATTTACTTAATTTAATTTTTATTGATGCTAAAACTCACTGAATATATTAAATGTAAGACTTGTTGGTAGACAAGAGGACTTTAACAAATTATTTTTTCCAGTTTGATGCTGGAGATTGAATCCAGAACTGTATACATGTTAATTAAGCATGTACCCTACCATCGAAATACACCGTTAGCCCCAGGTTTCTTTAAAAAACACATTTGGCGGTGGTGGCGCACGCCTTTAATCCCAGCACTTGGGAGGCAGAGGCAGGTGGATCTTTGTGAGTTCGAGGCCAGCCTGGTCTATAAAGTGAGTCCAGGACAGCCAGGGCTACACAGAGAAACCTTATCTCAAAAAAAAAAAATAAATAAAACCAAAAAAAAATAAAAAAAATAAAAAACACATTTGTTAGCCGGGCGGTGGTGGTGCACGCCTTTAATCCCAGCACTTGGGAGGCAGAGGCAGGCGGATCTTTGTGAGTTCAAGGCCAGCCTGGTCTACAAAGCGAGTCCAGGACAGCCAGAGAGATATTCAGAGAAACCCTGTCTCGAAAAACCAAAAAAAAAAACAAACAAAAAAAACCACATTTGTTCTTGTTATATATGCTTTTTTTCTTGAGATCAGCTTGCCTTAGTCACTTTTGTTCCTGACCCTAAGGCTCTTGTGTCCCTGGAGAAAATGTGTGAGGTTTTCTCTCTCGTTTGTCTCTTTCTCTCTCTCTCAGATTGATAACTTCATCAGTCTGATGAAGATGTGTGGATGTGTGACCCACTGCTTTCTATCGGGCTCTGTGGGGCAGATGGGGCAGGGCAAAGACAGAGGTGGGAGGAAGGCAGGCAGGCTTTCTCTGTGATTGCAGATACCTGGTGAGTTTGTAGACTTTGGAATGGTCCTGGAATTCTTTCTCAACATTCTGAGTAAAAGATTCCATTCTTTTTCTCTCCTCTGCTTCTGCTATCTCTCTGTTCCTGCCATCCCTTTCCTTCCCTTTGTAAAATACTAGGCAAGTATATAAGCAATGAGATGCACCCTCAGATTGTTCTAATCCAATTCACCTCTGCCTGAGCAGGGTGTTGTTTCTTTCTTTGTTTAGGATTCAAAACATCATGTCATTCTTGCCAAATGAAGGGAGTAAAACATACATACCGCTCTGAGCTAAGTTTACAAATGCTGGCTCTTGTAAGAAGTGGGTTTTTGTTTGTTTTTTCAAGACAGGGTTTCTCTGTGTATCCTTGGCTGTTGGCTGTCCTGGACTCACTTTGTAGACCAGGCTGGCCTTGAACTCATAGAGATCCTCCTGTCTCTGCCTCCCAAGTGGTAAGATTAAAAGCGTGCACCACCACTCCTGGCTGTAAGAAGTGTTTAAGGGAGATCTTCTATGTAGGGCTTGATGCTTTGTTGACTCAGCCATGACTTTTCAGAGGTGAGGTTATCTACCCAGTGAGGGCTGTTGCTGTTGGGCAAGGCAGGCAGGATTTTTGGCATGAGCATGATGATGTTGGACAGAGATAACAGTATCTTCAACAGTGGAAACCTGAGCTTGAGGGAGGAATCTTCCAAATAGACCAAGAAGGTCCTCTCTAATGTGATCTTAGGGGAGGCCTTTGGCTTCTTTGCCGTAGGAAAACTGGGACAGTGCACTCTTGGTCGACTGTAGAGGTCACAGACGCCCAGCTGGCATGGGATCTGAATCATGCCTGGCGTCTGTGTGATCACTTGTACTTGGTATCTGCCCCTCTTTATTTTGGTATAAACTAAGAGTTTGATAGCTAATAAAAGCTGTAGATTGGAGATGGAGAGATGGCTCAGTGGTTGAGGGCACTTACTACTTTTGCAAAGGACCTGATTTGATTCCTAGCACCTACCCTGAGGTTCACTACTGTCTGTAGCTCAGTCCCAGAGGATCTGAAGCCCTTTTCTTGCCTTTCTTAGCAGCAGGCATGTGTGTGTGTGACACATACATACATGCAGGTAAACACAGGTAAAGTCTGTTTTTTATGTATTTTTAGTTTTTCAAGATCGTGTTTCTGTGTTGCCCTGGAACTTACTATGTAGATTAGGCTGGCCTAGAACTCACAGGGTTCCATCTACCTCTGTTTTCTGAGTGCTGGGATTAAAGGTGTGTGCTAGCACACCAGCCCTAAAATATTTAATAAGTTTTGAAGAAAAAGGAAACAAACAGGTCACGGAGGTGGCTCAGTGGTTAGGAGAACTTGTTGCTTTTCTAGAGGACTCAGGGTTAGTTGCTAGCACCTCTTCCTCTGCCTTCACCCTTTAGCATACTTATTTCCTCTTCACAGAACCCGTTAAAGCACAATAGCAGGCTATACATCTGACCATCTGAACAGTTGATGGCCTCTGTCTGCCTAGGGAAATCATGACATACACCATCCATCTGTCTTCCCTAGAGATACAGCAGCTGAGGGTCAGGAACAAATGTCTAAGGGATAAGGCAGCTTGGTACCAGGGAAAAATTCCATACCTAGAATGACCTGTTTTTTAAAGAAACCTGTGGTGAGGGATGTACCTTAGTGATAGAGTACATGCTTAATTAGCATGAATATGGTCCCTAGTTCAATCTCTGTCACCAAACCCAAATAAAGAAACCCTGAGTGGAAGTAAGTCCATTTCTGACATGAACACTGCCACACACACTCATTGTTTTGTGGGGTGATGATTAATCTTGGGAGTTTTTTTTTTTTTTTTTGGTTTTTCAAGACAGGGTCTCTCTGTGTATCCTTGGCTGTCCTGGACTCACTTTGTAGACCAGGCTGGCCTCGAACTCACAGTGATCCGCCTGCCTCTGCCTCCCAAGTGCTGGGATTAAAGGCGTGCGCCACCACCGCCCGGCGATCTTGGGAGTTTTATTTCAGGTTTGGATCTAGGGCAGAAAGCAGGACACCTAGTGGTATACCTGGTTGATGTCCATGCCTCTTAGCCAGGCTGCGGGTATCTGTTGCATCCTGTTGTGTTTTCAGGCATAGAAGTATCAAACCAGTGGGTGACTGGGTTAAGATTATTTATATTTTGTGTATGCTTTTCTGTTTTAAAAAAAATTACTTTTATGTGGGGGCTGGAGAGATGGCTCAGCGGTTAAGAGCACTGGCTGCTCTTCCAAAGGACAAGGGTTCAAATCCCAGCACTCACATGGCAGTTCACAGCTGTCTGTAATTGCTGGGCACAGTGGTGCACGCCTTTAGTCCAAGCACTTGGGAGGCAGAGTCAGGAAGATCTCTGTGAGTTCAAGGTCAGCCTGGTCTACAAAGTGAGTTCCAGGATAGCCAGGGCAACACAGAGAAACCCTGTCTTGAAAAACAAAAACCAAAAAAAGAAAAGAAAAAAATTATTTTGAGTGCATTGATGTTTTGTCTGCATTCATGTGTGCATGAGGGTGTCAGATCCCCTGGATCTGTAGACACAGCTGTGAACTCCCATGTGGTTGCTGGGAATTGAAGCTAGGTCCTCTGGAAGAACAGTCAGTGCCCTTAACTGCTGAGGCAGCTCTCCATCCCTCCCCCCTACCCTTTTTTTGTTTTTTTGAGACAGGGTTTCTTTGTATAATAGCTCTGGCTGTCGTGGACTCACTTTGTAGACCAGGCTGGCCTCGAACTCACAGAGATCCGCCTGCCTCTGCCTCCCAAGTGCTGGGATTAAAGGCGTGCGCCACCACCGCCTGGCTTCCCCCCCACCTTTTTTAAACATAGATTTATTTTATGTGGATCAGTGTTTTGGCCTGCATGTATGAGGGTGTTGGAGCTCCTGGAACTGGAATTAGAGATTGTTGTGAGCTGCCATGTGGGTGCTGGGATTTGAGCCTGGGTCCTCTGGAAGAATAGTCAGTGCCTTTAACTGCTGAGCCATCTTTCCAACCTTGTTTTTCTGTTTTGAAGCAGAATCTCACTACGTAGCTAGCTCTTAGGCTAGGCCTAAGCCCACAGTGCTCCTGCTTCAGCCTCCTTAAGTACTGTGTTATTTTTGGAGTTTCTGTCATAGACCAATTTGACTTCAAGCGCACAATCTTCCCGTTTAGTTCTCCCACATGTTAGGCTTATTTTTGTTTTTTTTATAAACAAATTTATTTATTTGTTGCTTCAGGTTACATGTCCGTCATATTGTCCTCTTTCCCCCCTTCCCAGCCCCGCCCTCCCACCCTCTACCCCCTAATCCTTCCATCCCACTCCTCTGGAGTGGAGTGTCCCTACATAACAGTCCCTCGT
Source organism: Lophiomys imhausi (assembly GCA_907164525.1). Lineage (NCBI taxonomy): Eukaryota > Metazoa > Chordata > Mammalia > Rodentia > Muridae > Lophiomys > Lophiomys imhausi. Next base: position 15,895,634 of record CAJQZJ010003646.1, read on the forward strand.
CCCAGTTTATAAGTCATATGAGGGCCAAGAGCCTACTCATACACTGGGGTCCTACAAGGCAGCACCACCAGTGAAAAGTGTCTACATGTTAGGCTTATTGTGTGGGCTAATGTTTTGTTTTCGAGACAGGGTTTCTCTGTGTATCCCTGGCTGTCCTGGACTCACTTTGTAGACCAGGGTGGCCTCCAACTCACAGAGATCCACCTGCCTCTGCCTCCTGAGTGTTGGGATTAAAGATGTACACCACCACCTGCCTGGCCAAAATTTTTTTTTCTTTAACATTTATTTATTGGGCTGGAGAGATGGCTCAGTGGTTAAGAGCACTGGCTGTTCTTCCAAAGGACCTGGGTTCAAATCCCAGCACCCATGGCAGTTAGCAGCTGTCTGTAATTGCTGGGCATGGTGGCGCACGCCTTTAATCCCAGCACTTGGGAGGCAGAGGCAGGAGGATCTCTGCAAGTTCAAGGCCAGCCTGGTCTACAAAGTGAGTCCAGGACAGCCAGGGCTACACAGAGAAACCCTGTCTCAAAAAAAAAGAAACATTTATTTATTAATTCAAGTTACATCTCCATCACAGCTCCTTCCCTCCTCCCCACCTGGTCCTACATTCCCCCCCTCTACCCTTTCTCCCACCTCTCCTTCTACTCTGATGTGGGGGCCTCTACATATCAGCCCCCCCTCAGGTCATCAGTCACATGAGGGCTAAGAGCTTTCTCTTGCTCTGGGGCCCAGCATGGCACCTCAGCTATGGTAGAGTGTCCCACTTACAGGTAACCAAGTCCATGACCGAAGTCAGCCCCCCACCTCCCCCACATGCTAGGGGATTTGTGTGAAGTTGCCTATCCTCTAAATTTGTATAGGGGAGTCTAGATCTAGTCTAAGCTTCTTTTTTTGGTTAGTGTTTCAGTCTGTAAGCCTCTAGGGTCCTTGACTGTCCTGGACTCACTCTGTAGACCAGGCTGGCCTTGAACTCACAGAGATTCTGCTGCCTCTGCCTCCCAAGTGCTGGGATTAAAGGCGTGTGCCACTATACCCAGCCGTGCACCACCATGCCCAAATATTTTAATTTAATTTATTAAAACTTTATTTATTTATTTATTTTGGATTGAGCTGGGTGTGGTGATGCAGGCCTTTAATCCTAACACTCGAGACACAGAGGCAGGTGGATCTCTCTGAGTTCATGGCCAACCTGGTCTACAGAGTGAGTTCCAGGACACCCAGGGCTATGCACAGAGAAACCCTGTCCAGAAAAACAACAACAAAAACTATATATATATATATATATATATATATATATATATATATTTATTTATTTATTTATTTTATATATGTGTGCCATGTTAGTACCTGTTTCCAGGGAAGGTCATAAGATGGCTTCAGATCCCCTGGGACTGGAGTGATAGAAGTTTGTGAGTTGCCATGTAGGTGCTCAGATTTGAACCTGGGTCCTCTGTAAGAGCAACATGCTGTTAACCTCTGTGCCAATTCTCAGTCCCTGAATATAGTGTTTGATTTACTGCATTATTCTTAACAATGTGGTTAGGCATCAAGGATGGATCCGGTGGTAGATGACCCAAATATGGGCTCTCTTCACCTTAGACAGAAGAAAGAGGAGTAAAGACAGTTTTCTTTTTTAAGATTTTTTTTTTTAACATTTATTTATATTTGCTCTACATATATGCCCGGGCAGATCTCAATGTAGATGGCTGTGAGCCACCATGTGGTTGCTGGGAATTGAACTCAGGACCTTGGGAAGAACAGCCAGTGCTCTTAACCTCTGAGCCACCTCTCCAGCCCAAGACAGTTTTCTTAAATTGATACTTTTCTTTTTTTTTTTTTTTCCGAGACAGGGTTTCTCTGTGTATCCCTGACTGTCCTGGACTCACTTTATAGACCAGGCTGGCCTTGAACTCACAAAGATTCGCCTGCCTCTGCCTCCCGAGTGCTGGGATTAAAGGCGTGCGCCACCACCGCCCGGCTAAATTGATACTTTTCAGAAGACTAGATTGGTGATGAAATGTGTCCTGTCTCTGGCAAGTGACCTTCCGCCAGGTGTGTTTCTGATTCCTGAATTATAAAGTAGGTTGGAGCGCTAAGGCCCTCAGTAGAAGGTTCTGTGCCAGTTTAGGGAGAGAGAGAGCCTCAGAGAACTGAAAGGCAGTAGTCTACATATTTTCAAAGCCACATCACATTTTGGGACATACTGATGGGACCTCGGGCAGTAGTGGCAGGGTTTCAAGGGCTGGTCAGAATGGATTGCAGTAGCCTCTTGGTTTGGTCATAATTTGGATAAAGGTGGGCATGGTTGTGGAGGATAATTGAGAAGCTTTGGAAAGAGATGGAAGCCAGATGAGAAAGCGTAAGATTCTGAGAGGAGAGAGAGAAGTCCTGGTGAATGGAAGAGCTTTTGCCGATAACTCCCTAGACACTTGGAGAAAGTGGATTGCTAGAAGTGTCTGTCTGGGGACAGTGAGGTATGGTGACTAGAGAGTACTGTGGGGCCAGGTGGGCTGGCAGTGGGACTCAGAAATAGGTGCAGAGACATTGGCCGGCCTGTAGTTGCTAGAGTCACAACATGAATGGAAAAATGAGGCAGTGAGGTTAGACTGGCCCACTGTTGAGGAATTGTGGTGTCTAATAGATGGTGCTGTTGAGTTTGTTCAAGAAAGGTTAAGTCAGGTGGTGGCTGCGGCGACGGTGGTGGCTGTGGGCGGCGGTGGTGGCTGCGGCGACGGTGGTGGCTGTGGCGACGGTGGTGGCTGTGGCGACGGTGGTGGCTGTGGGCGGCGGTGGTGGCTGTGGGCGGCGGTGGTGGCTGTGGCGATGGTGGTGGCTGTGGGCGGCTGTGGGCTGCGGTGGTGGCTGCGGCAACGGTGGTGGCTGTGGGCGGCGGTGGCAGCAGTGGCGCAGGCGCACACCTTTATTCCCAGACTCAGGCGGCAGAGGCAGGTGGATCTATGTGGGTTTGAGCCCAGCCTGGTCTACAAGGTGAGTCCAGGACAGCCAGGGCTACACAGAGAAACCCAGTCCCAAAAAAAACGAAGCAGGTTAAAATGTTTTGTGCTGATAGAGTTGGGAAAATAGGCAGTGGAAGGGAGACAAGATAATTTTTTTGAAGATATATTTTTAGTATTTTAAATTTTGTGTGTGTACTTGCTATGAATGAAGGAGCCTGCAAAGTGTGTGTGTGTGTGTGTGTGTGTGTGTGTGTGTGTGTGTGTATTTGCTATGGGTGAAGGAACCTGCAGAGGTCAGAGGAGTCTGATCCCATGGAGATGGAGTCAGAGGCAGTTGTAAGCTGCCTGGGATTTTCAACTTAGTTCTTCTAGAATATCAGTGCTCATCTCTGTAGCTTCTGGGAATTTTTATTTGTTGGTTTGTTTATTTATTTATTTGCGTGTGTGCACTGGTGCATGTGTGGAGGTCAGGACAGCCTAGGGGGTTGACCCCTGGAAGCCAGTTAAGACAGGGATAAGGGACCCAGGCAGTTGCTCGTGGGCACAGTGTCATCTTGATAGCCAACAGGTGTTGGAGAACAGGACCAGAGCAAGTGACTACTGGGATTTCCCTAAAGGTGAACTCCACAAACTTGCTTGTCTGAGAGGCCACCTACTCTACTTACCCTTCTTGGCCTGACTGGCTTTCACGAGCTGTTTGTTTGGCAGACTAAACATTTTTTTTTCTGGGCTGGCTTTATGTTTACTTCATTTTTGTGTTTTCATTTACTTAGTGTATGTGACATTATATATGCAGAAGTTAGAGGACAACTTGTGGGGTGTGCTCTGTCCTTCCATCAGCTGGGTCCCAGGGACCAAACTTAGGTCGTCAGTCTTGGCATCAAGTTCCTTACTAACTGACTGAGCTATCTCACAGCCCTGTTGTTCTGTTTTTAAATTTTTTATTTTAAGTGCATGAGTGTTTTGCTTGATGTAGCTATTGCTTGGTGCTCACAGAGGTCAGAAGAGGGTGTCAGATCCCTTGGACCTGGAGTTATGATCAGACAGTTATGAGCCACCATGTGGATGCTGGGAATTGAGCCCAAGTGATCTGCAAGAGAAACAAGCTCTTTACCACTATTCAGCCTCATGTTTTGTTGTTTGAGGCAGGATCTCTCTGTGGAACAGAGGGTAATCTTAAATTTGTGATCCTCTCTCTGTAGCCCTGAGTTGGGATTGTAGGCAAACACTTGTGTAGATCAGGCTGGCCTGGAGCCCACAGAAATCCACCTGTCTCTGCTTCTTTTTCTTTTCGGAGACAGGGTTTCTCTGTGTAGCTCTGACTGTCCTGGAACTCACTCTGTAGACCAGGCTGGCCTCAAATTTAAGAGATCCACCTGCCTCTGCTTCCCAAGTGCTGGGATCAGTGGCGTGCACCACCACCTTCTCTGTCTCTGCTTCCATTGCTTAGATTAAAGGTGCATGCCACCTGCTTAAAAAAACACTTTTGTGACAGGGTATATTATTGGGCATTGTATTTTAACTTGTCTGCTTTTTAATTGATTATGGATTGTTTGTTTGTTTTTGAGACAGGGTTTCTCTCTGTAGTAGCCCTGTCTATCCTGGAATTTACTCTATAATCAGGCTGGCCTTGAACTCATAGAGATCCTCCTGCCTCTGCCTCCTGAGCCCTGGGATTAAAGGCATATGCCACCATGCCCTGCAAAGAAAAAAAAAAAAAAAACCAGAGCAGGTGTGATTTGAACCGGGGTTCCTCTGGACTCAAAACCAGAGGCTCTCTAATCTATAGTTGTTTGGTTTTTGGTTTTGGTTTTGGTTTTTCGAGACAGGGTTTCTCTGTGTCTGGCTGTCCTGGACTCGCTTTGTAGACCAGGCTGTCCTCAAACTCATAGAAATCCACCTGCCTCTGCCTCCCGAGTGCTGGGATTAAAGGCGTGCATCACCACCACCCGGCCTATAGTTTTTTTTTTTTTTTTTTGGTTTTTCGAGACAGGGTTTCTCTGTGTTGTTCTGGCTGTCCTGGACTCACTTTGTAGACCAGGCTGGCCTCGAACTCACAAAGATCCGCCTCCCTCTGCCTCCCAAGTGCTGGGATTAAAGGCGTGCGCCACCACCGCCCGGCTAGTTTTTTTTTTTTTAAGGTCTCTCTAATCTGTAGTTTTCTCTTCTGTCTTTCTCCTCTAGTTTTTCTCCTCAGTTCTTTAATCTGCTGAAGAACTCAAGCCTGAGGGTTACACCCTGGGTTTAAGAGATTGTACCTCACAGTAGTTCTTCTCTGTTACTACCGTGAACTGGCTGTTGGATACCAGCAGTTGGATACCGAACCTTCAGTTTCCAGGTTTGGTTCCTTTAGTAAGGTGTGGGGAGGAAGTAGTTGTGTTTTCTCCTCCTATGTCAATGGCTTTTTTGTTCCTGACAGGTGTCTAGAGTACTACTTTTGTGGAAGGATATGGGTCCCTGGGTGGAGGCTGGCTTTGTCAAACCAGTCTGCCTAGCACGGGTGTGACAAACATTGCAAGAGGAAAATTCTGGATGCCTTTTGTGGTTGCTTCACAGGCCTGTGTTCATACATATCATGGTCCCTTTCTTAGCCCCTCTCCTTTTCTTCACATTGTTTTTTTCAGCTTCTCTGACTCATTTTCTGCCCCCAGTCTTGTCTCTTCTGTTCTCTTTCTCCCTTTCTCCTTTTGTTTAAGTAGTGTTCTGATTGGTTGAAGTTTGAGGATTACGATATGTTCATAGTACTCAGTTGCTCACCATACAGGGGACTATGGAAGCCTAAGTGTCCCATTTGTAAAATGAGGGATGATTACCTATGTTTTAAATGATTATCTTAAATGATTATCTTTACAAGCCCTTTCTGACTCTCAAGGCTTTTTAAGAAGGTTTTCCTGTTTTTTCACGTAGGAGATAGTTTTAGTTGTAGGAGAATGGAGAAGTGAGAGCAGTCAGGATCAGTCTCTGTTTATATCTACCCTCAACTAGGTGGACGTTCTCTGTGGGATGGTGGTCATGGCTTCACTGGCTGGTCTGAACTTCTGAGTATAGAGACTTGCCTTACAGACTGGACATCTAGTATGTATCTATGCTATCTTTCTTTATTTTGCAGTTAATTTACACATTTAAATTTTCATTTATTCTATACTCATAATTAAAAATTATTATTATTATTTTTTGTTTTGTTTTGTTTTTTTTGAGACAGGGTTTCACTGTGTACCAAGCCCTGACTGTCCTGGACTCACTTTGTAGACCAGGCTGGCCTTGAACTCAGAGATCCACCTGACTCTGCCTCCCTAGTGTTGGGATTAAAGGTGTGTGTAATCATACTCTGCTAAAAAATTGTATGTCTGTGTATGCTGAGCTATCTTGGCAGCCACCTACATAATTTTGAAGTCAAGTAAATTGAAATTTTTTTTGTTTTGTTTTGTTTTGAGACATGGTTTCTCTGTGTACCAGGCCTTGCTGTCCTGGAACTCATTCTGTAGATCAGGCTGGCCTCAAACTCACAGAGATCTGCCTACCACTGCCTCCCAAGTGCTGGGATTAAAGGCACAGTGCAAGAGGAAGTACACCACCACGCCTGGCATAAATTGAGATTTAGTGTATATCATAATATAGGCCTAAGGTGTTTTTAAATTTTTTTTAATTTTCTTGAGGCAGTTTCTCACTATGTAGCCCTGGCTGGCTGAGTATTTGCTCTGTAGAACAGACTGGACTTGAACTCATAGAGATTTGCTGGTTGCTGCCTCCCAAGTGCTGGGATTAAAGGCATGTGTGTCAGCATGTCTGGTTTCTCTCTTTTTATTGGTGATGTGTTAGATTGATCCCATGGACTTATGTGTATGCTGAGCACATGTTCTACCTTTGAGCTACACCTCCCCATTGCATGGAGTTAGACTACCTACCTACTCAAGGTCTTGATGGAGCCCTTTACTGCTTAGCTAAATTCCCAGCACTTAGTTTTTGTTTTCTTGGTTTTAAATCCAAGTTTTCTGAGGGTTGTCCTTCCCGGAGAAGAATGTGAAGAATTTCAGTCAGGGGAAGTGTGGGCTGTACTGGAAAAAGGGCTGGAGAGGCTACTGCCACTGCTGATTAGCCTTCTGTAGGAGTGGGTGTTAGGACACCTGCACCAGACAGGGTGAAGTGGTAAATCTTCTGTATTGAAACAGTTGCCATAATTTGATTAGATCAGAACTACACAGAAGTTTGTTAGTAGATGTGGCAAGGCAGGAGTCAGGTGCTGGTGTTCTCTGGCTTATTTGTTAGTTGGAAAAATCCTGAGATGGGGGGCTGGGTGTGGTGGTGCACGCCTTTAATCTTAGCCCTTGGGATGCAGAGGCGGCCAAATTTCTGAGTTAGTTCCAGGCCAGCCTGGTCTACAAAGCAAGTCCAGGATAGCCAGGGCTCTGTTACAGAAAAGACCTGTCTCAGAAAACAAAAATAAACAAACAAAAATCCTGAAAGAAGAGACCTGATCTCAGGTGGAAAGCTCCCCAGCCTCAATTTATACTAGCTATCAATTTATAATAGCCCAGAGGTTGTTATTTCATTCTACAAGCTTTGAAAATGTTTTCATAAATGAAATTTCACCAGATCTGGGTAACCTAGTAGTAGCTGATTTTTATTGATGCCACTGTTTTTTTGTTTTTTTTTTTTTTGTTTTTCGAGACAGGGTTTCTCTGTTTAACAGCTCTGGCTGTCCTGGACTCGCTTTGTAGACCAGGCTGGCCTCGAACTCGCAAAGATTTGCCTGCCTCTGCCTCCCAAGTGCTGGGATTAAAGGCGTGCGCCACCACCGCCCGGCTTATGCCACTGTTTTTTAATGAAGCTTAATTTACAAGTAACATGTACAAACCATAAATGTGCACCTGACATTTTTTTTAGTTTGATGATGGGAGTGTCAGAAACTATTATGGGCACCATAATAACCTCGGGGTTAATTGTAAATGCACAAATATTATGCTTATCAGAAAGAAAGCCTAGGAGTGGAAGTAGACTAGTAGATACTTCTCTATGTACACTGGTCTGAGACAAATGGTTCTTTTCTCAGTGTCCCAAGATCCTGGAGGGCACAATTCCTTGGGAAAGCTGGCTTCTCACATTCCTCTAGAGCTTGCCTGTCATTTGAAGGATAACACAGACCTGGAGGTTTGGAAATAGACTTTAGTAAAGGTGGCTGTTTTTCAGTGCAATGAGCCTGTGGTGTGAAGAGATGTGTGAGCTCAGAACGAATCTCTGGTTTTTCTCTCCTCCGCCTGTTCCTGCTGCTCTGAGTTGTTCTGGGGGTTGGGCTATGAGGTGTCTCAGTTTCTAGGACTGGCTTGGAGGATACAAGGAAGATACACAATCACAGAAGCAAAGAGCACCACAGAAATGTTATTATCTGGAGTAATTAGTCAGCCCATACATTCTCCATGGGAATTTCTCTTTGAGGTAGTCAAGTTTGGCTAAAAAACAGTGCAATGTTTTGATTTATTAGTTGTTTGGAAACTCACCCTCCTATATTCTCATAACTAATATTGAAACCCATTGCTCCCAGCTTGAATTTATGGTGCTTGATACCACCATGCTCTCTAATCAAGCAATATGAGAAGGGTCAACTTCTGCCACATGCTGTTCAATTCGCTCTATTTCTCTCCTTTTTCTGTTCAAATTATTAATGAGTATTTGACAGTAACTCAATACCAGTAGAAGGGGAAAACAACTTAAATCCTTAGGTTGGAGTATAAATTGAAAAACATTTTGTCAAAGTCTGTCAGTCCCACGTCTAGGATTTTTATCTTCAGATTTGTTTATAGAATGCAGGAATGTGTATGAGAGATGACTCTTGAAAACAAAATGTGCAGGGAACTTAAACACTTGAATCAGTGGCGCATACTGCTCCAGCAAGTGAAGAAGGGAACTAACTTACTTGGGTTCTGTGTGCAGTGCACACATGCAAAGGGTGCTTACGAAGTGTGTGACTGAGCTTTACAGAGTGACATCAAAAAACCAGGGAAGGTGGTGTATGCCCTTAATCCCAGCCTCAGGCAGGCAGATCCCTGTGAGTTTGAGGCCAATCTGATCTACATAGTGAGACTCTTTCAAAAAAACCAAACCAACCAAACAAAAAAACAGCTGGATTTGGTTTGTAATTCCAGTATGTGGGAAGTTTAGATAAAAGGATTGCTGAGCATTTGAGGCCAGCCTAGGACTCTCTCTCAAAAAGAGAAAAAGAAAAAGAGATGTACTTGTTATGTGGGGAGACTAACTGAAGAATAGTCCTTACCTGAGATCCTTGAAAGGACACCTGCGTTTAATTTTCATAATTTTTTTTCTTCAAAGAGCATGTGTGCATGTGCGCGTGTGTAAACTATGGAGTTGGTTCCCTCCTACCTTGTGGGCTCCAGAGATCCAACTCAGGTTATCAGAATCGATGGCAAGCACCTTTACCTGCTCAATCGTTTGTAGGATCTTTTTTGTTTGGTTGGTTTTTTTTTCATTTTTGCTTTTACATTAAGTCAAAGTGGAGCCAGGTGTGGTGGCGCATACCTGTAGCCCCAGTGTGTGGGAAATTGAGGCAGGAGAATTTAGCAATTGAAGGCCAGCCTCATATATTACAGCTCTCCTGGAGCCAGTCTAGGCTATGTGAGACTCTGTCTTAAAAAACAAACAAAACAGGCAAAGCAAGCAAACAAAGCACAAAGCGTGATAATCTGAGTCAAACTGGTGTGATGGTCCATACCTATCACAGCGTACTGGAGGTAGAGGCTGGAGATGGGGAGCTCAAGTCTCTTTTTTTTTTTTTTTTTTTTTTTTTATTCAGGTTACATCTCAAGTCACTTTCTACTATGTAGCAAGGTTAAGGTTAGCCTGGGCTGCATGAGATCTTGTCTCAAAAAATAGTTTTTAAAGTAAAAAGTAGTGGCACACTCCTATATTCCAACACTTGGGAGTAGAAGCTAAAGAATCACTGGAATTTGATGCCAGCCTGGTCTATATACAAAGTAAGTTCCAGGCTAGCCATGAGAAAAGCCAAAGGGGAAGACCACAGACAGCCGTGGAGTCATTGTGAGGCTGGCTGGGAACAGTACTAGGGCCTGACACTGGCAAATGCTTCTTGCTGTTCATCTTCATCTTACTTACGTGGAACGCTGGAGCCCCTCATTTTGTGACATAGTGGCCCAGTCTCGGTATTTTCTTCCAGGAGGGAAAGGCTCTTGGAAAGAGAAGATGCAACAATTTTTTTTGATGCAACTATTTTTAATCTAAAGTATATATAGCTCAATGTAGTCATTTCAGGCCCTAGTGTGACATTTTCTTCCATTGTAACGCAAGACACTTTTCAAACAATAAAATTCTTCTTGTATAAATAAGTTGTGTTTGTAGTGTTTCCAGAGGAAAATGTTGGTAAAATATCCTTACTTCTTTTCATAAACTTAGAGGGTGTAGGACTTGCTGGGTATGTGTTATTACTAGGGCTGTCTAAGGGGTTGGTACCCAGAGTCCAGAACTGTAGTGAATAAGTGCTGAAATTCTAATTAGTTCAGTGGGGGATTTTATGTAGGCTGTAACAGTTTCATAGCTCCCGTATAGAGAGGGGGTCAGGCTTTAACTCTGTGCTTTACTCCTTTTTTTGTTTTTGTTTTTTTTTGTTTTTTTGCCACAGATTCTCACTATGTAGCCCTGACTTGCTTGGAACTCACTATGTAGACCAAGCTGGCTTCTATCTCACAAAGATTAATATCCCTCTGCCTCCTGAGTGCTGGGATTAAAGGTATGTACCTCCACACCCATTTTTAAAAATAATTTATTTATTTAATGTATATGTGATTGTTTTGCCTGCATGAATATCTGTGTACCATGTGCATGCCTAGTGCCTGTGGAAACCAGAAGAGAGTATACACTGATTCCCTTGGAAATAGAGTTACAGATAGTTGTTAGCCTCCATGTGGGTTGTCTTTTTGTAATTGTAAATTTTATTAAACTGTATTTATTTATTTTTAAAAAGATTTATTTTTATTTTATGTATACGAGTGCTCTATCTGCATGTACTCCTGCAGCCAGAAGAGGGCATCAGATCACATTGTGGATGGTTGTGAGCCACCATGTGGTTGCTGCGAATTGAACTCAGGACCTTTGGAAGAGCACTAGCCAGTGCTCTTACCCACTGAGCCATCTCTCCAGCCCTAAACTGTATTTATTAATACCTGAACACCTATTACCTAAGAACGAACCCAAACCCTTTTGAAAGGGCACCAGGCGGTGAGTCCTTGAGGGCAACTGGTCAGTTGTCTGTCTGCAGGCCAACAGTCACTCAGTGGATACCTGGCTCTGGTGTTGTTATGGCAGCTTCACTTCAGCTTGGCTCAGCTTTCTTTGAGCCTAATGTTGCTGGCTTGTGTGGCCAGCTTGCCTCAGCCTCTAAGCTTGGGGTTGGCTTCCTCAGTCAGCTGAGTCTGTCACTTCCATGGTCTCCTCAGCCTGTCTGTTTGAACTAACAGAACCCCTTAGGGCAGCTGCTGAGCCACATGGCCTGGTCCTTGGCTTTGAGGCCTCGCTGGGCCCTGTTTGCCCATCTAGGCCTTTCCCATACCCTTATGTGGCAGGTTGTTTGAAGTCTCCTCAGAGTGTGCGGGTGCCTTGTATCTCTCTCACTCACTAGACAGCTGCAAGCCTCTGGCCGAACGTAGCCTCTGGACTCTGCTCCTCACTGTTTGTCCCCAAGGCTTTTCCACTGGCAATTGCCACCTTGGTCCCTGATGGTTCTCTGGCCTTTTCAGACATGCCCTTGAGCAGGGAATGTCGACAGTTGCTACTGTGAACGAACCGAGTGTGGCACTTCACTCCACTGCTTGGGACTGATGCTGCCACTTGAGACCTTGGAGCTTGTTCCTTTGTCTCTCGAACATGGGATATCTGGCTCCATCCCCGTGCTCTTAAATAGGGCGTTGTTCTTGTGCTAAGTAATTGGTGTCTTGTGGGCTTTCTCAAGGACCCTGGCCACGCCCTTCCTCAGATGAGATTGAGGTCCCTAGCAGCAGGGTTCTGTCTGTGGTCTCATAGTCTGTTCTGTGGCCTCAGTCCAATCTAGGCTCCTCCTATACAGACTGCAGTCTTTCTTGTGTCTTTCAAAGTGTGGCAGTGCCCAGCAGCTGAATAGTTGAGAAGCAATGCCAAGCCAAAAGCCCTTTCCACTTTCCCTGACTTTCCTTCTTATACAGAATGCCTTCTCGTTGGTTTCCCAGGATCACATATGCTGTCAGGTGTCAGGCTGATCTACATGCCCCTTAAGAGTGTCCTTCAGAAGCCCCCACATATTCACTAAAGAAATCTTAACTCCCATTACATCTTAGACACCATTCTATTGCAGACACCATGACCAAAGCAACTCTTATAAAAGGAAGCATTGAATTGGGCTTGCTTACAGTTTCAAAGGTTTAGTCTGCAAGGTGGTATGTTACATCCTCATGGGTAGAAAGAGAGGCAGAGTGACATGCCTAGCCTGATGTGGGCTTTTTTTTTTTTTTTTTTTTTTGGTTTTTTCGAGACAGGGTTTCTCTGAATATCTCTGGCTGTCCTGGACTCGCTTTGTAGACCAGGCTGGCCTCGAACTCACAGAGATCCGCCTGCCTCTGCCTCCCGAGTGCTGGGATTAAAGGCGTGCGCCACCACGCCCGGCTGACACACTTCCTTTAACAAGGCAACACCTACTCCAATAAGGCCATGTCCTAATCCTTCTAATCCTTCCAAATAGTGCCACTCCCTGATGACTAAATTCAAATATATAAGCCTATGGGGACCATTCTATTCAAACCATAGTGCTAGGGAACCAACCTGGGTCCTCTGGGAAAGCTGCAGGTACTCTTTACTGCTGTGCCATCTCTCTAGTCTCCATTATAAATTATTGTTGTGTGCAGGTGTATGTGCACGTGTGCTGCACATGTTGAGGTCAGAGGACAACTTTGGGGATCAGTTCTCTATACTGTGTGGGTCCTAGGTATTAAGGTCATCAGGCTGGGCGTTTGGCTTCTTTACCCACTGAGCCACCTCACTGACTTACTCTCTTGTGGTAGGAGTTTATTAAAACCAATTGTGAGAATGTTTTGTTTAATCCCAGGTGTGAGGCTGCTTAAGACACAGGTGTAAAGATTAACTGTCTCATCAGCTAGCAGGGGCATGGCTTAATCAGATGAGCAAGTGTAACTCTGAGGACTTGGGAGAGAGGATAAAAAGCCAGAGCCCCAGGAGAAGGGGGCTCTGCAAAGGAGAATAAAAAAAGCCAGAGCCAAGGTTGAAGGAGAAGGGGTCTACAAAGAGAAAAGAGAGAAGGAGCTCCCCAAAGAAGTAAAAGAGATGGGCTTTATAAAGAAGTAAGAGTAAAGAGGCTCTACAAAGAAGTAGGAGAAAGCTCTGCAAAGAAGAGAAAGGGCTACAAGGTAGAAAGTAGTTGCTGGTGCTCCCCCAAACTGCTGCTTATTCTTCCTGCTGCTGTCTCCTGGTTTGATGGACTTCTAATGAGACTTGTATTCCCTCAAAGAATCCAACGTCCCCAATCAGCAGGAAGTAGCTCAAAGAGATCGACATCTCTTCTCCCTCTAACCTTCTTTCTCTCCCACCTAGGGTTGGGGGATTGAAGGGAATGAGGGGTGGAAGGGAGGTGGAGGTATTAAGCACAATAAATTAAGTGCAGTAAAATAAATTAGAGTGTATAATTAATATAATACAAATTAGTAAAAGCCACCTTGCCACACTCTCTTTTCTATCTGTACTTTTTTTTTCCTGAACCATTTCCTATGAGTAATTGAGAGACATGCCTCTTTATTCCTCAGTACTTAATTGTATATTTTCTAAGAATGGAAATAGTTTCTTTTGTTAGCTGCAAATAGTAATCAAAGTCAGGAAATAATTTTTAAATAGTTTTGAGACAAGGCTTTGTTATGTATCCCAGGCCTGTCTAAGCCTTCTGTGTGTTGGTATTACAGACATGTATCACTATACCTAGATTAATTATTTTTAAAATTTCTCTCTGTGGGTGTGTGAGAGAGAGGTGCGTGTGTGTCATATACTTATGGAGGCCAGCCAGGTGGATACTCTGGAGCTGGAGTTGCCCATAGTTGTGAACCTACTGACATGGGTGCTGGGAACTGAATTCTGGTCCTCTGAAAGAGCAGCAAGTGGTGTGAACCCCTGAGCCACTTCTCCAGCTTGTTACTATTTTATTTTGAGACAAGTGTAGCCAGGCAGGCCTCAAACTTGCTGTGTAGCCCTGGTTGACCTTTAGCTTGGGATTTTCCTACCTCTCCCTTCCAGAGTTTTAGAATTATAGGCATGTGCAGCAGTCCAGCTAACATCAAGGAGTTAAACATTGATATAACACTGTTACCAAGTTTACAGTTTAGAATTAATTTTTGTCAGTTTGTTAAGGTTGTTAGTAGCATACAGGTTTGTCCTCATCAGCTCTGATTGAGGACATACCTTGCAGCGTTCTCCTTTGCTGTTTTTCCATTCATAATGGTTAATAATATAGGCAGGGGTTACTTGAAACTTGTAAATACCCTGTTCCTCATGAGATTTTGATCCTCGGCTTCAGTGTCTGATGATGCTTCTAGATGCTTCCAGCTCTGTCATTTCTTCTGGCTAGAACAAGTGTCATCTTATTTAAAGGAAGAACTCCCCATGTCCTATTTCTGTATTTATTGGTTTCCCTATATTCATTTTAATAGCTTAGTGACACATGTTCCTATCAGGGTTTTGTTTGTTTAAAAGTTTATTTTAGTCAGGCAGTGGTGGCACAAGCCTTTTTAATCCCAGCACTCGGGAGGCAGAGGCAGGTGGATCTCTGAGTTCAAGGCCAGCCTGGTCGACATGGTGAGTTCCAGGCCAGGGCTACACAGAGAAACCCTGTCTCAAAAACAAAACAGAAGAAAGTTTTTATTTGGGGTGAGGCATGTAGAGGCCACATGATAACGTGTGAAGGGTTTATTTTCTACCTTGACCAAGTGAGTTCCAGGAACCAAACTTGAATCTGTCTTGCTGGCCTTGATGGGTTGTTTTTTGTTGTTGTTTTGGCTTAACCCTTCAAGCATCTCAGGCTGGCTTGGCTCTTTAGGCTTGATCTCTTAACAAGTAGTAGTTAATTGCTGTAGTTGAATACAGAAGTTTCATGAATATCTAACTTTTTTTTTTTTTAACTCCTTGAGACAGGGTTTCTCTATGTAGCCCTGGCTGTCCTGGACTCACGCTGTAGACCAGGCTACCCTTGAACTCACAGAGATCCACCTGCCTCTGCCTCCTGAGTGCTGGGATTAAAGACGTGCACTAGTGTGCCTGGCTATCTTTTTTATTTTTAATTTTTATTTATTTATTGATTGATTGATTGTTTTTTTTTTTTTTTTGGTTTTTCGAGACAGGGTTTCTCTGTGTATCCTTGGCTGTCCTGGACTC
>CAJQZJ010003646.1:15916738-15928381 GCA_907164525.1 Lophiomys imhausi
TTTTTTTTTTTTTTGGTTTTTCGAGACAGAGTTTCTCTGTTTAACAGCTCTGGCTGTCCTGGACTCGTTTTGTAGACCAGGCTGGCCTGGAACTCGCAAAGATCCACCTGCCTCTGCCTCCCAAGTGCTGGGATTAAAGGCGTGCGCCACCACCGCCCGGCATGTTGTTGTCTTATTCTTATGGTAACTGGTGAGTGTTTAGTTCCTTGCTTCAGAGGAGTCTGGATTCCTTCTGAGTGCTTGTTGAATATAGTAGGTACTGCTTTAAGGCTGACAGGAGTGTGGGTGTGCTTTCTTCTTGGGCAAGAGAATCAGCTCTGAGAACCATGTTTGTTCTAACTGTAGACTTTTTTTTTTATAATAAAAAAACTGGTCATATGTAGCCCAGGTTGGCTTCAATCCTTGTGTAAGGAGCCTGTAAGCAGCCATAAAGAATGGCTGCAGGAAGTTTAGTAAGTAATTTAAGTATTGGATTATAAGTAATAGCTTCTCGTTTAGCTGCAATAAGCTGTCAGCCACAGCCCAGCTGAGGCCCAGCTGTAGGAGCTAGATAAGAAGATAGTGAGTGCCGCCATATGCGTAAGGAGCCCGTAAGAAGCTGTCAGCCACAGCCCAGCTGAGGCCCAGCTGTAGGAGCTAGATAAGAAGATAGTGAGTGCTGCCATATGTGGGTGACATAGAGATATGTTAATTAAGCTGAGATGAAAGTATAAGAAACCAAAGGAGACAAGCAGTAAGTGGCGATCAGTCTTGTCACTGACGTCCTGCCTCTGTCTCTATCTTAGGTCTACGCCCCTTCCTCAGACCTTGTGCTGAGACCTCTCTCTCTATCCCTTGCCCATTCACTCAGGCCTTGAATTGAGACTAGAACTGGGGCTTTGCCCCGAACATCGACGCAGGGGAACAGGAGAGCCAAGGTCTTCGGACAGGTCGTATGATGTGTGATGTGGGAATATTAATATAGGATGTGGTGGTTATATATTGTAATATTAGTTATTCTAGCTTTAATGACCATTAAGTGTTTCTGTTTGATTGATGCAGCTTATCCTGATCCTGTAGAAGTAGAGATATTTCA
The DNA here is from genome assembly GCA_907164525.1 of Lophiomys imhausi. NCBI lineage: Eukaryota > Metazoa > Chordata > Mammalia > Rodentia > Muridae > Lophiomys > Lophiomys imhausi. The sequence continues at coordinate 15,917,814 of CAJQZJ010003646.1, forward strand.
TTTAGCATAAGTTGTAATTACTATTTAGTATAATAAATATTATAAAGACCAGCATTGCCTAAGTGTATTCCATTTGACCCTATTGGGTGGCGAGTGCCGTCACCTGGTCACACGACTCCCTTCCATAGAGAAGGAGGTGTCGGGATTTGGATGACCAAACCGCACTCTCGACAGCTTATTGCAGCTAAACGAGAAGCTATTACTTATAATCCAGTACTTAAATTACTTACTAAACTTCCTGCAGCCATTCTTTATGGCTGCTTACAGGCTCCTTACACCTTGATTTGTAGCAGAGCATGGTCCTGAACAAAATTCTGATCCTTCTGCCTTCACTGCTCAAGAGTTGGAATTGCAACCATGTACTGTCAGCCCAGCTTCCTGTCAGTTGTTCTTTCTCAAAACCATAAAAACATTAAAAAAAAATTCTGCAAGATACCTGTGTGCTACACCTAAAAGCCAGTTGGAGTGGGCTTGGTGATGCACACTTAGGCTAAAACAGGAGGCTGAGACAGCAATAGAGTTTTTATGTACCACATACAAGGCCCTTTCTAGGTGTGAGCCCTAGTACTCCATCCCAAAGCCTGTTAACGATTTAGTGAGGAGTATAGATAAAGTACCCAAAGAGTTAAGCTGGGCCACTGTCAAACATGAATGTAGACTCATATCAGGCACAGAGTCTTACCAGGCCCAGCTTAGAAATTTAAGAGTCCAGGACTATTTGGAAGAAGGAAACAGCACACGCATCTTCCATACCTCAGCTGATTAGGGGCACCACTGAAAATTGCTTTGTAAGTGCTGCTATAAACTACTTGGGGGTTTGCATATCATAGCTGTGTCCTTTTGATAGGATAGATCTCTTGTATTTTTCATCCCTGTATCCCTTTTTTGCCTTGAAGTGGCTTTGTTGTTTTGGTTTGAGGCAGTCTCATGTAGCCTTGGCTGGTCTGGAATTCACTGACATGTAGATCTAGTGGATCTCAAACTCACAGAGATTCATGTTTCCACTCTGGAGCTCGGTGCTGAGATGAAAAGTGTACATCGTTGCCTTGAGTTTTTAATTTTTGATTCTAAAATGCATGGTTAGATTTTTAATTATTAAAGTGCAGGTCTTTTCCCTTTGTGCTGTCTTCAATGATTTAAAAAAATGTTAATCTGGGTATATATCTAATGTGGCTGACAGCAGCTAGAGGTCATTTAGGACTTTAAGGAGGCTTCTGGGCAGTGGTAGTGAACACTTTTAATCTCTACACTTGGGAGGTAGAGGCAGGAGATCTGTAAGTTCGTGGCCAGCCTGTTCTACAGAGGGATGTCCAGAACAGCCAGGGCTGTTCTGGAGACAGAGAAACCCTGTCTCCAAAAAGAAAAACAAACAAACAAAAAAGGACTTTGAGGAAAGCAGTTGCATGTTTGCATTAGTCAGACAAATACATGAGAAAACTAAAGTGAGAAAGAGTTGACTCACAGTTTCAGAGCTCTCAGTCCATGTTCCCTTGGCCCTAGTGCTTTGGGACACATGGAAGAGACCAGGAGCCAGATCCATCCATCCAAAACACATCCTCTAAAAGGCCCCACCTCCTTGTGTGTACTGTTTTCCAGTTATACCATCAAATTATGAATCCATCAGTGGGTTCTAACCAGGGCTGAGCCCTCCTCATTCAATCACTTCCTCATACCCATCAGCTGCAACCAGACTTCTGACAGATGAGCTTTTGGGGGATGTTTTAGAGTCAAGCCATAACAGTGTTCTTTGTCTTGCTTGATGTATAGGAGCCTCTGCTGAACACTGTAGGTCTGCGTTACTGTCAGTGCCTAATAGGCTGCACAGCATCTTCCCCTGCGGAAAGCTAACAGTTTGAGAGCTGCGGAATCTGACCTGGGGACCTTTGTCTCTGCAGTTCTCTAGCTGTGCTTTGGGGGACTTCTCTAGGCTAGCCTGATTTTGAGACCAGATATGGCGGTTATTCCTGTCCTCCTATTCGGCATTGGCCTTGCCACCACTTTCATACTCAGCCATAGTGACATAGCTTACAAGCAGGGCTCCCAAGAGTTCATAAGACTATCGTTGGCTATTTTGTTCTGCCTTTTGGAAGTATGACTCTAACATAGAAAAGTTAGTGATTACTCAGAAATTGGAGCAGTGGAAGACTGAAGCTAGCTACTGAAAAGGCCAGTTAGACAAAACTACCTGTGGGTGGGGAGGAATTCTTCTAGCGGGAAATCCCCTGGGCAAAGACAGCAGGTGCTAGTTTTGTCTTGTTGGTTTATAAACAAGGTGTGTTGATCTGGCTATTACTGGGATGAAAAAAATGCTCCTGATGGTCAAGCTTTATGAGTGTGTTCAAAAAAGAAGGTAGCTAAAGCAAGTTGTCACGACTTTAAACATTGAAGGTTGAAGTATTTGTTTAAACACTTGGTACAGTTGCACCTAGAGCAAGTGTACATAACTCTCAGTCACAGGGTCTGCTCTGTGACATCCTTTTTTTGATCCTGAGGCACTGACCTTCTGTGTCTTAGGCCCCCTGGCAAAGTCAGTGATTGCAGTTGATGATCTGTCAGAGTGTGTGTTGGTGTGTGGAGGAGGAGTCGGGCAGTGATGGAGGGTGACTGGGGCCGTGCTGATACTTATGTTCTCATGTTCTGTGTGATTAGCCAATTAGGTCAGAAAGGCCAGCAGTCAGAATAATTTTCTAAATTCAGTTCATTGATGCCAGATTGGTATACATTTACAGTGGTGGGCTTTTAGTCTTTTATATTATAATGGGGAAAAATCAGGAAGCTTAGTTTTTAATTTGAAAATGAAATTAAGTGGTCATTGGCTTTCTGCATGGTAAATCATTTGAGGGATGTAATGAACCCCTTTCCCTTTCGGGGAGAGAGCAGTAGAATAAATGTAGCCATGACCTTGTATTGGGCCTCTTCTCTCTCCTTCCTTCTCTGGACAGCTCTCATCGTCCTGAGACATATCATTAGATGGAGTTTGGAAAGTTAGATGGCAACTTTTAGTTTCCAGGAGCATCTACTTGGAAAAGTTTGATTAGACACTGTTTCATGATGAGCATGTGTTTTGAGAGTTTCAGACAGTCATGTTATATGAATGTCATATAGCAAGAACCTAGCTGATAAATTTACATCCAGGTTTTATAGCATGTGTTACTGTTCTCTGACCACAAACTTACAGAGACTGCTGACTGTAGTGAATAATGTAGACTATTGTACATAGTGTTGTACATTTCTGTATTCTAATACATCTAAACATAGAAAAGTCACAGTAGCATAAAAGATTGTAAAAAAAAAAAGTGGAGCAGGAGAGATGGCTCAGTGGTTAAGAGCACTGAGTGCTCTTTAAGGGGACCCAGGTTCAAATCCCAGCACCCACATGGCAGCTCACAACTGTCTATAATTCCAAGATCTGACACTTTCACATAGACATACATGCACGAAAAGCACCAATGCACATAAAATAAAGGTAAATAATAATAATAAAGGGACAGTCATATGGGCACTCACTATTAGCAGGGCTGCTTATAGAACTGAGAATTCACTGCTCTGGGTGAACTTGGAATAGTGGCTAGTGAATGTGAAGCCCAAGATCCTTATTGTACATTATTGTTGGCTTCATGAACACAGCGTCTTTAGGCTATACTAAATTTGTTTATACTTTTAGCATTTGAGATAGGGTTTCACAGTGCAGCCCCAGCTGGCCTTGAACTCCTGATCCTCTTATTAGCCTTCCTAGTGTTGGGATCATAGACATATACCACCCATTCAAGTTACACTTGAATTTATGTTTTAAATTTCTTCAAGAGGCTGGATATGGTGGCCCATGTCTTTCATCCCAGTACTCAGAAGGCAGAGGCAAGCAGACCTCTGAGTTCCAGGCCAGTCAGGGATATGTAGTAAAACCCTGTCTCAAAGAAAAAAAATTGTTTCAGGGTCTGGGATCTGGTAAAGTGCTTGCTGTGCAACAATCTGAGTTTGATTCCTAAAGGCCTGAGTTTGAATCCTAAAGGCAGAATAAGAGAACTAATATAGTAAAGCTCTTCTCTGACCTCCATGAGTATACTCATACATAGATCATACACACACACAATAATAATAATAAAAGTAATAGTAAGAGGGTTGGAAAGATGACTCAGTGGTTAAGAGCACTGACTGTTCTTCCAAAGGACCCAAGTTCAATCCCAGCACCCACATGGCAGTTTGAAACTGTCTTTAATGGCCAGGCTTGGTGGCACATGCCTTTAATCCCAGCACGTGGGAGGCAGAGGCAGGCAGATTTCAGTGAATTCAAGCCCAGCCTAGTCCATAGAGTGAGTTCCAGGACAGCTAGGGCTGTTATGAAGAGAAACTGTGTTGAGTTCCAGGACAGCTAGGGCTGTTATTGAAGAGAAACTGTCTCAAAAAACCTTAAGAAAAGAAAAGAGAGAAACCCTGTCTGAAAAAAAACAAGGTAATAAAATCTTTAAAAATTTTCTTCAGGAGCCTGAAGAAATGGCCCAGTGGTTAAGAGCACTGGCTACTCTTCCAGAAGACCTGAGTTCAATTCCCAGCAACCACATGGCAGCTAATACCTGTCTGTAACTCCAGTCCCAGAGTTTCAGACACCCTCATATAGACATGCAGGCAAAATAGCAGTGAGCATAAAATAAAAATAAATTATATAGTTAAATTTTTTTCAAGGATATTAGCTGTTGAAACTTAATAAGCTTATCAATTATACATTGTATGGTTAAACATAATTTCTTTGCTTTACAAATTGAAAAGGGACCAGGAGTGGTGGTGGTGCACGCCTATAATCTACCAAGTGAGTCTAGGACAGCCAGGGCTATTACACAGAGAAACTAATAAGATCAGAAGTTCAAGGCCAGCTTGGGCTGCACTGTGAAACCCTGTCTCAAAAACAAAACAAAGCTGGGCGGTGGTGGCGCACGCCTTTAATCCCAGCACTTGGGAGGCAGAGGCAGGCGGATCTTTGTGAGTTCGAGGCCAGCCTGGTCTACAAAATGAGTCCAGGACAGCCAAGGATACACAGAGAAACCCTGTCTTGAAAAACCAAAAAAAAAAAAAACAAAACAAAACAAAAAAATTGAATCTGGGACCATCTATGCTGAGCAGGGACTTCACCCCAGTTCAAATATCATTTTGATATGGGGTCTTCCACAGTGCTTCAACAACTTGTGATTCTTTGTTTCTTTTCTCCTCCTCCTCCTCCTCCGTTTTTTAGTTTAGTCTTGTTTGTTTGTTTGTTTGATTTTTCGAGACAGGGTTTCTCTGTGTAACAGCTCTGGCTGTCCTGGACTCACTTTGTAGACCAGGCTGGCCTCGAACTCAGAGATCCGCCTGCCTCTGCCTCCCGAGTGCTGGGATTAAAGGCGTGTGCCACCACGCCCGGCAGTTTGGTTGGTTTTTTAAAGACGGTTTCTCTGTGTAATAGCCCTGGCTGTCCTGGGCTCTCTTGGTAGACCAGGCTGGCCTCAAACTCACGGAGATCCACCTGCCTTTGCCTTTTGAGTGCTGGGATTAAAGGCATGCCAAAAAAAAGGGAAAAAAAGCTTTTTTGTTGTTAAAAACAGTCAGGAGTGATGATTTGTGCCTATATTTCCAGCACTTGAGAGGTAGATACAGATACAGGCGGATCAAGAGTTCAAAGTCATTCTTTGCTACCATACCATAGTAAATTTGAGGCCAGCATAGGTTATATGTAGTGCTGCCTCAAAACCAGACAAAAATCCAAACCCTCTTCCCTAGCAAACAAACAACAAAGACACGGGCGCAGCACTCAGGCACACCTAGGCCCACCCACCCATCAGCAGCACCCCAGAGAAGTACAGAAGCAGCAAGATTCATGCAGCTGGGCTCCATTTGCAGCTGGTCTCCTGTGGAGGGCTTCCTGAAGGGTCTTCCAGCAAGGCTGTTTTGTTTAATATTTAACTTTTTCCCTCTTCCAAGTAGGAGATTGAACCTTTGACCTGTGCATGCTAAGCAAACGCTGTGAGAGCTACACCGTAATTCCACCCCAGTTCACCTTTCTTATTCATAAGTAGAAGTACTATTGTGGCTATGCATTAGGAATTTTTTAGCTTCATTGTAATTTTTTATTTTGTTTTATTTTTTGTTTTTTCGAGGCAGGGTCTCTCTGTGTAGTCCTGGCTGCCCCAGAATCACTTTGTACACCAGGCTGGCCTTGAACTCAAAGATCCACCTGCCTCTGCCTCTGCCTCTGCCTCAGCCTCAGCCTCAGTAGTGCTGGGATTAAAGGCATGCACCACTATGCCCAGCTGCTTCATTATAATTTTATATGGCCACCATCATAAATGTGCTCTCCAACATTGTTGTGTGGCTTGTGACTACCTAGTTAAGTGGATTATTATTTGTGTTTTGTGATTTGGTAATGCATGTAAAATCTTAATTGAATAGACTGTTCAGTAATTGAAGCCTCACACCTGTCCTACAGGGTAAGTAGTCAGCAAATGTGTGCTGAAGCATTAATTGTGTTGTCTTAAGATAATTGTAGTTGACTTTAATTGGGTTCTTGGATGCCATGTAGGCTTGAGGGTTCATTTCCACTTGCATACTGTGGAGTCTGGCATCCCCTCTCACCTCCTCTCCACCTCCACTCACCTCCTGCTCTGCCTGCTTTAACCAAATGGGTGCTTAGACCCAGCCCTTGTCTCTGGACTTAGTTGAACCCTTTTCTATACTTAGTGAATGGTTTAGGTATTAGCAGTTAACAGACTGGAACTTGTCATGGGAATGAGCTCCTAAAGCTTCCTTATATATTTTTTAAATCTAAATGGTATGATTCTAAGGAATGTTTTGTTTGCTTTTTCTGAGATGGGGCCTTGCTATGTATCCTTGGCTGACCTTGAACTTGCTACGATCCATCCACATCTGCTTCTGTCTCACTAGTGCTTGGATCACAGGTTGTGCTGTGATGCTTAGCTCGAATAATGTTTTCTGATTAGTTTTGCAGTGCTGTGGATTTAACCCAGGGGCGTGCACACGCTTCTGGTGAGCTGTGCCTCTAGCTCCAGTCTTGCATAAATGTTTGTGTGTAAGTAAGAGTGAGTGTCTGCCTGGAGCCAAGCCCATGTCCTCTGCCATCTCTCCATCCCCAACATTTTTGTTTCTTGCAACAAAGCCATCATCTTACTTTTTAAAAAAGATTTAATTATTTGTGTATATGAGTGCTCTACTTGCATGTATACCTACATGACAGAAGAAGGCATCAGACCCCATTACAGATGGTTGTTGGGAGCCACCATGTGTTTGCTGGGAATTCAATTCAAGACCTCTGAAGAATAGCCAGTACTCTTAACTGCTAAGCTATCTCTCCAGATTCATCATTTTACTTTTTAAAAACATTGCATGTGTCGTGCTTGGGGTGATACCCAGCTCCTTGTTCTATGGTGAGCATGTTCTCTAGTACTGAACTTTTGTTTTGTTTTGCTTTATTTTTGAGACAGGGTTTCTTTGTGTAGTCCTGGCTGTCCTCAACTTAGAGATCCACCTGCCCTGCCTGCGGAGTGCTGGAATAAAAGGTGTGTGCCATCGCCACAGCCTGATGCCTTAAGCTTATTAATGCTATCGTTTCTCTTTTCCTTTTTTGTTGCAGAGGTGGGGTGTACTACTGAGAATTGAACCTAGGACAGCCATGTGCTAGACAAATGTTCTATCACTGAGTTATATTCCCAGTATTTTACATTTTATTTATTTATTAATAATCCTGGCCAGGCATGGTGGTGCATGCCTTTAATCCCAGTACTCGGGAGGCAGAGGCAGGCAGATCTCTGTGAGTTCCAGGCCAGCCTGGTCTACAAAGCCAGTCCAGAACAGTCAGGGCTATTACCCCTATCTCAAAAAACCAACAAAATATACATGAAACTGCAAATTAACCTTCCCTCAACATATATATAAATGCACACACACACACACGCACGCACGCACGCACGCACGCACGCACCCTGAAGTTGAGTCTTACAAAGTTGCCTGGGCAGGCCTTGACCCCACCTGCCTCAGCCTCTTGAGTTGCTAGGATTGTAGTATAGACCTGGCTCTAAAGCAAAACAATTTTTTTTTTTTTTTTTTTTTGAGACAGGATCTCACTATGGTAACTGAGGCCAGCCTTCAGTTCTTAGCAATTTCCCTGCTTTCGTCTCCTAAATGTTGAGATTGCAGGAAGAAGTTAAAAATAAATCTTGGGGTTTTTTTGTTTGCTTTTTAAAACATAAGTCAGGCATAGTTTCTGTGGAGGCAGGAGAATCAGGTGCTCGAGGCTAGTACCCACTAGATAGTAAGTTGGAGGCCAACCTGGGCATAATACTGACTCTCAAATAACAAAATAGAGAGAAAGAACAAATATTTGTGCCATAAAATTCACCATGTGAACAGTTTCCACTTAGTGGTGAGTAATATTTAACACCATGGGAGTTTAGTGAAGTGTAGAACTGTTCAGTAAGCCTCTCACAAGGTACTAAAAACGAGCTTGGATTACAGACCATGGTCTAGTAGAGAATAGCTATTTAGTTCTGGGCCTTCAGCTGTGTCTTCCCCCCCTTCTTTAGGACATGTTTGGACCTGTGTGTATTTATATACAGGTTGAAGTCTTTGCTTCCTTTCTGTGATTATTGGAAGAAGTCAAACCACCATCAGCAGAAAACACTGTCCGCTGTAGCTTTCTTTGGTACCTGTGATAAGTGAGGGAAGATTTACAAGACATTTTCTAAATGAGAGAAGTGTTTAAAGTATCTTTTCTTGTTGACAGACAAGATAGATGCGGTATTTACTTCTCAGAGGTGGCAATTTTCTCTCCCACATATTTTTACCTTTAAGTCTGTTGATGTGACCATGACCTCGTTTGATTGGCTGGGTCTGGATGGTCCTCCTCCTCGCTTGTAATCATCTCTTACCACTGACATGCCAGTCTCCATGGCAGAGAAGCCCCACCTTCCTCCTGAGCCAAGAGCAGTTTTTAGGTGAGACTTTAAATTCTCACCAGTAACTTTCTTTATCTGATGTTATAGAGTACAAAAGGTTTTTTTTTTTTTTTTAAACTGGAAGCAGAAAATCCACCTGTCTTTTTATATTTGGAGTCCAAATAAACAATTTCACACTACTTTTTTTTTATTATGTTTAGATTCTCTCTTGGCCCTTTAGATTGAACTGCTTTAAACTAGTTAACTTTATAGAGGTTTTGTGTTAATGTTGAACTTACAGTATTGAATTTTAACTTCTGAGTATGTACCTTTTGTTAGGTGTAGCCTAAAGTGATTGTTTTAAGTAAGATTTCTTCTTTTTAATTTTCTTCCCAAGATCATTTAAAACAAGGACTTAAGATTTCATTATTTTGTGTTTTAAAAAGAAAATCTCATTTTCCTTAAACATTTTAATTACAAGGGTGAATAGTAGCAGTCTGACAACATAAATACCGATTTAAGGGAGCTTGCCTGTTGAGTAGCTCCTGGGTGTTGGCAGAGTGGGCTGCCTTTGTCACATCTGTGTGGTGAACAATGAGTTGAATCTCACAAGTTTTCCTTTATTCTTGGAGAGTGAAAGCTGATAGCTGTTCTTTAAAGAGTTTTCAGGTAAGCTAGGTTGGAGCTTTATTCATGGAGTGTTTCCTGTTGTGAAGTGAGCACACCGTGCATGTTTATTTTCTGAGTCCCTGAGTGGAGAACTCTCAGGAACTGAGCCCCATGAGCACAGGGCATGCCTTACATATGGGAGGCACAGAGTGGACCACAACTGCCTTTCTTCCAGGGCCTGGATTCTGGGAATAAGGCTTTCTATTTCTGAGGCTCTTCAAGCTGTCCGGATATAGTAGGGTCATAAGGGCTTGGTGCCTCCCTGGCACCTCCCTCTCCTTCCCATCAGGGGACATGCTTCAATTACATCTAAGTTGGGCTCTGTATCAGTGATAGGAAGGCTAGAAGGGTCCTTTCCTGCTGCATTCTGCCTCAGCTGACTGGAGGCCTTGCCAAAGACTGCATAGTGATTGATGCCACGTGTACCCTATGGCTGACATACAGTATCTACTAACAAGACTTTTTTTTTTTTTTAATATATTTTGAGTTGCCTTTTAGGTACTTCTGAAATGTCACTTTACTTCTACCCATTTGAGACTCTCTCATCTTTACATTAAAGTTGTCTGGTAGATTACTCTAAGATTACTCTAGACTTTTTTCATCATTTGAGGCTCACTTCCCAGGAGCTTGGTGGAGGTCTCCTCTTCAGATATTCTTCTACTTGCAGGTGGAAGTTTGACTTCTTGTGTTATTAGATGCTGAGTATATGCCAGGACCAGCAAAGGGGTGGGGTTAGAGTGTCCAGACTGTTGTGGGGTCTTCCCATTACTGCCAGTTCTCAGGGTAGTCGTGAGCAGCTTGTGGCTGCTCCTGTTGCTATCACAGAAGGCTTTGTCTTTTCCAGATTCTGTAGGGACCAACGCTTTGTAGCTCAATCTGGCCTTGTGAGTAGTGGAATTCAGGTGTGTACCACGTAGTTAACCTCTAACATGCCGGTCTTCCTTCCTTCCTTCCTTCCTTCCTTCCTTCCTTCCTTCCTTCCTT
>CAJQZJ010003646.1:15928391-15955211 GCA_907164525.1 Lophiomys imhausi
CTTCCTTCCTTCCTTCCTTCCTTCCTTCCTTCCTTCCTTCCTTCCTTCCTTCCTTCCTTCCTTCCTTATTTTGGGTGCAGAGTCTCCTTGTTGTATCCCTGCTGGCTTTGAATTCGTTCAGTTGCCCAAGCTGACTTCAAATTTGAAATCCTCATGTTTCAGCTTCTTTTCCACTGCTGGGATTTTAGGCTTATGCCATCCATACTTGGCTTTTCCAGCTCTTCCAATACCCTTTAAAGTTTTTGTCTCTGGGGGTGGGAATTGTCTAAAACTGCTTCCAGGCAAACTTTTTTCACTCTGTGTACCATGGTTGAGAGACCTGTGTGTTCAGAGAGCCAGGTCCTTTGTTAGGCTCTGAGAAGACCCATATTCTCATGGAATTGTATGTCTCTTTGTGTGTCCTGCACTGCATCCCTGTTCCCCGACTCATCTCTTTTTTTTTTGGTTTTTCGAGACAGGGTTTCTCTGTTTAACAGCTCTGGCTGTCCTGGACTCACTTTGTAGACCAGGCTGGCCTCGAACTCGCAAAGATCCGCCTGCCTCTGCCTCCCAAGTGCTGGGATTAAAGGCGTGCGCCACCACCGCCCGGCGACTCATCTCTTAATAGGTGATCTTTTATGACTTCTGGCATCCAGAGACAGTGGTGAGTTCAGCCAAGACTGATTCTCAGGCAGCCTTGAGTACAGGTGTATGTCAGGTGTGGTGGCGCACACCTTTAATCCCAGAAGTAGAGGCAGGTGGATCTCTGTGAGTTCTGGGCCAGCCTGGTCTTCAAATCAAGTTCTAGGACAGTCAGACTGTTACACAGAGAAACTCTGTGGGGGTGGGGCAGACATAGCAGGTGTACATGTATATAAAGTGTTGTTAGGAGCACGGAGCACACCTCTCCTAACTCATTATAGCCACCAGGCTTTGTGTGATGGTGGTGAATGGTTACTGCTCTTTGGAGTTTTATCCCTGCAAGAAGGGAGAATATTTCTGTTGTAACTAAGAGTAAGCATTTGATACTTGCATCAAAACTTTTTTTCTAGAGCTAGTAAGATGATTTAATGGATAAAGCACTTGGTGCCAATCCTGACTAATCTTGAATCCTGGGATTCATGTAATGAAGGAGACTCCCAAAAGTTGTCCTCTGATTTCCATATGCCTGATGTGGCATGCATCCTCCCCCGATAAAGACATTTTAAAAATTAAAAATTGTCCCAGAGGGACTGCTTATAGAAAGCCAGTGTCAGAGACAGCACAGGCTGCTTTTTGCCAAGTAGCAGAAACTGACTTTTCTCCCTAGAGCATGGAAAACTAGCACATAATAGTTGGAGTTCTGCCCTGGACATTGCCTGACTGCTAAATGCAGAGCTCTTAGTCATGCCTGTGGAATAGTCACCCCACGCCGTCATGTGACCACAGATAGTAGACTAAGCTTATGTTTTTAATGGGGTAGGGTGTGTCTTATAATCAGTGCTGTTTTCAAATAAGCCAAGAATTTAAAATTGAGATCACATTGGGAAAGTAAAAGATCAACTGGACTTAATAGATAGAAAAGTAAATGAGTTAAATTAAAGAAAAAAGTAGGCAAAATAAAAATAAAAAAGCCGGTACCCTCTCCATCTACCCATTAGGTGTATGTCTAGAACTGAGTTTTCCCCTTTTGTGCTTCCAATTGAGTGCAGGCTTTGCACACACTAGACAGGAGCTTTGCTGCGGAGCCACACCCCACCAATTGGGGCAGGGTTAGGGAGAGAGAGTGGGAAACAGGAAGAGATAGAGATACAGGATGGTGAGTAGGGTGAAGTAAATAGGGCTGACGGTCCAGAAGTTGAGACTTGGGTTTTGAGTTTTAGTTACCATTTCAAAATTGTGCCGAACTCTCATGAGAATGGGATTCAAATCCAGTGGTAAGAAAACTGTCTCCAACTCCCTGTAGTCAAGGATAACTTTGTATTTCTGGTCCTCCTGGTGCCACTTCTCAGTGCTGGGATTTCAGACCTGTGCCACCATGCTAGCCTATGTTTTTTAATTAAGTAATTAACCCCTGCCCTGTGTGTGTACATGGGTGGGCACACAGTAGGACAACTGTGGGATCACTTTCTTTCCTACCACATGGGGTCTGGGGGCTGAACTCAGGCTATTAGGCTTGGTGGTGTGAATCTTCACTTACTGTGGCATCTCACCACCCTCTGCTTTGCTCTTTGAGATGCTCTGGCTGGACAGCTCTGGCTAATCTGCTGCTCTCACACTTGAGGCTGCTCTCAAACTTGTGGCCGTTTTCCTCTCCTGCCTCCCAAGTTCAAGTGTGTGTGCCAGCACACCCTGCTGAACATTTATTTTGTATCACATGATTCAGTAGAAAACACATTAATTAGCCGGGCGGTGGTGGCGCACGCCTTTAATCCCAGCACTTGGGAGGCAGAGGCAGGTGGATCTTTGCGAGTTCGAGGCCAGCCTGGTCTACAAAGCGAGTCCAGGACAGCCAGAGCTGTTAAACAGAGAAACTCTGTCTCGAAAAACCAAAAAAAAAAAAAAAACACATTAATCTCACACATTCCTGAGTATCTGTCATCCAGATTTGCCAACGTTGTGTATTCTTCCATATTTTTAATTTTCTAAGAAAATTTGGGGAGGTTTGAGAGATGGCTTAGTAATTTAAAGCATTTGTAGCTCTTACAGAAGACCCGGGTTGAACTCTTAGCACCCACATGGCAGCTCACAACTGTCTGTAAGTACAGCTAGCTCTAGGGGATCTGAAGGCCTCTTCTGACCTTAGAGGACACCAGCATGCATGTGGTGCATATGCATGTAGGCAGATCATTCGCACACCTAAAACAGATCAGATGGCTGTGATGGTGGAAAAACCAGAACTCTGTGAGTTCCAGGCCAGCCTGGTCTACATAGTGGGTTCTAGGATGGCCAGGGCTACATAGAGAGATCCTGTCTTAAAAAACAAAACCAAACCAAACCAAAATAAAATAAAATGAATAAAGGTAAAAAAAAATTTAAAAAAAGAAAAGACACTTGTGTGGTGTAACCGAACTTTTAAATTATTATTTATTTAACTCTTATTTATTTATTACTAAATTCACTTATAACAAACACCAACAATTTCTTAACTATTAATCCTATAAATTCCTACAACCCCTTTAACCTATCCACTAAACCTATTGATAATCATAACAACCACTTTCATAACCTTTTAGAATGATACAGTCTCTGGGGCAGGTCCTCAGTCGTCAGGAACACAGTCTTTGTTGTAGATTCTTTAACGCACTTAGCAGTCCTTTTTCTGGATCTCTCAGATGCAGGTTCGTCAGGGTAAGTTGGTTATTGCAGTCTCACCTTAAATAAGGCTTCATGCTTTCTTCTCTGTGGGAGACCCCAGCCGTCTGCAGGCCAACTTACTTCTTTTGAATCAGGAACTCAGCTGCTCTGCCTCAGTCCTTAAAGCCAGGCACAGTTTCTTTTAGGCCACTGTTCGGACAGATCAAACCCCTCTAGGCAAAAGCTGAGCCACAGGGTCAAGTCCTTGGCCTTTAGGTGTCTTGCTCAGGCTTTCTTTGCTCACCGGCTTCTTTCTGCTTCAGTGTGGTGTTTTCAGGCCAGCAGTAAAGTACCTTCCTAGTGCGTGCAAAAGCCTGTGCTCCAACTCCTGGAAGCACCAAGGGGAAAACAAAAAACTCAAACTCAGAAAGGGCAAGAAGGCCAGTAAGTTCCTGACTGAGTTTCACTGTCTTCTTCCAAGTCAGACCTACACAACACAAAAAGAAAACCCGTGGAATTGCCATTCTGATCCTGAGTTCTGAGTTCCTTAATTAATTTTTGCTTTGTTCACTTTTTAGACTCATTTCATATGTAACATATAGGAGTTTAAATTGTATTTTGTGGGAAATATTGGAGAAAACAATATCTACTCCATTTCCCCAGAAGTCCAATTAATTGTCTTTTTATCTTTTTAAAAAAGATTCATTCCAGGTGTGGTGTCAAACACCTTTAATCCCAGTACTTGATCAGCAGAGGCAGGTGGATCTCTGAGTTCAAGGCCAGCCAGGTCTGTAAAGTGAGTCCAGGATAGGCATGAATACATACAGAAACCCTCTCTCTCTCAAAACAAAACAAAACAAAAAAACAGGCATGGTGGCACACACCTTTAATCCCAGCACTTGGGAGTCAGAGGCAGGCAGATCTTTGTGAGTTCGAGGCCAGCCTGATCTACAAAGTGAGTCTAGGACAGCCTAGGATACACAGAGAAACCCTGTCTTGAAAAACCAAAAAAAAGAAGAAGAAGATTCATGTGAACCTGAGATGGTTGTGCACAGGAAGATCTCTGAGTTTGAGGACAGCCAAGGCTACACAGAGAAACTCTGTCTCAAAAACAAAACGAAACAAAGATTTATGTGTGTGGATATCTGCCTGCATGCATGTATGTATGTATGTATGTATGTATGTATGTATGTATGTATATCTTGTGCATTCCAGGGACCCTGCGAAGGCCTGAAGGAGAGTGTCAGATTCCCTGGAATGGGAGTTACAGATGGTTGTGAGCCACCTCATGGGTTTGGGAACCAAACCCAGGGCCTCTGTGAGACCAAGTGCTCTATAGTTAGGGGTCATCTCTCCAGCCCCAGTGAGTTGTCCTTTAAAATGTTTTATATAGTCTGCTGTCTTTAAATTAGGTCCTTCCTTTTTGTTGGTGTGTGTTCTCTCTCTTTCTCTCTCTGGTTTTTCGAGACGAGGTTTCTCTGTGCAACAATATGGGCTGTCCTGGACTCACTATGTAGACCAGGCTGGCCTCAATTCAGAGATCCACCTGCCTCTTTAATCCCAAGTGCTGGGATTAAAGGCATGTGCCACCACGTCCGTTTAAAATAGCAGGAATTCCCTTGCATTTCCATTGTCTTCAGTATACCTCCTTGTGACCTTGTTTTCTGTAACAAGTTTATTTTTACTTGACATCACACACATACACATGCACGCACAGACCATCCCTTAGCATGGAGTTAGCAGCAGGTTTTATTTTGTCTTGGATGGGAATAGCTCATGTCTGGGATCACCTGAGAACACCCACCAGGTCCCACGAGGCATCATCTGTGTGACTGCTAGCTCAGAACTCCCTAAACCCATAAGGCTGGGAGAATAGCATGCAGATTTTTACTGTTACTCAGCTAGGAGTGGAGGGCAAGACGGACCAGTAAGTGTTGTTTGCTAGCACAAAGTTTCAGGTGCGTGTTTAACAAACAAGTTCTATGATTAATTCTTAGGTTTGAGGAGTGGGCAGGTGCTACATTATCTTATTAGATACTCCAGTGTTGATTTTATCCTTTTCAAACCATACTTTATCTTTTCTTCTAGAGCTCACTACGCCTTTAATCCCAGCACTCAGCAGGCAGAGGCAGGTGGATCTTCATGAGTTTGAGGGCAGCCAGAGCTACAGAGTGAGACCCTGTCTCAAGAAATCAAGGGAAAAAAAGCTGGATTTGTTACATGGTTTATCACTATAAATACAGGTGCACATTTTTTTTCCCTTGAAGCATTTCAAAGTGAGTCAAAGAATGTTTGTAACCTTCCATCCACAAACTTCAAAATACTACTCAAAGGTTTTAGGATAGCCTTTCCTAGAGCCACACCATCTTGTCACCTACGGAAATGAACAGTAAAGCTACCATGCAAATTCTCCAGTTCAACTTTGGATGTTTTTGTTTTTGTTTTTGTTTTTTTTTGTTTTTGTTTTTTGTTTTTTGTTTTTCGAGACAGGGTTTCTCTGTATATCTCTGGCTATCCTGGACTCGCTTTGTAGACCAGGCTGGCCTCGAACTCACAGAGATCCGCCTGCCTCTGCCTCCCAAGTGCTGGGATTAAAGGCGCGCGCCACCACGCCCGGCTGATGTTTTTGTTTTTTAATTATTCTAGAATTCAGTCAAGATTAATACATCATACCTGGTAATTGTCTCTAAACCCAGGCAGTCACTCTTAAGGGATATTAGTATTGGGGAGCCCAGGGCAGTTGTAGAGTGTCCCTCATTCTGCATTTGTTTTTCTCAGCTCTCTTATTTACTGTAAACTTGAAGGAAGGTCTACAAGAGCAGTGCTGCTTAGCAGACAGATAGTGTGAACCAAATGTCATTTAGAAATTTGGTTTTTTAGCACAACAAACAGGTGAAATTAATTTTACCTATTTGTACTTTGTAGATTTTTTAATTCATTTGATTTAATAATGTATTGATTCAGTATGCTATGATTTCAATATGTATTCCTTTAAATTATTAATGAGGTGTTTTACTTTTTTTTTTTTTTTTTTTTGAGACAGGGTTTCTCTGTATAGCCCTGGCTGTCCTGGACTCACTTTGTAGACCAGGCTGGCCTCGAACTCGCAAAGATCCGCCTGCCTCTGCCTCCCAAGTGCTGGGATTAAAGGCGTGCGCCACCACTGCCCAGCGTACATTTTGTTTTTATACAAAATTTCAAAATTCAATGTTATTTTATACTTACTAGACCAATCAGTCTGCAGTACTAAGTAGCTGCAGGCTGCTGAAGAGCACAGGGTTAAGAGGCTTGTCTTGGGGTAGAACTTCTTGGCAGAACACTTGGGCAGTGGGCAGCCTTGAAACCGCAGCATTTCTGATCATCTGAATCTGCTCTTCTTCTGCAGGCTCTGGGTGCTCCAGGATGGGACAGGTGTGCAGGGGGTGAAGACCCAGCCCTGGACACATCATTCACTTCCTTCCTTAGCAACTGTTGGCTTGAGCAAACACTAGTCTGTCTGGGATGAGGATGTCTGTGGACATCTGGCTACTGCACCCCCTCTGGGGACGGACCTTTCTCCTCCTACTGTCTGTGGCTCTGACTCAGTCCCACTGGCCCAGCGAACCCTCAGAGGCTATGAGGGACTGGAAGAACCAGCTTGAGGCATCCATGCACTCAGTACTCTCAGACTTCCAAGAGACTGTTCCCACCGTGGTTGGCATTCCTGATGGCACCGCCTTTGTTGGGCGCTCATTTCGCGTGAGCATTCCAACGGATTTAATTGCCTCCAGTGGAGAAATCATCAAGGTGAGACTGCATGTACAAATAAGAATGAAGAAGAGCTCCCGTCCTCCATTTCAGTTTTGATGCTTGATACCTTTTCCTTTTTTTTTTTTTTTTTTTTTTTTGTATCTTATTTGTTTATTGAGATGGGGCTGGTTTGAGTGCTCACATGTATGTGTGAGTACCACATGTGTGCCTGGTACCTGCAGGGATCAGAAGCAGAGGTCACTCATTGAGCCATCATCCCACCTGGAGCTATTACTCTTTTAAGGCCTAAGCTCAGACATTTTTCTTTCTTTTTAAAAATTATATGTGTGTGTTTTGCCTTCATGTATGGATGTGCAATTACAGACAGCTGTGAACTACCATGTGGGTGCTGAGATTTGAACCCTGGTCCTTTGGAAGAACAGTCTTAACCGCTAAGCTATCTCTCCAGCCCCGACCAGAAGTATTTTGAACTGATCCAGTGAGTTAGATATTTGTAGTATCTGGCAGAGACATGTAACAGGCTTATTCACCAGGGACATAAAGAGCTTTTATTGAGAAGATAGGATTTTTTTATTTGAGCATATTTATCTGTGAAGAACAGTTAGTTTAGTAGCTAATGCGCTGAGGGAAAAACAAATGAAGGTGGGGCGTAGTTCAGCCATAGAATACTTGCCCAGCACTCTGGGCTCTATCTAGTTTTGATTCCTTAGCACTGAACAACAATATGGAAATTCACCCACACTTAAGTGTAGATGGTTGCGTTAGTGGCAAGCTTGTCACTGGGCAAGAAAAATCCCTTGCTTCAACTGCAGACAGAATGTTGTCTGAAAAGGACAGAACTTGGAAGCAGGTAAGTTGATAGCCTAGCTCTGCCAAGACAGGGAAGGCAAGTCTTTCATAATTGCTGCTTTACAATTAATGTCTGTCAGAGATACTGGGCCAAAAGTCTGAAGATAGATTCTCTAACGTATTGAGAGAAATTGGGGACTGTCCAAGCAGCCAGTTATCTGTTATTTCTTAGTTTTGAAAGCTGCTTGCTCTGCACTTCTGTATATTCAGATATATTTATCCTTTTCAGGTCTCTGAGGTGGTTGAAGACTAGATAGTTATAGTCTCACAGTTAAATTTTAAGTTGTTTAGGAATTAAACGGATGTTCAAAGTCAAAGAGATTTTTAAGTTGGTAATGCAAGTTAGGATGGAAACTGAGTTAGATATAGAACTTTAAACTCATTGAGATAGATAGATAATAGAATATTAATATTAGTTGCCAAATATATATGGACTGGACATTGGGAATGTATGTTAAACATAATTTTCATAATTGTGGTCTAATTATTCTTATTATTTTGTATTTAATGTTACAAGAAAAAGAGCCTTTGGTGGACTAAAAGGCAGAGCTGGTGGGAGGAAAAAGATACACCTTAAATTAAAAAAATAGCAGATAGGAGGTTGAAGGGGTAGGAGGGAGGGGGCTATAATTGAGATGTAACTTGAAGAAATAAATAAATGTAAGATGAATAAATAAGTAGTAAAATGTCATGTCAGAAGTAAAAAAAAAAAACTAGAGCTGTGTAGATTGAGGATTTGGAAAGGCAAAGCATGACCTTATTCTTGGAGCTTTGACTTCCTTTCTTGTAAAAATAACCTTGAAAAAGTATTTACTTACTTATTTTGAGACAAAGTCTCACTGGCTTCTGAACTGTGATCATCCTACCTCTGCCCACTGAATGGTGGGATTACAGGCCATCTCTCTGGCCCTGGTTATATTTTTAACTTTCTCATTTGCTGTAGCTTGAGTTTTCTCCCACGTTTTTTTTTGTTTGTTTGTTTGTTTTTTGTTTTTTTTTTCTTCTCTTTGAGATAGGGTTTCTCTGTGTAACAGCCCTGGCTGTCCTAGACTTGCTTTGTAGACCAGGCTGGCCTTGAACTCACAGAGATCCGCCTGCCTCTGCCTCCCGTGTGCTGGGATGAAAGGCGTGCGCCACCATTCCCGGCCTCCCATGATTTGGGGGGGGGGGGGTTCTTTTTCCATGATTTTTTTTTTTTTTTGGTTTTTTCGAGACAGGGTTTCTCTGAATATCTCTGGCTGTCCTGGACTCGCTTTGTAGACCAGGCTGGCCTCGAACTCACAAAGATCCGCCTGCCTCTGCCTCCCAAGTGCTGGGATTAAAGGCGTGCGCCACCACCGCCCGGCTTTCCATGATTTTTAATATCATTGTGAATGTAACTTTTAGTGGCTAATATTATCATTTGTTAAAAGGTCATTTTTCTTCCCTTTCTTTGAAACAGGGTCTCACTATATAGACCAGGCTAGCTTCAAACTCATAAGAGATCTGCTTGCCTGTGTCTTCCCATTAAAGTGGTGTGTCACCATGCCTGACATAACATTTTAGACCAAATATGTTGACACATGTTTATAATTCCAGTCCTTAAGAGGTAGAGGCAGGAAGATTAGGAGTTCAAGGTCATCCTTGTTTAACAGTAAATTTGAGGCCAGGTTGGACACATGAGACTCTGTCTCAAATAACAACAACAAAAGGAGTAGTTTGGATCTCATTGCCAAGGATACTTGTTCAGGATGTCCTCCTAATCAAACCTGACGCCTAGGACCTATTGCCCTCATCCAAGCCATCACTTGCTCCTTACTTCTCAGGGTTCCTTTTCTATGTTTTTGACTTTTTCAGTCTTTTTCATACTAAAGTAAGAGACACTTTATCTTTTTGAATTTGCTCAAAATATTTTCCTTACTGATCTGTATTTAGGAGGATCTAGACTCCTGTGGTCTGTCCTCAGCTTCCTTTCTTTCCCCTTTGCCTCTTTGTATCTTACACTAGCCTTGTCCATCCCTTTCTGTTCTAATTATTTGTGCCTTAGGGCCCTCTCCAGCCTTTGACTCCCTCCTTCTTTCCCTATCTTCTCTTTCTTGGTACTGTCACCTTTTTCAGATTCAATTTGAACACTCTTTGAACTGTATGAGAGCCATATTCTCCATCTGGTGAAAGTGACCTTCCCACAGCCCTGTTGCCTTCCTCTTAGGTGTCTACCTGGCGTACTACTTGCCTATAATCCCAACACTCTGGGAGGCTGAGATGGTTTAAGGCCAGCCTGGGCTACAGAGTGAGACCTTGTGTAAAAATAAAACAGAGCAAACAGATCCTCAGTGATAAACACATGCTGGAAATTCTTGCTATTTGTTATTTTGTATGTTGCCTCTTAATTACATAGTAGACCTTTAGATATTTATGTGCTAGCAGAGGGAATAAAGATTCCCTTCCACTTCAGACCTGGTTTGAATTCTCAGAGCCTTTGTACATTGGCACAAGTGTTGGGGCTGGGCCACTCCAGGCCATGCTGTGGCCATAGTCTATTGTGGAAAGTCTCCAGCTGCTCGTCCTCCTGTGGGCCCAGCCTGCAGCATGGGTAGTCCTGCATAGCCAGCAGTAGTTGGACTTAGTATCTCCTGTAGGGTGAGTGGGAAGAAGTTGGTGTGGTGTCGTAGGGAGCATGCCTATAATCCTAGTATGCAGGAGGATTTCCTTCAGTTTGAGGGCAGCTTCAGCTACAATGAGGCCTTGTCTGACAAAACCAACGTAACTCTTCAGCTCCATATCACCTGAAGGATGAGGTGCCCCTGCCGAGCCCTCTCAGATACCTCATTTTGTTACAGCCTGCAAGGGTGGCTTTTCATCCCTGCTTTTCTCTTTTCTTCAGCCTCCTTGCTTGCAGACAATGTGGACTTTTCCTCAGTCCAAGATGTCGGCAGGCTGGGAGCAGCCCTTGCTGAGACTATGCTCTCAGTTTCTGGCATGGGCTACCTAATTGTTCCCCTGAAAACAATGGGTACTCTTTTTGGTTAGGAAGAGAGGTTCATGAAAGGAGCTTTTTTTTTTGGATGCTAGAGAGCTTTGTGGCAACGCAGCCTGCGTGAGATGAACTGCAGTTTCTTCCTGCTTCGAGTGGGTGTTCCCTGGTTCTGAATGGAACCCTTGTGACCATGGTACACCGGGAAGTGTGGGTTGGGAAAGGAAAGCATCCTTGGGAGTGGGCTGTCAGGATGGTATTTGTCCAGACTTACCAACTCAGATACTTATTGAAAATGTAGGCTTCTCTGTTTTTTAAAAAAGGTTACTGACAAGAGCTGAAAGATAAAATGATAAAGTAAAAGTAGATGTCAGGGTTTAGGATAGAAAGTCTGATTCTGGGGATATTTTGAGTGGCTCTAATTATGTTTAGCTGCTCTTTTGGGAAGATGATGATTACATTTTTTAAGATCTAATTTTTTCTGTGTATGTCTTCATGCTTGAGTCTATGTATATGCCTCACATGTGCGCACACACCTGCAGAGTCCAGAAGACGACATCAGATCTCCTGAGACTAGAGTTACAGGGAGTTGTGAACCACCTGACTTGGGTCTTCTGTAAAAACAGCAAGTACTCTTAACCATTGAGGCCTCTCTCCAGCTCCAAAGGTTATAATTTTTAGGGGAGAATAGTTAACATCAGATAAAGGACTTCCTAGTTCAGACTAGAAGAGTTCAGGTCAGGCTGGAATGTGGTCCCCTGGTTTTTGTGGGGGGAGCCAAGTATAGTTTTAATGTTCGTGTATCTAGAAGTGGGGAAGTGATTGTGGCTTTGCAGTTGTGGCTTCTGTGTCACTTGGCAGAGGAGGTGAGGTGTCTCTTGCTGCACCTTCTTGCATCATGGCTTATCACTTCCAGTGTCTGACCCTCTGGCCTCAGTCTAGACCTGTTATCTCCCTATATGTAGCTCCGTCTTGTGACTGCCATGCTTAATATTTGCAGAAGGCTACAGGATAGCTTTAGCTTATTGTTGTAGTCCATGGTAAGGTCAGTTCTGAGTATGAGATGGCCCCAGGGTTCAGACCCCATTAGAGGGCTATGTCCGCTTCCCTGAGCAGAGAAAACAAAGGATTATGATCACCTCATTTGGGAGTAGTTCAGGGTGTTTTTCTGTGACTCCTTGCACCAACCTTGTGGGTAGCCTGCAGGTGGGAGTGGCTTGATTAGGGAGAGAGAGCTGAAGGTTAAGGGCCAGTGCTAAGGTCTGAGGGAAGATTGTAGGGACCTTACTTGAGCCGGTGGTATAGGCTTTGATAGGGACCAGGAAAAAAAGCACCTGGCATATCTGTAAGAGAACACAGGAAAAAGGCTCAGATTATACCCCAGGGCTTGATGTGTACAGAGATATTTGTTGTAAGAGCTACTGTAGAGACCCAAACGACCCACCAGAAGGTTTGTAATATGAGGGATTGTTTTTGCAAGCCATTGTCAGCAGTGCAATGCTTACTCATGTCTTTGGAGCCTGCTTCCCTGCAGTTCCTGGATGGGTGTATCTTGCAGGTCCTAAATGATAGCACTCTGGTTTTTGTTTGTTTTGTTTTGTTGTTCAGAAGCTCATTAAAATTAATTCAGCCCTAGCAAGAGTCTGATTCTTCATTTTGTCCTTTTTGCTATATTTGACTGGCTTGTTCAGACTGTGAATGAAACCTTTTTTGATGAAGAATAAGTAATGGAAATTCTAACTCAATTGCTCTTTCTCCATGTCTTAAAGGGTACTAGTTTAGAGTAAGAGCCTTTGGTTGTGTTTCCTGGCATTTAGTGCATATGTATACTTCCCTACTCTCCCCTGCCCCCAGTCTGGCCACTAACTCTCCATCCTCTGAGGTCTGTTCTGTGTGTAAGAAGCAGAGATAAAGACTCCTTAGGCGATGTCTTAGAACTGAGCTTGTAAGTTGTCTCACAATGTATACTAAAGGAGATTAGCAGGTTTTTTTAAAGACAGAGTTTTGAAAAAAAAAAGTTTCTCTGTGTATCCTTGGCTGTTAATTCACTTTGTAGACCAGGCTAGCCTTGAACTCACAGAGATCTACCTGCCTTGAATGCTGGCATTAAAGGTGTGTGCCACCATGCTTGGCTGGGAATTAAAATTTTAAATCTGGCATTTAAAATCTCTGGTATATGGTGTCTTGGGTACAGATCTTAGGTTTGAATTGGAGTCTCCTCCAAACACTGAGTTTCCTAGATTTTGGCAGGAAAGAGGAGACCTAGGCAGCCACTAGCATGCCCAGAACGCATGGCTTTGATCCTTGTGCCACAGGACCTGTCTTAAGCTGTGCCCAACAGTTCCTGAAGTGGTGTTGAAGGTGTGCCCTCTGTTGGGCATTGTGTCTCTGGATTTGGGATGGGACCATGAGGCTGAAAACACCTTGAATCAGCAGAGAATGAGCAGCCTTTCTTGTATCAGGGACAGCAGTATGTGTTTCACAAAGATGGGGCCTGGGCAAGGAACAAGTATGAATTTCTTATCAGCTGATAGAAGTGTTTGTTGAAATTCCTTTGGCTGTTCTAAGTATTTCCATTTATGTCCCTATGGAAAAGGACTTGCACACTGAAAGAAACTGGAATGATTCTTTTGGGGATAATAAAGAATTGTTCTTAGGTCTTTTCTGTGTCAAGGGCAAAAGCAGGCTGTGTATACTTCTTTCTCACATCAAACCTCTCCTTTAGAGAGTAGAGATGTTTTTCTTTTTCTTTTCTCTCTCTCTCTCTCTCTCTCTCTCTTTTTTGAGGCAGGAATTTTAGTATCTCACCTTAAGTCACATCCGTTGTGCCTCCATACTCAGCTTGTTCAGTACTGGAGATAGAGCCCTAGGCTTGGTGCAGTCTGGACAAGCGCTCTAACAACTGACCACATTCCTGAGACCAGAGGTTCCTGAGATGCCTTTATCAGACATCGTTCTAGAATAGCTGATTTTAGTCCCTCTACCCTGGGTACCACAGTTGTTCTTGGGGCTTGAGAACCAGGATTCATTTTAGACAGACATTACAACTATTTTATAAGAAATATGTACCTTTTCTTTGTGTATGAAGTGATGATTGTAAAACAAGTCATTCTGGGGTGTCAACCATCCTTATCCCCAGACTAACGTGCACTTCTGTTTGTGTGCAGCCAGGGTATACTCTAAGCTGGGATATGACCTGAGCAGAATCATGTGTCTGGGAAGAGTAGTAGAGGGGTTGGTCAGGGTGCTTCAGGCTGGAATAAGGTGTCCCAACCTGATTCTAGAGGTAAGAAGAGCAGGCAAGTTGGCGGTAGGCTTCATATATATCATTTGCATAAAAGTCTACAAGAATCTTTGCTTTTTAAATTACGTCTTTTCACTGGCTTTATTTTTTAAGGTTTATTTTTTTAATTTTTGTATTAGTGTTTGTCTGCATGAGTTTATGTGCACCACATGTGTGCAGTTGCTAGAGCGGGCCAGAGGTTAGGATCCCCAGAAGCTGCAGTTACAGCTGTTCAGTGTGGGTGCTAGGAACAAGAATCCAGTCCTGTAGAAGAGGAGTCTTCCTTCTTAACTGTTGAGATATCCCTCTAGCCTTGTTTGTTTTTAGAGACAGGGTCTCAAACTGTACCCCAGATTGGCCTTCAACTCATTCCTCCTTACCTTAGCCTCCTGAGTTCTGGGATTAGAACTGTGCACTATAATTCCCACTCAAAATTCATATTTCCTTAAGGTTCATGACATCCAAGGTGTATGTGTGTGTTAATGTGCCCCCACTGCATAGCCTGCCTGGTAGTCCGGCCTTCTGTGTTGTTTAACAGGACATTACTGCTCTCTTCTGGAGGTAAAGAGTGGGATTTCCTAACAGGAATTCAAGTTATTCCTTTAGCCTATCACATGACTCAGAGTAGACCAGTGGTGATCACTTTAGGCTGTGTAATGATAGTAGCATTTATAACTCACACTTACATTTCTTTTAGGTGTCTGCAGCAGGGAAGGAGGCCTTGCCATCTTGGCTGCACTGGGACCCACACAGTCACACTTTGGAGGGCCTCCCTCTTGACAGTGATAAAGGTGTACATTACATCTCAGTCAGTGCTGCACGCCTGGGAGCCAATGGGAGCCATGTCCCCCAGACTTCCAGTGTATTCTCTATCGAGGTCTACCCTGAAGACCACAATGAGCCACAGTCTGTACGGGCAGCCTCATCAGACCCTGGTGAAGTGGTGTCATCTGCCTGTGCTACTGATGAGCCTGTGACTGTCCTTACAGTGATTCTGGACGCTGACCTCACCAAGATGACCCCAAAGCAAAGGATTGATCTCCTGAACAGAATGCAGAGCTTCTCCGAAGTAGAACTTCACAACATGAAGTTGGTGCCTGTCGTGAATAATAGACTATTTGACATGTCAGCCTTCATGGCTGGCCCAGGAAATGCAAAGAAAGTGGTAGAGAATGGAGCTCTGTTGTCCTGGAAGCTAGGCTGCTCCTTGAACCAGAATACTGTGCCTGACATTCGTGGTGTAGAAGCCCCTGCTAGGGAAGGTGCCATGTCTGCCCAACTCGGCTACCCTGTGGTGGGTTGGCATATTGCCAATAAGAAGCCTACTCTCCCCAAACGAATCCGGAGGCAGATCCATGCCACACCTACACCTGTTACTGCCATTGGACCCCCAACCACGGCCATCCAAGAGCCACCATCTAGGATAGTGCCTACCCCCACGTCTCCAGCCATTGCACCTCCAACAGAGACCATGGCTCCTCCTATCAGGGATCCTGTTCCTGGGAAGCCCACGGTCACCATCCGGACTCGAGGTGCCATTATTCAGACCCCAACCCTGGGTCCTATCCAGCCTACTCGGGTGTCAGAAGCTGGCACCACGGTTCCTGGCCAGATTCGCCCAACACTGACCATTCCTGGCTATATAGAGCCCACAGCAATTGTTACTCCTCCAACAACTACCACCAAGAAGCCACGAGTATCCACGCCAAAACCAGCAACGCCTTCAACTGATTCCTCAACCACAACTCGAAGGCCAACCAAAAAACCACGGACACCCCGACCAGTGCCCCGGGTCACCACCAAAGCACCCATCACCAGATTGGAGACGGCTTCCCCACCTACTCGCATCCGTACCACCACCAGTGGAGTGCCCCGTGGGGGAGAACCTAACCAGCGGCCAGAGCTCAAGAACCACATTGACAGGGTAGATGCCTGGGTGGGCACCTACTTTGAGATAAAGATCCCATCAGACACCTTCTATGACAATGAGGATACCACTACTGACAAGCTCAAGCTGACCCTGAAGCTTCGAGAGCAGCAGCTGGTAAGCGAGAAATCTTGGGTTCAATTTAATAGCAACAGCCAGCTCATGTATGGCCTGCCTGACAGCAGTCATGTAGGAAAACATGAGTATTTCATGCATGCCACAGACAAAGGGGGCCTTTCTGCTGTGGACGCCTTCGAGATCCATGTTCACAAGCGCCCACAAGGGGACAAGGCCCCTGCACAGTTCAAGGCCAAGTTAGCAGGTGACCCAGCACCAGTCGTGAATGACATTCACAAGAAAATTGCTCTAGTAAAGAAGCTAGCTTTTGCCTTTGGGGATCGAAACTGCAGCACCATCACCCTTCAGAACATCACCCGTGGCTCTATTGTGGTGGAGTGGACCAACAACACTCTGCCGCTGGAGCCCTGCCCCAAGGAGCAGATCATAGGGCTGAGCCGCAGGATTGCTGATGAGAACGGGAAACCTCGGCTTGCCTTCTCCAATGCTCTGGAGCCTGACTTTAAGGCTATGAGTATTGCTGTGACAGGCTCTGGCAGTTGTCGGCATCTACAGTTTATCCCTGTGGCACCACCCTCTCCTGGAACCTCAGCAGCACCGGCCACAGAGGTTCCAGACAGGGACCCTGAGAAGAGCAGTGAGGATGATGTTTACTTGCACACAGTCATTCCGGCTGTTGTGGTTGCAGCCATCCTGCTCATTGCTGGAATCATTGCTATGATCTGCTATCGCAAGAAGCGGAAGGGCAAGCTGACCCTTGAGGACCAGGCCACCTTTATCAAGAAGGGGGTGCCGATCATCTTTGCAGATGAGCTGGATGACTCCAAGCCTCCACCCTCTTCCAGCATGCCACTCATCTTGCAGGAAGAGAAGGCTCCCCTTCCACCTCCTGAGTACCCCAACCAGAGCGTGCCCGAGACCACGCCTCTGAACCAGGACACTGTGGGAGAGTACACACCCCTGCGGGATGAGGATCCTAATGCACCTCCCTACCAGCCACCCCCACCCTTCACAGCTCCCATGGAGGGCAAGGGCTCCCGTCCCAAGAACATGACCCCATACCGATCACCCCCTCCATATGTCCCCCCTTAACCCACAAGCGCCTGGGTGGAGGCAGGGGTAGGGCAGGGGCCTGGAGACAACTTGGTGTTGTCTGTTGAGACCGGTGGCCCACAGACCGTTGCCCACTGGTAGCCAACACCTGACCTAGCACACACTGACACACAGGGCCTGGACAAGCCCGCCCTCTCTGGTCCTCCCAAACCCCAAAGCTGCTGGAGAGACTTTGGGGGACTTTTATATTTTTATTTTTTGCCTAACAGCTTTTTGTTTGTTCATAGAAAAGTCTTCGCTGCGGTTTTGATGGCTGGCTCTAAAAGCACTGTTTGAGTAGAGGTAGAAGAGGGAGTGAGGAACCGTGAATGAGCTCGCAGGCAGTGCTGGGCAGCCCCCAGCTCTCTGCATTTTGCCTTTAACACTAACTGTACTGTTTTTTCTATTCACGTGTGTCTAGCTGCAGGATGTAACATGGAAAACAGTAGCTAAAGATTAAATTCAAAGGACTTTCAGAAGTTAAGGTTAAGTTTTTACATTTAATCTGCTGTTTACCTAAACTTGTACGTATAATTTTTGGGTGGGTATGGGGAATTGCTTTGCTAAAAATAAGCTCCCAGGGTGTTTCAAACTTAGAGAAGACCAAGGGACAGTATTTTTTATCAAAGGAATCCTATTTTTTCACACTATGTCAACTTGGTTGCTCTGATACCCCGGAGCCTGACTGAGGGCCTCCTGGTCCTGGCTCGGGTGCCAGGACCCTGGTGCTGGGTTTGCTCCTCCACTGCTGCCAGGGGCTGGAAGCTGAGGGGCCTCGGGCCATAGGCATCCTGAACTCTACCCCATGCAGGCTAGTGGCCTACCACTGAGGGGGGTTTCATTTCTGTGGGAAAAGGACTCCAAAAGGCATTGGTGGCTGTGGCCCCCAACCTAGGTGCTCCAAGGTGAGCCGCCAGCTGCTTGTTGGGGCACCTGGGAAGGTCAAAGGTGCCCCCTCCCTTTCTCTGTGAGTTTTTGTTTTTTCTTTTTTCTTCCCTCTTAAAAGGAATATCATGGTCTTTGAAACACTCAGTGGGGGACATTTTGGTGAAGATGCAATATTTTTATGTCATGTGATGCTCTTTCCTCACTTGACCTTGGTCACTTTGTCCCTACAGTCCACAGCCCCACCCCATACACCCCATCCCCTCTTCTCTGGCACTCCAGTCCAGGGCCTTAGGCCTGAATAACTGAAAAAGGTCTGGTGGCTGGGGAGGAATGCCAGCAATAGTTCATAGTAAAAATCTGTGGGCTCTCAAAGCTAATTTTTTACTAAAGTTTTTATACAGCCTCAAATCGTTTTATTAAAAAAAAAAGATTAAAAAACGGTGATGCTGACAGTAGTTTGTACAAGCTCCTAGTGTTGATTCCATGGAACTGATGGCTTTGCTCATTTTGACCCTCCCCACCTTTCTTTTCCTTATGGGTTAAATTCTGGATTACATAGAGGCTTCCTTTGCCTTTTTTAGCAGAAATCGTCCATCTGTCTGCATCTCTGTCCCATGACTCAGGGGCACCCACTCTGCTTTGATTCTCCTCCTTTGGAAGAAACCATTTTGAGCATGCCTTTTCTTGATGTCTGAGTTATTTTGGGTACCTTTTAGGGAGGAATGCCTTTTGCAATAATGTATCTCTTCCCTGATTGAGGGTGGGTGGGTGGACCCAGGCTCCCTTTGCACACGGAGCAGTAACTTCTAAGCCATATCGACTGTTTTGCAAAGGGTGTGCTGTCTCAGGAAGGGAAAGCCAATAGGAGGGATGTACTGTTTCCATATAGGAGGTTGGTTCCTCCTGCATTCTCCATAGGGCCTACCCTTCCTGCTCAGCCTCCAACAGGGTTCTCAGTGAGCAGTGCCCCATGTGGGAGTCTGCGCATGAGTGCTTCATGGATGGCTGGTGCCTGGGCCTTGTGCCTCTAAGCTCTGGTACAAGCTGGAGTTTCCCTGATGTCCCAGAGTCAGGAACGGGGATCTGACCTAATAAAATTATTTCTGGTGACCTCGTCAAAAATAAATAGATAAATAAATCCCAGTATTCCAGGTGAGGGCTTTGGAAAGCCTTCCAGATAACTCTGTTGCTCATAGCAACCCCACCATTGGGCATTGCCATGTAGAGAGGAGGCTGGCCCAGAGTGGCCTGTTGTCATAGCAACTGGAGGCAATGGGGCAGTGAACAGAATAACAACAGCAACAATGCCTTTGCAGGCAACCTTCTCCCTGAGCCCTGAGCTGGCAGTGGCCATCGGACTCTGAGATGGAGAGCCAATCTCACATTCAAGTGTTCACCAACCACCGATGTGTTTTTATTTCCTTCTATATGATTTTAAGATGTGTTTTCTGCATTCTGTATAGAAACATATCAAACTAAATAAAAGCAGTGTCTTTATTACAATGCCATTGCCTCAGTCTATCTACCTGGTCTCTTAAGGTTCCTGGGCATGAATGATGGGAAGGGATCAGTCATGTGTGGGGAGTGTGCCTCAACCAGCCCATCAGCCTCCACAGAAGCTTTAGCATCTCTGTACCCGAGAAGGCCAGGTCTGCACTCCAGGGATTTTTCAATAGGTAGCACCCCTTTTGCCTTTGAGCCAGTTAAGACTGATTTTGATCCTCAGTTTCTTCATTTCCAAGGGTAGGGCATGGCTGAGAATCTATTGGGTGGAGAGGAGGAGGATGGGAAATGTGCTGTCACAGGCTTCCTGCCTCAGAAGGGGCAGCCTCTGGGCAGGTTGTCTTCAGACTGAGCCCCCTGAAGATTGGGATGGAGGTGTGCTGACAGAAGCTCCACTCTTGCTTCTACCCAAATGTACCTATGAGCTTGAGATTGGCTGGTATCTAGCAAGGATGTTCTGTTCTTGAGCTTCTAGATTCTGGGTGGCCAGCCCTAAGTGCCTGTCCAGATGTAGACAGGCTGTTTGGGTAGAATGAGCATACTCAAGACCTAGGGAAGGGCCTGTGTTGTTTTCCTGGGGCAGTGCTTGCGCATGGGAAGTGGAGATGCAGGAGTTGTTGCCAGAGAATGATTGGTTACAGAAAAGCTGGTGCCTCTTCTGGCCTCTACCAGCTTTTCTCTACCTCTACCATGAGACTTTACACTCCAGTTTCCTTGATGGTCCAACAGTGCTTGGAGTTAGAATCTAAATGTGTAGCACCTTGGAAACGCCAACACAAAGCCAGCCTAGGCACAAAGGCCCTGTGTTAAAATAAGCCAGGCATGGTCATGCACACCTCTAACCCCACCTTGGGAAGTGGAGCTACTTAGTAAGTTTGACGCCAGCCTGAGACCTTGTCCAAAGACACCATCTCAGTAAAGACTCTCTGGACATGTTTTAAAAGACATGTGCTAAGCCGGGCGGTGGTGGCGCACGCCTTTAATCCCAGCACTTGGGAGGCAGAGGCAGGCGGATCTTTGTGAGTTCGAGGCCAGCCTGGTCTACAAAGCGAGTCCAGGCCAGCCAGAGATATTCAGAGAAACCCTGTCTCGAAAAACCAAAAAAAAAAAAGACATGTGCTTCACTCGAGCTTCTAGGCCTTGTAAGCAGGAGCCCTAGGAAATTGCACTACACTTGCTCTCAGTTAAACTAACCCTCAGAAAGCTCAGCTGAGTATCTTAACTTAGGATGACAGAACAGGAAAGAAGCTGAAGGCTGCAGAGGGCTCTGTCTGCTGCTCCCTGCCTCCTCTGCAGGAGGTGAGTCTGCTGTGGCACCTGGTGGATGTCTGTTGCCCAGCACTCCAGCCAAGTTCCTGGGATCTTTTCTTGATGGAGGTGAGTCTGTCTATGTCTTTTGAGCTAAACAGGTGATAGAAGGGAGTCTGGGGGCAGGCAGAAGGGTACTAATAGGAACCCGCTTTTCTACTTGATTTGACTTGGCCACTTCTTGGGATCCCTTCAGCATGGCTTTCCAGTCTGTCGTTGAGGAAGGGCAGTGCAGTCTTCAAGGTGCTCTAGGATACCCAATGAACCGGAAGTGGAGGTTGAAATAATAAGATTATATCACTGAGTCAGCCTGCAAAAGAGGTAGAGATTTAAAAAAAAAAAAAACAAAAACAATCTTACATAAAAACACGGCCTTGAGAGCCAAGATCTCCGGGCCAGTCTTGAGACACGGCTGTTGGCTGGAGAACCTTGTGTGCTTAGGAATTGTGACTAGCCTGACCTAGAGGTTCCAGATCACTTAACCATGTTGTAGCTTCTAGCTTGCTTCTCCATATTCCAACCAAATGAGCACTTAGGAGAAGGTCTTCCCTGGTTCCTTTAAAACACAGAAGGCTTATCTCAAGTACCAACCTTTCAAGGCTAAGCTCCGGTCTCAGTATTGCTATCTTTAAAAACCCAATCAGCCTAGCACAGTAGTGGTACACGCTGTGATCCTGGCATGTGTCAGGAGCAGGAGTTCAAAGACAGCCTTAGCTACATAGCTAATTGGAGGTCAGCCTGGGCTACATGAAACTGGTTTAAAACAAAAAGCCTAATGTGGTGGCACACTCCTGTAATTCAGGAGTCAGAGGCATATGGGTATTTTATCAGTTTCAGTCCAGCCAAGACAAGATCTTATCTCTAAAAAGGGGAGGTGGGGAGCAGGAGAGACGGATAGCTCAGCAGTTTGGAGCGGTGTGCCTCCTGAGGACCTCCGGATCTCCCGGATGCCCTCTTTTGGTCTTTGTGGGCACCTACACCCATGGTATACACCTAATACACACACACACACACACACACACAAATAAATAAAAACAAATCTTTAAAAATTAAAGCAAAAGATGTGAGACGTGGCGCACGCCGTTAATCCCCGCACCTCGCGAGGCAGAGGCAGGTGAATCTCTGAGTTCCAGGCCAGCCAGGATTACATAATGAGATCCTATTTTGAAAATAAGAAAAAAGGGGCTGGAGAGATGGCTCTGTGGTTAAGAGCTCTGTCTATTCTTGCAGAGGACCCAAGTTCAATTCCCAGCACCCACGTGGCAGCTCACAGCTGTCTGTAACTCCAGTTCCAGGGGATCTGGCACCCTCACACAGACATACATGCAAGCAAGACACCAGTGCACATAAAAGAAAAATCTTTTTTTTTTTTTTTGGTTTTTCGAGACAGGGTTTCTCTGTATAACAGCTCTGGCTGTCCTAGACTCACTTTGTAGACCAGGCTGGCCTCGAACTCACAGAGATCCGCCTACCTCTGCCTCCCAAGTGCTGGGATTAAAGGCGTGCGCCACCAACGCCCGGCTTTTTTTTTTTTTTTTAAGAAGAAAGAGCCTGGCGTGGTGGCAAGGGCAGGTGGATCTCTGAGTTCAAGGTCATTCTGGTCTACAGAGTGAGTTCCAGGACAGCCAGGGCTGTTGTTACACAGAGAAACCCTGTCTCGAAAAAAAACGTGAGGCGGAAGGGAGGGAGGGAACTAGAGAGAGAGAGAGAGAAGTGACTTACTTTCTAGAGAGCTGTCTTTGATGCATGGTGGCTGAGACCCAGAGAAGCCAGGAAAGTCTCATGTAAGTCAGGTTCTATTCCTAGGATTGACCCAAACACTAGTCTTTTGTTTATATTGTAGAAGGGCAAGGATTTAAATAAATCCCCTACTAGTTCTTTATGAGGACTCTAGAAGATGCAGGGGAGACAGTCGTTTAAAGGGCAGGTGCCCATCTGCTGGGACATCCTGGAGTCGGAGCAAAACTGATACCTAACCATGGAGACTTGCCCCAATTGGCAAGTCTAGCCCCACCAGCCTCCAGTGCTTTCTAATTTCTTGAAGGTGGCTCGAATCTCAGATGATGCCATGTCTCTGGAGGGTTCTGTGAAGCCCCGGCTTCTAGGCCGGTTCAGAGTCAGGGCAAGGATTAAGTCTCAATCTGGTAGGGGCTCCACAAGGGAGGGAATGAGTGGCGCAACCCCAGATATAGCCCCAAAACAGGAAAAATGTCGGCCGACTTCCAGGAGATGGCGCTGTAAGACTAAGAGGCCAGCGGTGGGCGGGGCTGAAGAGGTGGGCTGTGGGTGGGGTTACGAATGTCGCAGGCGTAGGGAGTCGGGCAGTGGGCGGGAATGCCTTTAGGGAGGGAGGGACTGAACAGCGCCAATTTAGCTGGGAGGGGAGGAGCTGAAGCACAGAGGCCGGCGGCGCTGCACCTCGCGAGATGTTCAGGCTTCACTACCTTGCGGGATTCAAGAGAGTGTACCTGGGTATTCTGAACCTGTCTTTCTCGTGTGCCATTCTCCCTCCTAAAGGGAAGCCTGCGTGGGAATGGGCGAATTTTAGGCCCTGGCTCTTCGCCGGCTTCTGCTCTCGAGTTTGAATTCTGGTGTATCATAGACTTGGGAATCTAACTACATGTCCTAGCAAGATGGCTTAGTTAGTTGGTAAGGGCACTTGCTGAATTTGATCCCGTGAGCCGTATGTTGGAAAGAGAACCGACTCCTGCTAGTTGTTCTCTGATTTAAACTAACAAATAAGGGTGGGGTGGGGAGACCCCATTCTTGGCCAGCCCCCTGTCCTAGTTCTCTCTTACTTTAAGACTTTGTGTCCTATGGAGTCTAACTTCCATGACTTGGATTTGTTGGATTCTTAGTCGCTCCTTCATGGAACCTGAGAGCATCTGAGGCAGGGATAGCCTAAAAGGGGATTATGGGATCTGGGAGAGACTTGACTAGAGCATCTGGTTGTGCTGTTGGGGCCTTTTTAGTCTGTACCCCTGGGCAAAGAACAGGACAAATGGGATGGGACAACTGGTGACTCATTCTCAGAGTGGACCCTGCAGCCCGGGTGCCCTGAAACCCCAGAGAATGCCTTTGCTCAAATTGTACAGCTCCAGGCACACACCAGGAGAGCAGCGATCTCTAGTTGGTCAGGAAGATTGTTGTCTCTGTCCAGGGTAGCTCAGTCTCAGGATAGAGACTGGCAAAATGGGGACAAGCTCAAGCCAGGTCAGCCTTTGGTGACTTGAACCTAGTGCTCCAGGATCACTCCCCACTTCCCTTAGGTTCTAAGGCTGAGAACCCACAGCAGTTCTCAGTCTGAGGGTTGCAGTGGGGTCAAATGACCTTTCCATAGGGGTCATCTTAGACCATTGGAAAACAGATATTTACATTATGGTTCACAACAGTAGCAAAATTACAGTTAGGAAGTGGCAACGAAAATAATTTTATGGTTGGGCATCACCACAACATGAGGAACTGTATTAAAGGGTGGCAGGCAGCATTAGGTTGAGAGACACCTCAAGCCTCAGAACCTCTCCTGTAAAAGGTCTTAGGAAAGAGAGGTGGACCTCAGAGCTGGTCCAATCAGCAACAGCAGGAGGTGGGTGGACCTCTGACAGATGAAAATGACTTGTCTGTTGGCTTGTCTCTGGAAGGAAGCTAGCTTTGTTTTGGACAGGCTCATCCTCAGGGAACTCATGTTGAGATGGGCAGTGAACTGGCTGTAGGGGATTCTGGAGTGGGTGTAGTCCTCTACTGGATGGAGCAGCATGTGTCCTGGAGAGAGAGAGAGTGAGTTTCCTGTGTCTAGTATAGTGATTAGAGTGAGGGCTGACGTGTGACTCATTTGCTAGTGTTTGCCTAGAATGAAGGAAACCCTAGATTCCATCCCTAGCTCCAGGTAGACCAGATGTGCTGGTGAACACCTGTAATCCCAGCCGTGGAGAGGTGAACACAGGGAAAGTCACTCGCTGCATAGTGGTGCATAGCTTTAATCCCAGAATTTAGGAGGCAGGGACAGAGGGAGTTCTGTGACTTTGAGGTCAGCCTGGTCTACATAGCAAGGTCCAGGCCAGCCAGGGCTACATACTGTGACCCTGTCTCAAAAACAAACAAACAATTAAAATGAAAATAAATTTAGTGCAAATGAGAGTTTGAGGAAGCACTGACTGTGATTTGCTGGGACCTGATTCTGTAACTATTATTCCCCCCAACCCTGATGTGGGTCCCGAGTCATCACACTCCTGGCAGGCTCAGGATAGGAGGGGAATATACCCACCTGATGAGGCCCAAAATGATTCTTGGAGCAGAGTTGGGGTTGGAAAGGGGTGAGCCTTATGGAATTAGCATTGATAAAGATGGGGAGGCAATTCAATTGCACACTTTGCCTTTTTGCTTGTAGCAGATGGAGATCGTCCTTTGCCTGGACTCACTTAGAATTCTCAGTCTGCAGGGTCAGCTCTTTGTCAGAAACACTGCCTTCCCGAAAAACTGATGCCCACACCAGGCCACCCAGCTGGAGGGGTTAGCAGTACAAAAATAGCAGTGGTTACCCAGATGTTGCGCCCAGCTGATACCTGCTCCCACCCAGCCCAGTGTCTAGGGCAGCCAGGGAAGCATCTCTTCAAACAACCCCATGTCTGAGTGTGGTATTAGCTCTCCCTCTCTGGTGCGGTGATGCTATGGGTATACTCACTGCTGCAGGTCAGGACAGTGGTCCCGCACTGAGGTTCAGGAATCAAGTGCCTTGGGTTCAGGGCCTGGTTTGAGCAGCAGATTGGCAAAGGCCAGACTTGGAAATCACAAGCTGAAGCAAAGACAGTGGGTTCAATAGTCTTGATTCTCTATTGTGTCTCTAGAGCCTAACTCAAAAGAGAGCAGTCAAATTCAACTGATTGAAACCAATCAATCCTGGCAGAGACTAGGGTTTCTTTGCTGTGAAGGTCTTGTAATCTTTCTTTCTTTCCCGGGCATTGGTTTTGCTCTCCATGACTTTAATTCTGTCCTTATTCTTTTCTTCTGTCCTGGAAGGCAGAAACTCTTCTGGCAACTTCTGGGTGCTTCCTAAGCACTCAGTAAAGATGACAAGGCACACTAACCACCATGACTAGGACACAGATGGAACTCAGTAAAGAGAAGGGCTTTATCCTAAAACCCAAGGTCCCACGAAGTAAAGGGTAATTCTCAGTAACATCCATGGGTTTGTATTAGGAAAGTGTGGGGGAGAGGAGAAGGCAGAGACCCTCTCGAAGGACTTCCCTGAAGACACACGGAACACTGTGATAGAGAGGCCGCCAAGGAAGTTGCCTCTTCCCCTAAAATGATACATGTCTGAACCTCTGCTGTCTTACAGGTACTTACTTACATAGGTGAAAATGTACTTTTTAATTATTAAACACTTATTTATTAATAACTATATCTCTTATAACAAATACACTTAACTACTATTTCTATAGATTCCTAAGAATGCCTACAACCCCTATAAATGCCTACAACCCCTTTAACCTAACCACTAAACCTATTGATAACTATTACAACTATTTTCATAACCTTTTAGAAGGATACAGTCTCTGGGGCATGTCCTCAGTCATCAGGAAACCAGTCTCGGGGGTAGTCCCTTTAATTAGCAGTCTTTATTCTGGAATATCTCAGACGCAGATTCGTCAGGGTAAATTGGCTATCTCAGTCTCACCTTAAATAGGGCTTGAGGCTTTCTTCTCTCTGGGAGACCTCAGCCGTCTGTAGGCCAACGTATTTCCTTTGTATCAGCAACTCTGCCGCTCTGCCTCAGTCTTTTTTTTTTTTTTTTTTGGTTTTTCGAGACAGGGTTTCTCTGTATAACAGCTCTAGCTGTCCTAGACTCACTTTGTAGACCAGGCTGGCCTCGAACTCACAGAGATCCGCCTGCCTCTGCCTCCCAAGTGCTGGGATTAAAGGCGTGCGCCACCA
>CAJQZJ010003646.1:15958937-15982117 GCA_907164525.1 Lophiomys imhausi
CAGGGGCTAGCACCACCCATGGTTAGTAGGTGCTAGACCACCAGGGGATAGCATCACCAATGGTTAGTAGGTGCTAGACCACCAGAGGCTAGTACCACCCATGGTTAGTAGGTGCTAGACCACCAGGGGCTAGTACCATCCATGGTTAGTAGGTGCTAGACCACCAGGGGCTAGCACCATCCATGGTTAGTAGGTGTCTATCGCAGAATATTTGATCACCTTGTGAAACCTGAGATTGAGATTTAAAAAATCTGTTTCTATCGTGGGGTGACTCAGCCTTTAATTGAAGAGCTTTGTTTACTGTAAACAAGTACTTGTGGTGTGGATCTGCCCTAGCACACACCTTCAATCCAAGAAGGTTTATTGTAAACAAGTGGTTATGGTGTGACTCACCCTAAAACACACCTTTAATCCAAGAGTTTTCTGTACACAGAATAAAGTTAACCCTAGGTCAAGAGGCAGAGCAAAAAAACAGCTGACAGAGATTAAACAGAAAGGAGGGACATTGAGGTGAGGGGCATTTAAGACAGCGTGAAATGGTGTTGGGAGTTCTTCCTTTGGGTTTTCTTCTTCTAGGTTTCTTCCTGTTGGTTCTTCTAGGCTTTTGGCTGGGATATTGGTGGAATAGGAACGTCAGCTGAGTGCTTTCTCTGCCCCTCTGAGCTAGCAAGTTTTCATCTGGCTCCTGAGTCTTCACTGGTAAAATTGAACGACTGGGAAAATTTACCTTTTTTTTAAGATTTATTTATTTATTTTACATATATGAGAGCTCTATCTGCATGTACCCCTACACGCCACCAGAGGATATCAGATTCCAGTATAGATGGTTGTAAGACACCATGTGATTGCTGGGAATTGAACTCCAGACATCTGGAAGAGCAGACAGGGCTCTTAACCGCCGAGCCATCTCTTCAGCCCCTATTTTAGCTTTTTTTTTTTTTTTTTTTTTTTTACAACAGGTGTCCTTGGGATGAATGATGGGGGATGGAAGTGGACAGGAAAAGTGTTCCAGGGAATGCTCCTCAGAGGGAATGGAACTGTTTGACTGAGAGAGAAAGGGCATCACTAGCCAACACTTCCAGGTCCTCCTGGGTCCACTGTGCATACCTTTTGTCACCAAGGTAGCAAAGACCCTGGAGGTGTACTCACAGCCAGGAATCCACGCTGAGGAGACCAACTCCCTAGACCTACTGGCTGGGTAGGGCTAATTACTCCCACAGGAGCTAGCTAGGGTCATGTTGTCTTGAATCTGTTGACAGCCATGACTTCTGTGATTTCTACAGAAACAAACATGCTTTCCCCCTTCCACCTGGCCTAACCCGCGTGTTGTGGAACACCATCCTCTGAACACCACTGCTCCCATGATCTTCATCAGATCAGGTGTGGCTGTTCAGCAGAGCCCCTCAAGACTGAACCTGTTGACATTCCTTCATAGTAGGAAGGGTTGGGTCCCTTACCTGAGATCCCAGCCAGTCCCTTTTGCACCTCCTTGTACACTGTATGCAATTCTGCTCTAATTGCATGTGGCTTGTAACCTTGGGAGGTGCCAGAATGTATAAATATGGAAGGTTATCTGAAGGGTGGGGTCAGGGAGACTCCATCTATACATCTGTGGGGGAAGTTGTCATTTATTTTGGGTAAGAGACTTTTCAGTGATATGGTTAGTTTGGGGTCATCCATGCTCTGTATGTGAATCCAATAGACTCATTGGTTTGGCCAGTTTGGATCTTGGTGGAATTATTACTTTGTCTGTTCTTGGTGTTCTGTCTGGAGTGACTAGATGTTTTGTTTCCCGAGATAAAGTTCTTGCAGTGCCTCAGTAGCCAGTGTTTGTGAAGCTGAAACAGTCTAGTATGGGACAGTCAGGCCTCTGGCCTTCCCATAGTGCTGGTGTGTCATCAGTCCCCCATATCCAAGATACCATGGGAGAGTCGGCGAATGTCGTCATCTTTACATGCTGGACTCTCATGCTTGTGTATTGCCTCCACCAGAGACTCCACCCTCATAACCTTCATTAGAGGACCTGCTAACACCCGAACTTTGCACACTAGGAAATAGGGGCTTACTGAGTCCAAGGGATCTGAGGTGTTGACCAATATGGTACCTGTTCACATGTAGTCACTAGGCATGAGACAGAGTCAGATGCTGTTTAGCACGGGAGAAAGCACAGCAAGGACTCCATAGGGCAGGTTCTCCTGAGTTCCAGACAGCTGAGGAAGTTTAGCCAGAAGGACAGCAGAAAGGTCAGAAAACACCAGGAAAGGAGGGGGTGGGGGAAGGCTCTTAATTCCTTTTCTTTCTTACTAGCTCCAACATAGAGTTTGGGAGAAAGCAGCTTTGGATGCTTGGAGGAAGGGCCAGGGTCCCTTCTCTGAGCAGACAACGCTGGTCTGTCTATTGATGTCCACCTGAATTAGTCCATATCAGGTTACAACTTTTTTGTTCATTTTTGTTTTTCAAAACAGGGTCTCTCTGTGTAGCTCTGGCTATCCT
The DNA here is from genome assembly GCA_907164525.1 of Lophiomys imhausi. NCBI lineage: Eukaryota > Metazoa > Chordata > Mammalia > Rodentia > Muridae > Lophiomys > Lophiomys imhausi. The sequence goes on from CAJQZJ010003646.1 coordinate 15,961,431, forward strand.
GGAACTCACTCTGTAGACTAGACTGGATTTGAACTCAGAAATCTACCTGCCTCTGCCTCCCAAGTGCTGGGACTAAAAGTGTGTGCCACCACTGCCTGGTAGGTTAAAACTTCTAATATTTAATACATTCTTCACCATTAGGAGAATGAAATGGATTTGTAAAATGGAGTCAAGTTACTTAAGCCCTCCTACACAGCCATGATTTATAAAGCCACAAACAGTTTAAAATATAGTCTGGATTTTGGAGAAGATGTCCTCTCTCGGGAAAATATCTGAGGCCTGTGTAAGAAGCCAGGAGTCGTCTATGCCTGTCCCTACCAGACCAGCTTCCCACTGCCGTTACTTGAAGGAGGGTCCTTCCTGTCCAGTCCCTGGGATATACAGTGTCACTGGCTCCAGGTAACACCAGACGGACACTGCTACATTGCTTTGGTTGCCTTGTCTTTCCTCTTTCCCTTCATTCCTTTTCTCTTTCCCCTTTTCCTTCAAATGAAGAAGAGGAAAACATTTCAGTTATCTCTCAGGTTAATGAGCTAATGAGCGTGGGCGGCGGTGGTGGTGGGGGGGACCACACCTCACAACCCTTCTCCTGGATGGTCCCTGAGGGTCACAGCTCAAGGCCACAAATCAACATCAACTTCTGTTCCCTGTCCCCAGTGTCATTGACCAGAGCTTGCATACCCTTCCTCCCTGGGGTGCTTCCTGAGACTCTGGGTCCCCTCCTTTCCCTTTCTGCTATTTCTTTTTCCTCTCTCTCTCCTCTCTCTTTCTCTCTTTGAAAACATTTATTTGCTTGTTTGTTTGTTTATTATTTATTGAGACAGGATCTATGTAACCCTGGCTGTCCTGGAACTCACTCTGTAGACCAGACTAGACTTGAACTCACAGAGATCCGCCTCTGCCTCTACCTCCCAGGTGCTGATTAAAAGTGTATGCCACTATGCATGGTGGGTCTGTGCATGTAAATGCTGCTGTTTATTGAGGCTAGAGGCATAGGATCCATCTGGAATTAAAATTGCAGACGGTTGTAAGCCCACTGAAATGAGTACTGGGAACCCTAGTCGGGTCCTCTGCAAGACCAGTATACGTTAACTGCTAAATCATCTCTCTAGACCCTCTTTAAAAGAAGATATTTTGTGTGTGTGTGTTTATATATGTGTATGGCTGGTGGTACGGAGGGTGTGGAGATCAGAGAACAACGTGTGGAAGTTGTTTCTCTCCTTTAACTATGTGGGTCCCTAACATCATCAAATTTGGCTGCAAGCACCTTTTGTTTATTGAGCCCTCTTGCGGTCCCCTTCTTCTTCTTTTTTTTTTTGGTTTTTCGAGACAGGGTTTCTCTGTGTAAAGTCCTAGACTCGTTTTGTAGACCAGGCTGGCCTCGAACTCACAGAGATCCGCCTGCCGCTGCCTCCCAAGTGGTGGGATTAAAGGCGTGCGCCACCACCGCCCGGCTCTCTTTTTCTTTTAAAATGGTTTGGTATAGGCTGGCCTCGAACTCACTGTGTACCTGAGGATGACCTTGATTTTCCTGCCTCAACCTTCTAAGAAGTGGCATTACATGAGTAGGCCACCACTCCTGGCCCTTAGGTCGCTCCTAAGGTCTAGTGAGTCTCCAAAGGGGTCCAGCAGAACGCGGGCGCCCGCCGCAGCCAGCTTTCATTCAGCACTCACCGGCCGCGTTGGCCACGGAGGGCGCATGCGCGGGCTACGGGGCCCTTTTCCCGGCGACTGGGAGGCTGGTGCGTGGACCCGAGACTTCGCGGGCTGGCGTGAGCGGCACGGGGAGTGAGGGGGGCCGTGTGCAGGGGCGCGCGCGAGGCGCATGCGCAGCAGCGGGCGGCGGTGCGAGCCGAGCTGGGAGATGGCGGCGGCGGCGGTGGAGCGGAGAGTGTGAGCGCCGCCCGGGAGCCTCCGGCCCGGGCGCTGTGCGACCCCGACCCCGCCCGCCCGCCTGCCCACCATGGGCAACGAGGCCAGCCTGGAGGGCGGCGCGGGCGAAGGGCCGCTGCCGCCCGGAGGCTCTGGTCCGGGTCCGGGCCCCGGAGCAGGGAAGCCGCCTTCAGCACTGGCTGGCGGTGGACAGCTCCCCGCGGCTGGCGCTGCGCGACCGGCGGGACCCCCGGCCCCTGGTCTCGGTCTGGTTCCCGGTCCTGGCCCGGGCAGGTAAGAGCGCGCGTCTGGGCGCCTGGGGGGCAGGGAGCTGCGGTCCGGGTCTGTGGCCGGGGCCTGGAATCCCACGATCTAGTGCACAGCCAGGTTCGAGTCCTGCCAGATCAGCTTGAGCTGGGTGGTCAAGGGGGGGCAACCTAGGTTTCCAGTTGTTGCCCTGCCTTGACAGGGCAGGATGGTGAGTACAGGGTTAGTCAGGGCCTGCAGCCCGTGACTTCGTCACACTCCCCCAATTCTCTTCCTCATAGCACAGGGGCCCAACAGCTAAGGAGGGGCTTATGTAATCTTAGCCTGGTTCTTCTGCACAGGGGAGCGGTGGGATGGAAGACATCCTCCCTGTCTGCCAGTGTCTGCATATGTCCATTGTGTTGGGTCGAAGAAGAGCACAATGGGAGTGGCTGTCAGGGAAGATAAGTGTCACTGCTAGGAAGAGGAATAGATGGGAATAGTTGAACCATGAACTTGGTCTTTTGCTTTCTTTAAGCCTCTTGTGGCTGTCACTGTCTTTGAGGAAAGGAAAATTGCCCACAGGACACTATCAGGCCTGATAACACTCACAGTCATGTGCTTTGATCAAGGGTTAGTGAACACTTTCGGGTGAAGCAAAACGCTATTGAATTACCTCCCACCAGATATGAACTCATGGCTTAACGATTTAGAGCAACACCTCCAGCCAGTGAAAGCTGAAACCCACATAGAATGGCTTAAACAGAATAGATCTGGGCAACATCTCGAGCCCAGCTTGTTTTAGGTGTTTGCCAACCAAGACTCTGCAAAAACAAGTTGCACTGAATGCAGAGGTGCGAATGCTAATCTGTGTCAGCCGACTGAACACTACCAAGAGATGACAGGGTAAAACGGAAGATGTTATTTTTACATCAGTTGGGCCTGGGGAGCAGTATAGCCCTTGGGGGAGGTGCTTCCATCTCCACTTGAAGCTGCCAATATATATTGCCTTGCCTTTTCCAGAACACAGAAACTCCAAGGGAGAATAATTTTTGCTTTCCAGATGCCCAAACATGCCTCTCCTGTGTTTATTTCCTCAGAAGTCATTTCTTACAATTCACAGCGATGAAGAGACGTTAGTAGCCTGAAACCTGTTTCAAATGAGCTAGCCTGTGAACACACCTTTTAGAGATGGAATCTGGCCACTTTACATTTGCTATTACAGTAATGCAGTCGAGTAGCACACAGCTCCTAGCATGGCAAACACTGTCCATCTTGCTGCGTGTTGAGTTGCTGTTCGGGTTTTAGCTTGGGAAGGAGGCTCAGCAGGCTTCAGTCCTCTCCCTCCAAGGAACGGCTACAGCTGAGTGGAAAAACACCTTGTTGCTGAGAGCCCTATTTGGGGATTTTACCATTTCCCTTCCGGTTAACCAAACTACGCTGTGAGCTGTTTATGAGACGTTGCAGAGACAAGCATATGGAATTTTGGAAAGACCTGTCAGCTTAGGGGGACAGGAAAGAGGCTGCTGTATAATGCCCGCATTCCTCAGTGTTCCATTTCTGTTCTACCTGTAAATCCTGCTTCAGGGCAGACCAATCACTGCCATGTGTGCAGATATTGTGGGCTCTTGCTGGATTTAGCAGTCACATCTTGCCAGCTGTGGGCAGGGCTCACTCATGGGCCTGTGTTCCTGAGGTCCTTCAGCTTTCAGACTCAGGAAGGAGGTAAGCTGGGGGTTTGTCAGCAACCCTCAAGACTGAGGATCCTTAGGGGACAGGATTCACTCTTCCAGCTGCAAGTCAGTTTAGTACAACATCTCAGCTAAGCAGACAGTTGCTTCTGTCTGTCTGTCTGTCTCTCCTTCAGGGTTGGAATGGCTTCTACTTCCTCTCACCAGTGCCTCTCAGGTACCTGATACCAAATTTAGCATGTTCTGTTCTGAGATGCCGTTGAACAGATTGGCCCATTGATGGAGAAAAAGCCCCATGGCATGTGCCTCTAGGCATTCAGCAAAGAGCTTTGCATGCGGATATATCTGTTTCCAACACGACCTTGGATTTTGTAACAGTTGGAAGCCTCATATATTGGGGAAAGTGTCAGAAGAAGGCATAGTTAACTTTTTAACCCTATAGGAGAACAAAAGTGAGGTTCCTAGGGAGCTGAGTCCTGATTCTTTCCTATTGCCATGTCACCTCCTGTCACCTCAAGCTGAAGTAGTTTTTCACCCTCACGCTGTGCTGCTGACTTGGGCTCTGTGAGGGGGCGGTTTCAGCTTCAAGGCTGAAGAGCCTGACTTGAATTCAGAAAGACTGATGCTGCCACACCCATAGCATTGTCTCTTAGCTTGTGGGGTGATGGGGGAGCTTTGGGCACTTAGAGCTCCACAAGGAACGATATTCTGGTCTCTGGCTCACCTAATATAGTTTTATCAGTTCTGCTTTCCCCAAAGAGGGACAGATTGGAAGAAAGCTGATCTCTGTCTCAGACTCCACTTTCTAAGCTAAGCGACCTGGTAGGGGCTACCTCGTGTCAGAGAAGGGGGGGGTCATTTCCTCACTCGCTTGCTCACTCACTCATTTATAGAGATGTACCAGTGTACAGCAAGGGCACAAGATGGTGGAATTTCACCTGTACATGTTTCTGTGACGTACCCACCAGATTAAGACCAGACCTTGTAAGTACCTGAGAAAGTGCCACGGCAGAGTACTTACACAGCACCTATGAGGCCCTGGGCTTAAGCCCCAGTACCAACACACACACACACACACACACACACACACACACACACACACACAAAAAAAAAAACCCTGGTTATTGGGTACTGGAGAGATGGTTAAGAACAGTTAGGAGGGACTGGAGAGATGGCTCAGCAGTTAAGAGCACTGGCTGCTCTTCCAAAGGATCTGGGTTCGAATCCCAGCACCCACATGGCAGTTTGAAAGCCATCTGTAATGGCTGGGCATGGTGGCGCACACCTTTAATCCTAGCACTCAGGAGGCAGAGGCAGGCAGATCTCTGTGAACTCAAGACTAGCCTGGTCTACAAAGTGAGTCCAGGACAGCTAGAGATACAAAAAACAAAAACAAAACAAAACAAAAAAAAAACCCAACAAAAACAAAAGAACAGTTAGAGCACCAACTTTTCTTCTAGAGGACCTGGGTTCAACCTCCTCCCCAACTGTGCACATAGACTCAGACACATTCACACACAAGCAAAAAAATCAATCTAAAAAACTACTTTAAAATTGCACAAGAGGTCCACATAAATCATTGAACCCAGGCCCAATACCCAGCACCCACATGTTGAGTCACAACCATCCATAACTCCAGTTCCAAGATATCTGACACTCTCTTCTAGCCTCTATGGACACCAGGCATAGTGGTGTATAGACATGTGCAAGAAAAATACCCATACACATAAAACTTAAAAAATTATACAAGGCAGGGTTGGAAAGATGGTTCAGTGGTTAAAAGGACTTGCTACACAATCATGAGGGCCTGAGTTCGGACTCCAGAACCCATATAACACACCGGGCATCTCATGCAAACCTGCAACCCCAGCGCTGAGAGGTTAGGCAGAGGCAAGACGATCACAAAGACTTGCTGGCTTCCAGCCTCTCTGAGGACATGAGAGCCTCAGATTCAAAGGGGTGAATGGACAGTGTTGAAGAGGACACCCGGGACCCTCATTTGGCATCTCCTCCCCAAACTGTGCACAAGGGGTCCACATAGATCAGTGGCAGCCTGGCTCTCATCCACATCAGCCATAAGAATTTATAAATGTTTTGTAATGTCCAAGTTGATCTTTAATAAATTAGCTAAGGTATCTTAGCCATCGAGAACAAGCACTGAATTTGACTACATGGAAGGTATGGAAGAAAAAGAAAATGGTACTTCCCTACCCACCTGCACTCAGTCTGCTTGGTCAGGTCCCTCTTGAAGAGCCAAATCATGGATAATGTCTAGGAGAAACTGGGCAGCTTAGTGTCTGTGTAGACCGGTGGTGTCAAGTAGGAAGACTCAGGCACAGTTAGGTCTTCAGTTAGGGGGTGGGGTGTGGAGAGGGCGGGAAGAGGAATGTGATCTACTTTGGCAGAGACAATGAACAAAGATTGAGACTGAATGGAAGAGACTGGGAGAGAGATAGGGTAAAGCCAGGTGAGAATCTCTCTCTTAAAGGCCAGTCAAAATCCACAGTCTCCTTTTTAATGCCATGGAGAAATCTTCAGCCAAAAACAGCTGGGCACAGAGAACCTCATCATTTGCTGGATAGGTGAAAGTGCTCTGGGAACCATGTGGAGTTCTTTACTCAAAATGGATTTGTCAGGCATAGTGTCTGAATTATCCAGGTTTATTATATTAGCTGATGGTCATGGACTAGCAAAATCTACAGTGAAATTGTAAAGATAGAACGATAGGATACAATTGCCAGGTTTGGAAATAATGGTCATCTGCCATTTAGAAGCCTTGGCTGGCCCCAGTGGCAGAGTGTTTTTGGGAGGACAGGTATGTATTAAAGTGACCTTCCTTTAGAATAGTGACATTGTTGATTTTACCTCAAGGGGGCAATCATTTTTGCATTTCTTGCCAGAGAAAAAGAGCCAGCTTTGATAATATTGTTCCCAGCACTACTGGGTCTGTTGAGATGCTGTACCCTGTTTTTGCTTTGCTTGTTTTTTGGAGACAGAGCATTTCTCTGTAGCCTGAGCTGTCCTGGAATTCACCACATAACCCAGGGTGGCCTTGGAGTAAGGCTTCTTCACCTGACTCAGCTTTACAAGTGCTGGGACTACAGGTATGAATGACCATGCCTGGCTCTAAATTAAAAAAAAAAAAAACAACACATTTTTTTTTCTAGTGGAGAAATTAGGAGGAGAAAGGCCATTTAAATAAACAGGGGCTGGAGAGATGGCTCAGCAGTTAAGAGCACTAGCTGCTCTTCCAAAGGAGCCAGGTTCAAATTCCAGAACCCACATGGCAGTTTACCAGCCCTCAGGAGGCAGAGAAACTCTGTCTATGAGTTTGAGGCCAGCCTGGTCTACAAAGTGAGTCCAGGACAGTCAAGGATACACAGAGAAACCCTGTCTCAAAAAACCAAACAGAAACAAACAAGATTAATATGGAAACTGTCAGCATATATAATAATAGAAGAAATAGTCTAATAACATTCCATGTTCCAGTTACTCAACCAGAGCCATTATCAACTCATAGCCCATCACGCTTCATTTCTCTCCCTCCCTTCCTACTGAGACAAATTCCAGACATTCCAACATTCCATCACCAGGATTTCAGTGTAAGCTTCCAAGAAATGAGCTCTGTATAAATGTAACCATAATGCCGCCATCATATCTAAGTAGGTATTTCTTTCTCAACCCAGAGAAGGGTTGCTAGAAATCAAATACAGGGCCTCAGAAATACTAGGCAGCACTCTGTCTCTGAGTTAACTGTGCAGCCCAACAACCTGTTCTTTTAAAAAAGATTTATTTTTAATTATGTATATTTGTGCGTCTCTGTGTGAATATGCACCCAAGGGCAAGTGAGTGAAGAGGCCCAAAATACTGGATCTCTCTTGAGCTGAATATAGGTGGTCTGGGCCATCTAATATGGGTGCTAAGAACTGAACCTGGGTCCTCTGCAAGAACAATACACAATGTTAACTGCTACACTGTCTCTCCAGCCCCACAACAATCTGTTCTTAATCTGAGGGGATATTTGGATGTAGTTCTGTCTTCTGATTGTCTTATAGATCTTGACAGTTGGTTTGTTCAAATTGTGATATATATATATATATATATGGAGAATCTAGTCTATTGGAACTGATAGACTGTCTCAATTTGTTCCCTTTGTAACTTACGCATTACAGATCTGAGTCACCTGCTCTGTGATTCTTCATATTCTGGACTATGTTAATTGCATTCCTGTGGTGTCATTTGAGATTTGTCTTAGCCAGTGTTTTCCTGAAGATCAGACATTACATTTAGAATCTGTTCACACTCACATTTCATCATCATCATCATTAATTATTTGTAGCTGGAGTTCAAGCCCAGGGGCTCCATACATACGACACAAATGCTGTCCCACTGAATAGCATGTCACAAGCCCACACTTCATTCATTTTGCTGTTTTTGAGACCAAGACTTGCTACATTGTTCAAGTTGATTTTTTTTTTTTTTTTTTGGTTTTTCGAGACAGGGTTTCTCTGTTTAACAGCTCTGGCTGTCCTGGACTCGCTTTGTAGACCAGGCTGGCCTCGAACTCGCAAAGATCCTCCTACCTCTGCCTCCCAAGTGCTGGGATTAAAGGCGTGCGCCACCACCGCCCGGCTGTTCAAGTTGATTTTGAACTTATTTTGTGAACACCAGGGCCCTCAAACTCTCAATCCTCCTCCTGCCTCAGCCTAAATGCTGAGATGACAGGCTTGTGCCATCATGTTTGGCTGAATTTCTACCTTTAGAAGACAGGATTTGTTGAAGGATTCAGATATGGAGAGAGGAGGAAGTCACTAAAAATAGAGCCAGGCTTTGGAGTAATTTGGGAGCCAAAGAAAAATGTAGTGGGTCACTTTTTTCTTCTTTCTCTGAAATTCTCCTTCAGAATTGGTTTGGTTCTGAATTTAAGAAGCCAAAGCTTAGCTGGAGAGATGGCTTAGCGGTTCTTTTTCAAAAGGACTCAGGTTCAAATCTCATCACCCACATAACAGTTAACAGCTGTCTAATTGCTGGACATGGTGGCACACACCTTTAATCCCAGCACTCAGGAGGCAGAGGCAGAGGCACAGAGAGAGAGGCAGAGAGGCAGAGGCAGAGGGATCTCTGTGAGTTCAAGGACAGCCTGGTCTACAAAGTGAGTCCAAGACAGCCAGGGCTGCACAGAAAGACCCTGTCTCGAAAAACTTAAAAAAAAACAAAAAGCCAAAGCTTACAGAGTCACGCCCTTTGACCCCAGGTCATGTGAGCCTTCTGTAGATTTGAAATAGAAAGCTGCTAGGCGATGGGTTTGAGGGCTCAATAAGTCCTCCTCACCCCACTGGTCTTGTCCCTGGAATCCATGGCCCTGTTAAGCTGGGGTTGATCGCGCTGTTGCGTTACCTCTAACTATGGTCATTGGATGGCTGCTTCAGCATAGATAGTCTGCTAGGTGTCTTGTTTCTCTCTCCACCTCCCAGGCTGTGCAAACCCCCAAGGCCTCATCTGGCCTGGCCCTTCTTGCCCTTCCTGCCTGGGAGCTGTTTGTAAGCAGTACACTGGTGGCTGAGGGCTGCATGCTTGCAGCAGGGATTGAGTGCCGTTTTAGGATATGAGTGAGGCTTGGTGAAGAACCTAGCTGGGGGGACTCCTGTCTCAGTCGTCCCATTGCCAAAAGCATATCATGCTGGTGCTGGTGTAAGCACTGCATTCACAGACTTCCTTTCTTGGTTCCTTTCTCTGGTTCCAAGAACCATCTGCCCTCCCCACAGCGGAGGAGGTTGGCGACGGATGGGACTCTGGCCTGTGGCTCTCTGTGGTAAGGTGGCTTGAATTCTGGCTTTCTGCCCTCTGTGGTTCTCTCCTTACAGGCTGGGTCTCTAGTGGATGGATACCTGCTGGTCATTCTCTGTTTTTTGTAGTTCTGGGAATTAAACCCAAGGCCTTGTGCATGCTAGACTAGGCAAGTGCTACTCTACCACTCTCTGCAGCCCAGATCCACGGCCTTCTTCCTGCCTGTTTACCTTACACTTAGGGTCTGAGCAGCTCTGCCTAGTGAACTTGCTTCTTCACTGGTCTGCACTGTACTCTGGGCCGCATCAGGTGTGCTGTGTTATGATGATTTTCTTCTCCGTCTTCGCTCTTGTGCACCCAAGAGTCTAACGAGAGCTTTGATCTAGAAGAGAGTCTTTATCTGCTGTCTCCCACTTCTGTCTATCAAGGAAATTACTTGGGCACACACTGGAATCTTTTAGGTCCTTTTTAGGATCAAGTCCAGAAGTGCCTACAGAAGCCTGGCCGCCCCTAAAACAGGTGGGTCAGCTGTCAGAGTCAAAGGTAAGGAATCTAAGAGGAAGTAGGAGTGGTTTCTGAGACCTGGCCTCACATACAGAGGAGATCAGAAAGCCCTACCATCTTTGTATGAGAAAACACCCCACTCTGTCCTACTTGGGAGTGTCCCTGGTCTTCAGATGAGCCAGGGATGTCCAGTGACACTGGCTTAGGGATGAAAATGATCCTCACAAGGATGCTGAATAACCACTTAGACATATGGGTGATTTGGAAAACAGGGAAGATAAGGACATTTCTCAGTAGTCACATTAGTATATTGTTGTGTAGGGGCAGGTAGCAAAGGACTACTTGCATTTGTGTGTGTGTGTGTGTGTGTGTGTGAGAGAGAGAGAGAGAGAGAGAGAGAGAGAGAGAGAGAGAAGAGAGCATTCTGTGGTACGTATTTACAGTGTAGAGGAAAATCTCAGGTATTAGACCTTACCTACTATTTTGAGGCAGGGTTGGTCTCTCTTTAAGTTTTTTTTTATTATTTCATTTTATGAATATTGGTGTGTGCTTGCTTGTAAATCTATGCTACATGTACATGTCTGGTACCCATGAAGGCCAGAAGAAGACATCGGGATCCCTACAACTCGAGTTACAGATGGTTGTTAGCTGCTGTATGGGTTTTGGAATTTGAACCCTGATCCTCTGGAAGAACAGCCAGTGTTCTTAACCACTAAGCAATCACTCTAGTCCTCTATACCCTTTTTTGAGACAGGATCTCTGTATTAAATTTGTATACCACTACACCTAGCTCTCTATACCTTTAAGATATTTTATTTTTAGCCGGGTGTGGTGACACTCGCCTTTAATCTCAGCACTTGGGAGGCAAAGGCAGGCAGATCTCTGTGAGTTCAAGGCTAGCCTGGTCTATAAAGTGAGTCCAGGACAGCCAGGCATTTACAGAGAAACCCTGTTTCAAAAAAAAAAAAGTAAAATTAATGTATTTATTTCCCTCACATACTTATTATCTTGTAGTAAAAAAATAATTAAAATATACTCAGTGTTTTTTCCTTTTTCTTTTTTTGGTTTTTCGAGAAAGGGTTTTTCTGTGTAGCCCTGGCTGTCCTGGACTCACTTTGTAGACCAGGCTGGCCTCGAACTCACAGAGATCCGCCTGCCTCTGCCTCCCAAGTGCTTGTTTTTTCAAGAATATAACATTATTAACTATACTTACAGTGATACCCAGTGGATCTCTTGAATGTATTCTTCTTGTTTAATTTAGAGTTGGTATCCCTTGACCAAAGTTTCTACACTCTCCTCTTCTGTACTTTTTGTATATGGGAACTTTTGGGATTTTTTTTTTTTTTTGAGACAGGGTTTCTCTGCATATCTCTGGCTGTCCTGGACTCACTCTGTAGACCAGGCTGGCCTTGAACTCACAGAGATCCACTTGCCTCTGCCTCTGGAGTGCTGGGATTACAGGTGCGTGCCACCACGCCCAGCACAGTATTTTTTTTTTCCTGTGAAATAGAAGGGTTTTTATTAACTTAAAATTTATTACATGTTTTGATGCTTGTAATTGAACCTAGGGCCTCATACACCCTAGGCAAATGCTCTACTGCTGAACTAAATCCTCAGTCCAGAAATAGATTTTTTTTTTCCTGTTTGAGACGGGGTCACGTAGCTCAAGGTGGCCTCAAACTCCCCATGTAGCTGAGGACAATTTTGGAGTTGTGATCTTCCTCTACTTCCTGAGTGCTAGGATTACAGGTGTGTGCCACCATGTCCAGTCTATGCAATGCTGGGACTTGAACCCAGCCCTACTTCTGGGCTACATATCTAGCTCAGTGTCCTTTGCTTCAATTGTCAGTGTCTCACTATGTAGCCCAGACTGGTCTTCTTGCCTCAGCCTTCTGAATGCTGGGATCATAAACACTGTGTCAGGTGTAGAAGGTTTCAAAGGGAACCATTTGTTGAGCCTGTCCTTGGGTGAGCCATGACCATGAAGGAAGGAGCATAGAATGAGTGGGCTCTGTCCTCAATGGACTCGTGGTCTGGGAGAGACAGAAGGACATGTCCAGATCTTTACCCTCCCTTTCCTCCTCCTCCTTGTCCTCTTCTCATCTGCTTCTCTTTGTCTCACAGAGGTAGGATAGTCAAAAACACAATTCGAAGGGATTATATTATTCCATATCCTAAAATAGTAGAACACATATTTGTATAGTGTTTTACAGCTTACAAAACACATTCAAAACATTAGCTCATTCTGTTGGGAGCTCCAAAGACCTAAGATGAGGGATTCAGAACAGCCAGCAAGCAGACGTTAGCAAACCAAAATGCCTTACACCGAGCACAGCTGGGGAGCCGTGTCATTTCCCTGCCTCCTGCTCAGACACGATGGAAAATTTAGCAGGAGATGGGGAGGGCTGTGCGGAGGCAAAAGGATCAGGAAGTAGGACATTTGGATAAAGGACAGTGTAGGATGAGGAATAGTGGGCATCCTGAATGGAGATCAGAAACCCAGGTTTTGATCCTGTCATGTTGCCCCAGACTCCATACTGATATACACGCCAGTAGATCTTTAGGATATTCTTGTCTTCCTTTTGGGCTTCTGAGGGCCATGCTAGGCAAATCCTCATCACTGACCCACACCCGGGGCCCAAAGTTTTTAGTTTGGTCATCTCGAAAGTGAGAGGTTTAATTGGGTAATCTCTGAAACCCCATTCACCTTTGACACTTTATTTCTAAGAGAGGAGTAAAAAGGAAGGACTGCTCTTCAGTCCCACTGAGAATAGAAGCCAAGGTCATAACCTGGCTCTGGTGGCTCACACCTGTAACCCCAGCACTCAAGAGGCTGAGGTAGGAGGGTCACCTGAACACCCTGGGTTCCAGGCCAGCATGTATTACATAGTATATCAGCCTGAGATACAGAATGAGACCCTATCTCAAACAAAACAAGATTATATATAAAAAGTACTATGTATGTCCTTCAGGGGAATTAGAAACAGCTGTAAATAGAGGCTGGGTCATACTGTGTTACAGAGACTTCCTAGAATGACAAGATAAGTCAAGGTGGAGCCAGGCAAAGGCTCACTGGCACCTTTCCTCCAGGAGACTGCTTGGGAAGTTTTTGGCCTCCTTGCGCTGGGTTAGCCAGTCGGCAACAAAGTTGCAAGTGAAGCCTAGGCCAGCAGAGCCTGCCACAGGCTCGGGCTTCCCTGCTGTGTATCCCCTCACTTCCTCAGCATTGTCCCACCCACTGCAAGTGCTCTGACAATGGTCAATGTGTCTATGATTGCCAGGGGGACCTGGAGTTGGGCAAAACTGTGGGGGGGGGGGGGGCACTAGGAAAAGGTTAGCCTGAAAGAGGCTAGTTTTGCCTACCCCACTTAGGCCGTTGGACAGCTGGATTGACACCTTCATTTCAGAGGGAAGAGGTGTCCCAGGACTCTGTGGGCTCAGCCCAGACTTCCTCAGTGCCACCGTCCACTATGTGAGGGCCATCCTTTTAGGAGTATGGTTTGGCTTCAGCAGATAATGTGTGTACTCTGTCTCCATTTTAGTTTGCACATCTAACCCAGCCCCTAATGGATGCTAGAATGGCTGCCATCAATGCCCCAGGCAGAACTCTGCTTTGATATGAAAGCTGAAGTCGTCCCCAGACTTTGGTCTTTCTCAGTAGACTCCACTGTTGGTAAACTCTTGTTTCTGGTTATTTGAGCTGTATTTCCTTATACCTGTGGCTGGTCCTCTACTCAGAGGCTTTGCAGGTGTCCACTATGAGCCTCCCATATGCCATGTCCTCACACCTCCTCAGTCTGCTTTTCCCTGGCCTTGACATCTCCAGCCCCCTTGGGTATATTGGGGACAGTTGCTTACCTAGGCTCCTCTGCCCAAGGCTCTCAGTACTTTGGGGATGGGGAGCCTCAGAGAACAGGGTCCAGGCTTAGCGAGTCACGTGGATTATGAGTGACTAGTTTGAGGGATGAGAGCCTTCACTCATGTAGCAGAATATGTTTCTCTGTCTTTTTGAGATCTTTGCATGAAGGCTGAGTGTGCTCCATCTTGGATATAGGCAACCCAGGTGTGCATCTGTGGGAACCTGCATGGGTCCCACCATGTCTTCTCTGTGTATGTATACCTGGAGATTGCTTGTAGCCTAGTGAGGGTTTGGGATCCTGCCTCTGTTCCATTGGAGAAGGAGGGTAATAACTAAGAAAGTATGCTTGTTTCAAGAGTCATGCTCTGAGGTGGCCTCCCTTTCCTGTGTCCTTGTGAGCCCACTTTTCCAACCCCAATATCTGACCTTGAGTGGCTAGTGTTAGACTTTCACAGCCAAGGTCTTGCTAGCTAACATTTGAAGAGCTGTCAGCTGAGGAGAGAGGGAGAGTTAAGGTCAGATTAGTGAGGCCAGCACCCCTTTACTCTGGCCACCAGCCCTGTGTGCTGCAGAGGCTGGGCAGGCCTGTTCTTTTCCTGCTAGCCTTTCCCCATGTACACCAGCCTTTGGCTCTGTAGGACCTGTGTTCCCAGGGGCAGCAGGTGCTCTGCAGACAAAAATTCCAAATATACATAGGAGAAAACATGGTATACTGAGGGACTGAGAAGATGGCTCAGTTAGAAAAAGGCTTGCTGCCAAGCCTGAGGACCAGAATCTGATCCTCAGCACCCACTCCTGATCCCCTCCCTCCATCACCCAGTGCTGAGCTTACAGCTGTGTGCTTGCATGGCTCCATACATGCCCAACTTATCCCTCCTCTTACACTAAAACAACAAAAACTCCTCACTTCTTTAAGGTCTTGCAACATTGTGATTAGTATGTGTTGACTTTATTCTAACATATAGGTATGTATGGATATAGGTAGAGTGTAGAATATGCATATATGTATATATTTAAAGTAATAATTTAGGTTTTTTTTTGAGACAGGGTTTCTCTGTACTCGACTCAGTTTGTAGACCAGGCTAACTCTGAACTCACAAAGATCCACCTGCCTCTGTCTCCCAAGTGCTGAAATTAAAGGTGTATTCTACCATGTCCAGCAATTCCAGACAGCTGTGAACTTCCATGTGGGTGCTGGGATTTGAACCTGGGTCCTTTGGTAGAGCAGCAGTGCTCTTTACTGCTGAGCCATCTCTCTAGTCCATGTGGATTTTTTTTTTTACTAGCAATAATACTAGTGAATGCAATTTAAGATCCTCTGTGGTATATTTTGTCTTTAGATTATATCTTTTCAGAGGTATATAGGGTTATGCCTTAGAGTTATTAGAAATTTTTCTCCTCTGTGTGGTTATTCCATTAATAAGATATAAAATTAAGCTCCTTTATTCCAGTTTGTTTTCAATTTGGGAGGATTATTTTTTGATCAGTTATCTGTTTTTGCCATATTATTGCACAATAAATCAGCCAAAATTCAGTGGCTTCAAGTAACAGTTCTTTTAAAAATTCTCACTCATACATCGGTAGGCTGGGTAGAATTCACTGATCCAGGCTGGACTGTGGCTGCAGTTGGGTCTTAGTGTGTGCCTCATCTTCTCTTGACAGCGAATAGCTGCCGATTCTTACAATAAAGATGACAGACACACAGAGTGTGGTTCCAACTGCACAAGCACATTTCAAGCCTCCAACTTACTCTTTGTGGTGGTCTGAATGAGAATGGCCCCCATAGGCTCATGGAATGCTTAATCACCTGGAAGTGGTGCTATTTGAAAGGATTAGAAGGGTCAGGAGGCATGGCCTTGTGGAATGAACTGGGTCACTGGCTGTGAGCTTTGAGGCTTCAGAAGCACATGCCAAG
The DNA here is from genome assembly GCA_907164525.1 of Lophiomys imhausi. NCBI lineage: Eukaryota > Metazoa > Chordata > Mammalia > Rodentia > Muridae > Lophiomys > Lophiomys imhausi. The sequence goes on from CAJQZJ010003646.1 coordinate 15,977,305, forward strand.
CCCAGTGTTTCTCGGATCAGGATGTAGCTCTCAGCTACTGATCCAGTGCCATACGTTCTGCCATGCTCCACACCTAAGCCTCTGAAAATGTAAGTAAGCCCTCAATCAGATGCTTTTTTTTTTTAAAGATTTATTTATTATGTATACAGTGTTCTGTCTGCAGGTATATCTACATGCCAGAAGAGGACACCAGATTTCATTATGGATGGTTGTGAGCCACCATGTGGTTGCTGGGAATTGAACTCATGACCTCTGGAAGAGCAGCCAGTGCTCTTAACCGCTGAGCCATCTCTCCAGCCCAGTCACTAACAGCCTGCCACTGTGTGCCAGCTGCGCCTCTGCCCATTGAGCGCCTGCACAGGTGAGCCTGGAGTGTGGCTTCTTAGACACTCCACCCAGACTATAAAGCTCTCCGATTAAAAAAAAAAAAAAACAGATGCTTTTTTAAAATAGGAGTTGGCTGGTCGTGGTGTCTCTTCACAGCAATAGAACGGTGGCTGACACTCATATGTTGCTAGCTTTCCTTTAGGCAACACAATTTGTGGTTAAGCCAGTGTGGTATTATAGTCACCAATTACCTCAAAATTTGGTCATGAAAAACAAGCATTGTTTCTCTGTATAGTAGCCTTTGCTGTTCTGGATTCACTCTGTAGACCAGGCTGGCCTGGAGCTCTCAGAGATCCACCTGCCTCTGCCTCCCAAGTGCTGGGATTAAAGGCGTGAGCCACCATGTCCATCGAAAACAAGCATTGTTTTAGTCACAATACAGGGATTCAGGAAGGGCACACTGGGTGTGGCTTACTTCTATTCCTTCTTCCCTTCCTTCTGTGGTAAGAAACAGTTTTATCAGCATCCTCTGTCCCCACCCCACTCCCCTTTCTTGAGACGGAGTCTCACTGTGTAGCTCTGGCTGGCCTTGAACTCACTGTGTAGACCTAGAGATCTGTCTGCTTCTGCTTCCTGAGCACGGGGCATTAAAGTCCTAGGATTTAAGGCATGGGCTACTGCACTTGACTTACATAATGTATTATGATGATCACCTTGTAGCCTGATACAGAACTCCTTCTGCTTTCTCTTTGTATCTGCACCATGGTCCCCATGTGGACATAACATGATTCATCCATGGACACTGGGCTACAGCATCACAGTGGGGAACATGTTATTTTGTGTTTTTATCAGTGTATCCGTGAGATTGTTTCCTCGAGAGGATTGCTTAAAATAAGATCATAAGTCAGCGTTGCTGGGCCTTTGGACAAAAGTAGAAGCAGGGATCTGGTGAGGTGTCTTGGCTAATTAATATTCAGAAATGGTCCATGAAGTAGGGTGTGGGGTGAATTACAGAGCTGGGGGAGATGCATATGGTCACAGTAATCTTCTGAATGTGTTCTGTGGGTACAGAAGAATGCTCGCCCAGGGTTGGCTGTGGAGACCGTGAGAAAGAGAATAGTCGGGAGAACCCCTGAGCTTGGCCTGATATTGTATGTGGAGGGAGGTGGGGACAGAGGGAGATGGAAGGGACAGGGCTTAGGTTTAGGAGTTTGCCATTGGGCCCATTGTGCTTGTCTTTCCCCTGGTGCTGGTGGTCAGACCTAGGACAGTGCTCTGGAAGCCACGTCCCCAGCCAGGGTGTGTCTGACAGGCACACTGGGTAGTCAGATCATAAAACTAAAGCAGCACTTCACCTGAAAGCGCTTTGCTGTAATTCCACCTGATTCTCGAAAGAGAGATAAAGACGAGGAGGGAAGTGAGGCAGCACTGGTGTTTCAGGAGAGCCAGTCAAGCACATTCAATTGAGCAAACATTAGTCTTATCAAATGAATTGTTGGAAAGAAAGCACTCAGCACGAGGCCTGGCATGACATGACTATTAATTGAAGCCAGGGTTCATGTACAGGACTAAGAATGGAAAGGTGAACAAGACAGACTTGCGTCCCGACTTCCTGTTCTAGAGCATGTTTGAATTGAACTTGATTAAGGGTACATACGGTCCCTGGCCTCTGGGGGATCTTATGCAGTGGGCGATGTCTAAGGGGCTTAGAGGGCCTATATGGACCATCCTTCCCATCCTCACACCCAGCTGCCAATGCAGCATTTAGGGCTCAGACCAAACAGTTAACAAAAAGGCTAGTCTCATCCCAAAGGCTCTCAGAATATGCAACTAGTCAGAGCTGAAACCCAGGCCACCAGAGCCACAGAGGACAGAACCCGACAGGAGGGAGTGCATTAACTCTTTGGTCCTCATGAAACTCCATGAAACCTGACTAAGGGTTTTGGCCTTCGGCTTGAGCGAGTGTGGAGTGAGACAGACTCCCCTTGGCAGATCTGGGGGTTAGAAAGAAGTCTGCTGCCATTCTGAAGTTGTGCCCTGCTGATGGGCAACATGGGTACAGGTGCTATCAAGCCAGTGAACTGGAATAGGACTTCCCCAATGGCCAGACATCCTTCCTTGCTCTCCTCCTGCGCTGAACGCACTTCTGCAAATGATGGTGTTTAGTGCTGATTGCCTGGCTTGCCAGATACACCACCCACAGAGCAGAGTCAGAGGGCGTTTCCTACTAGGGCACTTTGGGGAGTTGTAGTGCAGGCTGAACCAATGGGAGAGAGGGAGGAATAAACAGACAGACCCTGCAGTTGCTCTCAATGTTCCTAATAAACTACCACACTGCTTACCCCAACCCAGTTACTTTATTAGGGTGCGTGCTCGCACTGTTACTTTATATCTACCTGGCCTTTTGCTGTATTCTTTACTTGCCTGAGCTGTAGAAATACAGACTGAAGGGCATGGGCATAAGCCTCTTCAGGACTCCAGGGATAGACACCAGAGATACACATTCCCACATGGTAAAAATCAAAAGCCTCTATAACCTGAGCATTGAGTAAGGAAAGCAAAAATGCTCTTAGAGACCAGAGATCTTTGTGGGGAACATCAGGGTAGCGCCCTCTCTTCCAGTGTAAAGACCCTGGTTCAGTGGTGCTCTGGCCTGCTTGGTGGTACTGAGCACCAGTTTTAGTGACAAGCAGAAACTTCCCTTTGGATAAACATCCTACATTTTCTGCACTTGTGTGAAAACCACCTTTGGGACTGTCAGGCCTGTGAAATGGAAGGGCACTGACTCCAGAGCAACAAGGGAGGAATCTGCCTGCAAGGTTTGGCGGGGAATATGGGCCTCAGGCATGCTCTCTCAGCTTCCTTTTCTGTAGTCTATTGGTGTCTCAGGAAATCACAAAAACCCAGGGAAAGACATGCATTGCTTTGCTTGTGTGTGCGTGTGCTCATGCATGCTCGTGTGTGTGTGCACACAAATATGTATGTTTGTGTACAGTTGGGCAGGTACACATGGAGGCCGGAAGTCAACCTTGGGTGATGTTTCTCAGGCCTCTGGAGCCTGTTCTTTCTCTGGGAACTCCAGCTTCCTGATTAGGCTGGCAGGCCATTGAGCTACAGGGATCCTTTTGTCTTTTCCTCCCTGAACAGCAAGCTCTTCACAGATTACCTATCTGTTCACCTGTTGTAGGAACCAACGGATGTGTTTATATGCCTGCATGTCTCTGGCTGACAGAGGGTCACTGTGGGTGAGAAGACTAAGTCCAGAGTGTTAGTGGGCATAGTCAGACTCTCCACTGCAAGCCAGAGGTGGGGTGGGGAGAAGGGCCTCTGCTCAGTAAATGAGCCGTGCCAGTCTGGGATGAGGAAGGTCTCAGGTCTAGAAGGGATAGAGTGCTTACTGCACCACTGACACTCCCAGGCCACATGTGGGTCCCTGGAGCTGACCAGAGAGCTGCGGGAGCCATCTTCTTGGCGGCCTGGGCCTTGTCATATAAGACTCTAGGGCAGAAGAGAAGAGCCAGGCCCTGCTGGGTGGAGTTTGGGGGTATGGCCTTTGTGCCAGTGTGACTACTCAGGGCAGCCCACTTAATCTGGCCAGGCTGCAGAATCCTCAGGGCCTGGTTGGGAATGAGGACAGAGTTGATGCCATCCTTTCTTTCTTCACCTGCCATGGAGACAGATCGTGCCTCTGTTCCTCAGGCAGATGCCAGCATGCTCTGAACAGTTCACAGAGTTAATGGCCCTCAGGAACGAGCCATAACTGATGAGAGATCCCAATGGTGTATGGTAGAGGTGGGTGAACACGTGGTACAAGCGGCACCTCGCTGCACACGCGACCCCTGCACACACCCTGCTCAATCTCAGGGAATCCTTTACTCTTATTTCTTTGTCCAGCTATTCAGCACCCATTTATCAGCCCTTGATGGGTTTCAGAGTCTACCCAGGCTCTAGGGAAACAACCGCCAGCCTCGTCAGATCCCACAGACTGGGTGAGCACAGAGGGCTCAACTAGAAACACATAATTAAGAAAATGTTCCTAGGTGCCCTAGACCTTCCTGTGGGCTCAGATCCTGCTTGAGTCTGTCCAGCAATACAATTAACTGATGTGAAGACATTGCCTTGGTAGTGGTCCTTGTTTTTGAGACTCTCATTACGTAGCCTTGAACTAGTGACTCTTTTACCATAGGCTTTCAAACACTGGCATTACAAGAGCTTACCACATGCCAGGGAAGTCTTTTTGAGGCTAGGAACACTATGATGTCCTAGAGCTTTAAAAAGACTTTTGTATAAATAAATTAATGGAAAAGAAAAAACATATTTTTTTTTTTTTTTGGTTTTTCGAGACAGGGTTTCTCTGTGTAGCCCTGGCTGTCCTGGACTCGCTTTGTAGACCAGGCTGGCCTCGAACTCACAAAGATCCGCCTGCCTCTGCCTCCCAAGTGCTGGGATTAAAGGCGTGCGCCACCACCGCCCGGCTAAGAAAAAA
>CAJQZJ010003646.1:15982517-16004386 GCA_907164525.1 Lophiomys imhausi
CATATGCATAGCCGGGCGGTGGTGGCGCACGCCTTTAATCCCAGCACTTGGGAGGCAGAGGCAGGCGGATCTCTGTGAGTTCGAGGCCAGCCTGGTCTACAAAGCGAGTCCAGGACAGCCAGAGATATACAGAGAAACCCTGTCTCGAAAAACCAAACCAAACCAAACCAAAACAAAACCACATGCACCAAGTGTTTTGCTTGGCACAGAGCCTTCTCCTAGTCCTGGGCTCCCCAGGCCTAAGGTCGGTGTGAGTAGCTGAGCAGGGTCACAGTTAGAGAATACTTCTAATGGGAAATGGCCCTGGCAAGAAGATGGAAAGAGCAGAGCAGAGGCTTGCAGAACCCAGCGGTAGTTTGCAGCTAGGGCCTGGCAACCAAGAAATGTTCTCCAGCTGTTTGCTGGCCAGTTCATTCCCCTCTAGTTTGATATTCAAGGGTCTCTGTGTGTCCACTGGATAAGAGCTGGCTCTGTGAGCCAGGTGTGGTGGCACATGGCTTTAATCCCAGCACTTGGGAGGTTAAGACAGGAGGATCTCTTTGAGTCTGAGGCTAGCCTTGTCTACATAGATCTGACTCTGTAGGGCTTATCTAAGCTTTTGCTTTTCTTTTCTTTGTTGAAACATAATGCCATGTAGCCCAGGCTAGCCTTGAACTTGTGGTACAGCTGAAGATGAACTGATTGCCTCCACCTCCCAAGTGCTGACATTAGAGGCATGAGCTATAACACCTAATTGAGTCTCATTTTATAGATCAGTTGGTGTTGAACTCACAGAGATCTTCCTTGCCTCTGCTTCCTGAGTGCCGGGATTTGTGTGCCACCACTCTCAGCCCTGGTCTGTTTTTGCCAGACCCTTTCCCATTATCAGGGTCAACTTTGTTTTTTGTGGCCCCACATCCCTCAGTTCATTCGAAGAAGAAAGGTGGGAAGTCAGCAGGTAGGCAGCTTCTACCATGTGCCTCCCTTGGCAACCACTCTCAGGTACTCGGATTTGAGGAGCGACCCAGGCTCACGGAAACTTGCTCATCCTCCTCTTCCTCCTAGTCACCTGGGATATAGTGGTAAGTAAGTACAGCCAGTGCAGCCCAGCTCTCACAAAACTCTGGTCTAAGTGAGAGAAAATTACTTTAACCACACAGAAATGAAAATGCTAATGAGAGCACAGGACCAAGAATTATGAGAAGTAGTGCCCAGGAAGTGACATAGAAGTGGGCATTTGAGTGTCTTACAAGTCTGAGGGTGAGAAGCTCAGTGGAGTTGCAAGGGGCCTGGGCCTTCTAGGAAGGAGGAAACACACTCACACACACACAGAGTCTCCCGAGGCTCTGGTTTGAAGAAGCAGGAGGCTTCTTTTCAGTGGGAGATGGATCAGATGCATGTATGGGAACAAAGGTGCACATTCTGGAAATAATATAAACAGCCTATTTCTGGCCAGGACATCTTGCTGTGATTGCTGAGGCTGGTTGTACAGATGGTCTGTTTCTTGTGCCCACCCCCCAGTCTTTCCACATTAGCTCCAACATTAGCCCTTTCCACTGCTGACTTCGGGGCTGGTTGTCTAGCTTGCTGCCCCTGCTACTGTGAAGGCCATGTGAACTGGGAATGGCTAAGTCACATTTCAGGTGAGTAGTCTTGTTTCTGATGCTTTCCCAGGAGTCACTAGGAGTAGACCTTGTGTGTTGTGATTGCTACACTAGACTCATTCCACCACATTCCCCCATTAAGTAGAAAGTTCACCCCTTAGTCTCAGATCACCTGCTGGACCCCGGGCTGGCCCGTGTGTGAAAGCACTCCTCATAGGCTCTTTCACTTCAGAAAGCCACATGTAAACCACACAACACAGGCCTGCATCCCAACGTAGAGAGGTGGAGGCAGGAGGGTCAGAAGTTATCCTTGACTAAACAGGAAGGAGGCCAGCCTGGGCTACATGAGACCCTGTCTCAAAGAAACAACATCAAAACCCAAAGAAATAAAAGAGTCAAGAAAAACATCCACAAAAAAACTAAAAAATTCTCCTACTCGGAACCCTTTTCTTGGTGTTCAATTTTGAGGAATCATGGCTCCAAGCCAGAATCCTCATGCTTGGCTCCCCCTCTGCACTCCTCCTTTTGTAGCCTTTGGCTCTTGTACACCTTGGGACCCTGGTGTCCAGATGTGATAGAGAAGCCCAGCGGCAGACTGGCCAAATGACTCAATGAAGGTTCTTGCAGCAGCGGCTGGCACAGAAGGCAGAAGGAGTGAAGCGACACTGTGGTTTTCGCTTGGCTTCCACATGTGTGCACTATGGCATGCATGCTCATACATGCATACATCTCTCTCACATACATTAATAATTAATAAATACACTTTAAAAGAACAGGAGGAGCCCAGCTGGGCCAGGCTGGTTGACAAAGCCTGTGCTCCCAAGCGTAGAAGAAGGTGCCTGAGCCTGACTTTTGCTTATTCAGTAAGGAAGCGTGCTCCAGCAGCCACAGGCACGGCACAGCAGCAGCCAGTTTCCAGGGCCCTTTGCTCTGCTCAGGGGCCTTCCTAGCCAGGTCCCAGCTTCTGCCCCCCCCACCCCCCGCTTTCTTCCTCAAACACTCGCTCACCTTGGTGCATCACTTCTGCCTTAGCCTGTGTTTTACATCATTCTTGTTGCTGTAGAAAAGGCTTAGTAACTCAAGAAACTTACTTCTCATAATTCTGGAGACTAGAGGTCTAAGAGGTAGACTTTCCTGTGCAGGGAATCCTGGTCTTCATCTCTAAGTAGACACCTCCTTGCTAGGAACAAGCTCTCTCTCACAGACTGGAAGGACAGAGGGCATAAAGCAAACCTCCACCCTTTTTTTGAGACAGAGTTCCTGGCTGTGTCTTTCTCCTGAGTACTGGGATTAAAGGCCTGACCCACCATAACCAGCTTTTTGTTTTGTTGGGGTGAGTTCGAGATAGGGTTTCTCTGTGTACCAAGCCCTGGCTGTCCTGGACTTGATTTGTAGACCAAGGTGGCCTTAAACTCAGAGAGATCCGCCTGCTTCTGCCTCCCGAGTGCTGGGATTAAAGGCTTGCACCACCATGCCCAGCTCTTTTCTTAATTTTTATTTTATCTTTTGAGACAGCATCTTACTTTGTAGCCTAGGACGATGTCATGCTCATGATCCTCTTGCCTCAATCTTTCCAGTTCTAGGACTACAAGCATGTGTCATCATGCCCAGCCTGCCAGGTTTCTCACATGTGAAATCATGTGACTGGCAGACAGATATAATTTTTAGTTTTCTTCCAATTTGTACGTTTGTTTCTCTTGCATAATTGCTTTGGCTAAGACCTCTAGCACTATGTGAAATTGAATGGTGAGACTTTCTCTCCTTCCTGGTTATGTTCCTGATCTTCCAGAGAAAGCCTTTCACGATATGAAAATTCACAACTAAGTATGATGTTAGTTATGAGTTTTTGTTAGTGCCCTGGATCATTTTGAAGAAGTTTCTTTGTATTTCTAGTCTATTAAGTTTTTAAGATTTCTTGTTATTTTATGTGTCTGAGTGTCTGTCTGCATATGTGTATTGCACCACATGTGTGCCTGGTATTCGTGGAGTCCAGAAGAGGGCACCAAATCCCCTGGGTTCCAGCTGGTTATTCACCATCATATGGGTGCTGGGAAACAAACCTGGGTCCCCTGAATGCGTAGCAACTTTTCTTAACTGCTAAGGCATCTGCCAGTCCCTATTGAGTTGTCATCATTGTTTAATCATGAAAGGCTGTTTATTAAATTTTGTCAGTCACTTTTCCCTGCATCAGGTGAGATGACTGGTTCCCCCTTTGTTTTATTTATTGATAAATTGGTCGATTGATTGATTTGTTTGGTTTTTGAGACAGGGTTTCTCTGTGTATCCTTGACTGTCCTGCACTTACTCTGTAGACCAGGCTGGCCTTAAATTCACAGAGATCCACCTGCCTCTGCCTCCCAAGTACTGGGACTAAAGGCATATGCCACCACTCCTGGCTCCCCCTTCATTTTATTATTACATGGACTGATTTTTGGATGTTTAAACTTTGCATTCCAGGAATAAATCCCACCTAGTATGTGTGATACTGATGAAGATGAATTCCATTTGCTAGTGTTTTCTCTCTTTTTTCTTTGAACATAAAGAAGACTGATTTATAGTTTCCTCCTTAGAGCATCTTTTTGAATATGAATTATTTTTCAGTATCAGTGCAAATTTCTTGGGACTGTGTGTGTCTCTGTGTATAGGCATGTATGTTTACACATGTACTTATGAAAGCCAGAGGTCGGTTAACATTGATTGTACTCTATGCCTTCCACTTTTATCATTTTTACCTTTTATTTGGTGTCTGCATGCGTGTATGTGTGTGTCCATGAGCATACATGTGGAGGTCAGAGGACAACTGGAGGGAGTTAGTTCTGTATTTTCTCCTTGGGAGGTCTAGGGCTGAAAGTTCAGTAGTTAGAGTTGTTGGAAGCAGCCTCTCACTAGCCTCCTCCTCCTCCTCATTATTTGGGATGGGGTTTCTCACCAAGCTTGGAACATGGATTTTTGCAAGACAGGCAGGCTACCAAGCCTCTGGGATCCACCCGTCTACTCTCTCATGCTGAGATCGTGGATGTATGCTACTGTGCCTGACTTTTTTCATGTATGTGATGAGGGTTCAGATTCAGATCCTCTCTCTTGCACAGTAGACATTTCACCCAGGGAGCTGTCTCCCCAGCCACTTGGTTTGGTCCTGAGATGGGAGTCTCACTGTGCTCCCCAGGGTGGCCTCAGACTTAGTCCTCTTGCACCAGCCCCCTGAGTAGCTGGGGTTACAGACCCCACTGCACTTTACTTGTTATGGGAAGTCTTAAATTACTGATTTAATCTCTTTGGCTATAATATTTTTATTTAGAAATTTCTTTTCTTCCCCCCCACCCTGTCTGTCTACTGTTTTGAGACAGGATCTTCCTATTTTGCAGCTCTAGCTGTCCTGGAACTTGCTATGTAGACCAGGCTGGCCTCAAACTTATAGAGACCCGCTTGCCTCTGACTGCTAAGTATTAAAGGCGTGCACCACCATGTCTAGTTTTATTTAGAATTTTCAATTTCTTCCTGATTCAGCTTCAAGAGTTTGCATCCTTGGAATTCCTGCATTATAAAGGCACACGGGTGTCAGCAGTTTTATTTAACTGAGCATTAGTTAGTACTAATATCTCCTCTTTCATTTCTGATTTTGGCAATTTGAGTTTTATTTCTGCTAATCTTCATTTTTGTTCTTTTGTTTGTTTTTTGGTGTTGTTGTTTTTTGTTTTTTGAGACAAGGTTTCTCTGTGTATCCCTGGCTGTCTTGGACTCACTTTGTAGACCAGGCTGGCCTTGAACTCACAGAGATCCACCTGCCTCTGCCTCCCAAGTGCTGGGATTAATGGCATGTGCACCACCACGCCCAGCAATTACAGACAGCTGTGAACTGCCATGGGTGCTGGGATTTGAACCCGGGTCCTTTGGAAGAACAGCCAGTGCTCTTAACCACTGAGCCATCTCTCCAGCCCTTTTTAAAGTTTTTTTTTTTTATCAGCATACATTAACTATACACAATAATGGGTTTCATTCTGACATTTTCATACAAGTGTATAAGTATTAATTCTGTTCACTCCCTTTACTACTTTCTGACCCCTCTCACTCCTGCTCATCATCCACTCCCACCCCCAAACCACATCTACTTTCATGACTCTATGTCGTTTTTTGTTTTTTTTTTTTTTTTGCTTCTTTTTTGTAACCCAAAAAGGCTGCTCAGGGATACTTGTAGCAGCATGACTGAGGGTTAATTACAGGAGCACAAGTAACTTACTGATTAAGAAAAACACAGAAGAAAATGTTTTTTCCTTCCCAGCAACCATTAGCAGCCTATAGATCCTCAAGGAGGGTGGAAACGGTGGTGGAGATGGTGGTGCACACCCCTTTAATCCCAGCACTCAGGAGGCAGAGGCAGGCAGATCTCTGTGAGTTCAAGGCCAACCTGGTCTACAAAGCAAGTTCCAGGACAGCCAGGGATACGCAGAGAAACCCTGTCTTAGAAAAACAAGCAAACAAGCAAACAAACAAATGTATTTTAAAGTATTTTCTTAAAGATTTTTTTCCAGATTCATTGCTTATTTAGGATTGTGGTTCTATTTACACTTAGTTGTGAATTTTACAGACTTGTTCTGTTGCCAATTTAATTATAATATATTCAAAGAACATCCTTATTATGACTGCAATACTTTAAAATTGATGGGGGTTTATTTTGTGGCTCAGCCTATGGAAAACTGATCCCCATGCACTTGAGAAGAGTGTGCATTCTGATGTCAGGTGGAGTGTTTCCTGGTGTCTACTAGTTCCAGTTAGTTAGTGATTTTCCAGTCTTTAATTGTTATCAGTGATGTCATATTTGTTACTATAAGAGATTGAAGTCTCCAACTATTATAATTGAACTATCCATTTTCTTTTCAACTCAGTCACTTCATATATTTTGGGGCCTGGTTGTTAGACATATATATGCATATAATAGTGTATCTTTCTAAGTCACAGGCCCTTTTGTAAGTCTTTATTGTCAGTCAGTTCCTCTCCTCCCCTCTCTAAAGAGATACAGTCTTTCTCTTGTTCAGGTTAGCCTCAAGGGTTTGTGCTCAAACAGTCCTCCAGCCTTAGCCAGTGAATGGCCCCGACCACAGGCATTTATTTGCTCACCAGTGTGCCTCTGGTCTGACCCTTTGTCTCATAAATGTAGCCACTCCTGCTGTCTTACAGTTGTTTTCACGACTATCTTTTTCCATTAAAAAATAATTTTGCTTTGGAGGCTGAGACAGGAGGATCACTCACAAGTTCAAAGAGAGTCTGGCCTAGAGAGTGAGTTCTAGGTAGATAACAACCAGAGCTGGACAGCAAGACCCCGTTTCAAAAGAACAAAAACAATTTTGACCTGTTTCTTTGCGTCTAAAGTGTCTCTAGAGGATAACAAATGCATCTCTTTTCCTCAACCAAATCTGATGATCTCTGATTTTGGATTAGATTAATCTATTTTCACTTATTTAACTTACTAATATGGTTGAATTTACAGCTGCTAGTTTGTTTTTTGCTTTTTATCTATCTCAAGCTTCCTTATTCCTTCTGTCCACGTTTACTGCCTTACTTTGTATTAAGTGGGCACTTTTTAGTTTAACATTATAATTACATGTCTTTAAATTATTTAGGGTTTACAATCTACATCTTATTATTTTAGAAGTTATTTCAGGTTAGGTGTGGTGGTACACACCTTTAGTTCCAGCACTTGGGAGGCAGACACAGGTGGAGCTCTGTGAGTTTGAGGCTAGCCTGGTCTACAGAGTGAGTACAGGACAGGTAGAGCTGCACAGTGAGACCTTGTCTTGAAAAAATAGACAAACAAATAAATCCGTTTCAGATTTTCTTTTGAGATAGTCTCACTATGTAGCTTTGGCTGACCCGGAACTGCTGTGTAGACCAGACTGGCCTTGAATTTACAGAGATCTGCCTGCCTGTGCCTTCCAAGTGCTAAATCTAAGGTATGAGCCACCGAGCCAGACCCAAAATCTACTTCAGATTTGTGCTCATTTAATTTTAGTGAATTGGACTGAGGATGTGGCTCAGTGGTAGTTCTTGTCTGCTGTGTGTAAGGTTTGATCCCAGCACTGAGAGAAAATGCAGGGCAGTATAAGAACTTGGCTCCATTCGCAGCTGGGTTCTTCTCCCCCATTTTGTGCTATTGCTGTTCTGTATCATACATTACAAATGGAAAAGTACATCATAACTATGCAGTTCTAACTATCACTTTCTGTAGTGCCATAGATAACCTCATATGAGCTGCTTTACAAGCTAAGAGACCAAAAGAGAGCAGGCAGGCATACATATAAGAGTTTGTATGTCAGCCTTTTCATTTGCTGCCTCTAATTCCCACTGTTTCCTGTGGACTTTGAGTTGCTGTCTGGTGTGCTCTTTGATATTCAATACATATATATTTCTGTCTAGGTTTGACTATTCCAACATATATAAATGTTTTTACTTTGTGTGATTGTTTCCCAAATCAGTTACAGCAGTGAAAGGAATCTGCGGCCATCCTTTCTGCTGTTCTTACCTGCATTGCTACCTTCACAGGGTCCCTTTGTTTTCTGTGTGGATCAGAATTGCTGCCGGTGTCACTTACTTTCTGCCTCTCCATTTGTTATTTCTCGGAGGGCAATCTGCTATCAGCAGTGTGTTCTTCATGATTTGTTTTAGTCTTGCTTTCTTATTAATCTTGTTAATCAGGTAATGGTTTCATTAATATTTGCCATTTTCCTACAGAGTTTTAAGCTTACTTGATGTATTTTTTTTTATTTTTACCTATGTGTAGGTCTGTGTGTGTGTTTATGTGTAAATATAGAAGCCTGTAGAGGCCAGAGGTGTCCGATCCTTTGGAGCTGAAGTTATAGTGGTTGTGAGCTGAGCTGCCCAATGTGGGTGCTGGGAACTGAACTTGAGTCCCCTGCAAGAGCAGTATGCATTCCTTAGCTGCTGAGACATCTCTCCAGTCCTATTTATTTTTGGATCAGGGTCTTACTATGAAGCCCTGGCTGGCCTAGAACTTGCTATGTAAACCAAGCTGGCCCAGAACTCCCAGAAATCTGCCTGTCTCTGCCTCCTAAGTGCTGGGATGAAAGGTGTGCACCATCCCACTTAGTTGTCTGTTTGTTATTTAAGGGATCACTGACTCTAACCAGTTCTCTTTTTATTATTATTTTTAAGTATGAGTATGTTTGTGTGTCTGTGTGTACATATGAATGCAGGTACCTATGGAGTCCAGAAGAGAGCATTGTATCCTCTGACGCTGGAGTTACAGGTAGTTGTTAGCTGTGTGATGTGGGCTAGGAAGCAAACTCAGATCCTCTGTAAGAGCAGAATGTTTTCCTAGCCACTAAGCCATCTCTCCAGCCCCTTAGCTAGCTTTTGTACACAGACTGGGACCTCCTGCCTAGGGATGGTGTTGTTCACAGTGGGCTGGGCCCTCCTACATCAGTGAGTAATCAACAGAATGTCCCACAGATATGCCCATAGGCCCATCTGGTTTAGGCAATTCCTCAGCTGAGGTTTTTTCTTCCCATGTGACTCTCATTTATGTCAGGTTGATAATAAAAATGAATTAGTGCACCTGACATGCACAAAGCCTTATGCTTCATCCCTACTACCATATAGTATATGTGTGTATAATATAGGCATACATACATACATATATACATTTTTTTTTGTTTTTGAGACAGGGTTTGTCTGTATATCTATGGCTGTCCTGGACTCACTTTGTAGACCAGGCTGGCCTTGAACTCACAGAGATCTGCCTGCCTCTGCCTCACGAGTGCTGGGATTAAAGGCGTGTGCCACCACCACCTGGCCTCATATATACATTTTTGAAGTTGGCTTTTTTGGGGGGGATGGTGGTGTGGATTAAACTCAAGGCCTCAGGAGTGGGGGGGGGAAGTAGGCAAACACTCTACTACTGGGCTGCATCTCTAGCCTAGATCTTTTGTTTGTTCTTTTTTGGTTTTTCAAGACAGGGTTTTTCTGTGTAGCCCTAACTATCCTAGAACTCACTCTGTAGACCAGGCTGGCCTCAAACTCAAAGATCTGCCTGCCTCTGCCTCCAGGGATTAGAGTGCTGGGATTAAAGATGTGTGCCACCACATCTGGCTTATGTTTTTTTTTTTTTTTTGGTTTTTCGAGACAGGGTTTCTCTATTTAACAGCTCTGGCTGTCCTAGACTCGCTTTGTAGACTAGGCTGGCCTCGAACTCGCAAAGATCCGCCTGCCTCTGCCTCCCAAGTGCTGGGATTAAAGGCGTGCGCCACCACCGCCTGGCTAATGTTTTTTTTAAATGTTCACATTTTGTCAAAAAAATCTTTTTTTCAAATTACTTTTCTACATATTTGCAATAAATATACATAGTGATTATATATAATAAATATATAATACATTGTGATTATATCGCCCTTCCATTATCTTCTGTTACTCACTTCCTTTCCCTTTGGGCCCATTCTTCTTCCCAGCTAGTCCCCAGTGGCTACATCATTGAAGAAAATGGCACTCCATTTCTCGGTACCTATTTATGAGCAATAGCTCCTCAGGAAGGGATGGGGTCTCGTGGGGAGCCCCTCCATCCATGATAGAATGTTTAAGGGTCCAATCTCGTGCAGGTCCCATCGCTGCTGTGTGATCATGATGGTAAAGATGTCTGAAAGGCAGCATTTCATGGTACTCATCGTAGCAAGCACCATTACTGCTGAGCCACGACACTGATTCATGTCCTCATCTTTCTTTAAATTTATTTATTTTTATTTTGTATGTATTGGTGTTTTGCCTGCATATGTGTGGGAGTTTGGGAGCCCCTGGAACTGGAGTTACAGACAGTTGTAAGCTTCTATGTGGATGCTGGGGATTGAATTCAGATCCTCTTGAAGAGCAGCAGCTGGTGCTCTTAACCTGTGAGCCATCTCTCCAGCCCCTATGCCCTCATTTAAAAATTATTTATTTATTTTTTTGTGTGCATTGGTGTTTTGCCTGCATGTGTGAGGAGTAGGACCCCCTGGAACAGGAGTTACACTCATGAGCTGCCATGTGGGTGCTGAGAATAGAACACAGGCCTCTGGAAGAACAATCAGTGCTCTTAACCACTGAGCCACCTCTCCAGCCCTGCCCTCATTTTTTTATTGTGATTATTATTGTAGGTTTATAATCTTGTGAGTTTTGTTTCAGTTTTCTGGGAGGGACAACAAGGTGATATTGAAGAACAAAAGTAGTCTGTAGTGTACTAGGCAAATGTACCAGCACCAGGGTATAACCCCAGCCTAAATTTGTATTTCCTTTAATGACCAATAATATTGAGCATCTTTCAATTTGTTTATTTTCCATGTGCAAATCTTTTTCAGTGTGTTTGTTTATGTCTTTACTTGTTTTCAATTTTTTTTTCCTCTGTTGAGCTTTGAGAGTTCATTACATTTGTTGGTATCCATCCTTTATTGGATATGTATTTTCTTTTTTTAAAAAACATTTATTTATTTATTATGTATACAGTATTTGCTCTACATATATGCCCGGGCACCAGATCTCAATGAAGATGGTTGTGAGCCACCATGTGGTTGCTGGGAATTGAACTCAGGACCTTTGGAAGAAGAGCCAGTGCTCTTAACCTCTGAGCCACCTCTCCAGCCCTTGGATATGTATTTTCAAATTGTCTCCTAGTGTATAGATTGTTTAATAAAAAATAATTTTCTACAGATAGACTCTATCTAGTCTAATGTCTTAGTTTTGGTTTTAGTGCTGTGAAGAGACACCATGACCATGGCAACTCCTATAAAGGAAAACATTTAATTGGGGCTAGCTTACAGTTTCAAAGGTTTAGTCCATTATCATCATGGTGGGAAACATGACGTCATGCAGGCAGACCTGGTGCGGGAGAGGTAGCTGAAAGTTCTACATCTTGATTGGCAGGCAGCAGGAAGAGAGAGTGACAGTAGACCTGGCATGAGCTTCTGAAGCTGTAAAGTCTGCCCCCAATGACACACTTCCTCTGACAAGGCCACACCCACTCCAGCAGGCCACACCTCTTAATAGTGCCATTCTCTATGAGCCCATGGCAGCCAATTACTTCAAACTACCACACATATCTAACAAAGCAATACTTTTTGTGTGGGGGGTGTTGCTATATTGCCAGGCTAGTCTTGAATTCCTGGATCAAGTGATCTTCCTGTTTCATTCAACTGAGTAGCTAGTTAATGCAAACTATTGTGCCCAGTAAAGCAAAATTGTGTTTGAGATCCAACTTATCTCTTCTATTTTGATTATTATTTTGCTTGTTTGAATGTAGCCCAAGCCAGCTTCAGATTTATGATCCTCCTGCCTCTACTTCCCACATGCTGTGATTGCAGACACGCCCTTCTTTGTCTTACTTCAGTTTTAAAATTTTTATTTTGTTATATGTATTTTGTTATGTGTATTCAGGTACTTTGCCTGAAAATATGTCTGTGCACCTTGTGTGTGCCTGGTGCCCAGAGAGGCCAGAGCACTGAATTCCTGGAACTGGGGTTACAGATGGTTGGGAACCACTATGTGGGTACTGGGAAATGAACCTGGGTCCTTTGGAAAACCAACTTCTGAGCCAACTTTCCAGCCCTTCTGTGTCTTACATTTAAAAAATAACATTTTTGAGACATGGTATGTAGCTGAGGCTGACCTGGAACTTACAAGGTGGCTCAGGCTGGCTGTAACTCTCAATGATCCCGCTTCGGCTCTCTGAGCACTAGGATTAAAGGCACTCACCAATATGTGTACTTCTCTTAAAGTTTTGTAAAATTTAGTCATTGCAACTTTAATTCAAATGTGTTCTTTGTGTTTGTGTTTATTTTATTGAGACAGGGTCTCATGTATCCCATAGTGGCCTTAAATTCCTGGTGTATCAGAGGATAATGGTGGATTTCTGATCCTCCTGCCTCCATCTCTCTAGTGCCTGGATTATGACAGAGGAGGAGGTCCCTGCAGTAGTGATCATCAGCACTGTCAGGATGCACACAGAACCCCACCCGAGGCTGGGTGGGCGGTCAGGAGGCTGTTACTAGCAGCCCTGAGTGTGGCTCTGCTGTCCACGGCTCAGCTGTTTCCCTTTCCAAGGCTTCAAGAGATGTGTGACTAGAAGACATAAGACTATAATGAGAGCATGGCTGTCTGAAGTTGGTTTTCTGAGCAAAACCTCTCCTTCAGTGGTACCTAGTGTCTCTGTCTTGGCAACAAGTTGAGAGTGAAGTCCAAGGGCCCTAGAAGCTGCGGGAGCAGGTCCCTCTCAAGCTATTTCCTACTAAAGTTGCTCAGGCTCTGTCTTTCATGAAAGCTGATTCTGAGCTAGTCTTGTTTCTATCCAATCTCAAAATGATACAAAAAAGAAAAAAAACCCAAAAACCAAAACAAATAACAGTTCCCTGGCTTTTTGTATGTGACACTAGGATGGTTTGCTCCTGAAGAATTTATCTTCTGTATTTTTCTATAGGAGGTCGGTTTTAGATTTCTGAAAACTGTAGGATTTGTTTAAATGAATCACAGCATTTGGCTAAAATAGAGAAGACTCCATCTGGTGCCTTTGCGTGGTCCCCAGTTCTGTTCTCTGCAAGCTAGAAGGAAATCAGAACTTGGTGTTCTGGGAGCTCACCATACAGGGTGTGTGACCTTTTCAGGCACAAGGCTCTCCTAGCAATGCTATGGGCCCCTCAGCTCGAGGCTCCCCCTCTGAGCCCACCAGGTTTGGGAGAGTAGGGTGGGTGGGGTAGGGAACATGAGCTGATGGCTTCTTGTCCACCCAGATTTGTCACCTAATTTTTTGGAGTGTCCTTGAGTTTGCCTCTTGGAGGCTGCAAAAAAAGAACATTCACAGAAGAGCTGGTTTCCTCAGGATCTCAGCCCACTGTGCCACATAATCTCCCCCAAGTCCCTCAAGGAGCAAGGTGACTCAACCTGACTGAATGGGCATCCTGAGGGCAGGTGGCAGTGCCCAAATCAGGAAGGGTCATGAGAACAGGAAGTCACCTGAAGGAAGAGCGTCAGTTTGTGGGGAGAGAGGCCTAGCTCTGATCCTAGCTTTGTCTTGATGTGTTGAGTCCTCTCTTCAGACCTTTTCCTTGTGTGGACCTCCATCCCAGTGCTGATGAGACTGACGGCAATGATGCATGTACGGGGTCTGGCCAAAAGTGACCAGTTTCCTCACCCAGCCCCGTGGTCTGGCCTGCTCCCTTCCATGCCCTGTGCCCTTTTATTGGACAGATTGCTCTGTCTGAGTGAGAGGAGATGTGCTGTGAGTCAGGACCACAGTGCAGAGGGTGTTCACACCCCACACAGCTCCCTGTAGAGTTGCTCCTGGAGTCTGTGCTCAGCCATTAGGTTGGCCTGGACCTGTTGGCCCTATCTGCCTCTCTGAGCAGCTAGGCAAGGCTGGGCCCCTCCATTGCTGACTCCTACAGGATAGCTCTGCTGGGACCCCTGGGGTGCTCATGTTCCCCTCTGCTGGTCTCCTGTCTGCTCCTGGAGACAAAAGTCTCTGAGCTGTCCCAGAAAGTGACCTTGTCCCTCTGACTTGTTCATCTTTGCCTGCTGTTGATGTGCTGTCTGACCAGTGTGGAACTAGGTGCTCTTCTTCCAGTGGGGCCACTTGAAGTAACTATAACCGTGTGATCAAATGCCACTGGCTTTGCTGGTAGTGCCCCAACAATGCCGCTGTGGCAGGAGTTGCTTGCCTGTGTTGGCACTGTTGCATATTTTCACAGTTACTGAATTAGCAAATGACTGGATCTTTGTCTAAAGGGCTGTGTGAGAGAAGGGTTGAGCTGATCTGTTGGGTTAGGAGGACCATAGATGTTGGCAGATTTGTTCCTGGCTCACAGGGAGCCCTCTGCAGCCCAGAAGATGTGTCCTTCAATTTTACACAAGGACTCATTTTGTCTCTTCCCTCTGTTTTTTTTTTTTTTTCTAGACAGGGTTTCTCTGTGTTATAGCCTGGCTGTCCTAGACTCGCTGTGTAGACCAGGCTAGCCTGGCTCACAGAGATCTGCCTGCCTCTGCTTCCCAGGTGCTGGGATTAGCCACCAAGCCCGGCTAGTCCCTTCCCTCTTTTATCAAGGTAAAGTGACATGTATTAAATAAACTATTTAAAGGGGATTCCCTGCTCCTTAGCACGCTCACAATACTGTACAGTAGCCACTCTGGGAGTTCTCATTTCCATCACTTCAGAAGAAAATGCCAATGCTAGTGAAATGGCTCAGTGGGTAAGAGTGCCCACTATACTAGCCTGATGACCAGAGTTCGATTCCTGGTACTACAGTGAAGGGAGAGAATTAAGTCTCTCTCTCTCTCTCTCTCTCTCTCTCTCATACACACACTACATAAATTAAATAAAATTTTAAAAATCTGTTAAAAAATAAAAATAGCTGATGCTATTAATCCCAGCCCTCAAGAGGCCGATACAGGTAGATCTCTGTGAGTTCAAAGCCAGCCTGTATACCAAATTCTAGGACAGCCAGGGCTATATAGAAAGACTCAAATTAATTAATTAATTAAAATAAATAAAAAATAGAAACAAAGGGGCTAGAGAGGTGGTTCAATGTGGTTAGGAGCACTTGTTGCTTTTCTGGAGGACCCAGGGTGGCTTCCCAGCCACCCACATGGCAGCTCACAATCAGCTGTAACTCCAGGTCCAGGGATCATCACCTTCTTTTGATCTCCATGGGTACCAGGCATATACAATGTGCACAGACATTCATGTAGGCAAACACCTAGTAAAAATAAATATTGAAACAATAATAAACTGTTAAAAATTAATAATTTTTAAAAGAAAACTCCATTTCCATTAATTACTTATTTTCGTCTCCTTTTCCCTAGCCCCTGGCACTCACTGCTCTGCTTTTTACACCTATGTGTTTGCTTCTTCTATAAATTTCATAAACATAGAATAATAAAATGGTTTTTTTTTGCTTAACCCTTCCACTTAGTAGGTGTTTTAGTTTTATTTACATTGTAGCAAGACCCTAAACTTCATTTCTTTTGTCTTCTTTACTCTGATAAAAGTACATCATATATAAAATGTATCATTTTAACTTTTCCATTTTCTTTATCATTGTGTTGTAAGTATGACCTACATGTGGTGTGGTGTCATGTCACAGGGCAGATGTAGAGGTCCGAGGACAAACTCTGTGTTTTCTTTCTTTCTACTTTTACTTGGGTTTTGGGGATCAAACTCAGCTTGTCAGGTTTGTGGGGAAGCACTTTACCCCACAATACCACCACTTTAGTAGCCCAAATTTTTTGTCAATCTGTAGTCTAGGCCTAACCAGCCTACAAACTCGTGGAGTGCTCTTGCCTCAGTCTGAGTGCTGGGATTACAAGCATGAGCCACCATGCCCAGCGTGAACCATTCAAATGTACAGTTCAGTGGTATTGGGCATGTTTACATTGTGTGAAACCACAGTTGCCATTCATGTCCAGCACTCTTTTCATGGTCTCAAACTGAAACTGAAACTGCTGAACAGTAATGGTCTTTTCCCTCTCCTAGACTTTGCTCTCCATTGTTTTACTGTTTTTTCTTTTTTGAGACAAGGTTTCACTGTGTAATAATAATAGCCCTGGCTGTCCTGAACTTCTTTGTAGACCAGGCTGGCCTTGAACTTGAACACACAGAGATCCACCTGCCTCTGCCTCCCAAGTGCTGGGATTAAAGGCATGCGCTACCACTCCTGGCCTCATTGTTTTACTTTTTGTCTCTGTGAATTTGACTAAGTAGAGGCTTAAGGTACTTTCTATAACATCTGCTTTTTTGGGACTGCATATTTCATTAGCACAATATCTTTATTGTGGCATGTTTTTTTTTTTTTCATTTCCTTCCTCTTTAGGGCTAGGTGACATTCTGCCATGTCTATATTTAAAACTTTGTTTAATCTGACCATTTGTCAGTGGACATGTGGTTTGCTAGTCTATCTGAGATGTTGTGACCAGTGCAGAGACCCTTAAATATTTGCAACAGCCTAGTGGACATCAGATTGACCCTGAGACAAGATGGTTTGGAAAGGTTTGGAAAGGGTCCTACGTCCCGGGCCTCCTAGATTCTCCTCTTTGCTCACTTCCCCATGATACGTCCCGTAGCTTCTCTGGCCTGCTTGTTGATCCCTACCTGCAATGCATACTTCTGCCTCAAAGTCTATGGCTCTGCAATTTTTCTCTCAGATGCCCTTCCTTGGGCCTTGGTACAACTCCCAGGGTGCTTGCATGGCTCTTTTCATATGCCCTTCTTCAGAAGTCCCCCACTTCCTCCCTTGTGTTCTTCTAAACACTCTCAAGCCCTGATTTTGTCTTCTTGGTTTTTCCTGCATCCTGACCATAAGGCAAGTTCCATGAGACGAGCAGCCTTGTCTGCCTAGCTCAGTGCTAGGTTATCTAGTCTGCAGAGCAGCTCAGTGCCAGGCACCTGCTCCCAAGGAAAGTCTGATGCCAGTGGAGTGGCAGCCGTGTAAAAGCCGATCCCTTTCCTCCTGCGAGTTTCCCTCTGGTGTCCCCAAGTCTCTGCCACATCCTCTATTTCTGATATCCCATTCTGTTTCCAGGAACCCCAATGTGCCCGGGTCCTCAGCCCCTTCCTCAGACTTTCCTTCAACCTTGGAAGCTGAGCCATGCCTGAGCATGCAGTGTTGCCCGTAGCCTTTCAGCAAACTATGTGGCACGGATACACGAGCCTGATTCTAGGCAGTGGGGCTGTCTAGACTTTGGGCCTGCTTTGTAAGCCCGGCTCTCAGACCCTGGTTTCTCCTCTCAGACACAGACCATGCAATTGGAACATTTGTTTTCTTTTTTCTCTCTTAGAGTTGCTGGCTGACTTCTCCTCACTTCCCACTTCCCTGAGATTTTGGCTTCAGAATCGCAGGCTTCATGCCCACTCTCCTTGTTATCAAGCCAGGGAAGGAAGGGAGGAAGGGAAGCTAATGTTTTCCTCAGTGCCTACTGTGCCCCTGGCATCCATGTTCCTTATGCTGGCACAGTCCTGGATTCTGTGTTGACCCAGGGTGGCCCTGGCATGGTGATTCTGGCCTGGACATTTTCCCTTCCCTTTGGGAGCAGGCCTCCTTCATAACTCGGTGGCTCTCCCTGAGTCATGGACAATGTGTTCACCCGTGTACTCATGTGCTCATGCATGCATACACACTCATGAGCACTATTGTTGTACACATGCACACACATGTATATATGGTGTCTCACCAAGTATTTCTCTAGTCTTACCTACTGTCTCCAACTCCACAGCTGACATGAGACCAGTTTCTCTCTCTCGCCCTCTCCCTCTAAAACAGGGTTCCACTATGCAGCCCAGGATAGCCTAGAACTTACTATATAGTCCAGGCTAGATTCAAAGGAATATTCCTGGCTCAACCAACCTCCTAAGTGCTGGGATTTGTACTTGTTACCATAGGTCTGACTAGAACAGTGGTTCTCAATCATTTGGTGGGTGGTGTCAAACAACCTTTTCGCAGGGGTCACCTAGAACCACCAGAAAACAGATATTTACATTATAATTCATAACAGTAGCAAAATTACAGTTATGAAATAGCAACAAAATAATTTTATGGTTGGGGATCATCACAACATGAGTAATTGTATTAAAGGGTCACTGCATTAGGAAGGTTGAGAACCACTGAACTAGAACATTAAAAACATGTTTAGATTTATTTATGTGTGTGTATGTGTTTGTCTGCATGTATGTATGTGCACCACATATGTATTTGGTGCCTGCAGAGATCAGAAGAGAGTGTCAGATCCTCTGGAACCTGAGTTATAGGTGGTTGTGAGCTACCATGTGGGTGCTGGGAACTGAACCCAGGCCCCCAGCAAGAGCAAAAGTGTTTTTAGCTACTGAACCATCTTCCTGACTCTCTAACATTTATTTTTGTGGAATTTAGTGCTGAGTCACTAAGTTTAATGCTCTCACCATGCTAGGAAGAAACAGAAATGTCCCTGAACCTCTGCTCCCCAGACAAGAGACCCTGAGAAGGAGAAAATAGGAGCTCCTTGTGGTCAGCCAGGGAGAGGGCTTCTCTGGGTTACCGTGAGTCCAGGCACTTGAAAGGTATTAACGTTAAGTTAAATTAAATTAAAACCTTAATTAAGAATCTTGACCTTAGCCGGGCGGTGGTGGCGCACACCTTTAATCCCAGCACTTGGGAGGCAGAGGCAGGTGGATCTTTGTGAGTTCGAGGCCAGCCTGGTCTATAAAGTGAGTCCAGGACAGCCAGGGCTACACAGAGAAACCTTGTCTCGAAAAACCAAAAAAAAAAAAAAAAAAGTAAAGAATCTTGACCTTAAGTCAGTCCTGCAGAAGCTTTAGTTACCTTGCAGCAGGCTGAGCAGTGGGAGAGGGATGAGACCCACCTCTACAGCAAGAGGGGCATGTGGGGGGAAGCATCTTTTGCAGGAAGCTGGTCACTATGCTGATGGGACAGCTGTGCACATGTCACTGTGCTGATGGGGCAGCTGTCCGCAGGAAGGACCTAGAAATGAAGCACTGGCCCTTCTTAGGCACATAGTTTGAGGAAGAGGAAAGGCCAGAGCCAAGAGCCACAATTAGACCTTTCAGAACTGTAAAAGCAGGCATGGGGGTGGGGGTGTAGCTGTTAGAGCACTTCCTAGCTTGCCCGAGGCTCTGGGTTCTTCCTCCAGCATCATAAAACCAAGCATGAGTCCCAGCACTCAGATAGTAGAGGCAGAAGGATCGTAAGTTCAAAGTCATCTTTGGCTACATAGAGAGTTTGAGGCCAGCCTGAATAGCAAGGGACCCTGAAAAGCAAGAAAACCCCCAGAGGAAGAGCCCGAGCAATGGCTCAATAGTCAAAAGCACTTGCTGCTCTTTGCAGAGCACCTAGGGTTGGGTCCCAGCACGTACTCGGAGATGTAAAACCACCTGAAACTCCAGTGCCAGGGGACCTGACACCTTCTCACCTCCTTTGGAAACAGGCATGCACATGGTGTACAGAAATATGTACAAGCAAAACGCTCATGAAGATAAATACATTTTCTAAAACAGAAAGTTGCAGAGGAAAGGCAGTATAGTTGGAAAAATGGGAAATGAGTCACCACACATGAACTTTCTTTTGCCCTGAGGCTGACCGTGTGTGGAAGAACAGACATGGTGATGTTGAAGACAGAAGGCAGCTGCGCACATGTCCCCTGAGACGTAGTAGGTATGATTTAGAAGGGCTTGCTTTTCTGTCCTAGTTAGGCTTAGTATTACTACAGTGAAACACTGTGAAGAGGAGAGGGTTTGACTTACACTTCCACACCATCATCCACCACTAAAGAAAGTCCGGGCAGGAGCTCAACACAGGGCTGATGCAGAGGCCTTGAAGGTGCTGCTTACTGGCTCGCTCACCACCGCTTGCTCAGCCTGCTTTCTTATAGAACCCAGGACTGCCAGTCCAGGAATTGTACCACCCACAATGGGCTGGGTCCCCATCAGTCACTAATTAAGACAATCCCCTACAGGCTTGCTTACAGCCTGATCTCATGGAGGCATTTTCTCAACAGAGGCTCCCTCTTCTCTGAGGATTCTAGCTTGTGTCAAGTTGACATAAAACTAGCCAGCATTTTGAGATGGCACTAATATAGATATAGATATACATATACATATATAGATATATAGGTATAGATATAGATAGGTATAGATATAAGTATAGATATATAGGTATAGATATAGATATATAGGTATAGATATATAGGTATAGATATAGAGATAGAGATAGAGATCGATATAGATATAGATGTATAGGTATAGATATAAATAGATATAGATATATAGGTTTAGATATATACTTATTGTCTTGAGAGAATTGCATCCTACAGTCAACACTTCTTAGAACCAGCCCTATGTGGGCATCTGGGTTTATGGTTTGTGAGGCCAGCAGGGGACGCACCACCCATGAAGAGCATTCCTCCCTTCAGGAGGGTACTGGAGTCTGCAAGAAGAGACAGCAGATGTGAGGACTGCGGAAATCTGGCAAAAGTGCCTATAGAGCTTGAGTATGTCTGTGAGAGTGTATGAGTGTGTGTATATATGTGTGTGTGTGTGAGTGTGTGAGTGTGTGTATATATGTGTGTATGTGTGTGACTGTGTGTATGTGTGTGTGAGTGTGTGTATATGTATATATGTGTGTGTATGTGTGAGTGTGTGTATGTGTGTGTGAGTGTGTGAGTATGGGTATGTGTGTGTGAGTGTGTGTATGTGAGTGTGTGTATGTGTGTGTGAGTGTGGGTATGTGTGTGAGTGTGTATGTGTATGTGTGTGTGTGTGGGTATGTGTGTGAGTGTGTATGTGTATGTGTGTGTGAGTGTGTGTATGTGTGTGAGTGTGTGTATGTGTGTGTGAGTGTGTGTATATATGTGTGTGAGTGTGTATGTGAGTGTGTGTATATATGTGTGTGAGTGTGTGTATGTGTGTGTGTATGTGAGTGTGTGTATGTGTGTGAGTATGTGTATATGTGTGTGTGAGTGTGTATGTGAGTGTGTGTATATATGTGTGTGTGAGTGTGTGTATATATGTGTGTGAGTGTGTATGTGAGTGTGTGTATATATGTGTGTGAGTGTGTGTATGTGTGTGTGTATGTGAGTGTGTGTATGTGTGTGAGTATGTGTATATGTGTGTGTGAGTGTGTATGTGAGTGTGTGTATATATGTGTGTGTGAGTGTGTGTATATATGTGTGTGAGTGTGTATGTGAGTGTGTGTATGTGTGTGTGAGAGTTTGTGTGTGTATGTGTGTGCGCGCGCCTGGCACTGCATACGTGTGGAGGTTAGAGAACAACTTTTCCAGAGTTGGTTTTCG
Organism: Lophiomys imhausi; assembly: GCA_907164525.1. Lineage (NCBI taxonomy): Eukaryota > Metazoa > Chordata > Mammalia > Rodentia > Muridae > Lophiomys > Lophiomys imhausi. The sequence continues at coordinate 16,003,901 of CAJQZJ010003646.1, forward strand.
CTGTCTATCATGTGAGCCCCTGGTGTTGAACTCAGGTCTTTATGCTTGGCAGTAACTGCCTTTACCTACTAAGCCACTTCACAGCCCCCCCCCTTTTGTTGTCTTTCAGAATTAAAACTAGGAACCAATCAATCAATCAAGTCAATAGGCAATCCCCTAATTTTTTTTTTACCATTTTTGAGTCACAGACAAGTTTTTCTTATTCTTACATAGAAAAATGAAAAGAAACAGGAATATTGCTTGTAAGTTTTTCATTTCACTTAATAGTTTTAAAAAACAAGAAGACTTGATTTCTGAAGGGACCTCTTTTGCCCTTTTTAGCTTATTTATTTATTTTTTTAGTATATGGTATAAAATAATGGGCTTCATTATAACTTTTAGCTAGCTTGCTTCTCTCCTTCCTTCCTTCCTTCCTTCTTTCTTTCTTTCTTTCTTTCTTTCTTTCTTTCTTTCTTTCTTTCTTTCTTTCTTTCTTTCTTTCTTTCT
>CAJQZJ010003646.1:16004396-16059152 GCA_907164525.1 Lophiomys imhausi
TCTTTCTTTCTTTCTTTCTTTCTTTCTTTCTTTCTTTCTTTCTTTCTAGATAAGGTATCCCTGGTTGACTAGAAATTCATGGTGTAGCCAAGGCTCACACTGCTGTACAGGTGTGGGCTACCTCGCCCAGTTCATGACACTTCATAACTATATATCTGACTTTGGTCATATTTGTGACCCTCCCATTTTGTAGAAAGAACAACTTTTTATTTTATTTTTTATTTTTTGGTTTTTCGAGACAGGGTTTCTCTGTGTAGCCCTGGCTGTCCTGGACTCACTTTGTAGATCAGGTTGGCCTTGAACTCACAAAGATCCACCTGCCTCTGACTCCTGAGTGTTGGGATTAAAGGTGTGCGCCACCATGCCTGGTGAAAGATCAACTTTTTAACACGGGGTAGGCAAAAATTACTTTGGTGTTTCTCTCCCTGAATGGGACAGTATATACAGTCTTTAAGTTCTATCGATTCCCCATGAGACCAAGTCAAGGGATCTCAGGCCAGGCAACCTTTCCCTGGAAATCTCAGACAGCAGGCTTTGTAATGTACCATTCAGCAGGGCATTTCTGGATCTAGACCATACCCCAAGCATCACAGATGTTTATTCTATTCAAGTATTGAGAATACAAGCCTTGAGTTATCCCACCAACTGTGCTGTTGCCCATGTCTTCCTTCCTGGGTCTCAAGCAGAACTGAGTGTAAGGCAGGACCACAGTCATCAGTGTGGGTTGGGGAAACGTTTGGAAGTCCCTGGAAGCAGGCTGAGTGCTGAGTCTATCAGCGCAGACTTTGAAGGTTAGCAGAATCTTAAGAGTTTCTAGTTCATAATCCTGGGTTTTTTTATTCTTGGGAACAGCAGGCCAGGGACTGGTGCTGGCTTTCTCCACAGTCACAGAGGCTCACAGATTTGATTATTATCTGACTTCCCAGTTGCAGCAGGATCGGGAAGAGGCTCATGCACCATCCCTGTGTAAAGGGCTGTCGTGGTAGAACTTGCAGTAGCTGGGACCTGGGAACAGCTGGCTCAGCTTTATACGGCGACTTCTGACTCCTAATTAGTTTCCTAGCTTTAGGAGCTTTCCCCCTTGGGTCAGGAAACTAGGACACTACACAGCTCAAAACTGCCCATTGGGATCCCAATACAGATATAAAGAGTCTGGGTGAGGACCAAGGTCCTCTGTGGCCTGCTCACACTGGAGCCCTGGCTCCCAGAAGTCTATGGGGCTTGCTAAGCTGATCTAGGAAGGGGAGTCTGAGGAGAGAGATCAGTTGGGTGTGGAACCACTTACTCCCGACAGAATAGAAGAGCCAGGAAGTCCTTAGGCCTCTAATGGAGGGTACACTGTAGTTCTGGGCACAGAGAAGCCCTGTGATATGACCAGAAAGAAGTTCACACCCCAGGTTCACTCTTCAGCAGTACCTCAACAGAGAGTTCCTGATGTAGGGCCTTCATTTCTTTTGGTGGTCTGTAACAGGGCCATCCTAGGTAGTGGCAGGAGAACTCTTCACAGAGCTATTGGCCTGGCTCTGTCCTGGCCCCTCTCTTCCTTCCTCTCTGCCCCTTTTGGCTCTCAGTAAGAATGCCCACCTGCACTGACTCTGCTGGGATTCCTTTATAGACAAAGAGTGATGAGCCCTTATGCAGGTCAGGGAAAGGGCCCACAGCTACAGCACTCTCCCATCTACTAAATCCTTGCTAAAGAAACCAGCTCTTAGCCAGGCAGTGGTGGCGCACGCCTTTAATCCCAGCACTTGGGAGGCAGAGGCAGGCAGATCTCTGTGAGTTCAAGGCCAGCCTGGTCTACAAAGGGGGTCCAGGACAGCCAGAGCTGTTATACAGAGAAACCCTGTCTCGAAAAACCAAAAAAAAAAAAGAAAAGAAACCAGCTCTTCACTACGTTGTTATGAATCCCATTCTTTCTCTCATGTCCTCTGAGAATTTATGAATAATTAACTGGTTGAACCAGAACTTTGTAACAAATGAATGGTATAAACATGTCTTCTAATCACCTGAAAGGAGCCTTAGCAGGGTCATTTCCACAAACCTTGCCTAATTACATTTTTTTTCACAAGTTAATTAAAACAAGCTGTGAAATTTGCTCCTTCAGCTTGCAAACAGGGACTGCACTACAGAGATTCAGGGAAACCATATCCTCTTGGGGGCTCTCATCCTGACCTGAATGACGACAGAAAGTAAGCCAACAGAGTCCTTCAAGGAGGCAACTGTGGCTTCTAACACCTATAGAAGACGACCTCAAGGTGGCTTCACACTGAGGTCAGGTTTGCATGGTGCTGTGGAAACATTTAGCTAGCCTTCTGGTGAACTCATGGACATAGAATTGGCAACATACCCAGTTGTCTGTGAGTTCCCCGGTCTCACTCAGGGCTCACATGCAGATGTATGCTTGTGACTAGAGAGTGTAGGGTGATAGATGGGGCACATGTTGATGGCTAAATCATGGAAGTTATCCTGCTGAGAGCTTCGGGAGCCCTGGGAACATCCTGAAATTAATTAAAAAAAAAAAAGTTCACGATAGACTCATCTCTTCTCCTATCAAAAATGTCTAACTAAGGTTTTATAAAGAGGTCCAGGCTTTAGGAAACTCAGAACTTGCACAGATAAAGAAAAATGGCTTTGTTTTATTTTGTAAAATATCTTCTGGTTAAATATACTAAGTAAAAAACCTCTTTGTTTAGTGTCTTTACTGATCTAACCCAAAGCTTTTAGAAAAAGAATAAAAACTTTACCTTCGAATACCCACAGACTGAAACACAATAAACAAAGAATGCTTTGCAAGCACAGGGAAACCAGTGGGGGATGAGGGAGGATCCTGGGAAGGAAAATACACCTCTAGAATGAGGACAAGGAGCTCAGTCTACACGCCAAAACCACTAACCGACCTTGGCTAGTGAGCTCTGTGGAGACAGTTAGTGTCACTGAACTGTGAAGCCAGACAGGGTTAGGGCAGTGGAGTTACCAAAGGGATTACAGGGTGTGTCAGGTGGCAGAAAACCAGCAGCCAGGAACATGGCATAACAAAGGAAACTGAAAATAGATATAATTAGTATCTGTGAAGAACAGAACAAAACAAGTGGAATGTAGAAATAATCAAAGATATGGTTGAAGAAAAAGTCCCCCAGTGAGCACATTAAGAATGATGTGTATCTGTTCAAGCAGGACATGGTGGCACACGCCTTTAATGTCAGCACTCAGGAGGCACAGGCAAGTGGTTTGCTGCGAGTTCAAAGCCAGCCTGGTCTACAGAGGGAGTTTCAGGACAGCCAGATCTACATAGTGAGACGCTGTCTCAAAAACAAAAACAACAAAAGAGTGTGTGTGTGTGTGTGTGTGTGTGTGTGTGTGTTCGTCAGCCTCCCAAGTCACTAAATTATAAATCTGTGTCACCAGGCCCAACTGATGTCACAGTCTGAAAGGACATATGCAATTTCAGGAAATATTGACATGGATTGTGAATAAAAAAGGAAATAAAAAGGAAAGGAAGAGACTGTTCTTAGGTATGGTGGAGGAGAAAGTTTATTATGATATGGGAGAGCATATCCAGAGGCAGACACATCTGGGAGAGTCCAGAGTGGGCATGAGCAGACTAAGCTGGGCCATGTGGGGAGGGGGCAAAGGGAGGGACAGGGGAGGGAAGGGAACAAAGTGCTGCAGCCAGGAGGCCAAAGGCACAAGAGGGGCGGGTAACTAAGGTGTCTGGATTATATGGTAGATCCTCTGGAAGAAGGGCAGCCCAGCCCCTAGGCTGGAGAGAGGGCGGGGTATGATAGCCACATGATGTAACCGGTAGGGACTGAGGGATGCTGGGAGAACCTGGAGGCCAGGTCCACTTGGACACGTCAAATGGGTACCTCAGCCAAATGTCCCGGCTTGAAACTTAACATATCTTGGTGAAGTCACCAAACGTTATAAAGAAAGAGTTCTTGCTTATCTAGAACAGTGGTTCTCAACCTTCCTAATGTTGCAGCACTTTATTATAGTTCATGGTGTAGTGACCCCCCAACCATGAAGTTATTTTCCTTGCTACTTCATAAATGTAATTTTGGTACTGTTGTGGATCCTAATGTAAATATCGGTTATGCAGGACAGGTTAAGAACCACTGATCTAGAGGGAGAAAGTTAACATATAATAAAGGAAGAAAATCAGATTGACCCAGCGTTCCCCTCCACAGGAGCAGTCTGCAACAGAAAATAGCGGCTACTCCTGCTGAGTCCAGGGAAGGGAAGTGTAGACTCAGGAGTGACGTCCAGCTAAGCTGTTGTTCAAATTTAAAGATCACAAAGATACGGCCAGGCATTCAAGGACTAAGAAAATGTGATTCCTATGAATTCTTTTTATATAAATGAATGAATAAATATTTCTAGAGATAAACTCTATAGACATCCGCCAGCATGGTCTACAAAGCGAGTTCCAGGATAACCAGTACTGTTACACAGAGAAACCCTGTCTCCAAAACAAAACAAAAAACAACAACAACCAAACAAGCAACAAAAAAATATCTCTAGACACCAGTGATAAGCCGGCGGCACAGTGGTCCTTAGGCTAGGGCAGTTGCACCTATCACTCACGAACATGTGGGAAAGCCATAGTTCACACAATATCTATCACAGGCACCACAGAGCAAGAGAGGGTCAGCCTGCAAAGCTAGTTGGAGCATATGGCAGTTAATGCTTTCTGTTTTCCACATATGGACAGGAAAGCTGCAAGAGATGGGGAAGGGATGGAGGAGACGGGTGGGGGATGGGACCCAGGGAAGGTCAAAGGTAAATACTCCATGAACCTCTACTGTATGCCTTCTGGTTTCTTTCTAGCAGGGAATGAATTTGGTCGGAAGTATGTCTGGCCCAGTTCTGAGTGAGACCCTCTAAAAGCTGGGTATCACTACAAACACATCTCAGGGTTTGGTTTTGTCCCACATCATGCATGGTGAGTCCGTGACCTTTGTGCCTAATTGAAAGCAGTGACCTTAATCACTGTTCCTTCCTGTCTTAGTCAGCGTTCTATTGCTGTGAAGAGGCACCCAGTGACACACTTCCTCCAACAAGGCCACACCTTCTAGTCCTTCTCTTAGAACCACTCCTTGATGACTAACCAATCAAATATATGAGCCTATGGGGGCCATTCTTATTCAAACCACCACACTTCTGGCCTCTGAAGGTACTGAGTACACACACACACACACACACACACACGCACACGCACACGCACACGCATACGCACACGCACACGCACACGCACACGCACACACACACACACACACACACACACGCGCGCGCGCGCGCCTACCTACCTAAAATACAGTCTTAAAAAAAAAAGGAGATTGGGCGTTTAAGAATTTCCTCAGTGGTGGCTTCTAAACTAAGGCACATGTTGGGTAGGAGGTGGAACAAAGTAGAAAATATGAAAACTATTTATGTCCCCTCAACTCTCTTTTTCTAGCCCAAGATAGTCTCAAGTTGCCAATGCAGCCAAAGGTGACCTTGAACTTCAGATCTTCCTGCCTCTACCCACAGAGCACAGAGATTACAGAGGTACATCAACAGCAGAGCGACATTCCCAGCCCTCTTATGATTATTTTCTATCACTCATCCATTAAAACCTTTCTGATGGGGGGCATTTTATCAATAATTATAGATAAATATTCATGTATTGGGAATGCAAAAACAATGACATGATCACATGATCAAAGGGGAAAAAAAAGTCAAGAGACCTCTGGCCTGAAGACTGAGTAAGGGGGTTCTTCCTTGTGTGGAAACTAGAATTCATTCATGAGGGAGAAACTGCAGAGCCCAGGAACTGTGTCCTGACTCCCACCATTGCACGACCTCTGCTTCTCTGCTGGCATGGCCAGAGGACACCGTGAGGGATGGCCTCAAAGGTGAGGTCCTCCCATAGTGTTTGCCTGGCTATAATTGCCCATTACTGAAAGGTCAGCCATGAATTTTTGAAAACCTTATTTGAAGCTGTGGGGTTCTTCCAGCTGTTCTGACTTATAGAGTTTCCTTTAGGTCCTTCCCCTCCTGATGGACAGAGATGGCTCATTCATATGAGTCATTTCTCTTTTAAATGTTCGACTAGAGTGGAGAGGGGGGCCATGCTCTAGTTGCTGCAGTGTGGGGCCCACGGCATGGTTTCCCTCTGGCCCCACCCCGGTTCCATTCCTACCTGAATTTCCTTCCTATAGACTCAGCCCTAGCAGGCCCTCCCTTGCTGACCACAGTACCCAGAGCAGCTCCTGGCTGCTTCCCACCATGGACCAGGCAGCCACATCCCTCACAATTGCCCTGCTGTGACCTGATGTCTGCAGCATTTTTCAGTCACTGGAACAAATTAGTTCTTTGCTTTTCTGACCAGTGCACTGTGGATTATGTCTTCTAATAGTGGCATGGATGGGACAGAAAGCCACAGAACTCTTAGGCCTGGTGAGGGATCAGGCGGGCTGCTGCTTGGCTTTGTGCCCTTCCTGGAAGGAGCCAGGGGTTCCTTCCTGCTTTGGCAAGCAGAGTTGGGTTAAAATTATTTGTGAGGAGTTAACAGCCCTAAATGTTGGAAGGAAAACTGGCAGAAATTGAACGTTTTTCATATCCTTTATCTTTCTTTGCCATCTTTAAAATACATTTATCTGTTGTAGCTGGGGAGAAGGCTCAATGATTAGGAGCACTTGCTGCTCTTGCAGAGGACCCAGGTTTAGATCCCAGCACCCACATAGTGGCTCACAACCATCCTTCACTCCAGTTCCAGGGGATCTGGTGCCCTCTTCTGGCCTTCTTGGACACCAGACATGCACATGGTACATACACATGCAGGCAGACAAAAAACTCATACACATAAAAATCTAAAAAAAAAAAAAAAAAAAAGTAGATATTTTTAGTTTTCCCTGTTGGCTTCCAGCCGTCCCTGCATAGCTGCCCTCTTCGTCCAACCTGACCTTCTGTGCCTTTGCTTCTTTATGGAAGTATCTGGCTCCTTACCTTGATTATCCTTATTTATCCCAGTCCTTCCCAAGAAGCAGGCTCCTAAGGCTGCTGGGAGGAGCATTAGCCTTGGAGGCATCACTGGTGTCCTGTGTCACAAGGCCAGGTCTTCTATGGGACAGAATGATTTCGCTTGTGTACATCTCCCTTTCCTTTTCCTTGCTTTGCACAATCATATTTTGGTGGAGATTTGTGTCTGTGACTTTGAAGGTGAGCCTCCTAGAGAACTTACCTCCTCTGTCTTCATGCTGTCCTTTCCATTTGAGTTGTCTTGGGATCCATGTCCAGACAGTCATAGCTCCTGAGCTCTGTCATGGTAGGACTTTGTTAAAGGGGGAGGAACTGTACTGGGTTTGGGGAGACCTTGGGCTTTCATGATCTTCATAGGTGTGGCCATGTTCTGCTGCAACTCAGCCCGGGAGGGTAGACTTAGCCCTGGGGGATTTTTGGCTGCTCTCCAATTAGGGAGCCTCTCTAACCCTATGGGGTCATTTCCTTCCTTCCTTCCTTCCTTCCTTGCTTTCTTTTTCTGACATAAGGTCTTACTATGTAGCCCTGGCTGTCCTGAAACTCTGTAGACCAGGCTGGCCTCGGACTCACAATGATTCGCCTGCCTCTGTCTCCTGAGTGCTGAGATTAAAGGTGTGTGCCACCATGCCCAGCTATATGAGATCATTTTCTTTTGTCTTTCTTTCTTTCTTTTTTTGACTGCTTTGTTTCTGGGCTTTCCTCTAAGCCTGCGAATGCTATTGGACCTGCATGCTTTCCTGGACCACTGCTCTCTGGGTAACTTCCGTTTCTGAGAATTTCCAGTGAACTGAATTCACTCTCTTAGATAAAAATATCCAGACCCAAATTGTAAGATTTCTCCTGCTCCCCACAACCTTCAACACAACTGAATCCAAACTTTTGGCTTTGCTTTTGTACTTCTTACTCCTGATTGGCTTCCTTCTCTGGATTCCCCATGTGAGTGAAAAGCAGGAATGACCTTTGTTGGATCTTTTCTCCCTCTAACTCCATAGTCTGTCTCCTGGGCTGTTGCTCTCTCCTCACTGGATTCCCTACCTTCCTCCTCTTCTCTGTGCCACAGACCCCAAATGCACCTCCATTGGGAAACCTTAAAGGCCCTGCTGTTCCGGCCCTCCCCATGTTCACTTTGAGCTTTCCTAACTAATTCAAGTAATTCAGTGCATGATGCTGTCAGGATCCTTTCTGGGTGGTGGGAGGATAATGATTTGCATCTGACATACTTGTGCCTTCCTCCAACAACACTGAGTGTGTTCTGATGGCCCTCTGAGCCTTTGTATGTATTCCTCCTTCTGTCTAACTTGCTCTTCCACCTCAGGGAGAGCAGCTTGTCCTTTAAGGCCTCGTGTAGCAGTCTCCTCATCTTCCTCACGCTTCCCCACTGTGGCAGCGGCTATTGCAGAGATTTGTTTGCACATCTGTTTCTATTCTAGACCGGAGGCTCCCAGAGGATTGGATCACTGTCTGATTTACTTTTTGAAAAATTAATTTTAATTAAATATTGAGCAGGTATTCATAAAGACTATAAGAAGACTTATCAAATATGTATGTGTGTGTAAAGAGTAACAACATGCGCAACTGGAGACCTGACCTGCCTTGTAGGAACTTAGGAGCCTCAGGTGCGTCCCAACCCTTTGACATCACCACACCGTGTTACCATCAAAAGAGTTCACTCAGGAACCAATCAGTCAAGTGTTCCCCCCCCCCCCGCCCACAAAATCTCATAATGTTTTAATAAGCTTATGGTTTTGTGTTGGGCTGCATTCATGGCTCTCCTCAGCTGGGCTGTACTGCATGTTGCCTATAGTCTGAAGGTTGGATATGCCCATAGGATCAAAAAATGGTCAAAGACCTAGAACAAATACAAAGGTCAGTAAGTCTGAACAACTGGAAGATAGACAGACGGTTGGAAGGAAGGAAGCCTGTTGTTAGAATCTTTGTCTTCTGTGAGTCTGTTTCTAAGCAAACTCCATGTGAAATGTTCATTACTGCATCCAGTTATGCCATGGCCCCAGCCGAGCCCTGCTTCCTGAGCTTGCCACACTACTCAGTCATCACTCTGTTCACTTTTCGCGGTCACTGAATATCCACTCAGTGGGAAGCACAGTGCCAGGCCCTGATATGCAGCAGGGAGCAAAGCAGTCACAGGCCCTTTTCTTTTTTTTTTTTTTTTCTTTTTTTTTTTTTTTTTTGGTTTTTTTCGAGACAGAGTTTCTCTGTGTAGCCCTGGCTGTCCTGGACTCGCTTTGTAGACCAGGCTGGCCTCGAACTCACAAAGATCCGCCTGCCTCTGCCTCCCAAGTGCTGGGATTAAAGGCGTGCGCCACCATCGCCTGGCGAGGCCCTTTTCTAAGTCTGCCAATTTGCACCAGGCCCTCAGTGTGGACAAAATTTCTAAAGAACAATGAACTTGAGATACAACATTGAGTTTAAAAGTCACTTTGAGCCAGTAATGGGTCATGGTAGCTCTCACCTATAATCATAGAGGGAGGCAAGCCATGAATTTGAGGTCAGCATGGGCTACAGAAATGAAACTTCTCCAGTGTGTCAGTGAACTGGTGTATATCCCTTTGCCATCAGCAGCCACCAAATTAATACAGGCCAAAGCTAGTCTAGAATGTTCTGGAAAGCAACAGGAAACTTAGTCTTTTACTTTTTATGCTCAGCCTCTTTCAAACTGGAAAAGAGGGAATTTGAGAAATTGAATTTTAGCCTGAATGTTTCTTTTACCTCATGGGTGTACCAACTCTGCCAACAGATCATACTGGGATGAATGTGGTGTCAGGCACATTGGATTTCCTTCAGTGGTTTCTCAGGGGCTGGATTTGAAACCTCACCCAGCCTTCCATCAATGAAAAAATAATATTGCATTACCCTGGCTGGGCACCAGCCTTCTGGAGGGTCTCCAGAAGGAATAGGCAGAGCAAGATATTGGTATCTCCTCGAGGCTTCTTAACAGGGTAGTCCTGGGCTGGCCATGGCTCATCCGCTATCTCAGTCCCTCTCCTATTGCCATGAAGAGACAACACAACCACAGGAACTATTTTAAGAGAAAGCATTTAATTGGGGGCTTGCTTACAGTTTCAGAGGTTTATTCCACTGTCATGGCAGAGGGCATCACAGCAGGCAAGGCAAGCACTGAAGTAGTTGAGAGTGACATCCTGATCTGCAGGCAGAGAGAGAAACTTGGGCTTTTGAAACCTCAAACCCACCCTCAAAGACACACCTCCTCCAACAAGCCATGCCTCTTAATCCTTCTAATCCCTTCAAATAGTGCTACTCCCTGGTGACTAGGCATTCAAACATATGAGCCTCATAGCTCTTCTTATTCAAACCACCACATCAGTTAAGAGTACTGGCTGCTTTTCCAGAGGACCTGGATTTGATTCCTAGTACCCACCCACGTGACTGCTCACAACCAGAGGATCCAATATCCTCTTCTGGCCACTATGAACACTGCCCAGAAGTGGTGCACAGACAGACATACATACAGGCAAAACACCCATACACATAAATAAAAGTAAAGTTCAAAAGTGCAGTCCCTGGACTGCGGATGTAGCTCAGTTGGTAGACTACTTCCCTAGCATGCAAAGAGCCCTGGGTTTGATCCCCAGCACTTATAAGTTACCTGTAATTCTAGCTCTTTGGAAATAGAGGCAAGGGAATCAGAAGTTCAGGGTCATTCTTAGCTACAGAGAGAATTCAAGGACAGCCTGGGCTACATGAGACCCTTTGTCAAACAAACAAGTCCACCCCATGTTAGATGCACTACTAGATTACTGACTAGAATCCGCTCTTTCTTAGGGTGTGAAAGAGGACAGTCATGTCCATCTGCCATGTGGCCTGATGCTAAAAGCTTGAGGGCTTTAGCACAGGGTACAGTAAATGGTGACTGCAATGATGTCACTGTACAAGAGAAAGAGGACGTGATGGGCTTGGGGTCACTCTAGGTTGGAAGACACCTGTGTAAGTGACTTCTATATGATGTGTCTCTAACAGTCATTTTCAATGTCATTTCAGTGTTTCCCGGAGACTGGACCCCAAGGAGCCCCTGGGTAGCCAGAGAGCAACCTCCCCGACCCCAAATCAAGCTTCTGCTGCTACTCCTGGCCGAGAGAGCCCCCGAGAGACAAGGGCCCAAGGCCCATCAAGCCAGGAGGCTGATGGTCCCCGAAGGACACTACAGGTAGACAGCAGGACACAGAGATCAGGACGGTCTCCCTCGGTGTCACCAGACAGAGGCAGCACTCCCACATCACCTTACTCTGTCCCCCAGATTGCTCCCCTTCCTAGCAGCACCCTGTGTCCTATATGCAAGACCTCGGACCTCACACTGACCTCCAGCCAGCCAAACTTCAACACCTGCACCCAGTGTCACAACAAGGTCTGCAACCAATGTGGGTTCAACCCCAACCCTCACCTTACCCAGGTAACTACCTCTGAAGCACTTGCATTTGACTGTGGCCCCCATCAGCATCTCTCCTCTGGTTCCTTCCCTTCTTCCTACCAGGCCTGATGGTCACTATCTCCTGCAGCCACCAGTGCCTGGGTACCCCAATGATGGGAGTGAGGGGGTGGTCCTTGTTCCAAGATGTGGGATCAGAGGAGAAGGTCTGGCCCCAAGTCTCCTGAGACATTCTGTACCATAAAGCCTTAGAAGGGGCAGGAGCAATGGGTCAGCAGTTAAGAACAGCACTTGCTCTTCCAGAGGACTGGGGTTCAGTTCTTAGCACCCACTAAAGAGCTCCAACCATCTGTAACTCCAGTCCCAGGGAATCCAATGTCCTGTCCACACAGGGTGCACAGAGACATGCATGCAGATAAATGTCCGTACTCATAAAATAAGTACTTTTAGCCTGGAAGTAGTGGCCCATGCCTTTACTCCTAGTTCTCTGGAGGCAGAGGCCAGAGGATCTCTGAGTTTGAAGCCAATCTGATTTATAGCGTGAGTTCCAGGACAGCCAGGGCTACACAGAGAAATCCTAAATCAAAAAACCAAACCAACCAACCAACCAGACAAACAAACAAACAAAACCAACCCACAAACTTAGAGTCTCAGAATAGAAAATGCTTTTTTAAGTGGTTTAATTTTAGCCTGAAAAAAAAATGACCTTGGAGTGAGCAAAAGGAAATCTTATGGCCAACTTGTCCCGATGGGTACTCCATTAGAGATGATCATGCATGAGTCTGCCTCTCTGCTTGATAGTCCTGGACAGGGATGCTTGTAAGGGGATCAAATTTCTAGAAAGGTCTGGGAGCTGCATTCCAGCAAAGCTCTGGAGACCTCGTGTCTGGGTTTCAGTTCGGATTACCTGGGGCCTAAGAACTAGACTGTCCACCCCCAATTTTGTGGTTGAGGCCAAGAATTCACAAGGGCATCAGTGTGTGCTACAGGACTGTATCCATGCGATTAGCCTCTTTTTGTCCCAAAGGACTACCAATCCACAGCCTCATTGTGGCTTTGTTCAGGATGCTCTGCACTGGAGCTGAATGCATAACAGCCTTTGGGGGATCCCTTTAGTGACCCAGAGGCTGGAGCTCCCATGTATTAGCTAAGTTAGGGCCATACTTTTGAAATACACTGAGTAAGTTTTCTGGCATCCTTGTACTCCCACAGGGCAACCCATAGAAGTCTCTGCTTCTCCCCCAAAAGACTGCCATGGACAGAATGGAGAGAAGCACTGTAGGCAGCCACTGGGATTTATCAGCAGCTGGAGTTGTTTGGACCATGTGGGAGGGGATAAGTGAGAATAATTGTTAACAGGTCAGGGTCTATATATGCTGTGAGGTGCTGTGGGTGTGGGATGTGTAGTTTTTAAGAGGTAAGTGTGAGATTGCGAGGAAGGAGCTGTTGGTGTGGGGCAATGACTCAGTGCATTTGGAGTCTCTCCTGGAATGTGGAAGCTTCCTGAGGAGGCGTGCACACTCGTGATTATTGCATCTGTGATTAGAAACAGACCCATTCCTGCACTGATCAGTTAAGTAAGTGTTAGCTATTCCATATTGAGAATGGTGTGATCAAGAGAAGGGAAGCTCACCTGTTTGATGTACCAACTGAGAAGAAGCCAGAAGCACCTGGCCTCCCAGGAGCAGGAAGACTTGGCAGATGGCCCACCTGTCTGGGACAGCTCACTGTGTCGCTCTCTCCCCTCTGGAACCCTCTGGGTTTCAGATTCCATGAGATGCTCACTTGTGTGACAGGCCCTGGTGGGGTGGGTAAGAGTCAAGGAAGAACCACACGTGGCAGCACCAGCATCTGGTGGGCATCCCACTCCCTGTGCCCCAGCCTTAGCCTCTGCCTCCTTCAAGTCCAGAACCTTTAGAGGGATGGGAATGGAGCCGGTCTTTGCCTGCCTAGAAAAACAGCAGAGTAGGAGGATCTTGGGGACACTCAGTCCATCTGCCTTGTGCTGGGCGGAAGCTGAGGCTCAGGGCCAGGAGGAAAGAAGGCCCCAAACTTACTGCAAATTTTCAGTATTTGGTGGAGAGCAAACATCTTGGCCAAATGCTTCAAACAAATGCTGGGCTGGATAAATCAAGTGGTCCTTTAGTATGAGCTTTTGGCATCCTCAGGGGCATCCAGAGCTCTAAGACGGGGCTAACAGTTGGCAGCCTTTCTCAGGCATGCTTTCACAGAGCATGGGTGGAGCCGCTGTTGCGCAGCACAACATTTGAAAACATGCTGCCTTGGTCTGTTCTACAGGTCCTGCCCACAGACGGTCTATTCTGATGGGGTCTCCAGACAGAATCTCTGCTTCCCTGGAGCTGGCTTTCAGGGCTATTCCTTTTTTTTTTTTTTTTTTTAAGATTTATTTATTATGTATACAATGTTCTGTCTGCAGGTATATCTGCAGGCCAGAAGAGGGCACCAGATTTCATTATGGATGGTTGTGAATTGAACTCATGTGTGGTTGCTGGGAATTGAACTCATGACCTCTGGAAGAGCAGCCAGTGCTCTTAACTGCTGAGCCATCTCTCCAGCCCAAGGGCTATTCCTATCAAGGAAAACTAAACTGTAGCACATTTTCCTGAGGAGTGGCACAGGATAATTGTCAGGCCAGTGCCATTGCTCTTTGTCACTTGCTAAGAGCAGAATCACCTACATGGTCATACGTTAATATGACGAGGAAACAACTTTACAGGTTTTGCTCATCCTTCTGTTTAGTCTGTCCTGTGAAACCATGTTTATTCTGCAGACCTCTAACTTGGTCCAGGCTAAGCTTCTGCCTAGTCTGAGGTTCTGTATATGTGAGAGAGACTGGTTCTGAAGTCAAGTGTGCCAGTGATGGGGTGTGTGTGTGTGTGATCTTTTATAGGTGATTCAATGACATCACATACTTTATTCAATGGCCCAGTTGGAGTAGAAAAGGGTGGGAATGCTGCCAGCCCCAGCTCAGCTACACTGCAGACAGCCACAGGAGGGAGTGGAAGTGCTGGGCCTTGGATGAGGGTTCTGCCAGCCCAAGTCCTGTGTCTAGGGCCTGTCAGTAGGATGTATGGACAGAGGGAGGTATCTAGCCAGTCCCAGAGAGGAACAAGGGCCACACAAATGGCACGGAGTGTCTCAGGGGCTATTCTTGGGTACCGGATATGTGACATGGGAAAACATTTCTCTTGTGTGTTATGAGTGAGGACTTAGAAGTTGGTATGTGACTCGTTACTGTGCAGATCAGGAGAGGGGTGGAGGAGCCAATGAGCAAAGGCAGAGACTGGGCACCACTGCACGGTGTTCACCATCAACCAGTGATTTTATGTTTGTATCCCTTGGAATCAGTCAGGGCCTTACTACTTTAGAAGGTGCTGCAAAATAATAGACAAGGCTTGGAAACAAGAGTCACACACAGGTGGAGCAGCCCCATTTGGCCAGTCATGGGAGTCACCATTCTGTCCATGCCCCAGTTGGCTAGCTATGGAGGGTCTGTAGAACAGACAGACTTGCCACGCACTTTGATGGGTTTCTGCATGTGTGGAGCACATCAACACTGAATGGAAATTGGGGGAGTGCCATGTCCAGCCCAGCTCCATGGGGTTGTGAGGAAATGAAGAAAAGACAGACAAATAGAAAAGCTGGGGTCAAGTGGGCAGGGCTCTCCGTAGAGAAACCGCAGCACCTCGAACTTCAGAGTGTTTATTGTAGAGTTGGAGAGAGAGGCAGGGTTATTTCAGCCAAGCAGAACAAGGAGGAAGGTTTGGCTAATCTAGGTAGGAGCAGTCTCTGGGGGGATCAGTCTTCAGGCCATAAATATTTGGGGGAAGAAAGCTATAGTAGACACTTTCTGCATACATGATCAGCATTTACACTTGGATCCCCCAAGGAAGGCTCTGCCATCCCTCTGCGTCTTACCCTGGGGTGAGGGGAAGCTTTGCCATTTTCCCATGGGTCTGAGACGAGGGTCCTTGACATGGCTGTGCCCAATTCCACAGGACACATTCACTTGCAACTTCACTCAGTCAGGGCTTCCTTCACTCCCCAGGAAAGGAGCTTAGAACACGCTCCATTTCCAGACAGAAAGACAGTTTTACAAAATCTTGGCTTATTCTGGATCATTCTGGAGCAAAACAACTTAGTCAAAAGCAGTGGTGAGTTGTCTAGTTTTCTCCCAAGGAATCTCACCTGTGGCTTACGTTCCTTGAGAATAAAATTGATTTGAAATAAATAGGATTGGGCCAATCATTCCTCTGGAAGAAGGTCATTTCTTCTTGGATTTTTTTTTTTCAACTCAGGGCAGGTCAGGAATTTCGTCTGCAGGCTGGAGAGATGGCTCAACAGAGATGGCTCTGGCTGCTTAATGCAAGAGCCAAGAATCTGAGTTCAGTTCCAAAGTACCCACAAGGCAGTTTACAACAGGCTATAATTCCAGTTCCAAGGAATCTAATGCCCTCTTCTGGCCGTCTTCGGTACTGCATGCACATGGTGCACTTGTGTGCATACAGGCAAAACATGAAGTAAAAATAAATCTTTTTAAAAATTAAAAAGACCTCATCTGTTATAAACTATGCCAAAAGACCATGTAGAGCACTTCCTTGTGGCGCCATTACTGTTTTCACCACCCACAAGAAACCCTTGCTCTGACAACATGTTGATTGAAGGAGACCAGATGTTAACATTCAGTGCTGGGATGGGAGGAAGTGAGGAAGTGCTTCTCCCTGTCTCTTCCTAGCTGTATGCTTAGGACAAGCTCTGTAAATGTCCTCAGTGTTTCAGCTGTTCAAAGTAGAAGCAGGTGCACAAGGACTTACCTCCTGACTTTGCTGATGCCATGGGCCCGGTCAGGCTGGTCAGGCCTCCTCTCCAGTCTGCAATAGGAAAGGAGGCCCTGTTGCCTTGGTCTGTTCAGACAGTCTGAGGGAGAAGTCAAGGCACAGCCATTATGTGGCCGCTGTAAAGGCGAGATGGAAGAGCCAGTGGCCTAGAAGGGAGCTGTGGGAGAAAATGAGCAGTGACGGTCCCACTTTTGCCTGCCCCGGAGCCTCTAGGACCACTCAGAGCAGCCCCTGAAGCACATTCTGGCCTAGGATGCCTGTAGAGCAGTGTGCCCTTGATCCTCAAGCAATGTCCCAGGAATGAGTGTAGCATAAAGGTAGAGCACTTGCAGGCCCGGACGTTGGTCAGGCCAAGTTCTTCCAAAGCGCTTCCTTCAGGGCGGTCACAGCCTGTGCCTGCCAGGCCCATGGTCTGCTCCTGTGAGGGGCATGAGGACTGTTCTCCCCACCCACACAGGATTTCTTTCTCTGTGTAGCCCTGGAGATAGATTTACTTCAAAGCTCCACTTGAGAGAACTACCAGGTGAGGTGGCTCTGCAGATAAAGATGCTTGACATCAAACCTGACAACCTTCAATCCCCAGGGTCTGCCTGGTGGAAAGAAGCACAAGCCATAGCAAGACACGCATGCACGCACGCACGCACACGCACGCACGCACACGCACACGCAGGCACACGCGCACACACACGCACACGCGCACACACGGAGAGGGAGAGAAGAGAGAAAAATTGTTCAAAAATTTAAAGAAAATACTAAAGAGTGAGAGTCTGGCCTTGACCTTACCCACTCCAGGTTCATAAGTTGCTGAGACCAAGGCAGGTACTTGCTGCGTCCGTCCCCTCCCCTTACCCTGATGGAGAGCTTAGACACTTACCCAAGGTGCGGGCTGCAGAGAGGGGGAGGAGCTGGTGCAAAAGCTGGTCTAAGCTTTCCCTCTAATGCCTGCATCCCACTCCTTTCTGGCAAAGGCCAGGGCACCAGATGGCCCGGGGGTGGTGCTGTGAGCCACACAGAACCCTCTCCCTTAGCCAGCATCCTTGTCCCCCTTCCTCTGCCCCCTCCTGGCCACACTGCTGCTTGGGCCAGATACAAATGAGGAGCAGGTGTTATAAAGGCATAGGCTCTGGAGTGTGCTGAAAAGAGGAAAGGTGACTTCCTGCAGACGAGATGGTTGTAGCCATTCCCCCTACCCCTAAATAAAGTGCAAGTGGATTTCCAGGCAGACTGGAAGGGGTGGGAAGGAGCTCTTAATCAGCATGTACCTAGTCCTCAGGCAGATTTTTAAAAATAACAACAAAACCATTCAGTCAATAGGGGAAAGTCCTCCAAACTTCTCTGAGCTCTAAGGCAGGCAGCCCTGCTAGTAGAACATGGCCCCAAGCTGACTGTTTTCAGGAGAGAGGACCTTACTTGAATCTGCAGGATGGAGACCAGATCCACTGAAGACATGAGAAAGAGACAAGAATGCTGGGGCATGGGCTGTTTCATGACTGAATCCATCATTCATGGTGTGCTGCCTCTAGCCACAAAAGGGGGTGTGTATCCAGCTGAACATGGATGTGAAAGCAATCCAGAGCAGAAAATGCAGAATTTTATCCCTAAAACCCTTATTTTTTTTTTTTTTTTGGTTTTTCGAGACAGGGTTTCTCTGTGTAACAGCCCTGGCTATCCTGGACTCTCTTTGTAGACCAGGCTGGCCTCGAACTCACAGAGATCCGCCTGCCTCTGCCTCCCAAGTGCTGGGATTAAAGGTGTGCGCCACCACGCCCGGCTAAACCCTTATTTTTATAGGTAAAGTTACAGGAAATTGTAACAAGGTGGCTTTTAATATTTTGTTTTATTATTTACTCTAATTATTTTACTGTACTTAATACCTCTCCCTCCCTTCCAACCCTTGTTCCTTCCAACCCCCCAACACTAGGTGGGAGAGAAAGAGGGTTAAAGGGAAAAAGGATGGAGTTCTCTCTGAGCTACTTCCTGCTGATTAGGGTCATCGGGTTTTTTGGGGGCAATACCAATCTCGGTAGTCACAATATCCAGAGATCCAGCAAACCAGGAAACAGCAGCAGGAAGAGCCAGCAGCAGGGAGAGCAGCAACTGCTTTCTTCTTTGTAGAGCCCCCGGCCCCCAGGGCTCTGGCTTTTTTTTTTTTTTTTTTTTTTTTTTTTGGTTTTTCGAGACAGGGTTTCTCTGTGTAGCCCTGGCTGCACTCACTTTGTAGACCAGGCTGGCCTCGAACTCACAGAGATCCGCCTGCCTCTGCCTCCCAAGTGCTGGGATTAAAGGCGTGCGCCACCACGCCCGGCTGGCTCTGGCTTTTTATCCCTCAGTCCCCAGTGCTCACAGGCTGCAGGTGGCTAAGCCACATCCCCGACAGCTCATGAGGCGCAAATTGATTACACCTGGGGACTAACTGAAGCCGCCCCACACCTGGGATTAAACAGAAGCACTCTCATAACTGTTTTTTTTTTTTTAATAAACAAAACTCTTACCACAGGAGATAGAATGCAGACAATGGAGTAAAGAGGGCAGAGAACAGGGCCGATGAGACGGCTCGGTGGGTAAAGGTGCTTGTTGCCAAACCTGATGACCTGAGAGCTGGCTCTTGCAAGTTGTGCTTTGACAAGCTGTGATGCATGCCCACACAGTCACACACAGTAAACTCTCACATTGTCAAAACAATCTTTGACAAAAAAACGAAGTTGGAGGGGACTAGAGAGATGGCTTAGAGCACTTGCTATTTTTCTAGAGGACTAGAGTTCAATTCCCAGCACTTTATCAGGTGCTCAAGCGCTCTCTTCTGGCCTCCACAGGTACTGTACATGTGCACATACATAAAAGTAAAATAAAAAATTGTAAATAAGAAAAAAGAGAAACCTTGTCTCAGGAAAAATAAAATCAAGCCAGGTGTGACAATGCATGCCTTTAATCCCAGTATTTGGAAGACAGAGGCAGGCAGATCTCTGTGAGCTTGAGGCCCTCCTGATCTACAGAGCAAGTTCCAGGAGAGCCAGGGCTGTTACACAGAGAAACCCTGTCTCAATAAAAAACAAGAAAAAGTAAAATCACAATAACAGCAAAATAAATCCCAAATCTCTCAAATTTCACATATACATTTACATGATTATGTGTATCTGTGTTTCTGGAATTCAGCTCCAGGCCTTATACATATCATACTAGATACTAAGCATTCTGCTATCAAGTTACACTCCCAGCTCAAGGTAAAATGATCTTTATCAAGAACTACCAAGAACTTTCAGTGGAGAAAACCAAATGATGCTGGGAAATCTAGGTATCCATATACAAAAGAACAAAACTGGACCCGTGCACCAGCCATATCTAATATTCAACCCAAAGTGTAACCTCTTATGAGGAAGTACAAGGCAAGCCCTTCCAACTTTGAACTTGTCTTGTCTAAGACACTAAATGTACAGTCAATAGAGAGAGACACAGATTGGACTTGGTGAAAGTTTAAGATGTTTGAGAGAAAATATTTGCCAAACATATATCTAATAAGGACTTGATATATTTAGAACATCTAAGCAAACCCTACAATCCAATAACCAAGAGACACCAGGAGACCAACTCCGGTGCCTTGATGGTAGAGCAGCAGCACTCAGCCTCCTCCTCTTCAATATTGTACTATGAGAAAACTCAGACTCACAGAAAAGTGGAAAGAATTATACAAGGAAAACAGATCCGCTACCTGAATCTCTTATTAGCCTGTAATTCTTCTGGGCTTTTGTTTGTTTGGTTGGTTGGCTTTTTTGTGGGGGGTGGCATTCTGACTATTTGAGACAGGGTTTCTCTGTGTGTCCTTGTCTGCCCTAGAACTCACTCAGTAGACCAGGCTGGCCTCAAACTCACAGAGATCTACCTGCCTCTGCCTTATAAATGTTGGAATTAAAGATGTGCATCACCGTGCCTGGATTTCTCCTGGCTTTATCATATCTCTATCCTTCTGTCTGCCTGACCATCCCTCTGCCTGTCCATCTGTCCATTCAACTAATTTCTTTGTTGACTTTTGAAGTGTGTTCCAGATACCAGTGACCACTTCAGCAGGCATATCACTATTAAGTAGGATTCAGTATTTAGTGTAGGTTATTTTAGGAAAAAAATACATATAATGACATTTACAGAGTTTAAATATACCATGCAGTGAGCTTTGGAGAGCTGGGTCAGGTCCAAGGGGACTGCGGATTGTCTACAGTAACGGTGAGAGCCAGTTCAGTGGTCCTGGGAGGCAAGAGTCAAGGGCCTTTGATAGGGAAGGGCCAAGAAGAAGATACCTGGAAACCAGCAAAATCCAAAAGGAGAGAAGGATGTGAAGCCAGGGGATGAACTCCAAAGGTCTTGGGGATTTAAAAAAGAGAGAGGCTGAGGCAAGGGTGAGGAGGGCAGTATCTCAGGGACAGCGAGACTGGGGACTGAATGACTGGAGGAGGAAGAGCACATCTCTTCCCTTCATGGAGTTCTAGGCCAGTGAGGTCTTCTAGCCTCAGGAAATGATGAGATTCTCTGCCTTCACAAACCCTATCCTCAAATTTGGGGCACCCTCCCCAGGCTTTCCATAGATCACTGGGTTGTCACAGGTCACCTCTGTAGATCATGTGTGACTGGGTCATATATTCTTCCCTGTCATGCTCTGAGGTACCCTCTGTATAAGCTGAGATCACAGCACACAAGGAAAGCACACTGTTGGTGGATGTACAACAGCGGGTGTTGAATAAGGCAGGTGGTCACTATTGTTATGTGAAGGTCTAGGCCAGCACAGAAATTGGCTTCTCCTTGATGTCTAGGGATCATGGGAGTTAGGGGTGGTGGAGGGCTGCACCTCCTAATGAGACCTGACCAGTGACTCACAGCCCAGAAGCGCATAGAGTCGTTCTGGTATGGGGTCATCCCAGGAACCTCTGGTTTTGGTAGTAGCAGGGGAGTGTCCTTTATAAGCCTCCTCTGTGATGTTTAAAATGGAAAGTGTTAATTCAGTATCAAGCATCATGTCAGTGCTGAGTGCTCTAACACTGAATGCTGCTCTCCTAGTGAGGGCCAGGGCTCAGAGGCAGGCTGCTAGCCCCAGGAAGGCAGGCTAAGCATTGCAGATCTGCAGGGCCCCCCCTCCCCAGTTCTCTGCTACAGGGGTTAGCGGAAGAAAGCAGCAAGAGAACCTGTTTGTTGTGGGGCCCTTTGAACTTTCTGGCAGCCTTCTTCCCTGGAACCATCCTGTGAGGCCAGATGTGTCAAATATGCCTGGACCCTACCTGAGACTGATAGGCCCCAGTCCCCAGATGGTGTCCTTGTCTGGGACTGTGTTAAAGCCCCTCTCAGGGAATTTGCCTGTACTTCACACGCTGGCCAAGAAACCAGTAGAAGGAACAGCAGGGAGTGTCTGTTGCACACAGATCAATCGTAACTCAACTCAGGAGTCACAGAGCCTGCTGCCTGGTCCCCTGGTCTCGGGAGGCTACTTAGCTGCTCTTCTGCACACCAAGTAAAGGAGCCAATGGGACACTCTTCCAGACAAAATCCTCTTGGAGCCATGGAGGACATAGGGCCATGTCTCTGCACATCCCCAGCATGCTGGAGAGGCAAAGTATGGAAAGTGCAGCCCTTGCTTCCCTGAGAGTTCTTTTCTTAACTGCCTCCAGACACTCACTGGACTGGGGTTCAGCAAATGCATGGAAGGCCCTGCCAATGTTCTGAGATGGTGAGATGGGCTTCCTCACTGGGAAGAAGTGTCATTGATGAGAGTTGGTCATCTAACCCAGGAAGGTACCTCAGCTCTACTCCTGGCTCCAGGAGCATGAGGCCTGAGACATCTCCTGGGCAAGTGCCTGGCCAGGACAGCAGGACCCTAAGGGGTTTCCTGTTATACTAGTAGAAGAATTAGTCCCTCTAATTCTGGTGGACAGCTTAGAGGGAACCCAAGAGTCACAGGAGTCACCTGGGCTCGGCTTCCTGATGAGACGTGACTGTATGCAGCTAAGGAAGGCTGCAGTTGCAGCTGGTCTTGAGGCCAGAGTGTCTGCCACAGCATCTTCCCTGTGTGCCCTGCCTGGCTGGACAGGTTGGTGGGGATGCTCAGCTGTCCTATAGCAAGTCACGGTAGGGACCTTGGAGAAGGGAGAAGAGGCTAGGATGGGTCTTTCCCAGCAAAACCCTGGGGGCCTTTCGGGAGGCAGAAAGGAAAGTCTTGCTGAGTTCAGAGAGCTCCCTCTGCCAGGGTCCTCCTCGGGAGGCCTCATGAACCAGGTCTTATCTGCCTAAGCCTAGCCCAGAAGAGACTGGGGGAGGACACGGTCAGGGCTCCCTGCCGCCACTGTCTGGAAAGGGCTGGATAGAAATAGCTGTGCCCATCTGGCAGCTGAGTCACTGAGGGGTGTTTCAGCCATTTCTTGAAGAGATTCTATTTTAGGTGAGATGGCTGTGGCACAGCCTTGGTAATGGGGGCTGGGGAGAGAGGGGTGCTGGTGGTGAGTACAGGAGGTTGTTCTTTTAACACGTGCCTTTGATTAGCCCTATCCAGACCCAAGGCAGGGTCACCCTATAGTCCCAAAACAGGGAATTTGGGGCTAGAGAGATGGCTCAGTGGTTAAGAGCACTGGCTGCTCTTCCAGAGGACCCTGGTTCAATTTCCAGCTCACATGGCAGCTCACAACTGTCTATAATTCCCATTTCAGGGGATCTGACACCCTCACACAGACATACATGGAGTCAGAACACCAGTGTACATAGAGTAAAAATAAATTATTAAACAAACAAACAGGAAACTTACCTCTCAGATCCCAGGAAGTCTTACCATAGGTGCCCAACAGGATTGGAACAGGCCTCTAACCAGCCCAGGAATGGGTTTGGTGGCTGCCACCCTGGGCCAGAACAGGCCCTCATTAGAGAGCAAATCCTCTTGTGAACCCCCCCCACCCCCCCCCCCCGTCAGATGAGCTGAAACAGCCTGACCCTAACAACTCCCACCTAGAATGAGCTTGCTAGGAGAGGACCAGGGAAGTTCCACTGGGTTCTCAAAAGCATAGGGTGGGTTAACAATTCCCAGCTGGGGCTAGGCTGCTCTGCCTCAGCCCTCAGCCCTACTGCCCTTAGCTTCTAGAGCTGGGTTTGGTCTTCTGGAGATGGCTTATTCTAGTGTCTGCGTGGGTGGATTCTAGACTCTGAACTTGGCCTATATAAAGTTGAATGGCCATCAGAAGAGCTGAGGCTAGCAGACACTGGGCTTCAGGTAGCCAAGCCTGGGGATCAGGAGTTAAATGGGGTTGCTGGGGCTGCTCTTGCCAGCAGCCATCGTTTCTCAGTGACCACAAGAGCACACCGCTAGGTCATCTCAGCCTTTGTTTTCTCTGCTGTGAGGACAAATACCTCTGAACATGCCCTCTAGGGTACTTGGCACAAGTGGGTGCTCACCACAATTCAATGTTTCCTCCATCTTTTTCTAAAATTTATTTTTATATACATTATTGTTTTGTTAGCTGGTGTGGTGGCGCACGCCTTTAATCCCAGCACTTGGGAGACAGAGAGAGGCAGGTGGATCTCTGTGAGTTCGAGGCCAGCCTAGTCTACAAAGTGAGCCCAGGACAGCCAGGGCTACTACACAGAGAAACCCTATCTTGAAAAACAACAACAAAAACATTATTGTTTTTTGTGTGTGAGGTGTTGGACTGTGAAATTACAGTTGGGGTAACTCCACAATAAGCTGCCATGTGGCTGCTGGGAATCAAACCCAGGTCCTCTGGAAGAGCAGTCAGTGTTCTACCACTGAGCCATCTCTCCAGTCCAATTTTTCCCATCTTTGGATGCTGCTCTTGGGCTGCTGGGACAGGATGCCTGAGCTCAGGCACCCCCTCTGACAACAGAGACCCATTGCAGCCTTAAGGCCTCATGAGCTTTGAGGATCACTTGGCATAGCAGGACACCCAGTGTGTCAGGGATGAGGCAGCCAAGAGAAGATGACAGGAAAAGAAGCCAGGTGGAAAGCAAGGCTGGGGTGGCTTGTGAGGTCATGGTGAAGGGCTTCCCTAGTAAGCTGAGAAAGTACTTAGAGGGGTGTGAGTCCATAGGTGATATGCTGTGATACATAGATGGCGGGGGGGGGGGGAAGGTAGTATTTACTTACAAAACTAGAAGTCCAAAAGGAAAAAGTCTCTGTTGTGTTATGTCAGACTTGTCCTGTGGCATGGTCACATGTCCATCCCTGTACAGGTTCATGGCAAAGGGAAACTACAAGTTTATGTTTCGCTTATGTTCCTTTGGTGAGAACATAAGGAATCACATTCCAGGACAGGAATCACATCACAGCTTCTTTTTATCCTTATGATTTCCTCTCTCACCTATTGCTCTTTACTTACTAACCCTGCATGGGGTGTGTGCGTGCATGCGTGCGTGTGTCTGTCTGTCTTGCAGATGATGACCTGCATCCATCCCTGCAGCAGCCTGAGCCCTGCTCACTATGACACTGACCACTCTGCTGACTGTGTTATCTCTTCCCTCAGGTGAAGGAATGGCTCTGTCTGAACTGTCAGATGCAGAGGGCTCTAGGAATGGATATGACCACTGCGCCCCGATCCAAGAGCCAGCAGCAGCTACACTCCCCAGCCAAACAGCCTCTGGGGAAGCTAGAGCAAGAGAGATCTCGAGGCCCAGGGGCCACACAGTCTGGTCTCCACCAGACTGAAACAGCCAGGGCCACCTCAGTGCCCAGGCCTACCCAGGCAACTGCCCCTCCAGAGGTGGGGAGGATGTCTCCTCAGCCCCCACTCTCCACCAAGCCTTCCACAGCTGAGCCCAGGCCACCCACAGGAGAGGCCCAGGGCAGAAGTGCCACCACAGTGCCCTCTGGGCTTGGTGCTGGTGAACAGACCCAGGAGGGCCTCACCGGGAAGCTCTTCGGCCTTGGAGCATCACTGCTGACCCAGGCGAGCACCCTTATGTCTGTGCAGCCAGAGGCTGACACCCAGGACCAGCCTTCCCCCAGCAAGGGGCCACCCAAGATTGTCTTCAGTGATGCCAGCAAGGAGGGTGGTCCCAGACTCCCAGGCTCAGGGCCTGGACCTGGGACAGCACCTGGAGCCAAAACTGAGCCTGGGGCTAGAACAGGTCCTGGATCAGGGCCTGGAGCCCTGGCAAAAACTGGAGGAACAGCCAGTCCAAAGCAGAGCAGAGCAGAGCATCAGGCAGCATCCAAGGCTGCTGCCAAGCCAAAGACCACGCCGAAGGAAAGGGCCACCTGCCCACTGTGCCAAGCCGAGCTCAATGTGGGTAGCAAGGGCCCAGCCAACTACAATACCTGCACTACCTGTAAACTCCAGGTGTGCAACTTGTGTGGCTTCAATCCAACGCCCCACCTGGTGGAGGTAAGAGAGCTGGGACAAGCATGTTTCCTTGAACTCTGTTGAGGAGGCAGGGCCTAAAAGGGGAAAGGAAAGACACAGGAGCCAGGAGAGCCAGGGCTGCAGCAGTCAAAGGTCCACACTAGCCATAAATGCTACAGAGGGGTCAGGGGTCATCATCCACTTCCTGCTCCTGCCTCATGCTCAGTCCTTCTACTCCGAGCTGTTACAGTAGGTGGGGATGATGCTCGCTACCGACTTTCACTGGCTGGCCAGTGCTGTGGAACTGAGTCCATGCTTAGGAGGCCTTATCTGGCCTTCCCATTTCTATCTCCCAAGAGCATGACCTTGATGGAAAATGCCAGCCTCTTGGATCAGGTAGGAAGATCCTGAGGTCCCATCCTGCTCTGGATCTATGATTCTCACAAAGGTAGGGATCTGAAGGGCCATGGTATAGAAGGTTAAGTCCATGCCCTTGGGGCTGAAGACTTTGTCACAGTGAAGCAGTGAAGCTGGGTCCTACCACCCAGCTGGTATCGACACTCCATCCTCTCTCTTAAGGTCATGGGTGTAAATGTTACTTGCCAAAGCCTAACCTTTCATCACATGTTTTCTCCTGGATAGGCTTGAGCTCTCCTAGGGGACAGGAAGCTCAGAAATGTTTCTATCTCCATAGGAAAGTTTAAGGAAAGCTAGAGCTATAGATCCTCTTTCCTCTGTTCCTGCTCCAGGAATGTGTACTAGATCGTGGACAGAGCCAAGTAGAAGGGAGGAGGCCTGGTGTTAGGCCTAGTATTCTTGTCAATCTGGCAGTCCTGGAAAGGCCTGAAAGATAAAGGTACCTGGCAGAGCTTGACCATGCTGAGCCCTGTGGCTGTTTGCTCTCTCCCCAATCCTGCTACTTCTTCCCTTGCCAAGGGCCACCCTTGTAACTTCACCATGGCTACCTTTGGCATGTCTGAGCATGATCTGATTTGGGTCATCATAGCCAGTGGACATATGTCATGTCAGGTTACTGGACCAAGGACCCTTCACGTAGGCAGCCACCTAAGCAACATATGCTATTCAGTTGAGTCGTGCGTAGCTGATGGTGGGACAGGGGGATACTAGCCCAAGCTGGACAAGAGGGAGGACATGGTGTTTCCATTGCTATTGTCTCTTTGACACCTTGTTCTGACTTCCTTGAGACAGGCCTCCTTGAGAATCAAACCTAGTGGGGCTATGAAAACTATCTGACCACCGCAGGCCATATTTCCCAACATATGGGGAGGAGTAGTCCTGAGTAAGATGAATGGCCTCTTTATGGGATACTCCCTTGGTCCTTCAGGCCAACACTACCACCTGTCTAAGATGTAGAGTCAGAGGACACTTGGCCTGGCCAGGAGACACCTCGATAGATCCTGGGCAGGATCTATCGAGGTGTCTCCAGAGACTGCTTTGCCAAGACTCCTGTAGGTATAAGCTCACTGCTGGTGAAATGAGGGCTCCAACACTGCGGGACTGTGAGTCCTAGTGGACTCTTGAGCTAGCCTGGTTTGGAAGTCCCTTGTCCCCAAAAGACAGCTCAGCCCACTTTCCCCATTAAGCAGGGTGTGCACAGAGAGAAGGGAAGCTGTCTCTCCAGGAGCATAAATGCACTTCACAGCTCCTCTTGGCAGCCTCCGGGGCAGGTCACAGGAAATGCTGGATCAGCCCAAACAAAAGTATTCAGGTCAGGTGGTGACTTGAGATGAGACATCTGAATTCTAATCTAGGTTTCTCTTGACCTGCTTGGTTCTGGCCTTCCTGGACTCTAGGCCTCCTACCTCTCAGCAGGCAGCATCACCCAGTCCCATGCTCTGCTGTCTCATGCCCTGCCTCGAGCCTTTCTCTTTGGCCAGTGTGCTCCTCACCTCATAGTCTAATAGGTTCCATGGACTGAATGCAAAGCTGATGGGGTACTGGTCCTAGTTCCTCCCAAAGTCAGGGCATCCACCTCTTTGTATAGTCAAGAAGGGTACAGACCCCCAGCCCCTTTTTTTCAATAGTTCTATTGATGCAGGTGTCCTCAGAAGAGCTATGGCTGCTGAGGAGATGCGGACCAGCAGCCGTAATGTCCCTTCCTTTGGAGAGACCTCACTGTTGTCCGTCATCAGGGACCCAAGCCAGCATCCCAGAGTTATCCTAAACTCCTTTCACCTCAGTGTCCATTCCACAGACCAAGGGCCCATAGCCCCACATGCTGCTGGCACAAGAATCTGGTCTCTGCTCTCCATCTAGTGGCCATAGCGTTAGACTCCCCTTCCTTTTCCTTCCAGCCACAAAATGACCACAAAAAATAGATTCACCTGCCTTGGATCTTATGCATGGCTGGTGGGGAGGAGCTGCTGTGTGGTGTGACCCCATTCCTCCCCTCCAGCATCACTTCACCAAGGTCTTTAACTAGGCCAAGGACATTCTTTGATCTCACCTCAATGAATGGTCACTTGTTCTGAGCAACTTTGTGCTTCCCTGTGACCTATTTTTCACTTTTTTGTTAGAGGTTTGTGATTTCTCACAGGTGCTAAGAGATTCACCCTGCCTTGGGAGTAAGGTAGCAGGGTCAGCGTGCTGGTCCTTTTCCAGATCATACGGTTGGTTGGTGGGCTGAGTCTAGTTTGCTAGCTCACTGTGATTGAGCTGTGTCTCTCTGTACACAGTGGAAGGCAGACTTTGGTGTCCATGTACAGGGAGGGACAGACTCACAGCTCCCCATATGTCTAGTAGGCCTATTAGGGTTTATCTGAGGCCAGACCAACAGGTTGGCCATTTTCCTCAACATCTGCAGCTATAAAAATCTTTTTCCTTCCTTCTAGATAGAGTCCAGAGAATACCGTAGAAGAATCACTAAAATTGGACCATTTTTTACTTTAAACTTCCTCTGAAGAAAAGCATAGTGCTATTTAATGAGTCATTTCATAATTAAGAGTGCTGATTCCAACTTTTTTTTAAAACCTATTTATCTTTTTGAAAGATAATAGTACCCTCTGGGTTTTTTTTCTAATTGACTCTCAGCTCAATGGTGTTAAGAGATTAGTGGGATTGTTACAGTAATATCACCAGCTTCACATTATCATGGCCAAAATCTCAGCTGTGCCCTTGAAAAACCAGGCTTCCCCGGGCAAATGGTCTTGCACCTGTAACATGCAGGGCTAGGCTTATGAATAGAGCTACAGTGTGGGCATTAGGCACAAGGCAAAGAGCTGCCCCCCTGCTTTGCCTCAGGCTGCCATCTCTTCCCATGTGGAATGCGAACAGTAATTCTCTTAGGTGTCCACATGAGCTGCTATACCTCAGGTACTCATGTAAGTTCTTACAATGGTCAATCCTTAAGTCAGAATACCATAGCCAAGGTGTCCTAAAAGAGAGTGTCCATGAGAGGAGAAAAATTCCTCACAAGCCCCTCATGATTTGGATGTCAGTGAGCTTTGTGGCCAGTCCAAGCTCTGGGACTCCTGAGGACTGCTGTATAGGGAATGAACACATTTGGTGGTAGGGCATGAGGGAGCACATCTCAGTGTCAAGGGAGCACACTGAAGACAATGGGTAAGGCTGTCCTTATAGGAGGCAGGCAGGAGAAGCTTGGGCATATCCAGCAACATGGGATGGTATGGACATTACATAATCATAAATGACCAGCAGTGCTGGGCCTGGCCATGCCTGTGACCCAGTGTCTATCTTTATGTTTGGGTTTTCTTTTATGGGGTCTTTATCAGGGAGGAGTTGGTTCTGTGAGACAGAATCTCACTTTTTAGCCCAGGCTGGCCTCAAGATCATGGCAACTCTCTTGTCTCAACCTCCCAAAATTATAGGCATGACCCACCATACTTAGCTCCCGCTGGGATATTTACTCATTGCCCTCTGGTTGGGCAGTGTATAAGGCTAGGTAGCTGGCCATGAGATGTAGACCAGGATGGTGTCACCATAGTCACCATAACCTGCACACAAAACAGCTCCACAAATAAAGAGAACATGTGGCCTGTGGCCTCATTCAGACAGTGGCAGACAGTGTAGGGAGGATGCTAAGCATCCCACACAGACCCATGGTCTCCTTGTCTCCACTAGCCAGTGCTTCAGAAGGCCACAATTCTCACGTGCTTTGGGGTTGCCCCATACTTTCTTCCTTAACTTCCTTCACCTTCTGTGTGGATTTGGAGAATAATAATCATCTTTGGTCTCCATGAGAACCAGGTGAGATGCTGTACTTGGATACTTGTGCAAAAATACTTCCCTGAACCATGAGCAGCTCCTCTGGTACATCCATATTTCCCAGCTTGAGCTGATGATTGTTCTTGGGAGATTTGTATCTTCCTGTCCCAAAAAGGACTAACAGAGACAAGGCAAAAAAGTGGTCATCAGTCTCCCCATTGTCCATTCTCTGGATGCTTACCAAAAGAGTCAAGCAAAAGGGACCACAGGCAACCATTCTCCCACTGCTGGGGCTGAGTGAGGCTTAGTGAGGGAGACGTTCATATTCTGAGTGCAGGTGAATGAATGAAGTAAGGAAATAGAGATTAAAGTGATGAGAGGCTAGAGAGATGGCTCAGAGGTTAAGAGCACTGACTATTCTTTCAGAGGTCCTGAGTTCAATTCCCAGATCCCACATGGCAGCTCACAACTGTCTGTAACTCCAGTCAAGGGGATCTGACACACTCACACAGACACACATGCAGGCAAAACACTAATGCCCATTAAAATTTTTTTTTTCTTTTGTTTTTCGAGACAGGGTTTCTCTGTGTATAGCTCTGGCTGTCCTGGAACTCACGCTGTAGACCAGGCTGGCCTTGAACTCACAGAGATCCACCTGCCTCTGCCTTCCAAGTGCTGGGATCAAAGGCCTGTGCCACCATACCCAGCCGAACATAAAAATTTTAAAAAGACTAAAGAGAGAATAAATGGGCAAGAGTGGAAGATCAAGGAAAGAGAGGATTAGAGATGGAGGTGGGGGCACTTTGGGGAGGGGGCTAAGATGAAGGTAGATTGAATAAATGAGTTGGTACTTCAACCTCTGTGCTCCAACCCTTAGGCACAGATGTTCTGCATGGTCTGCTGTTCACTCAGCCCCAGGACCCAGACTGTGTGCTTTGGCTCCACTCCTCCCAGCCCCAGTGCCTTGTGCACTCCTCTTCCCACTCCCGGTGGGCTGGGAAAGGCCTCCAGCAGCCAGGTCAAATGCTTCTTTTGAGCTCTTACTTCACAGCCCGCCTTCTCCCCACCCACCCTTCCTCACTGCTACTAAAGCAGATCCAGGAGCAAGAGAGCCATCAGGAAGCCTTTCTGAAAACTGGCTGCTTCCAAGAATATAGCTATGAAGGAGCAAAGCCCCAGATAGCCTGTGACCATAGGTGGCATGTCCTACTAAAGGCCTTACTTGTGGCCACAGATAAGCAGGTCTCTGCAGGGACTGCCCCTGGACACTGGGTTTGCCTTCCAAGGTACCCTCATTATTTTTTAGATTGCTGCCTCTGGGATGGATTTTGCAGGTCAGAGGTTTGTCTGAGGCAGCAAAGGCAACAGGACACCATTTTTTCCTATACCTTGGCTCTGTGACCCCATGGCTGTCATAATGGTCCCTCCTCATGGCACAGCTACTGGTAGGAGCCCACATCTAGGCCCCAAGGAGGTAGAGCAGTGTAGAAGGATGGAGTGCCAAGCTTTTGCTTCCCAGGGGCAAGAGTGGACTGAGCAGTCAGTGTGGTCCTGTTCTGGACCAGCCTGTAACCGTCATTTCCCATCACCCCATGTAGCCAAGGCAGGGCATCAAATTCTGATCCTGGAAGATACTGCTGTCAGCCTAGACCTGCTGCAGGAACCACCCACTCAGGGACCAGGGATATCCAAGCCCTACACACAGTTCTCCATCGCAGGAGTAGTCCAGAGCCCTGAGCACAGGAGCCCTTTTTGTGGGATTCTTTCCTAGCCTTAGACAGAGAGACTTGGGCTGAAAGTGTGAGTAAAGAAGACTGCTCAGTGCTGAGTCAGAACAGGGTATTACCTAGCTAGTCTTTCCTGGCCCCAAGAATCTGCCCCAGCTGAACTTAGCCCTTACTTGGGGAAGGAAATGGCAGGATAGTGTCAGACCCCAGAACTAGGAGGCAAGGAAAGGGCCTCTAGGACATTTTCCCCTCTATGTCTGAATGCCATTCCTGTTCTGCAGGGAGTCTTGGCTGTTGGACCCCTACAGCCCCTGAATTGCAATTCAATCCTTGAGGTTGGGGCCCTGGCATTCCCTTGTGTTTCATCCCAAGCCTTTGTAAATTTTGTGTGGTTTCCTTCCTTCTAATTGTCCTTTTCTGGCCCAGTGAAATTTTCTTTATGGGTTAAAAAGAAAACCCTCTTTTTAACTTGTCGTTTGCATTTTGACTCTGTATACATCCCTGAGAAGTTTATAATCTGGGGGCAATTTAACTGTCAGGTTTTTTTTTTCTTTATGCCTTTGGTATGTTGCTTTGAAAGACTTTCTCAGGCTCGGGGAGTGGCTCAGTGCTACAGTGTATGTCTAAATCGTGTGAGGCTCTGGGTTCGATCTAGGAAGAGTGAGGTCCATCTCCTCCCTGAGGTTATGGAGAATCATGGAAATACTCTCTGCTTACTCTTGTACCTGTGATTTTCATCAACCTCCCTCCTGTTTCCTCACAGAAAACAGAGTGGCTCTGTCTGAACTGCCAAACTAAGCGGCTGCTGGAGGGCAGCCTGGGAGAGCCAGCCCCCCTGCCGATGTCCACCCCACAGCAGCCCCCCGCAGGAGTCCCTCCATGTGCAGCTGGAGCAGCCCCCCTGAAGCAGAAAGGGCCACAGGGGCTGGGCCAGCCATCAGGCTCCTTGCCTGCCAAGGCCAGCCCTCAGGCCACCAAGGCCAGCCCTCAGGCCAGGCCCCTCAGGGCTTCTGAACTCAGCAAGACCTCTAGCAGTGCCCAGGAAAAGAAGACAGGAATCCCTGCTAAAGCCGAGCCTGTGCCGAAGCTACCTCCAGGGACTACTGTGCCCCCTGGGACTCCTAAAGCAAAAAGTGGGGCGAAAAGGACTGAATCTGCCACCCCAGTCATCAAGCCTGGTCCAGAAGCTCCCAAGGGTGGGGAGGCTGAGGTCAGTTCTGTTTAATTTTCAAGGATCCTAGGTTTCAGATAGTTTGAGGAAGGGCTTGCCTCCCTGAGGGCTCAGGATGTAAGCCTGAGACAGTTCTATTGTGACCACAGAGTCACCCAATTGAAAGAATGTCTAGATTAGATTTCAACAAACAACAAGTTTGGCAGGTATGGAGACTGTTAAATTGAGACGTCTCCTGTATCTGGCATTTTGTTGGTTTCTCACTCCTTGATCTAGTAAAGTTCCTCTTTGAAGATCTAGATCTTGCTGTGGAATGTGTGAGTTGTTCGGGGCCTGAGCCCTGGGGATGTGGAGGGCCCCTTCTCTTGGTCCCTGGGATTGACAGAGGGCTAGGAGTGAACATCTGCTTTTCACCCTGCTGCAGGAACCAGTCAGCAAGCCTTACACTCAGGACCTATCTCGAAGCCCACAGAGCCTCAGTGACACAGGCTACTCCTCCGATGGTGTCTCCAGCTCCCAGAGTGAGATCACAGGAGTCGTACAGCAAGAGGTGGAGCAGCTTGACAGCGCGGGGGTGACGGGGCCACGTCCACCCAGCCCCTTGGAGCTCCACAAAGTGGGGAGTAGCATACACCCTTCACTGGAGGCCCAGGCTGCGGTTCCCAGCCCCGAGTGGAGTAAGCCACCCCGCAGCAGTGCTGTTGAAGACCAGAAACGGCGTCCCCACTCCTTGTCCATCATGCCTGAGGCCTTTGACTCTGATGAGGAGGTGGGAGATATTCTAGAGGAGGAGGGCGACTCCTTGGCATGGGGGCGTCAGAGGGACCAGCAAGGCTCAGCAGAGTCTTCGGATGACTTTGGCAGCCAGCTGAGGCATGACTATGTGGAAGACAGCAGTGAGGGCGGCTTGTCTCCTCTTCCACCTCAGCCCCCAGCCAGGGCGGAAATGACTGACGAGGAGTTCATGCGCAGGCAGATCCTGGAAATGAGTGCCGAGGAGGACAACCTGGAGGAAGAGGACACTGCTGTCTCGGGGCGAGGCATGGCCAAACATGGCTCCCAGAAGGGAAGTGCCAGGCCCAGGCCTGAATCTAGCCAAGAATCAATAGCACTGCCCAAGAGGCGTCTACCCTATAATGCCACCACAGGCTATGAGGAACTCCTGTCTGAGGGATGCCCCGCAGAGCTCACTGATGGTAGTGGAGCCCTTCAGGGAGGTCTCCGACGCTTTAAAACCATTGAACTCAACAGCACAGGGAGCCAAGGCCCAGATCCCAGCCTGGACCGGGAGCCTGAGCTGGAGATGGAGAGCCTCACAGGCTCGCCTGAGGACCGCTCTCGTGGGGAGCACTCCTCTACCCTGCCAGCTTCCACGCCCAGCTACACATCCGGCACCTCACCCACCTCCCTGTCTTCGCTAGAGGAGGACAGCGACAGCAGCCCCAGCCGCCGGCAGCGGCTAGAAGAGGCGAAGCAGCAGCGCAAGGCCCGACACCGGTCCCATGGGCCCCTGCTGCCCACCATCGAGGACTCCTCAGAGGAGGAAGAGCTGCGGGAAGAAGAGGAGCTGCTGCGTGAGCAGGAGAAGATGCGGGAGGTGGAGCAGCAGCGAATTCGCAGCACAGCCCGCAAGACCCGGCGTGACAAGGAAGAGCTGCGGGCTCAGAGGCGGCGTGAGCGCTCCAAGACACCGCCTAGTAACCTGTCACCCATCGAAGACGCGTCCCCCACAGAGGAGCTGAGGCAGGCGGCAGAGATGGAGGAGCTGCATCGCTCTTCCTGCTCCGAGTACTCCCCCTCCCCATCCCTTGACTCAGAGGCTGAGACCCTGGATGGCGGCCCCACTCGGCTCTACAAATCGGGCAGTGAGTACAACCTGCCGGCCTTTATGTCCCTCTACTCACCAACTGAGACACCTTCGGGCGGTTCTACCACGCCCAGTTCTGGACGGCCCCTGAAGAGTGCGGAGGAGGCTTACGAGGACATGATGAGAAAAGCTGAGCTGCTCCAGCGACAACAGGGCCAGGTGGCAGGGACCCAGGGTCCCCATGGCGGCCCCTCCCAGCCCACAGGCCCCCGGGGCCAGGGCTCCTTTGAATATCAAGAAGCCCAAGACCGAGGCTACGGCAGGGCTTCTCAGCCTGCGGCAGAAGGCGCGCCTGCAGGCCTCGGCGCCGCTGTGTATGAAGAGATCCTTCAGACCTCTCAGAGCATAGCCCGCATGCGGCAGGCCTCCTCGAGGGATCTGGCCTTCGCTGAGGACAAAAAGAAGGAGAAGCAGTTTCTGAATGCTGAGAGTGCCTACATGGACCCGATGAAGCAAAATGGAGGCCCACTTACCCCTGGTACGAGCCCCACCCAACTGGCTGCCCCTGTGTCCTTTTCCACTTCAACCTCCTCAGACAGCAGTGGAGGCCGAATTATTCCCGATGTCCGAGTCACTCAGCACTTTGCAAAAGAGACCCAGGATCCTCTCAAGCTACATAGCTCTACCGTCTCCCCGAGCTTGGCCTCTAAGGAGGTAGGCATGACCTTCTCCCAGGGCCCTGGGACTCCAGCCACCACAGCTATGGCCCCTTGTCCAGCCAGCCTTCCACGAGGATATATGACTGCAACCACCCCAGGTGGTTCCGAGCGAAGCCTGTTACCATCTTCCACAATACTCAGCTATGGACAGACCCCAACCACTGCTAACTATGGGTCCCAAACGGAAGAACTGCCTCCCACTCCCAGTGGCCCTCCTGCAAGTGGACGGGCCTCCAGAGAGAAGCCTCTGAGTGGGGGTGATGGTGAGGTTGGTGCCCCCCAGCCTTCTCGGGGGTATTCTTACTTTACAGGCTCCAGCCCACCTCTCTCTCCATCCACCCCCTCAGAGAGCCCCACATTCTCACCAGGCAAGCTGGGCCCAAGGGCCACAGCAGAGTTCTCTACGCAGACACCAAGCCTAACACCTTCCTCTGACATGCCACGTAGCCCTGGCCCCGCCTCCCCCATGGTAGCCCAGGGCACGCAGACACCACACCGACCTAGCACTCCTCGCTTGGTGTGGCAGCAGTCTTCCCAAGAGGCTCCTGTCATGGTCATCACACTAGCCTCAGATGCTTCTAGTCAGACCAGAATGGTCCACGCCAGTGCTTCTACTTCCCCACTGTGCTCACCTACTGACACTCAGCCCACCTCCCATACCTACAGCCAGACAACACCTCCAAGTGCATCTCAAATGCCCTCAGAACCAGCTGGGCCACCTGGTTTCCCACGAGCACCCAGTGCTGGTGCAGATGGGCCCCTGGCACTGTACGGCTGGGGTGCCCTCCCTGCTGAAAACATCTCATTGTGCCGGATCTCCTCTGTCCCTGGAACATCTAGAGTTGAGCCAGGCCCCAGGCCCCCAGGCACTGCAGTGGTAGACCTCCGCACAGCTGTCAAACCCACACCCATTATCCTCACCGACCAGGGTATGGATCTGACCTCTCTTGCTGTGGAAGCAAGGAAGTATGGCCTTGCCCTGGATCCAGTTCCAGGACGTCAGTCAACTGCTGTGCAGCCTCTGGTTATTAACCTCAATGCTCAAGAGCAGACCCATACCTTCCTGGCCACGGCCACCACTGTCAGCATCACCATGGCCTCGTCTGTGCTCCTGGCTCAGCAAAAGCAACCAGTGGTGTATGGAGACCCTTTCCAGAGTCGCCTTGACTTTGGTCAGGGTTCAGGTAGCCCTGTGTGCCTGGCCCAGGTCAAACAGGTAGAGCAGGCTGTCCAGACAGCCCCATACCGAGGTGGGCCCCGAGGAAGACCCAGGGAGGCTAAGTTTGCCAGGTATAACCTTCCCAACCAGGTAACACCTCTGGCCAGAAGGGACATTTTGATCACTCAGTTGGGCACTGCCCAGACTGTTAGCTTAAAGCCCGGACCAGTACCAGAGCCTGAACCCCACCGGGCTACTCCTGCAGAGCTCCGGTCACATGCTCTGCCGAGTACCAGGAAGCCACATGCAGTGTTCGTGCAGATGGGAGAGGGCACAGCCGGCGGCACTGTGACCACACTACTCCCAGAAGAACCAGCAAGTGCCCTGGACCTCACCGGAATGAGGCCCGAGAGTCAGTTGGCATGCTGTGACATGGTCTACAAGTTCCCCTTTGGCAGTAGCTGCGCTGGCACCTTCCATCCTGCCCCCAGTGCACCTGACAAGAGTGTGGCAGAAGCTGCCCTGCCTGGCCAAAGCAGTGGTCCCTTCTATAGTCCCAGAGACCCTGAGCCTCCTGAACCCCCCACCTTCCGGGCACAGGGCCTAGTAGGACCTGGGCCCCATGAAGAACAGAGGCCCTACCCACAGGGCCTGCCTGGAAGGCTATATTCCTCCATGTCTGACACTAATTTGGCTGAAGCTGGCCTCCACTACCATGTGCACAGGATTGGACAGCTCTTTCAGGGCCCTGGAAGAGACTCAGCCCTGGATCTCAGCTCACTGAAGCACTCCTACAGCGTAGGCTTTGCCGATGGACGCTACTTAGGGCAGGGCTTACAGTACGGCTCATTCACGGACCTGCGCCATCCCACAGACCTTCTGACTCACCCACTCCCCATGCGGCGCTACAGCTCAGTGTCAAACATCTACTCAGACCACCGGTATGGCCCACGGGGAGATGCAGTTGGCTTTCAGGAGGCCAGCCTGGCCCAGTACAGTGCCACCACAGCCCGAGAGATCAGCCGTATGTGTGCTGCCCTCAACTCCATGGACCAGTATGGCGGCGGGCGGCATGGCAGTGGAAGTGGCGGACCTGACCTCGTGCAGTACCAGCCCCAGCATGGGCCTGGACTCAATGCTCCCCTCAGATCTGGCCTCCTCGGCAACCCCACCTACCCAGAAGGACAACCAAGTCCTGGGAACCTTGCTCAGTATGGGCCCGCGGCAAGCCAGGGAACAACAGTCAGACAGCTAGTTCCATCCACAGCAACAGTGCGTGCAGCTGATGGCATGATTTACTCCACTATCAGTACCCCAATTGCTGCAACCCTACCCATCACCACCCAGCCTGCCTCAGTACTGCGGCCCATGGTACGAGGTGGCATGTACAGACCTTATGTATCTGGTGGAGTCACAGCTGTGCCCCTTACCAGCCTGACCCGTGTGCCCATGATTGCTCCTCGGGTACCTCTTGGACCAGCAGGGCTATACCGCTATCCTGCCCCAAGTCGATTCCCCATTGCTTCTAGCATCCCACCTGCTGAGGGGCCTGTCTATCTGGGAAAGCCTGCTACTGCCAAGGCCTCAGGGGCAGGAGGCCCGCCAAGGCCAGAGCTACCAGCTGGGGCTGCTCGCGAAGAACCTCTTTCCACAACTGCCCCTGCTGTCATCAAGGAAGCCCCAGTAGCCCCTGCCCCTGCCCAACCACCTGGCCAGAAGCCAGTTGGAGATGCTGCTGCCGGGGTTGGCAGCGGAGTCCTCAGCCGGCCTGCGGTTGAGAAGGAGGAAGGGTCTCAGGAGGAGCGGCAGCGGAAGCAACAGGAACAGCTGCTGCAGCTGGAGCGGGAGCGGGTAGAGTTGGAAAAGCTGCGACAGCTGCGGCTGCAGGAGGAGCTGGAGCGAGAGCGGGTGGAGCTGCAGAGGCACCGTGAGGAAGAGCAGCTGCTGGTACAGCGAGAGTTGCAGGAGCTCCAGACCATCAAGCACCACGTGCTGCAGCAGCAGCAAGAGGAGCGCCAGGCCCAG
The DNA here is from genome assembly GCA_907164525.1 of Lophiomys imhausi. NCBI lineage: Eukaryota > Metazoa > Chordata > Mammalia > Rodentia > Muridae > Lophiomys > Lophiomys imhausi. Next base: position 16,042,791 of record CAJQZJ010003646.1, read on the forward strand.
TTTGCACTGCAGCGTGAGCAGCTGGCACAGCAGCGGCTGCAGCTGGAACAGATCCAGCAACTGCAGCAGCAGTTGCAGCAGCAGCTAGAGGAGCAGAAACAGAGGCAGAAGGTCCCCTTTCTGGCAACCTGTGAGGCACCTAGCCGAGGGCCGCCCCCAGCTCCTACTGAGCTGGCCCAGAATGGCCAGTACTGGCCACCATTGACCCACACAGCCTTCATTGCCATGGCAGGGACCGAAGGGCCTGGGCAAGCTCGTGAACCTGTGGTGCACCGGGGCCTCCCCAGCTCTGCCTCAGACATGTCACTGCAAACTGAGGAGCAGTGGGAGGCAGGCCGTAGTGGCATCAAGAAACGTCACTCTATGCCACGCCTGAGAGATGCCTGTGAGCCCGAGTCAGGACCTGATCCCTCCACTGTCAGGAGAATTGCAGACAGCAGCGTTCAGACAGATGAGGAGGAGGGTGAGGGCCGCTACCTTCTGACCCGGAGGCGCAGGACCCGGCGCAGTGCTGACTGCAGCGTGCAGACAGACGATGAGGACAATGCGGAATGGGAGCAACCTGTTCGCCGCCGCAGGTCCCGTCTTTCCCGGCACTCAGACTCCGGCTCTGACAGCAGGCACGATGCCACTGCCTCATCGTCCACTGCCGCCACCACTGGGAGGGCCACGAGCAGTGTGGGCATCCAGACCATCAGTGACTGCTCCGTACAGACCGAACCTGAGCAGCTGCCCAGGGTCTCTCCAGCCATCCACATCACGGCAGCCACTGACCCCAAGGTGGAGATTGTCAGATACATATCAGCACCAGAAAAGACTGGGCGTGGGGAGAGCCTGGCTTGCCAGACAGAACCGGATGGGCAGGCCCAGGGTGTGGCTGGGCCGCAGCTTGTAGGACCAACTGCCATCAGTCCCTACCTACCTGGCATCCAGATAGTCACCCCAGGACCTTTAGGCAGATTTGAAAAGAAGAAGCCCAATCCTCTGGAGATTGGGTACCAGGCCCACCTGCCCCCGGAGTCCCTGTCACAGCTTGTGAGCCGCCAGCCTCCTAAATCTCCACAAGTGCTCTACTCACCGGTCTCACCCCTGTCCCCACACCGGCTCCTAGACACTTCGTTTGCTTCCAGTGAGAGGCTGAACAAGGCTCATGTGAGTCCGCAGAAGCACTTCATGGCTGACAGCACTCTTCGCCAGCAGACTCTGCCTCGCCCCATGAAGACCCTGCAGCGGTCCTTGTCTGACCCTAAGCCCCTGAGCCCCACCGCCGAGGAGTCTGCCAAAGAGAGATTCTCCCTCTACCAGCACCAGGGGGGACTAGGTAGCCAGGTATGGGCACAGGGACTGGTCCAGGGTGGGTCAGGGGTCTATTTTTAGCCGGATGGGCCCCAGAGGGAGGGGTTTCTTCTGGGGTGGGAATGGAGTCGCCTCTGTCTCCAAAGGCCCAGGGGAAGGAGTTGAGGAACAAAGCTCCTCAGTGCACATGATAGAGACCATAGCCCAGCAAGGCCAGCCTGAACAAATACAGACACACATGGGCCCCCACAGCCATCAGCCCTGAAGCCTCAGCCTCTTACAGCCCTGTCCCTTCAACCTCCTGTACCTAGTCCCCTGTTACCTCCTTTCAGGCCTGGTCAGTTCTCACCTCCAGTCTAGGCATGTTCTATTCCCAAGTCTTATTTATTCCCCACTTCCCATCTCTAGATGGGCTTCACTGTCCATAGCAGGCCCAAGCCTGTGGCCTAGCACTCAAGACCCACCCTGGAGAGCTGCGGGCACGCTCTGTGCTTCATTGTGTTCCCTGTCCCACCTGTCAGTAACTTCTTCCAACCTGTCCGTTCCCTTATTAGTGCGGACTCTGTGTCTATGTCTTCAGTTACCAGTCATCTATTAGAACCATGGGATAGCCTGGCCGTGTGCTGCGGCTGTGGGGAGAGTTGGAGGGGAGGGTCAATGCTAACTAACTAAAGACTTTCAGTGCAAGGTTGAGGAAGGTTGGTTTTTCCCGAAGTCTCTGGAAGGTTTGGGGAGGCGAGACAGAACAAGATGGATATTTCATAGTTCCTAGGATACAATGTGGGCTGGTAGGCCAAAAGGAGAGATCCTGGAGAGAGGAGGTAGGAGGCAGAAGCAGTGTGAGGTGTATTTGTCCATTTTCTGGGTGTATACAGAGGAAAGTGGAGCATTCTGGGTGGGTTTGTGGAGGTGATGGTTGTGGAGGTAGGTAGTGAACAGTTCTGGTAGGGCTGGCAAGGAGGGCAGGTGAAGGAGGCAAGCAAACAGGTCCCCACAGGCTGCCCATGGGGGCCCAGGCTATTGGTGGGCACTCAACATGTGTGGTCAAAATATGAAAAGACAGATGATGAGGATTTCAAAAACTGAAAGTATCCCACCTTGAGGTCACACTGTCATTTTCTTTTTTTTTTTTTTTTTTTTTTTTTTAGATTTATTTATTATGTATACAGTGTTCTGTCTGCAGATATATCTGCAGGCCAGAAGAGGGCACCAGATTTCATTATGGATGGTTGTGAGCCACCATGTGGTTGCTGGGAATTGAACTCATGACCTCTGGAAGAGCAGCCAGTGCTCTTAACCGCTGAGCCATCTCTCCAGCCCCACACTGTCATTTTCTTTGAGACATATGTAAAAGGTGGGAAATTTTTATGTAGCTACTTGACAAGGTAAAAAGTAAGACTTTTGGTGTCAGTCTCCAATATATTTGGGGGATTTGGGTGGCATATGAAATTCAGATGTGTGGGTGTTCTGGGAAGGTTAGGAGCTGGGCAGAAAGGCAGCCCCAGGGTGAGCACTCCATCAGTATGGGCCTTCAGGAAATGCAGAGCCTCTAGAGCAAGTAGGAGGTGTGGGGAGCCCAGCAGGGAACCTGGAACGGGAGGTGTGGCTCCAAGTGGCACAGAACAATCAGAGGAGGAAGGTAGGAAGGCAGCTGAGTAGCATGCTGCTCTGGAGAGGAGTAAAACAGGAAGCATAGACTCTGGGCCTATACACAGCTGACATGTTTGCATGCACCCCTTCCTGCGTTCCTGTTCTCAAAGGAGCCTGGTGGGTCCAGTGCCCTCTCCTACCCTCCTCCTTTCCCTCACTCCCACTGCCCTCAGCTCCCATAGGCTGCTAGGTCCCAAACTTAGAGCCAGATAGATCTATCTTTTCACCTCAGTGGCAGGCAAGCCCACTGGAGATGTGCAGGGCTTTTGAAGCTACTGTGCACACACAGAAAGCAGTCTGAGCCTCACCACCTTCCTGTTGCCCAAAGCTTTGGAAAGGACTGTTAAAATGATCACAGGCCTTCCCTTCATGGCAAAGAAGCCAAGACCAGAGGGTGGGCAAGGTAGACCTGGAGGCTGCTTGGTAAAACAGGGCATCAGCAGTGTGGAGCCCAGCTCCTGCCTTGAAGAACCTCCAGATGTGAGTTCTTCTACCCCATGCCTCAGCAAAGTCTCCCACACCTTGGGTCTCAGTGCTGCCCACCCTTCCCTCTGTCTCAGGTGTCGGTGCTGCCACCCAACGGCCTGGTCCGCAAGGTGAAGCGGACACTGCCCAGCCCCCCTCCAGAGGAAGCTCACCTTCCCCTGGCTGGCCAGGTGCCCTCACAACTGTGTGCAGCCAGTCTGCTGCAGCGAGGGTTGGCGGGGCCAACCACCGTCCCTGCTACCAAGGCCAGCCTGCTCCGGGAGCTGGACCGGGACCTGCGGCTGGTGGAGCGTGAGTCCACTAAGCTGCGCAAGAAGCAGGCAGAGCTGGACGAGGAAGAGAAGGAGATTGATGCCAAGCTCAAGTACCTAGAGCTGGGCATCACCCAGCGCAAAGAGTCTTTGGCCAAAGATCGAGGTGGCCGTGACTACCCACCTTTACGTGGCCTTGGTGAGCATCGTGACTACCTGTCTGACAGTGAGCTCAACCAGCTGCGGCTCCAGGGTTGTACCACGCCCACTGGCCAATTTGTGGACTACCCTGCCTCAGCTGCCGTGCCTGCCACCCCTTCTGGCCCCACTGCCTTCCAGCAGCCCCGATTCCTACCTGCAGCCCCACTGTACACTGCAGGCAGTAGTGGACCAACTCAGAATGGATTTCCAGCCCACCAGGCACCCACCTACACTGGCCCTAGCACGTACCCAGCACCTACTTTCCCTCCTGGAACCAGCTATCCAGCTGAACCTGGCCTTCCAAGCCAGCAGGCTTTTCACCCCACAGGCCATTATGCAGCCCCAACACCCATGCCAGCCACGCAGAGCACCCTTTTTCCAGTCCAAGCTGATGGTCGTGCCCCCCACCAGAAGCCACGTCAGACCTCACTAGCTGACTTGGAGCAGAAGGTACCCACCAATTATGAGGTGATTGCCAGCCCTGCTGGAGCCATGTCTTCAGCCCCCTCTGAAACTAGCCACAGTGGTCCAGCAGTGAGCAGCAGCTATGAGCCGGGTAAAGCCCCTGAACATCCCCGGGGCAGTGACCGAAGCAGTGTGAGCCAGAGCCCAGCCTCTGCTTTTCCATCTGACTCCCACTACCCCGGTCTGGAGCAAAATGTTCCTCGAAACTATGTGACGATTGATGACGTCAGTGAGCTGACCAAGGACAACACCCCCGTGGCCTCGGATAGCCAACGACTGGAGCCTTTGTCACCGAGTGGAGTCGGTGGGCGGCCCGGGAAGGAACCTGGAGAACCAGCTGTCCTTGAGGGACCCACGCTGCCCTGCTGCTACGGCAGAAGTGAGGAAGACTCTGAGGAAGACTCATACGACCCCCGTGGGAAATCTGGTCATCACCGGAGCCTGGAGAGCAACGGCCGACCAGCCAGCACCCACTATTACAGTGACAGTGACTATAGACATGGGGCTCGAGCAGAGAAGTATGGTCCAGGGCCCATGGGTGGTCCCAGGCATCCCTCTAAGAGCCTGGCCCCAGCTGCCATCCCCTCAAGGCGCAGCAAGCACCGGAAGCAAGGCATGGAGCAAAAGATCTCCAAGTTCTCACCTATTGAGGAGGCCAAGGACGTGGAGTCAGACTTGGCCTCCTATCCCCCACCCACAGTCGGCAGCAGCCTGACCTCTCGGGGCAGAAAGTTCCAGGATGAAATCACCTATGGGCTCAAGAAGAATGTGTATGAACAGCAGAGATACTACGGGGTGTCCAGCCGGGACACAGCAGAGGAAGACGACCGCATGTATGGTAGTAGCAGCCGGTCCCGGGTGGCATCAGCATACAGTGGGGAAAAGCTGTCCAGCCATGATTTCAGTAGCCGGGGCAAAGGGTATGAACGGGACCGGGAGGCTGTGGAGCGACTTCAAAAGGCAGGCACCAAGCCCTCATCCCTGAGCATGGCCCACGGTCGGGCACGGCCCCCAATGAGGAGCCAGGCCTCTGAAGAAGAGAGCCCTGTCAGCCCCTTAGGACGGCCCCGCCCTGCAGGGGGCACTCTTCCTCCTGGGGAGAGCTGCCCACAGTTCTGCTCCAGCCACTCCATGCCTGATGTCCAGGAACATGTCAAGGATGGACCACGGGCCCACGCATATAAGCGTGAGGAGGGCTACCTTCTGGATGATTCCCACTGCGTGGTTTCTGACAGTGAAGGTAATGGCAGCTGGGGTGATTATTGCAAGTGCCCAGCACCTGGGGGTCTGCCTGCCTGTGGGACCCTGGGTCCCAAGATGTCCCAGCAGGGTCTGTCTTGGCATCTCTTCGGTGGGCCTTGCTGCAGGTGGCCCTTGCCTGATCTACCTGTGCCTTGATTCCTGGTTGTTGGAGGGTGGGGACCTAGTGACCTGCTTATGGCTGTGGTGTCCACTCTCTGGTTCCCTTGCATGGCTTCAGCTAGGTCTCCTCCATGGCTAGACAGGGGTTGATGGTGTTCTGTTTTTGGTCTCTGAAGCGTATCACCTGGGCCAGGAGGAGACAGACTGGTTTGATAAGCCCCGAGATGCCCGCTCCGATCGGTTCAGGCACCATGGGGGCCATGCGGTCTCCTCCTCCCAAAGACGAGGCCCTGCCAGGCACAGCTACCATGAGTACGATGAGCCCCCTGAGGAGGGCCTGTGGCCTCATGAGGAGGGTGGTCCAGGCCGCCATACCTCAGCCAAGGAACACCGGCACCACAGTGAACAAGGGAGGCACTCAAGCCGCCATGCTGGTGAGGAGCCAGGACGACGTGCTGCCAAACCACATGCTCGGGACATGGGTCGCCACGAGACCCGGCCTCACCCTCAGGCTAGCCCTGCCCCTGCCATGCAGAAGAAGGGTCAGCCTGGGTACCCCAGCCCTGCTGACTACTCACAGTCACCCCGTGCTCCGTCAGCATACCATCATGCCTCTGACAGCAAGAAGGGCTCCCGGCAGGCCCATTCTGGGCCTGCTGCACCGCAGCCAAAGCCAGAAGCCCAGTCACAGTCACAGGTGCAAGGTCGGCAGGCCGCTCCAGGACCACAGCCACCATCCTCCAGACAGATGCCCTCAGGCGCAGCAGCCCGCCAGCCACAGCCACCACAGCCACAGCCGCAGCAGCAGCAGCAGCAGCAGCAGCAGCAAGGTCTTGGGCAACAAGCTCCTCAGCAGGCTCCATCACAGGCTCGGCTGCAGCAACAGAGCCAGCCAACTACCCGGGGCTCAGTCCCTGCTGCCAGCCAGCCAGCAGGAAAACCTCAGCCAGGCCCCACCACAGCCCCAGGGCCCCAGCCAGCAGGACTGGTGAGTCAGTACTCCTGTGCACCAGACCCGGCCTCCCCTAGGGCAGATACAACAGTTGAAATTTGGGCATCTCTGTGGTTTCAGGGTTGGGGTGGGAGTGAACAATGGGTTCTGTGTTGCAGCCACGTGCAGAACAGGCAAGCAGTTCTAAACCGGCAGGCAAAGCACCCCAACAGGGGCGGGTTCCTCAGGCCCAGCCAACTCCAGGACCTGGACCTGCAGGTGAGCTATGCCCAGAAAGCTCGGACAAATCTTTCCCTATGCCATCTGCACCTCACCTCCCCACTGTGTGCATGTTCTCACTAACCCCCATCATAAGTACTGAGTAGACTGCAGGCCTCCTACCAGAAAATGAGCCTGGGCCAATGAGGGCCCGGGGAACTCTATGTCAGAAGGCACTGGTGAATAAGGGCCAGAACCTCCTTTTGGCTATTTATTTGTTTGCTTTTTGTTTTTTGAGATAGGGTCTTCCTAGGTACCCTTGGATGGCCTGGAACTCACTATGACTGGCCCAGAATTCACTGTGTAGACCAGGCTGGCCTTAAACTCACAGAGATCCACCTGCCTCTGACTATAGAGTGCTGGGACTAAAGGTGTGCGCCACCATGTCCAGCTGAGGCACAGGTTCTTCTTCCCTCCTTCCCTCTACTCCCTAGTCTTTCTCCCCCCTTTAACGGTCACCAGTCTTGTTTATTTCCTGCTTGCTCCCAGCCTTTCTCTTGTTCTCATCTCCCTGTTTTTATTCCTCCAGCCTCCACCTTCTTCTATCTTTACCTATGTTCAGGTTCCCTCTTCTTTTTTTTTTTTTTTTGGTTTTTCGAGACAGGGTTTCTCTGAATATCTTTGGCTGTCCTGGACTCACTTTGTAGACCAGGCTGGCCTCGAACTCACAAAGATCCGCCTGCCTCTGCCTCCCAAGTGCTGGGATTAAAGGCGTGCGCCACCACCGCCCGGCAGGTTCCCTCTTCTTATACCTCAAACAACCAACCATAGTGTTGTTCATGATGATGTTTTCTTTCCTATAGGGGTGAAGCCTGGAGCGAGGCCTGGGGGGACCCCAGTTGCTCCTGCTGGTCAGCCAGGGGCAGATGGAGAGAGTGTATTCTCTAAGATCCTCCCCGGTGGGGCAGCAGAGCAAGCTGGAAAGCTGACAGAAGGTATGTACTCCCGGGGGTCAGGTCCATGCCGGGTGGGTGCTTCTCTGGTGGACGTTGGGGACATCGATGATTTTGGCTCCGGTTACCAGGACACAGACCACCTGCTGGTACCCAGTGCTTTCTAGGTAGTCCTTGCCCCTTGGGCCTTCCCACAACCAATGGCCCTAACTAGGAGGTGTCTGGTCCAGTTACTGATGTCTCTCTGTTTTCTGTGTCACAGCTGTCTCTGCTTTTGGCAAAAAATTTTCCTCATTCTGGTGAATGTGTCCAGAAGGGTGAGTACCTCTACCTGTTATGTTGGGAAGGGCCTGAGTTACTAGTGGCCAGGGAAGTTCTCTGGGAAGAGTCTGGTCTTCAGTGGATGGCACGGCAAGAGCTACAGCGTACTCTCCTGGGTGTGTGAAAGAAAGAGGAAGAACAAGGACACTGCACAGAACCTAGGATGTGGGACCAGCTCACTAGAGGTTCCCAGCAGAAGGAAGTCAGGGCTAATGTCCCTTTGCCTTTCAAACCACCCTAGTCCTCCTGCCGTGCTCTCAAAGTGATGGGAATCTTGGGTTATGTGAAGGGGGACAAAGCTGTGGCAATTCACTGCCCTTCCTCTGTAATGCTCTGTAGGCTCCTGAAGACATGAAGAAAGATGGTCTCATTGCTGTGGAAAAATCTCTGGAGTCAAAGGCCTGGGCGCAGCTCTGGACTCTGCGTATAACAGTGAGTGTCAGGACCAGGTTAAGATAAACCAGACATGTGGGTGATGGCCCTGTTCCTGAAAGTATGAACTAAAAAGGACCTGTATGCTTCTTTCAGCTGGGATGAGCCTAGCAGCCCCTCTTAGAGGCAGTGTGCTGGCTGCCATGATGGTAATGTTAGAAGAGTTAGCTATCCTTGGGAAAGGGGCCAATGAAGCCAATTGTCCCTGACAATGTCAGGTCTGTATTCTGGACACTGATTCAAGTCACCCTGGAGGGCAGAACAGACCATGGCTCATATTGCTGACACTGATGCTGGTGCTGGTGTCTCCAAACCCAGAAGAACTTAGCAGCTTTTGGCATGAAGTCCAGACACTCTTGGATTCATGGGTTGTGCTTGTGTGGCTCCCGAAGTCAAAGGGTGAAATGGGGCGAGAGGTAAACACAAAAGGAACACAGAGGAAAAGTGTCAGTGGTCAGCTAGAGCACAGGCAGGCTCAGGGTAGGGGTCCTCTCTACCAAGACTGAAGATGGGATACCCTCTCTTGGAGCCTGCCCTGGTCCTGATCTTGGTCCTGCCTCTGTGGACAGAAGAGGAATTGCCTCATCCAGAAACAGGGAGAGTAGCCTAGTGGTTGGAGCTGCTCCTTGCACAGCCAGGAATTACCTAGTATGCCATCTCCCTGAGGTCTCTCATCTGGTCCTTCTTCTATTCTAGAGTTAAGAATATAGAGATAGATGGGCAGGCATGGTGGGGCCAGTAGTCAGTCAGCAGGTCACTTTAAGGGAGGCTGGCAGCAGTGAGAGCTATTACTTAGATCAGCCTGCTCATGGGGGAGAAGAAGCTGTGTTTGGGTGCCAAGGACTGCCAGTCTTTTCAGGAGCATGGAGGCACTGAAAAGGTTCCATCTCTCATTCATTTATCCAACAAATGCTTGTCAAGCCCCAGACATGTGCCAAACCCTGTTTTAGACATTGGGGACCCAATACGAATAAAAACCAAGTTCCTGTCCTTTCAGGTCAGTAGTCCATTAGGGCAACAAAGAATAAATGTGTCTCAAAATTAAAATCTAGCCATTCATGGTAACATACATCTTTGATCCCAGCACCCTGAGGCAGAGGCAGGCAGATCTCTGTCAATTTGAAGCCAGCCTGGTCTACAGAGCAAGTTCCAGGACCGCCAGGGATACACAGAGAAACACTGCCTTAAAAAAAAAAACAAAAAACTCCCCCAAAAAGTAAGTAAATAAATAAAAGAATTAAAAATCATTTGAAGCCAGGTGTGGTGGTGCACACCTGTAATCCCAGCACTTGGGAGGCAGAAGCAGGCAGATCTCTGTGAGTTCAAGGCTAAACTGGTCTACAGAGTGAGTTGTGAGTTCCAGGACAGCCAGGGCCCTGTTACACAGAGAAACCCTGTCTCAAAAAACAAAAAAAACCAAAAAAAAACCCAAAATCATTTGAAAGGAATTTCTGAAGGTAGCAAGTGTTGTGCAACAAGGTATCTGAAGCAGTCAGAGCTGCCTGAGAGAAAGTCAGAGCTGAAGGTATGTGAAGGCCCAGTGTCAGTAGAGCTTCTGATACTGAGAAGTTGGCTTCAGGGACAGGCAGAGATGAGTACAACTAAGCCATAGCAGAGGGGAGTAATAGCAGGAGTCATTTTGGGCACTGTGTACCAACATAAAGAGCTTCGACTTTCTGCTAGCAACAGGAACCACAGTGCTGCCATCGCCTCCCTGCCTTTACTGTAGGGTAGTGGACACCCCTCCACCTTCCCTCTCAGCTGGACATTTTCTTGGCATTCCCTAGAACAAACATCAAATCTCAAGTGGTTCTCAGGGAGGTGGGGAAGGACAGCCCATGGCCCAGGTCCAGGGCAACACCAAACCTGGGTTTGGGGCCAGAGAACTACGAAGAAGGAAAAGGCACCATACGTGGGCTTTGTTCCATGTCCTGCCACACTGTGGCCAGGCTACTGAGACCAAGACTTTGTAGTTAAGATCTCTCCCTGGTTCCAGCACTGGGCCAGTCATTGGGCTAAGTGCTCAAACCTGCTCTATGTGACCGTCTCCTGGTATCTTTCACGTCCGTTGCAGAGAGCTGGGAGATGTTTGTCTTTAGAAACAAAACCCCATTTCCCTCATTCTTCCTGTTTGTTTTTGGTTGTTTGAGACTGGGTCTCGTTTGTAGGACTAGCTGGTCTGTAACTCAAGATATACAGGTCAAGCTGACTGTGAACTTTTAGTGACTCTCCTGCCTCCATTGTTCAAGACTAGGGTTATGGCAGTGCACTGTCATACCTGGTTTTGTTGAACCCGCGAGGGGGCTCCCTGAAACCTGACTCCCAGAGACCACCAAAGTCCCAGATTCGTTGCAATATACAAGAGGTTTATTTAGGCCGATGTGCTGGGGTTCTACTACCTCCGTAGAGGAGTGAACACTGTAAAATGGTTTTCAGGCCCTTTAAGTACACAAGCAGCTACAAAAAAGATGGGGGCACAAAGGAGCAGCTTTTTTTTAGCTGCAGGTGGGGATTAAGGAACAAAGAGTATGTTAAGTTAGGTGGTGACGCAAGTGGGGAGTGAAAATGAGAGATCAGAGGGGAGTGAAAACAAACCAGCCAGCTATACAAGTTTTGATATTTTTAAGGACTGAGTTCTGTGGAATGTCTCCTGAAGAAGTGAGGTCAGGGTCTAAAGAAGGAGGAGAAGGCCTTGTATTCATTAATTTTTACAGTCTTACAGTTTCCTACACTCTCAAGAAAAAGAAAAAAGAAACCTTTCTTACAAAATAAATGTCCAGGGCCAGCAAGACAGCTCAATGGGCAAAGTTGCTTGCTGCCAAAGCCTGGCAGCCTGAGTTTGAATCCCAGAATACACATGGTGGAAGGAGAGAAGACACTCCTGCAGGCTACCCTCCGACCTCCACATGCAGGCATGTGCACACACAAACAAACATAGAAGAGAAAAGAAATATTGAGTTGGATGTGGCACATGCCTGTGTTTCCCAGCTACTCAATAGGCTGAGGCAGGAGAATCATTCTAGTGTCACCTTGGCCAATATGAGATTGTTGTCTCAAATGGGAAAGAAGGAAAGTCTTTTCCTGGAGATCCGATTCTTCTTTCTTCGAATCCTTCTTTCAGTGATATTTAACTTGCACAGATACTTGAACCTCTAGGTGAAGAGGAACCTGGCCATTGCACATGGCAATGTCTGAGAGCAATGTGAGGAGTGTGGCAAAAAAAAAAAAAAAAAATAAAATATATATATATATATATATATATATATATACACGATATATATACCCATCCTTCTTTATTTCCTCCCCTCCTTCTCTTTTCAAAGCATCTACAATCCCTTGGCCCAAAGATCCACACCAGGTGGGCCACAGCAGGCAGGCCTCGGGATGCAGCAGAGCATCGTGGGATGTTTTCTAACAGCAGCTACATAGGTGAAGCATCTGCTGGACCAATGGGACCATTGGCTTTGGGGGACCTTTCATGTCTTTCCAGAGACCCTGCCTTCCTCAGGCCAGCCATCCTTGGGAGAGAGGAGCCCTCTCCAGCACACTGTTGCTGCTGTGGCTGTCTGCTGCTCTTCCCACAGCCTCCTGTGGCCTGGCTAGCCAGGCTTCCAATGCGTTATACACAGAGTTTGGGTGCATACTGCCTTCCCTCTAAGATGCCAGAAGTTTTTTCCACAGCCTTGGAGAGGGGCTTTGACTGAGGGCTGGGGGCCCTGGGCTCTGATTCCTTCACATTCCAGCTGACCCAGATCCCTCTGAGGCCATAAGGCCTTGCCCTCTTCACCCTGTCCTCTGGGTGGCTCCTGGGCAGACCTCCACATGGCCAGCATGGGTTTGGGAGAACTTTACAAACACTAGGACCTAACACTGTCTCTTTGCTGAAATAAGAGGCCATAGCACCGAGAAGCAGCGTGGGCACTGGCTGAGGCTTCTTCCAGCCTGTGGATGGCAGCGTGACTAGGCATGTCTGCCATCATCTTAAAGCCATCCCCCCAGCCATTGTGAACATCCCAGCAGCACCGCCATTGTCTCGACCAGCCAGCCCCTCGGCTCCTCGTCTGAATACTTGGGGATTTCTTTTGATTTTAAGAACAGCCTTAATCATTCCAGTTTGATTTACATGTATACCTCATGAACATTATTTTTGTTTAATTTTTCTTTCCCTCCCTTTCTTTTCTTTGCTTTTATCCCTTTGTCTCTCCTTCCACCACCTTGTGACTGATGGTTTGGTTTCCTCTCTGCTCTGCCCCTGCTCAGCACAGGGAGAAATGTTGATTTAGAAGCAATAGCGGGCAGAGGTCACCAAGAGCACAAACCCAGGGCGAGGTCTAGGGAGGCCCCTCAGCCCGCCTGTTTACTGTGCAATCCTAGTCCTTCCTAAGCCATCAGTAGTGGGTGTGCTCAGGGCAGAGGAGGCCGGACTTCTGTGCCAGCCAAGGGAAAGGCTCAGAGCCCTGTGGGGTAAGGGGAGTGTGACACTGTCCATTCACCTGGTGGACTGGGCTGCATGCTTTCCCAAAGCCTTCCCTTGGAGGCCTCCCTTCATCTCGGGCACAGCCACAAGTCTAATCTCTAATGTTCTATGCAATGAAATATAAACCCTCAAAGACAACTGTTAATATTTAATAAAGTCCATGTTACATATAAAGAGTTCATTACAAACATGCAGTTGAGAAACTGGGTAGATCTGCTCATATCACCACCCCAACCCAATCCTTGTTCTCACTTTTTGTGTGTATGTGTGAGACAGAAAGCAAGAGCATGCATGTGTATGCGCACGTGCGCATGCATGCATATGTATATGTGTGTGTGTGTGAGCGTGCGTGCGTGCGTGCGTGCGTGTGTGTGTGTGTGTGTGTGTGTGTGTGTGTGTATGTGTATGTGTGTAAACTCTTAAGTTCTGTGGCATGTTTGACCTGTGGCAGGACTCGCTGCTGCCAGGTGAGTCACCGCATGTCTCACAGTGGAACATGCATGGCTCGCAGCTTCTTTGCACGATTTCATTCATTTTAAATGCTTGACCCTCCTGCTTGGAGTTCTTTTTGCCGCCAAACCTCTCCTTTAGGAGCACTTCTCCTTGACTTCGGCACATGCTAGTAAAGACCTGCCAGAAGAGCCTGAGTATGCCAGGCCATGGGGCAGGCAGTGAGGCCCCTGTCCACCTTGCAGCTTTTCATCTGTCCACAATAGCAGATAAAAAGCAAACTTCAGAATAGACAGGTAGGAGCCCACACAGGATACATGTGTATGAACATTCTGTGGGTTTGCTGTAGAATTTCTACTTGTATAGAATTTTTCCCTCCTATCCCAGGCCTAAGCCAAAAGAATCCGGTCGTCTCTTCCCAGTGGGGCACTGCTCAAGGGCAAAGGTGGGCTACATCTGTGGAGAGGCAGGAGCCAAGGGACCCTGGTTGTCCCCCAGGACCCCTAGACCTCGACTGAACCTTCCCTATGCCTGAGCTTTGTGATTAGGAGCCTGAAGGGTCTAACCCAAGAGATCTGGAATGGAGCCAGGGGTCATAGGGTGCCCAGGAAGAGCTGGCTACCAGCTCTTTGGCTGAAAATGTCATCTAGAACAACCGTTCACAGTTAACAAATAACAGCTTTGAGCTGAGTTCAGAAGGTTTCTCAAAAGCAAACCTTACTGAAGAGCCTATGTAGCCCTCTCCACATCTGCCTAGAACCTGCCTCCTTCTCTGAAGCATCAGTATTGCACTGTTGTCAGCATCTCCCTCACTGGTCTAGGGGTATGGCAGACAGTAACTTCCTGGCCCCTTAAAGTCTGACCTGCCTCCAGAGAGCTCTGGTGTATACCATGCATTTCTCAGGGGCCCACATATCTCATGCTTTTTTACAAGGCCTACAAATCTTTTAGAGTGGGATCCTGTCCCATTTTGGGGGGCTGTGGATGGGACAATTCAAGCTGTGTTGGACTAAGACCTTGAGTTCCCAGGATTTGGCTTTCTTCGTGCTATGGACCATCTCAGAGATCAGACCTGGGCTATATGGGGCCATCTAAGCAAGGGCTGAAGAAGACTATCATCAAGGAACTCAAGCCACACAGGCCCAGGTCTGTACGGGATGTGCCCAGGATTTAGATACTTGGGATCGTGGCAGTAACCCTTTCCACTCATAGTCAAGGGATTGGACTAGGAGCTGAGAGCAGGCAGGATGTCCACAGGTCAACCTCTGGCAACCCCCCTAGGCTCTAAAGTATTAACTTAACAGCAAATTTCTTTTCTGGCCAAATTCTGAGTTTGACATTTCTGATATCTGCCACTCTATCCCTGGCTGTACCCACAGGTATGGCCTTTGTGACTATGGCTGCAATAGTCTTCTAGGTCATGGGTATTCTGGTCCTTGTGTTGATTCTGGGACTATGACAGCTGGAGGTTTGGGGATCAACATTTGCTGCTGTAGGACATGGAAAGCAACAGGCGCATCTCCAAATGGGTAAGAAGTCCTGGGTAGAGTCCAGACCTTCTCCATTTTCCCTTCTCAGTGTCATAAGCTAGGGTACCCTCCTCTGCATACCCAGGACCTCAACACACTCACATCATGGTGATAGTCCTCCTACCATCACCTTCCTACCATCACCTTCAGGGTCCACAATGAGAGAGCAGCAAAGGGCAGCAATTCTGGCCTGTATCTGGAGCCCATGGGGAGTTTTTCCAGGCAGGTCCTTTGCCATGAGAGTACAGTTCTGCCCTATTAGCCCTTTCTCCTCCCATGCTGTAAATATTTGTCATCATGGACTCCAACAGGGTCGGAGGGACAGATCTAATCAACTGAAACTCCTTGGAGATGCCATCTCTGTCTCCCTGGGTGCCAGCACCCTGCTACCATTTGTACCAGGTGGCATTGGAGAGCCATAGAAGTCGTGAGATACTGTATGTGTAAGCATGTGTACATGAGTGTGTGTGTGTGTATGTGTGTGTGTGTGTGTGCGTGTGTGCACAAGTCTCATTCAGCCTCTGGGGTCAGATCAGCTCCTCTCCTAGTGTGGTACCCTGGAGAGTAGTGGCCATCTACATTATTTCCTCTAGCTTCCATGTCTTGTTTTTGCTTTTTCTTCCCTCCTCTCCTCCCTTTCCTTCTCTCCTTCTTTATTTGAGGGGGAAGAGTGCTGTACAAAGTCAAACAAACAAGTTTACAGTTGTAAGTGCAATGACCCGAGTCCTCCATATGACCTTGTGAGTTGTGTGCCGTCCTTCTGTGCTATGTGAGAACTCGTGGTACTTCAGTGTCCCTTCCCTGTATTGTGACAAGGTATTTCTGTGGTATCAGAATAAAAGGACTTGATATAAACAACCTCCAGACTGTTCTTGGGATCATTTCTAACATGGGAATGTTTAGCCAAACAAGTAAATACTCAACAATATTCTCCATGGTTAAAGAAAAAAGTGAGACAGAGAAAAATTTCAGAAGTGTTGGCACAACTGGGGTTGAGTCCACGCCTAGCCATTTAAAAATGACCCCCCCAGGACGGTGCAAAGGTCAGTCCAGAGCCAATGTGGTTTCCATAGGGCTGTTTTCAGGATCCTGGTTTCAGGAGCTAGATGAGCAAGTGCTGCCCTCTGTTGCTCCCAGGGGAGCTTTACATCTGCCTGCCTCGTCCCAATCTCAGTTCTTCATGGCTGAGACAAGTAGTTCCCCATACAGTCAAGAATAACTTAATCCCAGCACTTGGGAGACAGAGGCAAGTGGGAGTCTGTGAGTTTGAGGCTAGGACTATATAGAGAACTAATGTGTGTGTGTGTGTGTGTGTGTGTGTGTGTGTGTGTGTGTGTGT
>CAJQZJ010003646.1:16059162-16081276 GCA_907164525.1 Lophiomys imhausi
CACACACACACACACACACACACACACACACACACACACACACACAAACCCTGTCTCAAAAAAAAAAAAAGAAGTAAACAGATTAAATAAAAAAGAATTTAAGCCGGGCGGTGGTGGCGCACGCCTTTAATCCCAGCCCTTGGGAGGCAGAGGCAGGCGGATCTTTGCGAGTTCGAGGCCAGCCTGGTCTACAAAGCGAGTCCAGGACAGCCAGAGCTGTTAAACAGAGAAACCCTGTCTCGAAAAACCAGAAAAAAAAAAAATAATTTCAATTTTGCCTCAGGTAAGAAGGAAAGCCCTCACTCAAGGGGACCCAAGGGCTGGTTTGAAAGACCAGCCCGAGCCGGGCGGTGGTGGCGCACGCCTTTAATCCCAACACTTGGGAGGCAGAGGTAGGCGGATCTTTGTGAGTTCGAGGCCAGCCTGGTCTACAAAGTGAGTCCAGGACAGCCAAGGATACACAGAGAAACCCTGTCTCGAAAAACCAAAAAAAAAAAAAAAAAGAAAGAAAGACCAGCCCGGCTGAAGCTGTATGGAGGAGGGGGAGATACCTACTGTTACTCAAACGCTTTTGCTTTCTGCTGTCACCTAAGTCAACTTAGTTCGGGTGGCGTGTGCAGGAGACTGTTTGCCTAGGCTCCTCTTTCCACAGCACGCTTCCCGCTCTTAGGTGAAGTCTGACCCCACCTCTGCTCTTGGGGTAGACTGAGACCCAATCCGCTCACGATCCGCCGCAATGAGCCACCGAGAAGGGCAGTTTAAGGGTGTGGAAACAGATAGCTTTCGGGGCAAGTCTGGTGATAGATAAGCCGGGGCAGCACCCTAAGAGCTCAGCAACGCCCTTTGCTCGGCTCCCGGGGGCGGCGTTTTCCCCTCCTATCTGCCTGGCTTGCAGTAGATGGGGAGAGACTCATAATCTAATCAGTCCCAGAGCCTAGAGATCCATGCGGGTGCCCCCGCCCCACAACATTACGGTTTCACCGACCGGCTAGTCTCAGTGTTCGGTTTCCACCCCGCCCACCCCTCACCCTTAAGACTCGAATGCTCAGAGCTCTCTCTCAGACTCGGCAGCTTTCAGTTCACAGTCGGGTCAGGAGTCAGGTCCTACTTCCTTCGGCTCCCGGACCTCGCCTATCCCCGAACACAAGCTCTGTATTCCGTTGCTACACTTCCGCCCTCTCTCTTCGGGAACCAACTGTTTCCCTTCTCTAAAGAGCCCAGGACTCGACTCACAGATTGTTCCTCCCACTTGCCCAGTCAGTCCTCGACTGAAAGAACGGCTCTTTCCCCTAGGTTTCAGCTCCTCCCCTCCGGCGGCTCCTTCCTAAGCCCCGCCTTTGTCCCATAAGGCCCCTCCCCCTGCCGGCCAGCCCGAGCTTATCCTAGGCCAAGACAGTCCCAGGTCGCCTCCGGGTGAAGCGGAAACTGGGGGCCGCCCTAGGCCCCGCCCTCGAAGCCTCACTTCCGTCCTTAGATGCTACGGAAGAGAAGGACTATGGAGCGTCAGGTGAGGGCTCGGCCCGTGGCCCCCGTGGCCTCCATAGCTCGGGCTGAACCTGACCCTGGTGTGTCCCCTGCGCAGGTGCTGCTGAGTGAGCCCCAGGAGGCGGCAGCGCTGTACCGGGGCCTTAGCCGCCAGCCTACGCTGAGCGCCGCCTGCCTGGGCCCAGAGGTCACCACTCAGTATGGGGGCCTCTATCGGACGGTGCACACTGGTGTGTAGACCGAGGGAACTGGGTGGCGACGGGCCGTGCACCCAGGTGGAGAGGTGGGGATTGTGGAAGGCTCGCTGCGTGACGGTACACACGGGTTCGGGGAGGAAATCCAGCCGTAGTTCCTGCGCACAGGTGTTTTGGGGACTCTGCTGGCCTTACTGGTTAGTAATGCCCGTAGTCGAAGGTGTGGGAGTAAAATTCAGACCTGGGTGCAAGGTGTGGACCTTGCAGGACTCTCCAGTCTGTACACATGCTGTCCGTAGTGGGCTCTCTCTAAGTGGCTGACAGCTCAGGCTCTGGAAGCCTAGGCTTCGGTTATGTCAAGAGAAGTGTTGTCCAGGCTTTATTCAGGGTGTCTGGACACAGCTTGGGAAAGGGTGGCCTTGATTGGTGGGCAGCGGTCCAAACTGGCCCAGACAAGTTGAGCAGCCTCATGTCTCCCTTGCAGAGTGGACTCAGAGGGACTTGGAGCGAATGGAGAACATCCGATTCTGCCGCCAGTACTTAGTGTTCCATGATGGAGACTCAGTGGTGTTTGCCGGGCCTGCAGGCAACAGTGTGGAGACCCGGGGGGAGTAAGTGTGAGAGAAGGACTTTGCAGACAAGATCACAGCCACCTGTCATGCCAGCCTTTCATAAATGTCCACTATGTGTCCTTAGGGCATAGAGCTCTATACCTACCCCCTTCAGGGACCATTTTGGGTAGCTTCAGGGAGGCAAAGAACCAGGTGACTGACTACTCCTTGAGAGCTTGTCTTTGGAGACATGGCCTGAGGAGTACTAGAAGCTTCTTCCAAACTAGGTCCTAGGTCCCTGGGAATCTGGAGAGAGTGAAGTCAGCAACCTAAGGATGAGACCAGGCCAGGTAGCTTGAGGCTGGAAGTGCTCCATGGGTTGGGATGGGGTCAGAGTCCCAAGAGTCTTATCTAGGAGTTAGCTGGGAGATAGGCTCCTGAGCTGCCTCCTCTGATCTTGCCACACCAGATTTCTAAATAAAGACATTAATAGGGGGCTGGAGAGATGGCCCAGCAATTAAGAGCACTGGCTGTTCTTCCAAAGGACCTGGGTTCAAATCCCAGCACCACATGTCAGTCCACAGCTGTCTGTAATTGCCAGGCATGGTTGCACACACCTTTAATCTCAGCACCCGGGAGGCAGAGGCAGACGGATCACTGTGAGTTCAAGGCCAGCCTGGTCTACAAAGTGAGTCCAGGACAGCCAGGGAAACACAGAGAAACCCTGTCTCAAAAAAAAAAAAAAAAAGACTTAATAATAAAGACATATAAAAAAAGGAAGGAAAGAGCAAGAGAGTCTCATCTTAGAGGTTGTGACCAGTAAAGGGGCAGCCCAAGGCTATTTGGGGGGGGGGGGGCTTGGCACAGTCCTGACCTGCAACCCCTGTTCTCAGGCTGCTGAGCAGAGAGTCTCCTTCAGGGTCCATGAAAGCTGTACTGCGCAAGGCTGGAGGCACAGTCCCGGGAGAGGAAAAACAGTTCTTGGAGGTGAGGCTGCAAGGAAGAGGTGGCCCACAATGGGTTCCTTAGCCCCACAGGTGAGGCTCTAGTGAGGGGCAGCAGCCTGATGCCCAGGTGTCCTCAGGTCTGGGAGAAGAATCGGAAGCTCAAGAGTTTCAACCTATCCGCACTGGAGAAACATGGCCCTGTTTATGAGGATGGTGAGGCACCCGGCTGGGAGGCAGGCAGGGTGGGGAGAAGGAGCAACTGTAGCTCTGGGCTCCCCCTAATCATCCCTCCCTGCATCCAGACTGCTTTGGCTGCCTTTCCTGGTCACACTCAGAGACACACTTGTTGTATGTGGCGGAGAAGAAGCGCCCCAAGGCTGAGTCCTTCTTTCAAACCAAAGCCTTGGACATCAGTTCCAGCGATGATGACATGGCCAGGCCGAAGAAGCCAGACCAAGCCATCAAGGTGCTTGTGGTGTGGCCAGGCCATGAAGGCCCTGCTGGGCAGCCCTGCAACTCGGTGTACCCCTGCACTGCACCTAGTAGATCTCTGAGGAGGCACCAGCTTCTTGGAGGCGGGGCAGGGTTCTGTAGATACTCTGGGCATCGAGTGTCCTCTGTTCTTAGGGGGATCAGTTTGTGTTTTACGAAGACTGGGGAGAAACCATGGTTTCCAAAAGCATCCCTGTGCTCTGCGTGCTGGATATCGAGAGTGGCAACATCTCAGTGCTTGAGGGCGTCCCTGAAAATGTGTCCCCTGGTCAGGTCAGCAGCAACTTGGCCTGTACCCCTCCTGTCATTACCTGCTTGAGCAATTACCTCTTCTACCTACCTTGTGGTCTTGTTTACAGGCTTTCTGGTCCCCTGGAGACACAGGTGTGGTATTTGTGGGCTGGTGGCATGAACCCTTCCGGCTAGGTATCCGTTTCTGTACCAATCGCAGGTGAGGAAGTGGGGCAGGGCAGAGGGCCATATAGCCCAGCTGACCATGGAGTTGAGTGTTTTTCTGACCCTTCCAGATCAGCTCTGTACTATGTGGACCTGAGCGGGGGAAAGTGTGGTAAGTGACTGGTGCCCACATGTCACACATTTCCTGACACATATTAGCCTTTCCCAGTCTATGTGATATTCATATTTCTGTGTGGCCTAGAACTACTCTCGGATGATTCCCTGGCTGTTTGTTCTCCTCGGCTGAGCCCAGACCAGTGTCGTATTGTCTACCTGCGGTACCCATCTCTAGTCCCTCATCATCAGTGTAGCCAGCTATGCCTGGTGAGCTGGAGGTGGATGTGGGTAGGAGGGTGCTTAGCTTCTTGCTGGGGGATGAGAGCTAAATGGCCAGCATCAGCTCCCCCTCGGGGCCTTCTCCCATCCTCAGCGTGTCAGTGGCCTGACCTTTCAAGGTAGGACCCGGAGGCTTGAGTACTCTCGGGGCTCACCACCTCAAGAGCATCCTCCAGCTATAGGGATGCCTGTCTCTTAGTTCTCATCTACAATAGTCAGGTTCTACAAGAAGCTAGGGTAGAGTAGGGGGTTAGACAGCCCCGGCCCCTGCCCAAGGAGAGCTCTGGTGGAAGTCCAAGGGACGTACCTATCTGAGACCTTTGGGCTTACCATAAAGGAAATACATTAGCCCCATCTCTCCCCAAGGTGATCCAAAGTTGTTACTGAAAGGGATAGATAACAGAGCTCTCTGCCCTGAGATCCATGCAATGGTGGGTTTGACCATTGTGTTCTCTTGCAGTATGACTGGTACACCAAGGTTACCTCAGTGGTGGTGGACATTGTACCTCGGCAGTTGGGAGGTGAGGGGCACCTGGCTGGGGAAATCAGTGGAGCCTCCTTTCTGGGTTCCTTTGGAGGACCCTCTCTCCTTGCTAGTACACCCTTGTGACCAGCCCCAGCAGAGATAGAAGATACTACTATGGGTGACAGCCTGATAGAAAGTTGTTGGCTAGACCAGTACTGAGATCAGAGTGCCCAAGTTGGCTTCAGCTATGTCTCAGAAAGTATACTAGTTTGGAATGTCACTATGCTTGAGAGGCACTGGGCCTGAGGGTTCTGTGTCACTCTGTATTCCACCCTACCCAGAAACTTTGTCCAGTCCAAGTCAGAAGGTCCTCTGGAAAGGTGGCGCTTGGCTCAGAGGCTCCTCTGTCAACATCTGGTGTTTACAGCTCTGCTTGCAATGCTAGGCCATCCCAAGGATGTGGGGATGAAAGTCTTGTTTTCTCAAGCCACCCAGAAAGGTTTAAGGTCTAGTGGGAAGGTCCAGTGGACAAAGTTTCAGGAATAAATATCGTGGGGTATAGGTCAGTGGTAAAGCATGTGGCTAGCATGTGCAAAACCCTGTATTTGATCCTTAGCACATGCCTTTAGTTTTCAAGGACACAATGGTAGGGACCGAGCCTGAACCTCGGCTCTGCCTATTAGCTGTATATCTTTGGGTAGTGTGCTGTCCTCCATGAGCTTCTGTTTCTTCATTCGTGTAAGGGATGGTTGTCCCCACCTTCTGAACAAGAGTATAGTGAGGGCAGAGTTTATAGAGGTCCTGTGCCAGGTGCGGCACTCAGCACTCTGGTGGACAAACACATGTTACCTTAATAAGGTTAAGGCACTTAGTGTTGCTAAACCCCAAAAGGGAACAACTCATAGGAAAGCATCCGAGTTTGCCTTAGAAGCTTGTCAACTCTGTCTCTTTGGGGCCTCAGAAGTCTTTCCCCTTTCCCCTTCACTTCCTGCTCAGTAAATCCTCATTGCCAGGGTACCCTCATGCTTGGGACTACTATTCTACCACAAGTTTCAGGGGCTCTGGGTGAATTCCCTAACATCATAGTCTTAACCCCCTAAACCCCCACTTTAGATGCAGCCCAAGCCTCTCTATCTTTGCAGAGAGCTTCTCTGGGATCTACTGTAGTCTTCTGCCTCTGGGATGCTGGTCAGCTGACAACCAGAGGGTGGTCTTTGACTCTGCACAGCGCAGTCGGCAAGTAAGAGCCCCGATTATGTTGAGAGGCAACTTCAACATTTTTTGATGATCGTCTGCCAAAGAGTCTAGGGCCTGGGGCAGAGAGTGTGTGTATGCCCCTAAAGAAATGCCTAGCCCCAAAGTTTTACTGACCCCTTGAGGCCTTTGCTACCCTCTGCAGACTTGCTTTTCCTTGAGGGGACCAGGTGCCTCACAGCAGAGCCCTGGGTCTGTTTGCCATTCAGAGGACCTGGAGCTGTCTCTGAGATGGGTGGGTCTCTTGAACACTTTGTAAGGGTAGTTGATGGAGCCTGGGTGATGAGTAAAGGTACCCTTAATGTACCATAGTCCTTTGGGTGTGATGTCATTTGTTTTCACATCCTCAAGTGGGGCTCAGTGGCACTCCTGTACCTTGCCTGGGTATACCCAGTACATTGTGAGGAAACTGAGATTTGAATCTAGATCCAGGCTACTCCCTGGTGCACAGAGTAGCCACCACCATAGACCAAAGTGTCCCTAAGATAGTAGAAAGGAAATAGGGACAGGCCCCATAGGGCTGTTGTATGTTGTGCTACTACAAGTGGTCTCCCCTCTGTTTAAGGACCTGTTTGCTGTGGACACCCAGACTGGCAGTGTTATCTCCCTGACAGCTGGTGAGCAGGACTTCTGAAGAAGGGTGATGACAGGGCGGGTGGATGGGCAGCCAGGTTAGGAGTGGATCCAGAGCTTGACATAGGGCAGCAGTGGTACTCATTCATTCTTACCTGTTGCTCAGCCTTTGCCAGCAGTGCCCTAAGGATCTAGCCAACACACCACCTCCTTTGCTCCCCCACCTCCACATGCCCCACAGCCCCACCCTATCCTAAAGGCCACAGACCTTTCTTGCCGAGTTATCATAGTCACCCACCTCCTTCCCAAACCCTGGAGAAAGCTTTCTTGGATTCTCTAGCTTTCCCACACTTACATTGTCTGCCTCTGAAATAGCCTTTGAGTTCTCTACCTGCCTTGACTATACATACACCTCCAGAAAGATGCTGTCTTGTTTGTTAGGGTTTCTTTTGCTGTGAAAAGATACCATGACCAAGGCAACTTTTTGTTTTTTGTTTTGTTTGTTTTTTGAGACAGGGTTTCTCTGTGTATCTCTGGCTGTTCTGGACTCAGTTTGTAGATCAGGCTGGCTTTGAACTCACAGAGATCCACCTGCCTCTGCCTCCTGAGTGCTGGGATTAAAGGCGTGCACCACCATGCCTATGCCTAGGCAACTCTTAATAAGGAAAACATTTCATTGGGGCTGGCTTACAGTTTCGGAGTTTTAGTCCATTATCATCATAGTAGGAAGCACGGCAATGTGCCGGCAGACATGGTGCTGGAGGAGATGAGAGTTCTTCATCTTGATTGGGAGAAAGCAGAAAGACAGAATGACAGTGGGACTGGCGTGATCTTCTGAAACCTCAAAGCCCACCCCCATTGACACACTTCCTCTAACTAGGCCATACCTACTCCAACAAGGCCACATTCCTAATAATGAGCCTTTGGGCCATTTTTATTCAAACCACTACAGATGCCAAAGTTTTGTTCTAATTCTACACCTCTGTTCTAGAACATAACTCATTACTAGAGTGTTTGCCTAGCATACACAAGGCCTAATGCACATGAATAAATAAACTTTCGGCCCTTTCCCCCTACCCAGTTTTTTGGGTGAGGATGCCATCCTTTTTACACTGCAGTCATTGGGGTAGGTAGAGTACCTTGGTAGCTTTCTGTGTTCCTAGGTCTGGCAGTTCCTGAGCACAGCCAGTGTCTGTCAGATAAACAAGGGATTGAACAGGAGGCTTACCCAGGACATGGACAGTTAGGCATTTGTAAGAGGTTGAAGGTAGAAAAGTGGCTCCTGCCAGGCACTTACTCCCATCTGCTTCCTCTAGTGGGGTCAGGTGGAAGCTGGAAGCTGCTTACAATCGACCAAGACCTTATGGTGGCCCAGTTCTCCATGCCCAATTTGCCCCCAAGCCTGGTGAGTATTGGTGGGTCTCAGGCTAGGAATTAGAAGCTTCCATGCCATAGAGCTGGGCCCAAAGACCATGATTGGGCCACATGTAAAACAGAGCTTTGGATCCAGTTTAGTATTATGGTTTACTGGGCTTGGCACTCATAAAGGAACTAGGGGCTAGCTTTGCACCATCCTGAACATTGTGCTATAGAAGTGCTCAGTCCTGTGTTATTAGAGTATAGGAAGACAGAAAAATCTAGAAGCCTCTGGGCATGGTGGCACACACCTTTAATCCCAGTATTCAGGAGGCATAGGCTGGTAGATCCTTTGTGAGTTTGAGGCCAGCTTGGTCTACAAACTGAGTCTAGCACAGCCAGGGCTCTGTTACACAGAGAATCCATGTCTCAAAAAACCAACAACAAACAAACAAAACTAGAAGCCAAAAAATGCAGTAGTGGTGGGGATGGTTTGTGTGCAGAAGTATGTTGGCATATACCACTCTTGAGAATTCATGCTGTGCCTCTTAGAGGTAGGTTCCTGATGCTGGCCACCTGTGACACTTTCCTTCCCCTTTGCAGAAAGTTGGGTTCCTGCCTCCTGCTGGGAAGGAGCAGTCAGTGTCGTGGGTGTCCCTGGAGGAGGCTGAACCCATTTCTGACATTCATTGGGGCATCCGTGTGCTACACCCACCTCGAGACCAAGAGAATGTACAGTATGGTGAGCTGGCCAGCAGCGTACGGACACCTCCTCCCAGATCCCTGGCACACCGCATTGTGCTGGCCCTTCCTAGCTCACATTGCAGAGTTTCTAGGAGTTCCTCTAAAAAGTTTTCTGTTCTTATGGTCATGGGGAGTAGCATTCAGAGATCTGAGTACCTGCTGTTGTTATCAGCACCAGGTCCTGCCAGGGCATTTCATCTGTGGTGAGAAAGGCCCTGTAAGGCCACACATAAGACATGTGACTACATCAGAATGCTGTCCTTTCAGACATCAGGGTTCTCTGACTAGGCAGAAAGAGCACAACCTTTAGGAGTCTGTGTGTCATGGTGTGAACTACCTTAGCCAGGCCTCAGTTTTACTTGATCAGACTCGTGCTGAAGTTACAGATAGGGCTTTGGCTGGAGAAGGCCTTGTGAAGTAGGACTGGTCTTGCTGACTCCTGCCATGTCCCTGCAGCTGACCTTGACTTTGAAGCGATCCTTTTGCAGCCCAGCAACCCTCCAGATAAGACCCAGGTGCCCATGGTGGTCATGCCCCATGGTAGGTATCTACTTTATAGCCCTTGCCTTCCTACCACCTCTCCTAGCTGGCCCTTTCATCCTCTGCTTCCGGCCTACAGGGGGACCCCATTCATCCTTTGTCACTGCCTGGATGCTATTCCCAGCCATGCTTTGCAAGATGGGCTTTGCAGTGCTGCTGGGTAAGTAAGAAAGGACCTACAATTCCATTTGGGTTCACTGAACTGATTAGGTGCCTTTGGATTGTATATGCCCCATGACTGGGTAGTCACTCTAGTCATTAGGCTTTTCTATAGTTTGGTTATTTTCTTTAGAAACCACTACTAGGGATGGGCAGTGGCGGCATACTGCTTTAGTCCCGCACTTGGGAGGCAGAGGCAGGTGGAGCTTTGAGTTCAAGGTCAGCCTGGTCTACAAAGCAAGTTTCAGGACAGCTAGGGCTGCACAGAGAAACCCTGTCTTGAAAAAAAACAAAAAAAGAAACTACTATGAGAAACCTGACCCAGCCTCTGGCTTCATAACCTGGTAATCGTGTGGACTAACTTGAAGCTTCCATGGAAAGGATGCTGTGGTCTCTGGGTAGCAGCCTCATATCTTGGCTACTTACTCCA
The DNA here is from genome assembly GCA_907164525.1 of Lophiomys imhausi. Lineage (NCBI taxonomy): Eukaryota > Metazoa > Chordata > Mammalia > Rodentia > Muridae > Lophiomys > Lophiomys imhausi. The sequence goes on from CAJQZJ010003646.1 coordinate 16,069,146, forward strand.
GACAGCCTGTGGGGCAACTGGTCCTAGGGCCTACTTCACAGATATATGAAATGGGGTCAAGCACTGAGAATATTGCCTGACTGTCTTTTCTCCCACCTTTAGTGAACTATCGTGGCTCCACTGGCTTTGGCCAAGACAGCATCCTTTCTCTCCCAGGCAATGTGGGCCACCAGGATGTGAAGGATGTTCAGGTAGCAGGGCACTGGGGCTCCTGGACAAGGAGGGTGGGTGTATGGCTCTGTTAAGCTGGCAGTGAGCTCACTGAAGCATGCTCTGCCCATTCTTTAGTTTGCAGTGGAACAGGTGCTCCAGGAGGAACGCTTTGATGCAAGACGTGTGGCCCTCATGGGTGGTTCCCATGGTGGATTCCTCTCCTGCCACCTGATTGGTCAGTACCCAGAGACCTACAGTGCCTGTATAGCCCGGAACCCTGTGATCAACATTGCCTCTATGATGGGCTCCACTGACATCCCTGACTGGTGAGTGTGCATCAAAGGTCCCTGCCCTTCCTTCCACCCCATGTTCCCATGGAGATCCTGCAGTCTGCATCTTGTGGTCTTTTACAGGTGTGTGGTGGAGGCTGGCTTCCCTTATAGCACTGACTGCCTTCCAGACCTGAATATGTGGGAGGAGATGCTGGAGAAGTCACCCATCAAGTATATCCCTCAGGTACCCAGGCATCCTTGTGTGTGCCCCCCATCCCTCGAGAACCTAGGGCTCTGCTCAACACCACTCCTTGCCTCCCATCCACTTAGGTAAAGACACCAGTGTTGCTGATGCTGGGCCAGGAAGACCGGCGTGTACCCTTCAAGCAGGGCATGGAGTATTACCGTGCCCTGAAGGCCCGGAATGTACCTGTTCGGTGAGTGTCACAGGATAGTCCTGGCAGTTGGCGGCAGGTAAGCAGGACAGGAACCAACCAACCTGTTGCTGCTCATACAGGCTCCTGCTCTATCCCAAAAGCACCCACGCGCTATCAGAGGTGGAGGTGGAGTCAGACAGCTTCATGAACACTGTGCTTTGGCTGCACACACACTTGGGCAGTTGAAGCCCTGTCATTCTCCGTGAGCTGCTCAGTCTGTCTTGCACTTTGCTCTTGGTAAGCTCTAGGATCTGGCAGAACAGCCAAGAGGCTTCCTGGGCTCTGGACTCTGAAAGAGTGGGCAAAGGAATGTGGACTACGAAGTCATAATAAACGAGGACACAGAGCCTGGTTTGTGCTGGCACTTTGTACCAAGCCATCCCCAACCCTAGACCCCACCATGGGGTTCAGAAGCCCCAGGTCTTGGGCTTGATATCCACAGTGGATTCATCTCTGTCATCTGTCAGAGAGGAGCCATGAGAGACTTGACCCCTGCCCTTTCAGGCCAGATGGGACTGTAGCAGAAACGGCTATGTTGATCTGCACCAGTCCCATCTGCTGGAAATTGCCCTGCACTAGTCTTGCATTCACAGGACTGCCTTTGGGAGATGAGGGACACCTGCCTGTCCACAGCATACACACTTTGAAGTTGTTCCAGAATCCGAACACCCACCCAAAAAGTGTACTGTCTTAAATCTCACAGCCTCCTGCAAGGTGTCACCAACTCATTCCCTAGAATCACAGACTAAGTAAGAAGCATTGCACACAGACAGACACAGAGAGAAGGTTGCTTTATGTTTGATAAGAAGTCTTGTCATCTGTAAGGGATCAAAAGCCGGCCTACTCCAGCTTCATGACCTTGTTAATCCAGTCCACAAACACAGATACACGTGTGAAGACAGCTGGCCAGTGGGGCCGAGCACATACTCTGTTTGGAATTATAAGTCCCTGTAGGACCCAGCAGTCATGGGTATAGCAGGCAAGTGGGCCCCCGTAGTCACCCTGGCAGGTAGGAGAACTGGTGAAGGCTCTGGATCTTAGCAGTGACTAGCCCCCCCTTCACACTCTGCCCCCCTCGTAATCAAGTAATACAGTTCCAGTTCCCAGCCCTCCCCCACCTGGCCTGGGAGCTCTACCACTGACCTCACAAGCCCCTGTAGGGACCAGCAATCCCTCCGTGCATATCTCACTCTCTTGTACGTGTCCTCGGTGCTTTATATTACATTCCTGGTTGGAGATGATGTTCATCGAGGCCACATGAAGGACCGTGTTATTGCTTGTACCTTGAACAAGGTTCAAGAGATTAAGAAGACCCTTGAGCCAAAACCCATGCTGCATTCCTGGCCTGTAACAACCCATGTCTATGCACTGTGCTCCTACCTTTGGATTCACCCCAGCCTGCAATCTCACACTCGGTCCCTGGAGGCACCACATACTGCTCAGGAGGCAGGCAAATCCGGGCCACGTGATGGTTCAGGGTCACGGGTCTTTAGCGGGAACGAGGGGATTCAGGACCTATAATCCCAAGGCCAGCCCCGCCTCATGCTCTCTCAACTTGCCCACATACCTCTCCAGCTTGAGCAGAGCAAGTTGGGAGCCTGCAGGTCCGCACACTGTCTTGGTCACTGGGACCCTCTGCAGGTTTGCCTCTCCAGGCTGTAGGTTCTGGTTGATCGTACCCAGCCATACCTCATAGCCTGTGAGAGGTTCATGGCTGCGAGAAAGAGACTGCGAGATCATTCTTGATTCCTAGTCCCACTTTGGTTGGCTTGCCTAAGGAAAGTGGCTGGGGTGGTGGGGACACTGGCAGGGAGAGAGAGGATGAAGGTAAGCTGGGAGACCCGGTTCCTAAGCCCAAGGGAGGCTCACCATGACCAGACGCATTGCCGGGCAGTCAGTACCCACTGCTCCTTCACTAGGGAACCCCCACAGAAATGCTGGCCCTGTCTAGAGTAAAGATTAGGAGGAGCAACCGTGAGTCCAGGGACACATGCTAAACCTGTCACTTTTGGCAAGGACCTCTGTGCAGGGCCAAGTATCCATCCTCCATTGGATGGATCAACCATAGCCCACAGCCTCAGCTCTTTCCTTGAGATAAGCATTTAGGCCTCACCTGTTACGCAAGCTGACCGTCCATGGTGAGTTCCCAGGATGGCCCCCTACCACACGAAGTTTATTGCTCTTGTCAACCCTCTTGCCACACTTTTCAAACTGCACCTGGTCTGGGGGATGAGGTGGGACCAAAACCTTCAGTGAGGGTCAGGGTCAAAGAGGCCGCACATACAAATGGCCCAAGCCCGTACCTGGAGGGTCCAGGATAGATGGTGGCTGGTCATCATCTGCAAGACCAAGTTCATGCAAGTTGAGGGAACCAGTCTATGGCGCTGAGGTCTGAAACCCAGCCAAGGGGAACCATTCAGCACTCACCACAGCGTCGCAGAGCACAGTAGTCAAATAGGGTCGCTGGGTCCAAAGTGTAACACCAGGGCCCATGGCTATCCCCATCTGGGTTGCGGCAGAAGTTTGCCTCCAGTCCTGCCTGCGGTGCTGAGGTGGGTGTGAATCTAGACGTGGGGGCGGGGCGCATGGCAGGCCAGTCAGACCCTCTTCAGGCTCACAAGAAGTCAAGGCATTTTGCCCTAGAGTTAAGGCCCAGTCTGGGTGTGTGCACACACTCACTGCGGCTTATGTGGTGTCTCTGAGGACCAGTGCTGGCACTGAGCGCCCTTGCGGGTCTTGCTGACTGAACCGCGATACTGTTCACCTGAGCCGTGGTAGCAGCCTGTGGTGGGCAGGCAAGAGCGGTGGTCAGCCCCGGGTGGATTTCTGATTCCTGCCCCGGCTCTGTACCCCGTGCTCCAGCCTTACCCTCTGGCACCACTTCCTCCGTGCAGCGTGGGATCTGGTAGCAGAAGGCCACACGCATACCACGTCGAGATGTGAAGCACCAAGGCGCCTCGGAGCCATCAGGATTCCGGCAGAAATTCTCCCGAAGGTCCCTGAGCAGGCACTTCCCTTACTGCGGGGGGATCCCACCTAGCCCGCCAGCCAACCCGCAGCAGGCTGGAACTAACCTCTGGCTCCGCCCCCGGGTCCCACCTTCCCATAAGCTCCGCCTCCACCCACAGGCGCACTCTCCCTGCTGCGGGATGTCACCTCACTTGCAAGCATATTTCTCCGGCAGGAAGCGGTGCTGGTGCGGGCTCTGTGCGTCCCACCGCTGGCAGGGCACACCCGCAGAGGTGGTGTTGGTTGTGCCTCGATAGTCTTCACCTTTCCCGCGGAAGCAGTTAAAAGCCTTGCCCTTATTGCTCCGGTGTGACTTGGATCCTTTGATGATTGGTGGCAGCTTGGGTCCTGCCGGAAAGCTAGACTTGGAGCTGCGGCTGCGCTTGCCTGTCTACGGTCTTGCAGGCTTTGCTTTCTACTCACACCTAACTTCTCTAGTGCCTCCCCGAATTGAGGCACGCCTGCCAGTTTTTGCCAAGTTCCTTCCTAGGCCCCCTGTTCCTGCAGCCTACCGCAACTGGGAAGGTCGCAAAATTCTCGTTCGATATTCGGGTCTGTGGTGTAGCACCAGGGCCGCTCAGATGCATCCGGATTACGGCAATAGTTATCTTTCAGAGCTTTGTCGAGGAACCTAGAGGCAGTAACAAGGCTCTGGGACACAGGCCCCGCCCCAGTAAGGCCGAGCCCCACCCTCAGCATAAGGATTCTACCTACGTACTTTTCAGGCTGGAAAGGGTGCGAGTGAGGATGCTGCAGGTCCCAGCGTTGACACTCGCGCCCCGATTCTGTAACGTCTACCTCGCCACGGTAATCCTCGCCGTTGCACCAAACACAAGCAGCTGGAAATATAGGGTCAGTGCGTTTCTAGGTGAGAGCAGGCCTGTCCCTCCCTCCTTAGGTTTGACCCCAGCTGCTTACCCTCCCTGCAAGATTTGATGCCACAGCTCTGGAAACGCACTCTGCGGTCTGTTGTGTAGCACCAGGGACCTCTGGGGTCCCCATCAGGATTCCGACAGAAGTTCTCTTCCAGCCCATTCTTTGGTGTGGGCCTATACCTGTAGGCAGAGAGCCTTACTCCAGTGCATCCCGGGGAAATTTTGCTTCAGGCCTAGTGACAAGGTGTCTGTCTCACTTGTGGTCATTGGGGAATCTGCGGCTCCAGGCTTGGCAGGGCAGGCCATCAGTTGTCCTGGCCACAGTGCCCCGGTAGCTGACCCCATTGTTCATAATGCAGGTTCGTACGTAGTCTGGAAGCAAGAGAGGAAAGGTCAACAGAGACCCAGGCTTCATGCCCCCGGTACTCACCTTGTTTCTTCTCACTACCACTTGCCTTTCTTCTGGAAGAGATCACACAGACTTGAATGGTGTAGCCGCGTGTGTGCTGAGTGCTGGGTCCATGGCAGCAGCTGGCAGCCATGGCTACTCACATTGTAGTGAAAGGCTCTGGGGAGCAGAGACAAGGTTAACTGGCAACCTAGATTCTCATACCCTCAGCCATAGCTGGGCTGCTTAGCCACTCACCGGCAGTCCAGAAGGGGCCCACAGCGTCTAGCACACTCCTCAGCATCTGCCACATCCTCCTGCCACCTCCCTGGCACCACTGTATGTAACAGGTTCTTTAACTCTGTGCCCCGGAGCAGCTGGAAGTCATTCAATGGTGAGCGCTGCCCTGTGGGATGGGTACGGGAAAATGATTGTGCATATCAGCACATGTATTCTAACACATCCTCTGATTTGTTTATTTAGGGAATCAAATACAAAGTCCTTGGGGTGGACCTTGGGTGCATTTTCAAGGGCCAACTTAATCCCCCACACCCACTGAGCTGGAGAGGCAGGCCCAGGCACAGCAAACATCACTAGTTTGTTAGCAGGCCTGCCACTGGGCTCAGGTCTAATACATCCACTCCATGAGAATTTGGGTGATGGTGTTTGCCCTGTGGTACTTGCCCCTTCTCATCCCTCATATGAGAATGGTTGGAGCTAAGACACTATCTAGGGAAGGCTTCTTCTTCAGCATTCTGACTCCAAGTCTGGGCTTTCACCAGTATAAAGGCTTATGTTACATTATAGTGATACATCAGGCTTAGGAGCCATGCCTTCTGTGTTTGTTAGTCTCTGTGGTCTCCAGACAGCCTCTGTGCTACAATATGCTTTGTAATGCAGGTCTGATCAGACTGTATATTTGAATTCCCAAGCCTTCTCAGCTCTGCTCAACAGTCCAAGGTCACTGATCCCTGCCCAATGGAAAAGTAAACTCTGGATGAAAATAGCCATATGGTCCCGGGGTGAGCTCCCTCCTGTAGGAAAATGGGGGTCAGGGTGGGTGACACTCACCAAGAGCCCTTGAACACTGTGTCAGAAGCAGCAAAAGTGGGAGCCACCCCATATTCCTGAGCTGGAGGCTGCACTGTGACCCACCAGAGCCCCATCCCGGAAATTGTGAAACCCGTCCCTACAGGATTGGGTGGCCCTGGCCCCACACCTCCTCTCTGAACCTGCTGGGACCTGACTGATACCAGGTGACAGTTCCTAGGTGGGGCCTAGGCCTCAGGCCCTTGGGTCAAGTGCCAGGGCCTTCCCCAGCAGCCGGATCCCTGAGAGGCCTCTCCATTTAGGAGGCAGGACTTAGGAGGCTTCTGTGGGGAAACATTAGGCATCCCTGAACAGAGCCCCTTCCCTGTGCTATCACCACACTAGCAAGGCCACTCCATTGGTCCTCCCCCCGTCCCACCCCCAATCCCTTAGTCAGCCTGTTGTTGCTGCAGCTGCTCCAAAAATTGTTCTAAGTGGAGGTGCCTGACTCACTGTAGAGGTGTGCCACACAACACGGTAGCCAGACTCTACATGTGATTACATTTACAAAGTTAAAAGCTTAATTTTTCAGTTTACACTAGCCAGATTTCAAGAGTTCAGTGACCACAGTGACTGTTACCACCACTTACACTTCTGTGCCCAAAGACACTGCTAGTAGGAGTTGCCAAGGTTTTCCAGACCCAGATTATACTTTTCTGGGCCTCAGTTTCTCCCTGTAAAAATGAGGAACATTGCCGGTGGCGGTGGTGGTGCATGCCTTTAATCCCAGCACTTGGGAGGCAGAGGCAGGCGGATCTTTGCGAGTTCGAGGCCACCCTGGTCTACAAAGCGAGTCCAGGACAGCCAGAGCTGTTAAACAGAGAAACCCTGTCTCGAAAAACAAAAAAACAAAAAATGAGGAACATGATTTCCCCAACCCTAATGCTGCCTCTCCTGGTTCAAACTGCCTTATCAGTTGAGTCCAGCTGTAGGCCAGTCAGCCCACACGCTAGCGGCACATCCTAGGAATGTGCTCTCAGAGTCATTGCCTCTCAGAAGTGTCATCCCAGGTAAGGAAGGCAAACCCTCCCATTGGATCTGATGTAGGGAAGGGGTGTGCGAGGGTGTGACAGGTAGCAAATTTTGCAGACAGAAGTGGCCTTTCAGGCTATATGTGGGTCAGGCCTCCAAGCAAGGTAGGAGTTGAGACCGGTGACCTGGTGACGGATTAGAATATAGTCCCCTGCAACGGTTGGGCTAGGAAAGGCAGGGGTCGGAAACAGTTGGACCGTCAGGCGAAACGCAGGTGAACACCTTGGTAGGAGTCGGGGGAGGGTTTTTTTTTCTGCCAGCGATGGCCTGTTGCGGGTCTGTGCATACGCGCGTGCGCAGCTGGAGGAGCGGGCGCGGCAGCGGGCACGCGGTTTGGCCCTGGACGGGTGCCGTAGCCGAAAAACCGGGTGGATGTTGTGAGCCGGTCGCGGAGGCTGAGGCTGGGGGTGAGTGAGAGGCGGCCTGGCTATGATCCGGACGGGTCCGGTGACTCCCCTCGAGGCCCCGGGCCGATCCAGTGCGACAGCGCTTGCCACTGGGGGTGCTGGGGCCTGCCGTATAGGACTCCCAGCGGGAGCTGGCCTGACAGGTCCTCCGGAGCTTGGGACCAGACAGGGGCGACAGGGGGAGCATGAGCTGCCCTCGGCGTCCTTGGCCACCCAGACTTAGTCGGTTCGGCCCCGAGCCTGGATCTCTTGGGAGGGCTGGGCAATAATGGAGTGGCAGGGAGCCCCGGGACAGGCGCAGGATCCGCTTGTAAATCCTCTATACCTGACACCCAGAGTGGGTGTCTGGAAGGTTGATTTCCAGTTCTTAATAACTGTTCAAAAGTCCTGCATTGTTCCGACATAAGAGGGACCAGTTGTGGATGTCCCTCCAGAGTTGAGGGCTCTCCGGAGGGAGGCACAGCAGCAGAATCACCTGCCCAAGCCTGGTGTGATGTAGGCAGGCAAGAGTTTGTGGCAGGAGCTGAGGGCCTGTTTTGGGGTGTGATAAGAGTAGGCTACAGTAAAGGAAGTGCTGGGTCAGGCAGTGACTAAAGCCAGGACAGGGGCTAACAGAACTTTCTGGGCCACTAGTGGTGATGGCACACCTGTGCTGTGCAGTTTAGAATAATCGTGTGTGGTTGCTGAACTCCTGAAACTGAAAATTTCAGTTTTGAACTTTGTAAACTTAACCACCACTCTTGGCTCCTGACTACCGTGTGTTGTGTAGCACACCTTTCTAGTGAGTCAGGCCCCTGGAGGTAGTGCAGTTTCTGGAGCATTGCAGCAGCAACATGCTACCTAAGGGATAGACAGTGGTAGGAAGACCAGTGGAGTGACCTTGCTAGGGTGGTGATAACATAGGGTAGAAGGTTGTGTGTGTGTGTGTGTGTGTGTGTGTGTGTGTGTGTACACATGTACGTGAAAGCTAATGAGACTGTAGATAAGAAAAGGGAGGAAACTGGTTAAGTGTGACATCTCTTACTCTCAGAGAGTAAGAGGGACTGTGGCTATGGGTGGCACACTGGTCGATACTCAAGGGAACATAGGGTCTTGCCTATGAATATGACTTGGACTCCAGGACCAAAGTGTAGATATAGGAGTTTTTACTCTAGGCCACCCCACTTGGACATGCTGATCTGCTTTCCCCAGAGCCAAGGTATTTAGTTATGGTTCAGCAAACATACTTTGCACTGGGTCTCCACTAGGTCCTGTATGGGGAACACTGAGACAGTGTGGGACAGAGTGTTCCTGGCATCAGCCTAGATCCCATCTAACATCACTGTGTGAAAACCTGGGAGCCCTTGCTTACCCCCACCCTCCGTTAGCATGTGTGTGGATGTGCATGGTTCAGTCTCACCTGCTCCCAAGCCTTCCTACCATTGCAGGACTGAGGTCTATGCGGGCCTTTGGCTAGCTTGGAGTAGACACACTCTGCATCTGGCTCAGCCTCCAGGACTACTGGCTGCCCATGAGTGAGGAAAGATGGCATCCAAGGGGGCTGGCATGTCTTTCTCCCAAAAGAGCTATAGGCTGGCCTCAGATATGGAGAAGTCCAGGGTCACAGGTAAGGGCTGGTAGGGCAGGGAGGACGTGCTGTGTGTTGGGGCAGGAGAAAGAAGGGACGGATCAGCAAAAGCCCAGGTCCAGCGAAACTTGGGACTTACTCCTTGTTCCCGTGATCAGTTCTTCACTAGCACCCATGAAGCCTGAAGCCATGCCCTCAGTGTGGTTGTTCTGACCCTTGTGGTTGGCCAAAGACTAGCTAACTGTGGGAGCAGTAGGGACCAAGAACTGTTCTTACCTCCTGTCTCTTTTTTTTCTCTTCTGATCCGTGACCCAGGCATTGTGCAGGAGAAACTACTGAATGACTACCTGTACCGGGTCTTCACCTCTCCTGACCATGGGCCCCCAGCAGCCACCAGCAGGTATGGTTGGGTGTGTAGCCCTGTTCCTCTCTGTTGGGCCTGAGCAGATGCTGGACTCTGTAGCTCTTTCAAGACAGCAGTGGCTCCTTTCTGATCCAGGGAGGGGTTTATGTGCACCTGACCTCCGTCATGCATCTGCCTTATGTGTACTTTCCTATGCCCTGGCCCCTTGTAGCCTCTGCCTGACCTTACATAGTGGAAACCTCAGTTGAATGTATTTACCTTTACTCTGCAGAAAAGTTACAAGTAGCAAAACTTCAAAACAAATTGAAACAAACCTGCTATTCTGTTGTTGGTTAGATGTGACTATTTGAGTATGATTTCTTTCTGGTTTCTTTATCTCACAATGTACATAGTTCAGATTCTACAGTATATCTGACCTTTAAAAAAAAGAACCTCAGAACTGCTGGGCATGGTGGCACCTGACTTTAATCCCAGCATTTAGGAGGCAGAGGCAGGTGGATCTCTGTGAGTTCAAAGCCAGCCTGGGAGTCCAGCACAGCCAAGACTTGGTACACAGAGAAGCCCTGTCTCAAATAACTAAACCAAACCAAACTAAACAAAAAAACTCAGAACACTTATGAAAACAACGATCCTAAGGGTGGTGGCTCATGCCTGTAAGCCCAGTACGTGGGACTGGGAAAGGCAAGAAGACCCAGGTTAAAGACTGCTCTATATAGTAAGAGAAGAGACCGTCAAAGTGGGGGGGGGGGCTTTTTGATTGTATAATAATTGAAACAAAGTAAACTACTTGCTTTTTAAATGTTCAAAGTTGCTTTTGTTTGGGTCTCCTTGGGTAAGACATGTTGACCTGGAACTCTTAATTTAGACCAGGGTGTCCTGGAGTTTGGAGGTGGGGTGAGGGTTTGCCTGCCTCCCTCTGCCACCTAAGTATTTGGATTATAGCGCTGCCAGGTCTGCCATCTTCTTCCTTCCTTCTTTCCTTCCTTCTCTTCTTCATTCCTTCCTTCCTTCCTTTTGGAAGTCTGAGGACAACTTGTGGGGATTGAACTCAGATCATGAAACTTACATGGTAAGCTTTACCCATTGAGCTATCCTGTTAGCTCCATGTCAGTATTTTTAAATTCTTACATTGGACTGGAGAGATGGCTCAGGGGTTAAGAACACTGACTGTTCTTTTAGAAGACCTGGGTTCAAGTCCCAGAACCCACATGGCAGCTTTCAACTGTCGTAACTCCAGTTCCAGGGGATCTGACACCCTCACACCAAATGCATGTGAAGTAAAAAAATAACGTAAAAGAAAAAGAAAAAAAATAAAGTCTTACATTTATTCTTTGATAATTTTATATATGCATACATTTTTTTTGAGGGGGGCGATTTCAAGACAGGGTTTCTCTGTGTATCCTTGGGTGTCCTGGACTCACTGTGTAGACCAGGCTGGCCTTGAACTCGCAGAGATCCGCCTGCCTCTGCCTCCTGAGTGCTGGGATTAAAGGCGTGCGCCCTCACACCTGGCTTGATTTTATTTTTCTGTGCCACCACCCTAGGCCTCCAGTGTAATTTATGTGTGGGGTCACATAGGTTCTTCCTGCAGTGATACACTGATGCCACTACCTGTGTTTTCCCTGGATCATGCGGCCATTTTGTTTATCACGGTCTGTCCTCTTTGGGAAGTCCCAAAGAGTCTTATTGCTTGTTCTACTTAAGTAGCAGGGTGGTCAGCAAGTTTCTGCCTCTGGAGGGCTCCTGTCCACCTTCATCCCCATCTAATCCTGCTCCTTCCCAAAGCCATCTGATTCCTACCCATGTAACCACTAGCAGATACTACTGCTTGTGCTGTGGCCACCAGGAGGCAGGGCTCTCAGTCACTGCTTGTGGGGATGTAGGGTTCTAGGCCAGGACCTGGGAAATCCCAGAAAGGGCAGGCAAGGGTTTGCCAGATGGGCCTCAGTGGAGGGCATCCCAGAGCAGCTTCCCACAGCTGTGTACTGTGTGCTGCTGGCAAAGGCACAGAGCATACCCCTCCTAAATCATGGGCCCGCAGCAAGAGTGGCTTTTGAGGGAGCTTCCTTTAGCCTTTGGACTATTGGAGTGTTCAGACATAGCATTGCCTTCTGCCTTCCTTGTCACTGGCTGGGTAACTATTGCTGGCTCCTGACCTCCACCTGGGGCTCAGCAGGGATGAGGAGGGGACTTTGCACATATCTATGTCCTACAGTTTTGGGTTCAGTCCTGTCTTGCAGTAGGAAAGCCTGTGGTCCATGAACCTGGGTCCCAGCTACCCTGTGGGAGTTCCTGCTTTGGTTCATCTATGGCCCTTCCAGAGCCTACTGTTTTTAGGCAGATGAGTAGAGCAGGTACTGGGATTAGAGGAGGAAGAACAGGTGCTGGCGGTCTGTGAACTGGATCCAGATGAGCATCAGGCTGCTGCCAAGTCCTGCTGGTTGGTAATACACTGCCTGCTATTTATTCTTAGGAACTGAGCTCAGGTCAGCTCTCTCTCTCTCTCTCTCTCTCTCTCTCTCTCTCTCTCTCTCTCTC
>CAJQZJ010003646.1:16081286-16095456 GCA_907164525.1 Lophiomys imhausi
CACACACACACACACACACACACACACACACACACACACACACACACACTGGTCTTTTTGTGTAGCCCAGTCTGGCCTCAAACTTGCATTTTTTCCTGCCTTGGCCTCCTGAGCGCTGGGATTAAAGGTGTGTGCAAGCATGCCCAGCCTGATAGGCCATTTTTACTGAGGGTTTGGGTGCTGAGAGGGTTAGGTGGCTACCAAACAAACTTGCCCAGCTCCTTTGGCTGCAAAAGACTGTGGATAGATGGGCTATTCTGCTGGCCATCTAGTGATAGGAAGATATAGGAGAGTGCTACCCAGCTCAGCTCCTCAGAGGACTGAGCCCTTTGTGCCACCAGGTCATGTCGATCCCTGTAGTCTCCCTTGGCTAAGTAGTGGGGAAGGTTGCTACCAAAAGAACCACAGGTTTAGGGTTAAGGACTAGATTAGATAATCCTGGTGCTGGCCAACAGAGCAACTGGCATTCCTCCCAGACTCATGAATCAACATAGATGTGTTTGAGAAAAGATAGGTTATGAGCTACATGGGGGAGCACATGCTATTTCTTGGAACCTTCACATCTTGACTTTTTTGTTGTTGTTGTTGTTTTGTTTTTCAAGACAGGGTTTCTCTGTGTAGCCCTGGCTGTCCTGGGCTCACTTTGTAGACCAGGCTGGCCTCAAACTCTCAAAGATCCACCTGCCTCTGCCTCCTGAGTGCTGGGATTAAAGGTGTGTGTCTTTTGGTTGTTGTTTTGTTTGTTTGTTTACAGATAAGAGAATTAAGACTTAGAGGGCTGGTGTGTGTGTGTGGTGCATATGTGTGTGTGTGTGTGTGTATGTGTGGTGTGTGTGTGTGTGTGTGTGTATGTGTGTGTGTATGTGTGTATGTGTGTGTGTGTGTGGTGTATGTGTGTGTGTGTATGTGTGTGTGGTGTGTGTGTGTATGTGTGTGTGTGTGGTGTGTGTGTATGTGTGTGTGTATGTGTGTGTGTGTGTGTGGTGTGTGTGTGTGTGGTGTGTGTGTGTGTGTATGTGTGGTGTGTGTGTGTGTGTATGTGGTGTGTGTGTGTGTGTGTGTGTGTGTGGTGTGTGGTGCATGTGTGGTGTGTGGGTATGTGTGTGTGTGTGTGTGTGTGTGGTGTGTGGTGTGTGTGTGTGTGTGTGTGTGTGTGTGTGTGTGTGCGCATTCACATTTGAGAGTGCAGGAACATGTGGTACATGTGAAGGCTAGAGGACAAAATTGTATATAATGTATCTTTTTGTTTGTTTGTTACTTGTTTGTTTTGAGGCAGGGTCTCTCACTGGCCTGGAACTTGCTAAGCAGGCTAGTTGGCTCAGCAGTAAGACCCAGGGTCCCTTCGTTCCCAGTGCTGAAATGTCACATCCAACTTTCTTTTTTTTTTTTTTTTTTTAGTGTGGGTTCTTAGGATTGAACCCTGGTCCTTTTGCTTGAAAGACAAGCACTTCCTTGACTGTGCTCTCTCCCCAGCCTGAGGCTAGTGAATTTTGATTTTTAAACAGTCCTGAGGTACATGTCAGTCCCAAATCAGGCTGCTTATACATTTAAATTTAGTGGCTAAGCCAACCTCTTGACTCCTAGCTTACCAGAGTCTAGAACCAGGTAAGTCCTTTTTCTAAAGCAGTGACTCTTAGCCTGTGGGTCATGACCCCTTTGGATGTTGCATCTCAGATATCCTACATACTAAATATTTACAATTTGATTCATAACAGTAGCAAAACTACAGTTATGAAGAAGCAACAAAAATAATGTTATGGGGGTCATCACAACATGAGGAACTGTATTAAAGGGCCGCAGCATTAGGAAGGTTGAGAACCACTGTTCTGGAGTTTAACCAGGTGTCCTCCAAAGCTCAAGGAGAATGGTGAGAGGGGTTTATTGTTGTTTGAGTGATCTCAAGGACTTTTGGGCTCCTAGCATCCTCTCACTCTCCAGGAAATCCCTGAACTTCCATAACCTGCCGGAGCATGTGGACCAGCTGCTGCAGGTGGACGGTGAAGACGAGGAGAGCCAGGGTACTTGGCATTCTCTGGAGCGGGGTTGAGGCGTGTGGTGTGAAGCCCTGGAGTTCTCTGCTGAGCTCACTTCTCCCTGTGTCTGTCAGACTGCTCTCCTGACCTCACACATCTCCTCTTCTCAGGACAAGTTGAAGGACGACTTGGCCCATCTACTGTGGTCCTAGACCACACAGGAGGCTTTGAGGGGCTTCTCCTTGTGGATGACGACCTCCTGGGGGTGAGTGGAATGTGCTGCAGGCCCCTAGTTCAGGTCCTTGTGACAGTCCCTAGCTCTTCCTGATAAGGCCCTGGCCTCGAAGCTCATCCTGATGGAGCTACCCATCCACTCATCTGGACACTGCTCCAGACCATGGTGTCCTCATCCCTGAAGCCCTCCTGACAGAGTACTGAAACCTTGCTGCAGCCACTATCTCAGCCCCTCTCATCAAAGCTCTGAGTCCTGTCATGCCTCTGTCCCGGGAGCTCCTTACATGGATACAGTTTCTCCTGCCTCAGTCAGACACAGTGCAGTGCTGGGCATGACAGAGCCGTGCTACCAGTGCTAACTCAGTTAGGGACAAAATATGTGCCTGGAGAGAAACGTCACTTTTTTCTCCATCCAGGTGATTGGACACAGCAACTTTGGCACTATCCGTTCTACCACATGTGTGTACAAAGGTGAGCTCACTCTGCTGAGGCTCAGAGTTGGGAGGAGATTAAGGGAAGTAGCAGCATTCGGTCACCTGCTACGCCTAACGCCGCTCTCTGTAGGGAAGTGGGTGTACGAGGTGCTCATCTCCTCCCAGGGGCTCATGCAGATTGGCTGGTGCACCATCAACTGCCGCTTCAATCAGGAGGTACACACAAGGGAAGGGGCTCTCCCAGAGAGGTCTTGTGTTGCAGACATCCTCAGATCAGGGACTGCCCCCAAACCCACTCAGGAGCCTGATCTGGGTTGCCCACTGAAGATGGAATATGTTCCATTCTATTCAAGGGCACCTGGTGTCCAGTCCTTCACTTCTGGCTCCTTTGCAAAAACGTCTCGCCCCTCCTCTAGAGCCATGAGGGCACTAGGTTAGTTACTGGTGGGCTCTGGCCTACCCTTACCCATCTTCCCCGACCTCACAAGCAGTTCCTTCCTAGGAAGGGGTTGGAGACACACATAACTCCTACGCCTATGACGGGAACCGGGTGCGCAAGTGGAACGTAACCACAACAAACTACGGCAAGGTGAGGACCAGGTTTCTGTGGGTCACCAACCTCATAACCATATCACAGTTTGTTGTTTAGAGCAATGGGCTAGCCCTGGAGAATTTTAGGTATTGGGAAAGAAAGGGTCAGGGGTTTGGAGACTCCTGTCTCCTTGTGGCCAGCCTTCCTGAGTGATCCTAGCAATGCAGCTAGGATGTGTCTCAGGCTGCCTGCTATGCTTCTGTGTGTCTGTAAGGCTTCCTTTCATGGCAGGCATGGGCAGCGGGGGACATCGTGAGCTGCCTCATTGATCTGGATGATGGTACTCTGTCTTTTTGCCTGTGAGTCTCCAACCTCTATCAGTAGACCTGACCAGACTGCCCCAGTCTCCTGCTCCTCCTGAGGGAGCCAGGCCAACTTCAGTAGACTAAGCATGGGCAGCTAGCCTTCTTAGGACTGGTTTATAGACCTATCCTTTTCCTCCCCCAGGAATGGTGTGTCACTGGGCACTGCCTTTGAGAACCTTTCCAGGGGCCTGGGAATGGCCTACTTCCCAGCCATCAGCCTGTCATTCAAGGAGTCTGTGGCATTCAACTTTGGCAGCCGTCCTTTGCGATATCATTTTGGGAAGTGGCTGTGGGTGGCTTGGCATCTAAGATGAGGGTCTCCCTATCCCAGGAACACTGTGGGCTGGTGGCTGGCCTAGCTGCTGCAATATGTAAACAAGGTGCACCTTACGCCGGTTCAAAGACAGAAGTTCTGTTAAGATGGGTGCCAATAGCTGTCTCCACTGAGCAGGCAAACATGAAATGGCAAAGGTGTTTTACCCCCAGAGACTGACTGGGAGAGTTATGATGCAGACTGGGCCCTACCCTGCACTTTAGACCTCTAGTCAGGCTCTTGGTGGAAGGGAGGTAGAGAAGAAGGAAGAGAGGAGGGGGGGAAGGGTGTGTCTAGGCATTGCCGGCTTAACTCTGTGGTACCTACCCAGTCACGGGCTTCCGGCCCCTGCAGGACCCTCCGTTTACTGACCTCGTACGGGCACAGCGGTTGCTGGGATGCTTCCAGGCAGTGCTAAGTGTGGAGCTGGACCCTGTGGTGAGCCAGAGTCTGGGCTGGGAAAACTGGGGCCTTACACAGCCCGCCTCCCCTCACATTGTTTTCCCCACTCAACAGGAAGGGAGACTGGTGGAGAAGGAGAGCTCAGAGTGGCAGTTGCAAGGGGAGCCCACTGTCCTCCTTACACTGGCCCACATCTTCCATCACTTTGGACCACTCCTGGTGAGGATACGACAGGGAAGGGAACAGGGAGCATGCTAGGTGTGTCTGTGGTGGATACATGCATCTTCCAGGGCCTGAGGTGCTCAGGTGCATGACAGCCAGTCGTACCTTCTTGGCAGGGTTCTGTATAACCAGAGCCCTCAGACCTCAAGGACAACATCCTGGGGAGGAAGGGCTGTGCTACCACAGGCTGAAGAGATGGCACAAACAAAGCCCTAGAGAGAGTGTAGGCCAGCAGCCCCTCTCGTTCCTCAGTCAGACTCGGAAAGGGACTCAGCTCCATGACAGAATTGCTTGAAAGGCTCACGACTTGGTGTCTAAGGTCTGCTTCAACATGAGGCCTCCTGGGTACAGCAGGAGGTCAGGACTTCACTAGTGCCTGCCCTCTGTTATAGCGCAAGGTCTACCTAGTAGAGGCTGTGCTCATGAGCTTCCTGCTGGACATCATGGAGAAGGTCACACCTGAGCAGGCACAGTCTGTGGTCCACCAGATCTTGGACCTCTTGTGGCTCTTCATGGAGGTAAGACTTGTGTCTCCAGGCTCAGGCTAGGCCGTCAGACTCCATCAGGGTAAGGGAGGTATGGTAGGGTCTCGGAAAAGGCCCCTGTCATGGCTGCCCTAGCCTCTCTCCCCAGGACTATGAGGTTCAGGATTGCCTCAAGCAGCTGATGATGTCTCTGCTCCGTCTCTACCGATTCTCGCCCATTGTCCCAGACCTGGGTCTACAGGTGGGAGCATCTGTCCCTGCCCCGAAAGCCCTGAGCCTCACCCGCCTATTCTGAGCACTCCTTCTCCACAGATCCACTACCTGCGCCTCACTATGTCCATCCTGAGACATGAGAAGTCCCGCAAGTTTCTGCTTAGCAACGTCCTGTATCCTACTGCCAGGCAGACCTGCCACGCAGTGCCTCCTAAGTCAGCAGAGGGCAGTGTGGATCAGTCTAGGAGTCTCCAGGAAGGTTCAGGAGGCCACAGCTGAATCCCAGCCCCTCTGGTCCCTTTACAGAGCAGAGAAGGCAGAAGGGAGGACTGCAGTTGCCTGGCTGCCCAAACAGGGCTGTCCCTCACTGCGACCATGTGGAGGTGTGGGAAGACCCCACAGCCTCTCTTCAGCTCATCTCTGTACTTCTGTTTGTGTCCCACACACAAGGTCTTGAAAAGGTGGCTGTCTTGGGAAAGGGAAAGAGCTCAGCTGTCTGGGAGGCCTACAGGTCATTGCAGTCTGGTCTCTTTGAGCCTCCAGTAGGCAGAAACAAAGGGAACACAGGAACCAAAACTGGGGCCTGACATGGGACCATCTATTCCTTTGACAAGCTTTTAGCATTGGGCTTGTTGATTTGCTCATTTGCTGATTTGTGAAGCTGGTCCGTTTGATGGTGGGAGAGCACATCAAAATGGGCTTCGGAGACGGGGCTCATGAAGGTGTACAGCAAGTTCTTCCTTGACAACCACCAGTTTTGACATGCTCCGGTCCGTGGTCTTCTTTTACATTAAGAGTCCCCTGCGTGTGGAGGAGGCTGGCCTGCAGGAACTCATTCCCACCACCTGGTGGCCCCACCGCTCCAGCGGGGAGGTGGGCAGACCCTGAGCGGCATGGGAGGTGGTATAGTGACGGCCTGCCCAGGGCACCTGAGGCTTCTGCCTCCCGAAGACCTTGGGGTGAGAGGCCTTCCATGTGAAGTAGTCCTGTGTAAATCAGTCCCTAGGAACCCTGTTCTCTCCCATTCTCTGCCCCTGCCTAGGGCAGAGACGGTAAGGAGACAATAGAGGAGACGCTAGAAGAGCGTCAGCGGAGGAGAGCCTATGAGCGTGGCTGCCAAAGACTCAAGAAACGCATTGAAGGTCACCCCCACCCCGCCTCAGGCCTTGGGGAGGGACAGGGGATTTGTGCCTATATACTTAGGAGGCACAGTTGGTGTTGGCCATACTTAGGGTAGGCTTGGGGAACCCTGGAGGTGCAGGCCTGACACAAATTTCTGCCTGCTCCCATTCCTGGGAGCCTAAGGGCCATATTCCCTGTCCTGTCCCAGTGGTGGAAGAGCTACAGGTCCAGATCCTGAAGCTACTATTGGACAACAAAGATGACAATGGGGTAAGTGACCCAAGATTCCTATGTGGGTCCATGGCTGGGAGGTATGCTGTTTTGGGCCCCAAGGCCCAGATGGCAGGGACAGTTTATGTTCTATGGTAGGGCTCAGGGTGAGGTGCAGAATTCTCAGCTCAGCACAGCCACATTTTCCCATTCCTTGAAGGGTGAAGCGTCTAGGTACATCTTTCTGACAAAATTCCGAAAATTTCTGCAGGAGAATGCCAGTGGCCGAGGGGTAGGTATCCTCTGGGGTGGCTGCTGTGGACCCCTGGCTGTGTGGCAGGGCTGTCGCTCTGGGCATCTGGCACCTCTCAGCCTGCCTCATACCTGTGTCACCTCCCTCTGTTCTCGGCTGCCTTTTCCTCCTGGGATCCCGAGGCACTGCCTTCAGTGAGGAACAAGCTGAGCTCTGGGCTGGCACTAGTGTATGTTTTCTGTCATATGCTGTCCCCCAGAACATCCCCATGCTCTGCCCCCCCTGAATACATGGTGTGCTTCCTCCACCGACTGGTATCTGCCCTGCGTTTCTACTGGGATGAATACAAAGCTTCCAACTCTCATGCTTCCTTCAGTGAGGGTGAGTGGCAGCAGACCCCAGGCTGGCACAGCTGGATTGAAGTAGGCCTGGGGAGCTTCTGGTGTTGTACAGGGCAGAGCTGGATGTGGGAACTGTTGGGCCTTCTGTCCAGTTAGGCCCATTTCAGGAGCCCCACACTCTGGGACCTTGGGGCTCTGTTAGCTGATAACCTTCACATGTTCCTGCCCATGACAGGCTTTGTTCTTCTGACCTGGGATTCAGATCTCTGTGCAGTCTTTGTAGAGCTGCCCTGGATGGGTCCTGCCCTGGGGCTGCTGTGTTTGGGCAGACAGCGTCTCCAGGGGTCAGTAGGAAACTTACGCACTCTAGGTTGGTGGATACTCCATAGTTTGTCCCTCTGTTCTCTTGAGCAGCAAGCTGCCAGGAATTCCCTCCACACCCAAGTTCTAGAGTTGTTGGCATTAACCTAAAACAGCAAGGTGTGGGAGAGACAAGGAGACCTGGGCTCTGGCTCTACTGTCTGCCTTGGCTGGTGGATGACCAAGGTCAGAAGGCTAGGCAGGATATGGCTCTGGAGAGAGTTCTCCTGCTGACCCTACATCCCTGACCCCTTGTAGAGGCTTATATCCCACCCCAGATCTTTTATAACGGCAAGGTGGACTACTTTGACCTTCAGCGCCTTGGGGGCCTCCTCTCACACCTTCGAAAGACCCTTAAAGGTGAGTGGAGGCTGTGGCAGTCAACAGCCCTCGCCGGGTAGGGGCAGACTCTGAGCCTGCTGTGCTGTGGTGCTGAGCCGCTCTGTGTTCACCAGAGGGCGCCCAAGTCTTTCTTACCTGTTCAAACTGGGTGACAGCTAGGTTGCATCTGATCTCTAGTTAGCCAGCTGTGCCTTCCCTGGGCACAAGACACAGGCTAGGAGTGTACTGATGAAGTCGGGGCCAGGAGTGCAGACAGTGGTGTGCAGCGCTGTCTGAGCCACAGCTCACTCCAGTGCAAAGGGACTTTGGTCCTGTAAACCCAAGGGCAGAGTGGCAGAGTGTGGTGCACACACTGTTAATCCCAGCACACATGAGGGGAGAGCCAGGTGGATCTCTGTGAGTTCAAGGCCACTCTGGTCTACACAGTGAGCTCCGGGGCAGCCAGGGCTTTGTAGTGGAACCTTTAACTTTAAAAAGCAACACACAGGGCCAGAGAGTTGGTGCATCAGTTAGGAGCACTTGTGCCTTTTTTTTTTTTTTTTTTTGGTTTTTCGAGACAGGGTTTCTCTATTTAACAGCTCTGGCTGTCCTGGACTCGCTTTGTAGACCAGGCTGGCCTCGAACTCGCAAAGATCCGCCTGCCTCTGCCTCCCAAGTGCTGGGATTAAAGGCGTGCGCCACCACTGCCTGGCTTGCACTTGTGCCTTTTGCAGAGGGCCCAGGTTTGACTCCCAGCACCCCATGTCAGCTCACCGTGAGCTGTGTAGGGTCAGCAGGGGAACATCTGTAACTCCAGTCCCAGGGAATCTACCACCCTGTTCTGATCTCTCTGGCACCAGGCATGCATGTGGTGCATGTACAAAACCAAACTAAAAACAAAACAAAACAAAAACCCTACTTATGGAAGTAAAATAATAAAATAAATCTAAAAACACTGTTAAAAACAAGCAACAACAGAAGTCAGAAGCATCTGCATGTGGCCTGCAGACAGGCTGGGAGGCCATGTGTGAGGCAGGGAACTGTGGGAAGTAAGGCCACACAGATGGTGCAAACCCTCCATGGGCAGCTTTGCAAAGCCTAGATGAGGCTGGGGAGTAAAGATGGATCTACGTTATGAGAAGCTCCCTGTGGCTGCTGAAGTGGGGAGGATGGACTTCAGGGGAATGGTTGAAAATGGAGACACATGTCCAGCTGATGGGGGATAAGAACCTGCACTAGGGAAGCCAGGGATGTAGAGCAATGGCTGAGGTTGAATGTGCTCGCAGTTATGTGACTGGGTGTCATCAGGGTAAGGGGCTGGCTGCACAAGGAGGCTGTGATGACAAGTTCAGTGTGTTGGACGTATCTATAAACCCACCAAGAAGCAAAGCCAGAGCTACGGAAGTGCTCGGAGCATCTGCGCAGTGAGGTGTGCAGGGGCCTAGGCAGCTGATGACCTTGTATATAGACTAGTCAGGAAATGGGGTCCCAGAGCTGGAAGTTATGGGAAACTCTAGATCCACAGGGATACTATAATGAGGGGTGCTTCCTACTGCTATAGAGGAGGGCCCTCTGAACTGTAGAGAGGAGGCTGAGTTGGAGTCAGGGGAAAAGGGCAGTGAAGCACAGTGGAGAGTAGGCTGTGTAAGCTCCCCTGCCCATTCTGCCACTGCTGTCATCACTCAGAGCGGTTCCACCTATGTATGGTCCTTCTTCTGCCACTGGCCTAAGCCTCCCATCCTGCCTTGTCTCTCAGATGACCTTGCTTCCAAAGCCAATATCGTGATTGACCCGCTGGAGCTCCAGGCAGCCACCATGGATGACCTGGATGAGGATGAGGAGCCAGCCCCCCATGGCGGCCCAGGTGTGGCAGCGGGGGCGCAGACACATCATGTTGGGCTTTTCTTTCATCTTGTAGGCAGGGATATGACACAGGTCCAGCTTCTGTCCATGTAGGCAAGGACCTTCTCACCAGGGAAACTCCTGCCTGCAGATGGAGGCATGGCCCCTCCCTGTCCAGTCTCCCAACCCTGTGCACCAAGAGAGTCCTACATAAGGCCCTAGTCTTGGAGAGCCAGATTTAGCTTCTGACCCCCTCTCTCCACCACAGCGTCCCATACAAGCCCTGGCTATGGGAGGGGCACTGCCCCTGCCCCGGCCAGGCTGGCTCAGTTCTCCAACCCTGGGCCGAGCCAACCGCTTCCTCAGCACAGCAGCCATGAGCCTCATGATCCCACGGCGGTCCCTGAGCACCATGGAGAAAGTAAAAGTCCGATCGCTGAATGTGGAGCAGAGGACTCGTGAGGACAGTAGGTGCTGGGCAGAGCTGCTGAGGGATCTTCTGTCGTGTGTAACCCCTTATCTTTGGCAAAGCCCAAATAGTCCCCTCCTCCCCCTGATCCCTACCACCTTGAGGCCTGGCCACATCCCAAGGGCACAGGAAGCACAATCTGAAGATATGAAATCAATATTACAAAAATAGGTCCTGGTGCTGCAGGGCTTTGCCCTGCACCCTACCCTCTCTTGACCCATTCTCCCTGAAGTTCCCATTCTGGACAAGGGAGAGAGAGGGAATTCCCTCTCCTCCTGGAAGGCCCATATAGCTTGTACATATTTAAGAGAAAGCCAGAAACAGGGTGTAATAGTGCTACATCTAATCCCAGTGTTAGTAAAACAGGCAGTCAGGCCTCTCTCAGTTTAAGGTCAGCCTGGTCTACATAGTAAGACCTTGTCTCAAAAAAACCCAAAAAAACAAAACCAGAGTCTGGCTCTCATTCTGTCTTCTTCCCAGTTGAGGGCACCCACTGGAATGAGGGCCTGCTGTTGGGGAGGCCCCCTGAGGAGCCTGATCGGCCCCTCACCGAGAACTCGCTGTTGGAAGTCCTGGATGGTGCAGTCATGATGTATAATCTCAGCGTTCACCAGCAGCTGGGAAAGGTCTTCCATTGTCAATCCATGTTTGTCGCAAGGGGTGTTCTGCGTGGTGGGCTGGTTGAATACTTCCACACTTGGCCTGTGAGGTGTTGGTACATGAGCACATCACACAACAAGACTATGCCACTGCGGCCTGGCCCTGACCTGTGTTATTTTTGTAGAAAGAGGTCCAATTTTGGGAACTTCACGGGCTAAGGCCAGACTAGGTTTTTAAAAGCCTGGTTATGGTACCCAAGTGTCACCCTGGATATGTGTTCATTACTCTAGATGGTGAGTGTGTCCGATAATGTCAACGAGTATGCAATGGCCCTGAGAGACACAGAGGACAAGCTCCGTCGGTGCCCCAAGAGGGTAAGGCTGGGCAGGCAGGTGGGTATTGGGACAGAAGGGTGTTTTACAGGGACAGGATGCTTGGGGGTCCCTAGTCTACTGGGGCATCCCACAAAAGAAATCTTGTTCTGGGGTTGCCCCAGCATTTCTTCTTGTCCCTACCCTGACTACACCAAGTGGTAAGAACAAGGCTGGCTGAGTGGCCTGTATAACCTGAGCCCAATCGACCAGCTGCAGCCTGTGCCAATGTTCCCCCACCCCTGCTCACTAAGTGCTGATGCAAACCCATCATCCTCGTTAATAATGGATGGACCCTGAGTGCCTCCTCAACTACTGAGTCAGCAGGAGGCAGGCCCGGCTCTCCCAGTCCCCTGGAGCCCCTCTGTCGTGACCAGCCTAGCCTGGGCAAGGCCTCCCTAGCAGGCCTTCTCTTCCCACTGTCACCAAAGTCTTGGGCCTAGCCAGCTATTGATGTCTGGCCCTGTGTCCCTAGATGTTCACTTACACCAGAAGCTCCTAGACCCCAAGCTGGGCCTCACTTCTACAAGCCTAGATCCTAACCAGAGCCCTGTTCTCAGGCCTGCTCAGGGTCACCATGGATCACCACTGGCAGAAGTGTTTGGAAAGTAGAGCCCAACCCTCATCTGTCCTGGGCATTAGTAGGCCCATCCCAGACTGCCTGGTGAAAGGTATAGGCATGAGGCCATATTCTGATTGTCTTTTTTCTCCTTGGGGGTCAGAGGAAAGATATCCTTGCAGAGTTGACCAAGAGCCAGAAAGTTTTCTCAGAGAAGCTGGACCATCTGAGCCGTAGGCTTGCCTGGGTCCGTGCTACCGTCTACTCACAGGTGAGTGGCCATGGCCCTCTCCAGCATGGCCCATTCTCAGCCTCTATGTTTGACTGTAGGCCTGGCAAGGTTGTACCAGGGCCCCTAAGGACTCCTGTGTTCTTGGGGCCCTGGCACATATCACTCCCTCCCTATCTGTCAGTTTCTCGTCTCCCACACGAGGCATTCCCTTGAGCCAGTGACTTAAGTCAGGGTCATTTCTGCTCCCCTTAGCCCCTCAGCCCACGACTCCAGGGAGCAAGGTCACCTCTACCTGCCTCCTCTCCTTTACCCCTTTTCTCAGGCATTGACCAGTCACCACTGCTGGCATATTTGGGGCTTTGTAGCCCACCCTGAACCTCAGTTTTTCTATATCTGCTTCTGGTTGGCCCACCTGCCACCTAAGTCTCTGGACAGTTCTTACTCTCTTTCATGTGCTTATTCATTCAGTAAAGGATGAAGTATTCAGGTGCTAGTTCACATATTTGTCACACACAGACAACCAGAAGATGAGCCTGTGGCCTCTCAGACTGGTGGAATACAGGGAGGGATGACTGTGTGCTCCCTTTGAGACTGAAATTTGGCCCTTGGCCCTGGCCTCTCCCAACTAGTTTTCTCTACCTATCCCTCCTGGCATCTCCCTCTCAGTGCGGTGCCAAGGGGGAGAGAGGCATACCTCTGCCCTGGAACTGGGGAGTCAAGGCTCTTGGCATCTCTGTCTCTACCTAGTTATCTCTGCTCAGTGTCTCCTAGTTGTCCCTTCGCCATACCTAACCCACTTCCACTTTTACCGATTTCTTATCCCGCTGTCAAAACCAGCCTTGTCTCCAGCCCCATGAAGACAGAAGACATTGTTTTGGAAGCTTCCCACCACTGGGATTTCCCTGTCCCCACTCTCTTGGTAGTCTGGCCACTCGCCACCACACCATCTTCTCAGGACCCTGGCTTTCCACCTCTGCATTTGTTGTTCACTATTTTCATTAAGAGTTGTATTCTAAACCGGGCGTAGTGGCGCACGCCTTTAATCCCAGCACTCGGGAGGCAGAGGCAGGCGGATCTCTGTGAGTTCGAGGCCAGCCTGGTCTACAAAGCGAGTCCAGGACAGCCAGGGCTACACAGAGAAACCCTGTCTCGAAAAAAAAAAAAAAAGAGAGAGCTGTATTCTATTTTCACTAAGGTGGTGGTGGTGCACGCCTTTAATCCCAGCACTTGGCAGGCAGAGGCAGGCTGATCTCTGTGAGTTTGAGGCCAGCCTGGTCTACAAAGTGAATCCAGGACAGCCAGGGCTACACAGAGAAACCCTGTCTCAAAAAAACAAACCAAAACAAAACAGAAAACCTATGAGCCTATAGGGACCATTCTCATTCAAACCACAACGGTCCTCAGGGAGAGAACTGGCTGCTGTTTTCAACTAACTACAAGCTGAGTCTGGAGTGCATGCATGCACAACACACACACACATACGCACACACGCACATACACACGCAAACATACGCACGCATGCACAACACACGCACACATACACACACACGCACATACACAAATACATACACATGCGCACATACGCATGCATGCACAACACACGCATGCACAACACATGCAAACATACACACACATGCACAACACACGCACACATGCATGCACGCATGTGCACACATGAAGGTACACATGAACACACGTGCACACAAATAAATAAATGTAAAAAGAAAGGGACTGGAGAGATGGAGCTGTGGTTAAGAATGGGTACTGCCCTTACAGAGGACTGGACTTCGATCCCAGCACCCACATCAGGCTCACTGCTGCCTGTAACTCCAACTCCAGGGGATCCAACCTCTGCTTTCCATGGGGACCTGCACTCATGTGCATGTGCACATGCACATAACAAAAAAAAAAAAGTCTTAAAAAAAAAAAGGACTGGGTATGGTGGCAGACGTTTTAACCCCAGCACTTGGAAAGCAGAGGCAGACAGATTTCTGTGAGTTTGAGGCCAGCCTGGTCTACAGAGTGAGTCCAGGACAGCCAGGGCTGTACCACAGAGAAATCCTGTCTTGAAAAATCAAAAATAAATACATAAATTACTGAGCATGGTGCTAGGTGCAGGCTTCTCAGGACCAGCCCTCATTTCACTGAGCTGCCTTCTCTTCCACTCCTCGCTCCTCTGTGTATTTTCTCAGAGAGCTGGTGCCATGTGCAGACTCTGTGACCCTGAATTGGGGCTTGGCACCTTCTTGTGTCTTGTGCCCCTTCTCTCAATCCTCATGGAGACTCTTTTTTTTTTTTTTTTTTTTTTTTTTTTTTT
>CAJQZJ010003646.1:16095856-16112740 GCA_907164525.1 Lophiomys imhausi
CACAGAGATCCGCCTGCCTCTGCCTCCCGAGTGCTGGAATTAAAGGCGTGCGCCACCACCACCCGGCTTCTCATGGAGACTCTTAAGAGTCACACTGTGGGAATAGCCCCCCCACCCCTTTTTGTGGTTTTTCGAGACAGGGTTTCTGTGTGTATCCTTGACTGTCCTGGACTCACTTTGTAAACCAGGCTGGCCTTGAACTCATAGAGATCCACCTGTCTCTGCCTCCCGAGTGCTGGGATTAAAGACGTGCACCATTACGCCCGGCCGGTCATTTTTTTTTTTTTTTTTTATGGCTTCTCTTCCTGCAGCAGTATTCCTGCCCTCCCTTTCCTATGCTTGTCCTTTGTGTCTCAGACCAAATTTGCCAGCACAGAAGGCTCTTTGGGAGCATGCACAGGTGCCCAGTGCTCACTGTGCTAAGTAAGCTCTACCCCCTTCTCCCTGCACCAGTCCCGCTTCTCTGCCCCACGACCTTCAGCTTCAGAATGGGTTTGACATTCTTGGTGTGCGGGCAACACAGCCTGTCAGTGCCTCCCTAGTCCTGGCTATGCAGTTCTTTCATCTCTTGTCTCAGGCCTGGACAAGGTTAAGGCTCCCTCGGAGTCCCCACTTGTGTGTACAGCTTCTTTCTGTGCTGGGCTCGTTACCCTTTTATAACTTGTTCTCACTTGGGTCAAAGTGAGAACTGGCTGGACTCTTGCCTGCCGAGGACATTTTTCCAGCTTAGGCCACTGCTCACACTTCCTGTAGTCCAGGTCTCAGTTCTGATATCATTGTTCCTACGGAGCCCTTCCTAAGCCCTAGAGCAGACCATGTCCCTGTGACCCTCGCAGTAAATGCATCCTTTGTGCCTCCTGCAGGAGAAAATGCTGGATATCTACTGGTTGTTGCATGTCTGCCTACGGACCATCGAGCATGGGGATCGCACAGGCTCTCTCTTTGCCTTCATGCCTGAGTTCTACCTAAGCGTGGCCATTAACAGCTACAGTGCACTCAAAAATTATTTTGGCCCAGTGCACAGCATGGAGGAGCTCCCAGGTGATAGGACCATTCATGACTTGGGGGTGGGGTGGTTCAGAGAAAAGAGACCTGCAGAATGAATTTGGCAAGCCCCAGGTTCATTGTCATGACCCAACCACACACATCAAATTTATGTACTGAATTAGTGCCTGCAGGCTCAGAAGCAGCAACAGAGGTGCACCAAGGACAGCAGATGGGTGGGGGCCCTAGCTCTCTTTCCTTTGCTGGTGTGTTGCTGATAGCTATTGTGGTCTCACAGCCAGTCTGGCTCCTCACCCTGCCACCCTGGTACTGGTCACAGGTGGCAGTAAGACAGGTGTAGGAGCTTGTCTTTATAAAGCATGACAAGAGGTGAGTCTTGCTGGGGCTCAGTAAGAGCCTTTGTTTCCTCAGGACCACTGATCCAGGCTGGGCCTAGCAATGGGCGTCCAGAGTCGGCTGTAAGCTGGCAGGCCTCTCACTTGTCTTGTGCCCACCTGCTGCAGTTCTTGGTGTTACTTTTGTCTTCAAGGACAGAGTTATGGGGAACAAGGGAACTTTGTCTGCTGAGTCATCAGATGTATTCCAAAATTAATTAGAGCCCAGGTCAGGGCTCTTGTCAGGATCTGTCCACTCGGATCTATACCTTAATGCCCTTCCCAATTGCCATTGTACTGTACCTTGACCAGTACCCCTTCGATGCCAACATGGGTCCAGACTGGACCTCACAGCCAGCTCTAGGGCTTGCTACACAAGCCGCCCACCTTGACAAAGGGCATGCCTCTGGAACCCTTACTCTTGGCCAGCAGTTCTCACTGCCCTCTTTTGCAGGCTATGAAGAGACCCTGACCCGCTTGGCTGCCATCCTCGCCAAACATTTTGCCGATCCACGCATTGTAGGCACTGGTAAGGTGTCTTCCAGAGGGCCATGAGAATGGAGGTGGAATGGCATGTCTGGCAAGCTGTTTTCTACCTAAACTGTGCCCATGTGGGCATTAGGCTTGGGGTTCCAGCCTATGCCAGAGATTTGCTGAGGCATAGCATATCCTGACAGACATCCGAGACTCACTGATGCAGGCCCTGGCCAGCTATGTGTGCTACCCACACTCCCTGCGGGCTGTGGAACGGATTCCCGAGGAGCAGTAAGTAGGAGCCTGGGGGGATACATGGCCAGTCTGTGCAGCATCATGCCCAACCTCACCCTGTACCTGCCAACTCTCCCCTTCACAGGCGTATTGCCATGGTGAAGAACCTTTTGGCACCATATGAGCAACGGCCCTGGGCCCAGACTAACTGGATCCTGGTGCGGCTTTGGAGGGTAAGCCTGACCTGAGGGGTATGGCTAAGGCTAGCTGGAAGGAAGTTTCACCCTGCCCCCCTGATTCCTCCTGTTTCACCCCACCCCCGCCAGGGCTGTGGGTTTGGGTACCGCTATACAAGGCTGCCACATCTGCTGAAAACCAAACCAGAGGATGCCAACTTGCCCAGCCTCCAGAGTGAGTATTCAGGTTGCATGAGTCCCAGTGGCAGCCCCAGACAGGCTGGGAGCCCTTCCTGATACTCTCAGTCTTTGAGACTCTCATTTCTCCAAGCCTGTCTCCTGGACTTGTGTCAAACTCCTAACCTTTCTCTTGGGTTCCCATTTTTCCCTACTCCCTTTTAGCCCAGGGACAAGTTCCCTTTGAACTTGTAGTGAAGGGCTAACAGTGAAAGGGGCCATACCTCTCCAGCTTGCTGGCAGCTTGTGTAGTGTAGGTGCATACTCGATTCCTTGCCCTCTGCCAGCCTCCCTACCCCCAGCCATACCCCTGGCCTTGGTCCCTTGACTTAAGAGGAGCACAACCTAGAAACTGATCAGGACGCAGAGAGGACTACAGATTTGACTAGGAACAGAGGCTGTGCTGTCTCCTTAGCCCAGGGTCTTCACAAGACCCTGGCTGTGCAGAAAGGGCTTGTTGCATTCCTTAACTTGCTCGCCAGCGCTTCTGCCCTTCAGCTAGTGTCCTGGTCTCTGTCTGAGTGTTCCCACAGAGGCCAAAAGTCTTGAGCAGACTCACACAGCAAGTCCTTGCTAAATGCCTTCATCTAGACTCTAGGATGGAACTGAGCTGCAAGTGGGGAGGGGCAGTGGGGCCAGATACCATCCCTGTGTGGAGGAACTATTGATTTTCATCAGAGGGTTGGAGAGGTAGGTCAGGCCAGCTACAGCCGAGAGCTCTGGTTACTGCTGCCCTTCCAGCCCAGACTTGGCGCTCACCACCTAAGCCATATGCCAAGGCCAGGGCCAAGGGCAGCAGAGGACAGCAGGACACAGGCTGGGCTCTCTATGAAGCTGGCCTTGATACTAATGGGGATGCTCTAAGCTGTCTTATCTATATCTGACATTTTCTGACAGGCATGTTACTCAAAACTTGCTTCAGGTGGAGCCAACAGCTCTCTGGCTGCTTCAGGTCCATGGGTCATGGTAGTATTGAAACACTGCAGTCTGTGGCTTGCCCAGCAGAAGGGAGGACAAACTTGCTCCTAAACATCCAAGCAGTACTGTGCCCTCTTCCTCTGCCTTCTTGATCTGAATATTCTTAGGGAGCCATTTTTGTTCTTAAAGCAGTGGTCCAGTGGATGACAGGCAGGAGGGTCCTGTCTGGGAGTCCCCGGTAATGTTGTTTTTCTCTGCCCCCAGAGCCCTGCCCTTCCACCCTGCTGCAGCAGCACATGGCAGACCTACTGCGACAAGGCCCTGATGTAGCACCTAGCTTCTTGAACAGCGTCCTTAACCAGCTCAACTGGGCGTTCTCTGAGTTCATCGGCATGATCCAGGAGGTGGGCTGGTGTGTTGGGGTTGGGGTGGACAGAAGCCAAGGCCCAGCAGTATTGCAAGGCCTCTGGCTTAGCAGCACCTACCCGTTGGTGGCTCAGATTCAACAGGCTGCTGAACGCCTAGAGCGAAACTTTGTGGACAGCCGGCAGCTCAAGGTCTGTGCCACCTGCTTTGACCTGTCAGTCAGCTTGTTGCGCGTCTTGGAAATGACCATCACACTGGTGCCTGAGATATTCCTTGACTGGTCCCGCCCTACCTCTGAGATGCTGCTTCGGCGTCTTGCACAGGTGTGTCCATCTGGGCAAGGAGGTTAGGACCCTGGGGATAACTCAAGCGGTGCGCTTGCCCATCCACCAATAGGCTCCTGTCCGCCCTCACAGCTGCTGAGCCAGGTGCTGAACCGGGTGACAGCTGAGAGGAACCTGTTTGACCGTGTAGTCACCCTACGGCTGCCTGGTAAGGATCTAGATGTCCTGCACCTCAGCACACCCAGGCCTTAGCTTATCTGCCAGAAGCAGCAGAGCTAGATCCTCCATTCAGTACCAGGCCAGCCATGCTGTGCACGCCCAGCCTCAGCTTGCCTTATGTAGGAAGAATAGAGGGAAAGGTGAGAGGTGTATCAGCCAGGCCTGAAGCTCCTGCCGAAGAACCAACCGCAGGAGTGCTTCATCTTCCCTCCCTCCCCTTAGGCCTGGAGAGTGTGGACCACTACCCTATCCTGGTGGCAGTGACCGGCATCCTGGTACGCCTTCTGAATCACGGTCCAGCCTCAGAGTGAGTGTTGGGACTGTTGGCCCCATGGGAACTGGGTGTGCCCCTTGAGAAGGGGCTGGTAGGGCAGGGCCTTCTTGTACCTGTTTCCTTGTCTCAAAATGAACTTCAGAATCTAGTTGGGGACACAAAAGATAGGTGATAAGGTGTAAACTCTGCTTAAACGGGTGTTAGCAGCAACTGCTCTGGTTGGTAGGAGGGCTTAGCTTTCAGCCATGCCTCTTACAGGGGCATTGGTGCGGAAGATGTGCCATCCTCTGATGGTCAGGGCCATTCTACCAGACTAAGAGCTGTGCACACAAAGCTACCCACCTGGGAAGGCCAAGCCATAAACACGTGTACTACTTTTATTACAAAACGCCTTAGTAGTCTAGGACAGTCAGAGCCGCCAGCTCATCCTGGGAGGGACGCTGACCGTCATCCCTGCCACCTGTGATGGGAGTGGCAGAGGCATGAATTCAGGGTACTGCTTTAGCTATTAGGTTGAAATGAGTGCCAGTCCGTAAGAGGCCTCCTGCCCTCCAAGGACTTGAGTCGTAGATTAGTCATATATCCAGGCTTTCTCCTGCTGGGTTAGACAATGGGATTGGCTCCACCTTTTAGTTGAAGACAGCAGGGCTGCTCCTGCAGGGTCCTGAAGGTGCACATGCCACCAGACTCCACAGAAGGTTTAAAGGTCTCTGGAGGCTGGATGGTGGTAGAATGGGTCCTCTCTTTCAGCAGAGGAAGGGCTCCTTCCTCCTTCCATCTTAGAGTGGGGGCTGGACCTTCTGAGCTGCCTTCTCCCTCCTTGGTGAGCTCGCTGGCAGGGAGGGGAAGGTGCTGTGCTTGGCTCTTCTATACCACTCCCTGACATCTGTATTAACGTCTGAGGGTGGTCCCAGGACTCTGATGCAAGGGCTCTTACCAGATTGGCTTGGTCCCTAATCTTAATGGGACATTTGGTCATTCTGAGGTCCCAGGGGAAGCAGGCTGTAGTAGTCTGAGTCCTGAGCTAGGGAGAGCAAGAGGCAAGTGGGGGCCTCAACCCCTTTTTACCAGTGAATAGAACTATTATTACAGTAGGGGTCAGAGCTCACATGCAGTTGTAGGATGGATGCAGCACATCCCACCAGCATCCATTAGCTCTCTTGACTCCAGCAAGCAGCAGGTGGAGCTTGTGTGGGGACACCCAGGCAGTCTAGGCCATCATGAGACCCTCTGAACCCATGGAACTGGCTGACTCAGAGCCAGTCTTCAGTTGTAAGCCTATGGGGTTGCATAGATCGAAGTCTTCAGAGACTGCTAGCTGCACACGGCCATTGAGGCTTTTCTTGCCCGGCTCCAGGAAAACCACATGCTTGTGAACACTGGCCTTGCGACTGGGTGCATCTGGTGATGTAGTGCTGAGCACAGAGGACTGTGCACTCAGCTCCTGGAGTGGACTGGGCGCTCGAGGCCAGCAACAGCAGCAGGCCCGCCGACAACAGTGACAGCAGCCACGACAGGGTGGTGCAAACAAGTAGAGCAACACCAGCACCAGGCCCACGATACAGCCCAGCAGTGTGGTGAAGCCTGTGTTGAAAGCCTCTGGCTCGGGGCGAGGCTTATGCACACTCACATTGTACTCAAGTGTCTGGTTGTGGTGCAGGCGGGGCCCAGCTGCCAGGCACACAAAGATGCCTCCATGCTGCTCCTGCACCTTGCCTATGGCTAAGCTGCCATCAGCCAACACAGCAATGCTGCCATCCTGAGAGCCTGGTGCGACAAGCAGCTCATTTTTCGGTGAAACCCAGGCCACTTGCGCTGGGGGCTTGCTGGTGTTGCAGAAGAGCCTCAGGGACTGCCCCAGCTGTGTGTGCAGCTGCTCTTCAGGCAGCTCTAAGCCTGGAGCTGCAGCGACTGAGCAGTTCTCAAAGACCCGACTGTGCTCAAAGAACCGCACTCGGGATTCTGACACTTTAAAGGCTGAGCATGTGTACTCACGTGCAAAATCATGCAGGGCACTTAGGCCCCGCTGGCGCCAGCGCTGGAGCAGGAGGTAGAGGTGGCAGTTACAGCGCAGCGGGTTGTTGTGCAAGTAGAGCCCATTCTTGAGGAAAGCTGGCAGTGCAGCCAACTCAGGGA
Source organism: Lophiomys imhausi (assembly GCA_907164525.1). Lineage (NCBI taxonomy): Eukaryota > Metazoa > Chordata > Mammalia > Rodentia > Muridae > Lophiomys > Lophiomys imhausi. Next base: position 16,102,554 of record CAJQZJ010003646.1, read on the forward strand.
TGGAGATGTGCTCCAGCCAGTTGGAGGAGAGGTCTAGAGTACGCAGGTGGGTTGTCCTCAGACCGTGCAGATTGTTGAAAGAAAAGGAGGAGAGTTCATTGCGGCCAAGATAGAGGTGACTGAGCATGCTCAGGCCCTGGAAAGCATCGGGGGCCAAGTGCACCAGGTGGTTATTGAACAGAAGCAAGCGCTCCAGCCCCTCCAGTCCATCCAGGTCATGGGTATGGAGTCTCCTCAACATATTAGATGATAGATCAAGTGTCCTCAGGCCACTGGCATTGGTGAACACACCATGGCCCAGCACATCCAACTTATTGTAGCCTAGGTGCAGGGCACGCAGCCGGGAGAGGGGCGCTAACCAGCCTGGGCGCAGGCGTTTGAGTGCGTTGTGGCTCAAGTCGAGTTCTGTAGCAGTGGTAGGTAATGCTAGCGGCAAGTCCTGTAACCCACGGCCCGCACAGCTCAACACATCGGCAGCGCAGATGCATTTATTGGGGCAGTTATGGGGAGGAGGTAGAACGTCCTCCAGATCTGAGGTGCCAGATACAGCACCCAACATGCACAGCAGTATGCCTGGCAGCGCCAGCCAGGCCATGACAGTGACCACCAAGGAAGAGATGGGGGCAGCTCGGTGCAGGTCAACGGCTTCAGCACTCACTCACCTACTTCTGCACAGCCTGGCCGATTGTGGTTCTCTAGGGCCCATGGCTTGAGAGGCACAATGCCGGTTCCACCCGCCCAGCCAGCTTTTCCTGCTCTTCTGGTCTGGGGCTGTGAGGTGGGGGCCCCCGCCCTTCTTTCAGCTCCTCTTGCTTCTTTCTGCAAGCGCTTATCTGACTGGATTCTAAGTACTCGCTGGGAGATGACTGCTCAGGGGTGGGGACCGAAGCTCCCATTGGCTCCCGCTGTTAAGGGGCGGGGCAGCCACATGCCCTGGCCTTGAGAAGTCAGCGTAGCCACCAGGGGGCCCCAGTGTCACGGTTTAGTTGGCTGGAAGCCTGACTTTTCTAAGGAGCGAAAGGACTTAAGTCAGGGGAGAACGTCTTTTTTGTAGCTACTGCTCATTAAGATTTTGAAGGATTAGCGTATAATGGGTTAGGCGGAGGTGTCACTCTTCTCCCTTCCCTTATTCGTGTGTATGTGGGTGCTCATGCAGAAGTCAGACAACTTGTGAGTGGTCTTTCTCCTATTCTGTGGGTCGTGGGGATCAGATTGAAGTTGTCATGTTTGGTGTCAAGCACCTTTCATATGGGAACTCAAGAGGGTTGGTAAGCAACAGGATGGAAAGAATGAAGCCATAATAATGAAGCCTCGGTACTGTTCATCCCCACCATGGACATAATTTTCATAGGCTCAAGCTTCCCCACTACCTATACACCCTCCCTCTCTAGGACGGAACGAGCCACCTCTGTGCTCCTGGCTGATCCCTGCTTCCAGCTTCGTTCCATATACTATCTCCTGGGACAGCCAGAGCCTCTAGCACCTGGTACTGCCTTACCTGCCCCTGACCGGAAACGCTTCTCTCTACAGAGTTGTAAGTAGACCAGGGGTGGGTCAGGGAAGAGTTTCAGGACTTTCTGAGCTCAGGATCCTCAAGAATAGCAAATGCCCTGCCTGGGAGTATTCAAGAGGAACTGAGTTCTAGGCCTACAAGGGACCTGACCCCACCTACCACTAACCCAGATGTGGATTACATCAGTGCTGAGGAGCTGGCCCAGGTGGAGCGCATGCTGGCACACCTAACCTCTGCATCTGCCCAGGCAGCAGCTGCCTCCCTGGTGAGTGGGCTCTAACACACAGGCCCAGGCCATTTTAATAATCTGGATACACCAGGATAGGTTAGGTGTCCGGCCCCAATCCACTCTTTATTCTCTGTCCTATAGCCCACCAGTGAAGAGGACCTCTGTCCAATCTGCTATGCCCACCCAATCTCTGCTGTGTTCCAGCCTTGTGGCCACAAATCCTGCAAGTAAGTAGGCCCCATGGACTTGGGGAGGCTATGAGGACACACAGGGAGCACTCACCCCCCTTCCCTCCTATAGAGCCTGCATCAACCAGCACCTGATGAACAGCAAGGACTGTTTCTTCTGCAAAGCCACCATTGCATCTGTAGAGGACTGGGACAAGGCAGCCAACCCAGGTGCCACCTCCTCCGCTGCCTAGGCCAGCTAGGTGCACACAGCTCCCACCATCCTGGGCGCTCTGCCATCAGACCCAGACCGAGCCCTGTTCCCCATCACCCTCACCTTACTGCTTCCATCCATCCGCCTGTGTATAGCCTCACTGGTGGGAGCCTAGCCATGGCCCTAATTATGCCTGAGCTCGACTTTCAGTCCAGGCTACAGTGAGCATTAAATTATTATTCCATACAGCCCTGGCCCAGCTCTTCTTGAGGGAGTGGGGGCTTGTGGGTGATGCCCAAGCAGGATCCTGTCAGTTTCTGTCCCCACCAGAAGGCAGATGTCCAACAGCTTCAGATTCATCCATTCCTTCCTGGACAGATGGCACCAAGTCCAGGGCCTTCTGAAGTGCTGAGTGACTCCTACACTGCTGAAGGTGGAATAGGGGGCTTGGCCAGCCCTTCATATCCCTCACATGATAATACGAGGCTCTGGCACCGACTCCCCAATACACTTGTGGGGCAGCACGCTGGCTCCATTGAGGTACAGTTCATCGTTAACTATCACATCCTCGCCAAGCACTGTTACATTCTCCATGCGCACCTGGGGTCGGGGGGGGAGTAAGCCTTGTTAATGGGGCACACATATTCCCTGCTCCTGTCCCCACCCAGCCCAGCTCATAGACTCACCCATTGACCCACACGGCATCTCCAGCCCACGATGCATGACTCAAGCCAGGAGTGGGAACGGATGTGCGCATCCTGAAGCACTGTGCATCGCCGGATACACACGCCGTCCTCCACCACCACACCAGGACCCAGGCTTACATTGGGGCCAATGCTGCAGTTCTGACCAATACGGGCACTTGGGTCCTGAGAGTGTTGAGGAAAGGAAGAGTGGGTCATTTGTCTCCCAAGTCTGAAAAGATTAGTGACAGGCTGGGCAAGGGCCTCACCACAAGTACATTCCCCACAATGCCAGGGCCTGAGCACAGTCTCTCTGGATGCTTCTGTCTCAGTGACTGCAAGAAGAGGCACATGCCAGTGAGGAAATCCTTGGGCTGTCCAATGTCCATCCAGAAGCCTGCAGAGAGAGATGAATCAGAGGGTTCTGCCTAGCCACAGACTACCCCTCACCCTATGGCTTCTCTGCCTCACCCTGCAGCTCCATGGCATATAGCTGCCCCTCCTTGGCCATAACTGGGAAGATCTCCTTCTCAATGGATGTAGGCTTCAGCTGTGGAAGTGGGCAACTTGTCAGCAGGCCACACGACACAGGCCCGCTCTACCCGAGCCCGCTCGGCAGTTGTCTCCTACCCACCTGGATGCGCCGCAGCACAGCAGGGCTCAGGATGTAAATGCCCGCGTTGATCTTATTGGACACAAATACCTGTGGCTTCTCAACAAAACGGTGAATGCGGCCTGTGTCTGCCTCACACACCACCACACCATACTTGGAAGGCTCCTCCACCTTGGTTACCTGAATATGGAGGTGGAGGGTGCCTTAGCCCTAGTTCAGTGTTCTTTACCCTTGACACATACATGCTTATCCCACACCTCAACGGCTCTGCCCCGAAGACATTCTGCACAGCTTCGCACCATAACAAGGAGCAAGTTTAAAACTGGGGGTCAAGAGAGGCTGAATAGTGCCGGGCGGTGGTGGCGCACGCCTTTAATCCCAGCACTTGGGAGGCAGAGGCAGGCGGATCTTTGTGAGTTCGAGACCAGCCTGGTCTACAAAGTGAGTCCAGGACAGCCAAGGATACACAGAGAAACCCTGTCTCGAAAAACCAAAAAAAAAAGAGAGGCTGAATAAAGAGGGTAAGGATGTCAGAGAAGGAAGGAAGGAAGGTCTCTTACCAAGATGGAGCCCTCTTGGCCATGGTGTCGATGAAACTGCACCATGGCTTGGAAGGGGAAATCACAGATCACATCACTATTGAGAACGAAGAAAGGGTCTGCAGTCTCAGAGAGTAAGTCTTGGGCCAACGCCAGAGGCCCAGCTAGGGAAGGAGGCAAGTCATATGTAACCACCTTGCTCAAGGCCTAGGCCCTTGAGTCCAGACTCCAGAGGCCCACACCCAGACTGGATAAAATCCCTTTACTGACCCTAAACTTTGCCCAAGGGCCTTCCTTTTTTCCCCACTCACCTGTCCCCAAAGGCTCCTCTTCATGAGACATAGAGATTCGGATTCCAAGCTAGAAGGAAGAAGTCATCTGGTTATGTTCTTCCTCTAGTAGTTAAGTGGAGCCTCAAGGATCAGAAGAAAGGGCTAAGTCCATGCCTCACCCTTTGTTCCTGTGCCTTCATTTCCTTCTCCAACATCTGTGACATGTAGCTCACTGCTAGGATCACGTGGTCCACACCTGCCTGTCAGACACAGTAAGGTGTGCTAGTTGACAGGGTTGGACCAACCCTGGCCTCCCAGTCACTATCCATCCCTCTTTCCCGCCATTGCAGGACCCGGGGCCTTACCGCGGCAAGCGCTTCCACTTGATGCAGCAAGATGGGCTTATTGCAGAAGTCAACCAATGGCTTCGGGGTGCTCAGCGTCAGTGGCCGCAACCGCGTCCCATACCCACCCACCAAGATCAGTGCCTTCATGGCGCCTGCGGGTGATAGGAGTGGGTTCCTGGCTCCAAAGAACTTACAGGCCGCCAGACCGACCCCTGCCACGCCCTCCCGCCCCCATGCCCTGCCCACGCACCCTTCACCAGTCAGACTGACCGACCCCGGTCTCACCTCGTCCTCCTGCTCCACCTTGATGTGGGGTCTAGAGGCGACAGAACACAGGAGGAACTGGTTGGAGACCGGCTGGCCCGGAGTTCCGGCCAGAGGCGGCGCAGTCAGTGACGTAACAGGGGAGAGCCAATCGGATGTCGTGTACGTGGCAAGGCCGCTCGAAGCCGAACGCCAGGCGTTACGTGGCGGCAGACTTAGCCAATTAGATTCCCAACACGCTGGGCTGCCATGGGGACCCGGAGAACTCGCGAGTCAGATGCCCATTGGCGGATCTGAAGGCGGAACAGATAGAGGAGGCCTCGCTTCCTATCAGAACCGTGTCCGCCACGCAGAGGTGCCACCACCCACCCCGCCCCGCCGGTACCGCTTCACCCCAACCCCTGCTTCGGGTCGCCCTGATGACACTGCCCCTCAGCACCTGACCAGACCCCTAGCCCAATACCACTCGCCTTGCCCCTCAATGCTTGCTCCGACCCCCATCTCCAACTCTTCCCGTGTCGCCACCCCCTCCAGTTCCGGCACCACCCCACAACACTTACTTATCCGAACCCAGTTTAGACCAGTGCCCCAGTTCGGACCCCGCACCTTCCTCCCCTCAGGTGGAGACCAAGACGTGTGAGCGTCTCATAGACTAGCTGGATCAGCCCAGTCAGTGACTGGGAAGGTTTCTCATAGACTTAAGAGTTCAGTTTCGAGCCGGGCGGTGGTGGCGCACGCCTTTAATCCCAGCACTTGGGAGGCAGAGGCAGGCGGATCTTTGCGAGTTCGAGGCCAGCCTGGTCTACAAAGCGAGTCCAGGACAGCCAGAGCTGTTAAACAGAGAAACCCTGTCTCGAAAAACCAAAAAAAAAAAAAAAAAAAAAAAAAAAAAGTTCAGTTTCTAGAGGTTTTATTTTTGACAATATACGACCTGACACAAGCGGGCGGGTAGCGCTGGGTGTACAGAAAAGGGCGGCTTGGGCCAAGCACTCCTCTCCACCACAGAAGACCCCGGGAAACGCAAGTGCGCCTAAACGCCAAAGGAGCCACGTGTATATCCAGGCACAGGTCTTAGGGTATGTAGGCAGGTGTACAGCTTCCATCAAAGAGGAGCAGAGAACAATTTTCGAATTCGAAGTCTTACATTTCCTCCACAGAAGCAATGTTCCCAGGTTCTCCTTTTTTCCTCGTTAAAATGTTTTAAATGGGCACACACAACCAACTTACTCAGCTGTAAATACAGGTTAAAGCGGTTTGCATCTCAGGAACGTGCACGTGGCCAGATGTGAGCGAATGAGCAGCAGATACTGAACTAGCCCAGGCCCCTTGCCCCGAGGTGAGGATCCCCACGCGCATTGCACAGGCCCAAAGCTGGGAGGGGTGGGGGTCCCAGGCAAGTAAGTTACTACACACTGGTCCCTTTCCTCTTTAAGCACCACCCTCCCATTTCACTCCCACCCATCTCCCGGAGCTGGTGTGGGCTTGGCCCAGGGAAACACTATGGAAAGGGGTGATCTGAGCCCCTAACCCATGACCCCATGTTGCACTTTGGTCCCAAATTGGGGGTGGGAAGGCAGAGCCTGCCAGTGACGGGGCTCCACCCTGGGAAAGGTAGAGGAGCAATGAGAAAGTGTTTGCATACACTTGCCACCTATCACATACACGAGCTGGACCTCCAGATATTCAAAAAGTGCTGAGAAGTGGGGCCCTGCCCTTGAGGAGCAGCAAATTCCAACGTTTCCACGCTGCAGTGGCAGGGGAACTCCAAGTGTTGCTACTTGAGAAGCAGAATGACAGCAGTGCTTCCCAGAACCTGGTAATTTGGGAAGCACAGCACCTTCCTAGGAGGTCTGCTGGCCCCAAACCCCTTTTAACCTCTAAACTGCCAGAGAAGATGCATCCACACTAATGAACACTTACTGCCCTCATGGCTGAAGCAACGGAATACTACTAGACAGAAGACAGCTGTCACTAGGCAAAAGTAAGCAAAGCTGTGCCTCCTGGAATTCCCTAAGGAATGGGAACCTGCCCAGCGCTGGCACCAGGTCAGAAGACCATGGCTGGGACCCATCAAGGAGGCCTTTTCAGAAGCTGCATCTCTAAGAACCAGGAAGTTATGTCACTGGTTACCAGTAGCTCTCAAGGGTTGGCAGGATTATCTTCAAATGCCAAAACAGAGACACATTACAAGTGATGACCGATGGCCAGACTTAGAATGCTGCTCACCTTGGCAATGGTTGGGTGTAGTGTAACCTGTTGGATACTTATGGTACAGGCAGCAGATCTCTACTATCAAAGGACTGGCAGCAAAAATAATGAGTCATTATCACCCCTCGAGACTTCATTGCCCCAGTGTTGTGCTGAAGGCCATACCCCAGGCCCACAAGAAGGCCACTGGGCCAGCAACTAAACACCACTACAAATCACTTTGCTACCTGCTGAGGAAGGGCACAGGAGCAAAGGCTCACCTCAGAAAAGGGAAAGAATATTCTGCTGAGGAAAGCATGAAGGAAATCAATATATACTAATCAACAAGGCTATTCTCCAGAAAGCTCACCACAAAACAGGGGCTAGCAGGTGGACAAATGGACTTACTGACAGATCCCAGGATTAACCAGACGAAGCTCTCAGCAGACTCTTGGGCACCTATACCCCAGGACCTATGTCCCTAAAAGCAGACAAGTTAAAAGTTCTCCCTACAAACCTAGAGCCTGGACCACTACACAATGGGCTGCTGTCTTGAGTTTGGCCTGGAGGAGACAAGACCCTGAGAGGACCACGGTCCCTGAGCCCCGGGAAGAGCAGACCCCTCAGAGGCAGCACAGCTGCCCAGGCTAGAGGAAGGGACACAACTCAAAGGCCAAGAACTGCAAATACTGTCTGGGCCAGTCACTAAAGGCGATTAGGCCCCATGGACCCTGACTCTCCTCAGCAAACAGAAGCTGTACCATCTCAGTGGGATAGGAGGACATGTGGCCTCCTGAGGCAAGGGATCTCTGTAAGAGGCTGGTTGAGGCTATGGACTGAGGAACAGGTTTACAAGCCAGTGGGCGCCTAGGGAGCCCAGTACCTGTCCTCTGCTGTGGGTTGGCCTTAGCTCAGCTTCACAAATCTAGCCCCATGCCAAAATCAGACCCAAGGATAAGTCCACCTGTGCACTGAGCCCTGTAATACCCTGAGGGCATCTGTTCAAGCACTGGCACAAAACTAGAAAAGGCCCTCAAGATGTGGGCACTTAACCTTCCCCAATTCTGGGAAATAAGGGATGAGTAGGCATGGAGAGGCCCTGTGCCAGCCAAGGGCTTCACCTCACAATCAGCAGAGCCCTACAGCCACAGGGCCCAACAACACCTTAGGCAAGGGAGCCAAAGTTCAAAGGCATTCTGTCTCTGCTGCCAAGCCCACCAGGGCCACCTCTTCCTTCCTGAGTTAGCCTGGACACAGCAGTCAGAGCCACAGAGCTAAGGAGCCTGGCTGAGAGGACGTATGTTCTGACCTCTGTAACTTTATATATATGGACTCCAGGCTACAGCTAAAAACATTTCTTTTAGTTTACACCAAAGAGAAATATAACCCTTTAAAAGCAAGTCTGTGTGTCCTCACAGCAAGTTCAGAGCAATGGTCCCTGCCTGTGGGTGGAGAGGAAGGGGTCCTAGGGTACGAGCTGGGCCTACTGGTTCTCATCCCGCATCTGCTCCATGATGCTGATAAGACTCTCCAAGCCAAACACATAGCCTCTGTCCGGCCCATCGTGAACAGTGGCGTCATCCCGGAAGCCCTTGAATGTGCTGTGTGCAAAGTCAATCATGCGGACATCCACCTTGGGCGGAGAGGAGGGGCCAGCCTCAAGGTTGCTGTTGTTAGGGCTGGTGCTGGGGCCACAGGGTAGTGGCACCTCTGGGAGCCCCATGTCCATGTGCTTGAAACGCAGCTCAGATCGGCACTCCTTGCCATCATAGATGACAAGCAGAGAGCTGGAGTAGAAACGGTAGGAGGCCTGCCGCTCCAGCACAGCTTTGAGGCCCCGCAGTTTGCTCAGGATAGGCTCAAAGAGATCACGTCGCAGGTCTAAGCCATTGTGCAGGTATTGATACAGGGCATTGCGGAAGCCTTCAATGGAGAGTCCACGACCATAGTACTTGTTCCTGCAGAGGTAATGACCTGTGTCCAGCTGGTACACCTGAAACCCCAGGAGACAAGACATGGTTGAGAACCAGGAAGGTCTGATGGCCACAAAGTACCCCCAACACCCCCCCCCCTCAAATAAAAACAAAAACAAAAAACCCACCAACCAACCAAACCAAAAGTCTGGAAGGCACTCTGACCAACCTGAGCTCTTCAGCTCCTCCTACTGGAGCAGGGAGGCCACATTCACCCCAGGTTTTCCCGTCATGGAGCTGTGAAAGCCAACACCAGGCCTATTGCCATCACTTTAGAAGCCTGCCTCCAAGCTGTCCCAGGGCCCAGCTAGACTCTAACTGGGAACACAGTGCTGACAGACAAGTTTACCTGCCCCGTGACCAGGCAACAGGCTATCTCAATGACCTCGACAAGGAGCTCAACCAGAGTCAAGTGAGGAAAGCAGGGCTCAGTGAACCCACCTGCAAACACATCCTCGGCACCCTGTGGGCGACTCACCTTTTCAGAGGAGACTCTGGAACAGTGCAGGCCAGGAGGGCACGGCCTACAACACGCACTTGGCAGCACCGGGCTGTCCCCAGTGGCCAACTCACCTGCATGCCGCAGACCCTGACCCCCAGCGTAGCAGACGTGCTCTGCTCACACTTCCTCATCTGCCGGGCTGCCTTCTCAGCCGAAGCATCATCCCCATGCTGCCGGGTACCCATCTTCAAGTCCAGCACACAGGGGTACTTGAAGTGGTGTACCACATTCTCAAGCAGGAGGAATTCTGGGCCAGAGTCAAGAAGTAACCATATTTACTGTCAGCTCCACCCAGAAAAGCACAATTAAGTTTTTGTATAGACGTGGCATTCTGATCCACTGTAAACTGCATGTGCTTCCCAAATTCTTAATGGCAGTTTCAAACTATCAGCTTTAACAAATTTTGGTAGAATATGCATCATACAAAGTCTTAGAGCCAGATGTGGTGCCACACATCCTTTAATCTCAGCATTCACAAGACAGAGAGGCAGGGGTGAGTCCGAGGCTAGCCTGCTCTACTTAGTAAGTTCCAGGCTACCCCAGGACTATACATTCAGATCCTGTCTACAGAAAAAATTATTTAAAAACTGAGGCTGAACATAGTGGCATACACCTTTAACACTAGCACTAAGGAGGCAGAGGCAGGCAGGTCTCTGAGTTTGAGGTCAGCCTTGCCTAGAGTGA
>CAJQZJ010003646.1:16130867-16209642 GCA_907164525.1 Lophiomys imhausi
ACACACACACACACACACACACACACACACACACACACACACACACAGTGGTACATGCCCTGTCCTATTATACGTTCATACAATATATTTTTTAAAAATTTAAAAACAGTCTTTAAACTGTCTGGTATGGTGGCACATATATGTTGATAGAGCTTTTAATCCCAACACTGGGGAGGCAGGAGGGTATCAAATTTGAGGCCAGTTGGACAGTTTACCAAGATCCTTTTTTTGTTTTGTTTTTTGAGACAAGGTTTCTCTGTGTAGCAGTACAGGCTGTCCTGGAACTCGCTTTGTAGACCAGGCTGCCCTTGAACTTACAGAGATCCCCCTGCCTCTGCCTCCCGAGAGCTGAGATTAACGAAGATCCTTTTTTAAACAAAAATTTTAAGAAGGGTTAGAAGTAGGCTGGGAAGATGGCTCAGAGAGCAAAGTAGCATTCGTGTGTAATCCCAGTGCTCATAATAGTGAGACAGCAGGAAAGATGGCAGAGGCAGGAGAATTCCTGGAAGCTCATAGGCCAGGGTGGGGCAACTAGCTGGGTGTACACAGCAGCAAACAAGAGAACCTGTCTCAAAAAAGGTAGAAGACAGCAGGGCGTGGTGGCTCACGCCTTTAATCCCAGCACTCGGGAGGCAGAAGCAGGCGGATCTCTGTGAGTTCGAGGCCAGCCTGGTCTACAAAGCAAGTCCAGGATAGCCAGGGCTGTTACACAAAGAAACCCTGTGTCAAAAAACCAAAAAAAAAAAGGTAGAAGACAAAGACTAACACCAAAACTACTTTGACCTCCACACAAGCACCATAATGTGAACACATGTGCCCATACTCACAATACAACACATGTATCATACACGAATACATAACACATACACACATAAGCACCTTACCTCCACATAAGCACCATAATGTGAATACATGTGCCATACTCACACACACACACACATATTTTTTTAAAGGACTGGAGCAGGCTGGGGATACAGCTCAGTCACCAGAGTGCCTGCCTAGTATCCAAGGAGTTCTGTTTATATAACCCAGGCATGGTGACTCACACATGCAACCCCAGCACCCAGGAGGCTAAGGCAGCAGGATCGGATGGAAGTCATCTTCATTTACACCATAAATTCAAATTTAACCTGAGATATATAAGAAGTCCATCTCAAATTAGGGGGAGAGGGCTGCAGCTGTATCTCAGTGGTGGGAGTCCTTGTCTAGCGTGCACAGGATCCCAGATTCAACCCTCACAACTAGGTAAAATTCTTTGACTAATATCTCTTTTTTTTTTTTTGGTTTTTCTTTTTTTTTTTTTAAAGATTTATTTATTATGTATACAGTGTTCTGTCTGCAGGTACATCTGCAGGCCAGAAGAGGGCACCAGATTTCATTATGGATGGTTGTGAGCCACCATGTGGTTGCTGGGAATTGAACTCATGACCTCTGGAAGAGCAGCCAGTGCTCTTAACCGCTGAGCCATCTCTCCAGCCCTTTTTTTTTTTGTTTTTTTTTTTTTTGTTTTTGGTTTTTCGAGACAGGGTTTCTCTGAATATTTCTGGCTGTCCTGGACTCACTTTGTAGACCAGGCTGGCCTCGAACTCACAAAGATCCGCCTGCCTCTGCCTCCCAAGTGCTGGGATTAAAGGCGTGCGCCACCACCGCCTGGCTTTTTTTTTGGTTTTTCAAGACAGGGTTTCTCTGTGTAGCCCTGGCTGTCCTGGACTCACTTTGTAGACCAGGCTGGCCTCGAACTCAAAAAGATCCGCCTGCCTCTGCCTCCCAAGTGCTGGGATTAAAGGCGTGCGCCACCACCACCCGGCTGACTAGTATCTCTTTCATAGTAAGATCTACCCCTACCTTGTCAACTTAACTGCAACCCTACATGCATTCTGCTTTCCATTTAAGCTGTGCTTTTTTGTTTGTTCTGGGCTGGTGGGGCCAGGGGAAGTGGTGGTACTAGAGACTAAATTCAGGACTTCATGTATGCTAGGTAGCACTCCACTCCAAGAACTATATATCCCCAACCCCTTTTCATGGTCTTTATCTCCTATCTTACATATTATATACTGAAGATATCTACAGTCTATTGTTTGAGTTGTTTTTTTTTTTTTTATTTTACGTGCATTGGTGTTTTGCCTGCAAGAGTGTTAGATCTTGGAATTACAGACAGCTGTGAGCTGCCATGTGGGTGCTGGGAATTGAACCCATGTCCTCTGAAAGAGCAGTCAGTGCTCTTAACCGATGAGCCATCTCTCCAGCCCCTATTGCTTGTTACTATAGGGTCGGCTCCATGAAGATAAGGCCCTTTGTCTATTTTGCTTGTTATATTCTAAGTATGTGAAGTAATTCCTGGCACAGAATATAAGAAATATAGCTAAATAAACAAATATATATATATATGGAATATGAATGCAGCCCAAAGACTGAGAAGTGATGAAATATGTGTATATTTATTAAGTAAAAACAGGTTTATACAATATAGTAAGTATATAACATGAAAAAAATTTTATGGAAGAGTAAGAATTTTTGTTTTTAATATTAGGGCTTATCGGGACTGGAGAGATGGCTCAACGGTTAAGAGCACTGCCTAGTGCTCTTCCAAAGGTCCTGAGTTCAATTCCCAGCAACCACATGGTGGCTCACAACCATCCACAATGTGATCTGGTGCCCTCTTCTGGAATGCAGATAGAGCACTCATATGCATAAAATAAATAAAATAAATCTTAAAAAAATAGTTTAAAAAAAAATATTAGGGCTTACTGCCTGGCTTGGTGGCCTACTCCTTTAATCCTAGCATTCAGGAGGTAGAGGCAGGCAGATCTCTGTGGACTAGAGCCCAGCCTACTCTACATAGAGTTCCAGGTCAGCCAAGGTGAGGCCTGGTCTTAAAAAAAGTTACATGCGTGTACACACACACACACGCATGCACACTTGCTTTGTTTGAGACAGGGTCTTCCTCTGTAGCCAAGTCCAGCCTGGCCCGCAACTGACTTTGTAGCCAGGACAGTTCCTCCCACTCCAGACTCCTGAGTGTTAGAGTTCAGGCATCACCCATGTCTACCGAAACCAGAACAAAAAGGGAAAATAGCTTTTCAAAGAACAAAGTATATTGGCTATGTGACAGAATTCTAAACCAGCAACAAAGAAAACATAAAATTCTGTGTAGATTCTAAAAAAGATTTGATAAGTGAATCAAAAACAAGTTTAAATGCAGCCAGATAAGCTGGGAGTGATGTCCTGCACTCATGTGTCCCAGCACTAGGAAGGCAGGTGGATCTCTGTGAGTTCGAGGTCAGCCTGGTTGACAACGTGAGTCCAGGACAGGCAGGCTACACAGAGAAACCCTGTCTCAAAAGCCAAATATATATATACATATACATATATAAATAAATGTATATTATATAATAAATATTATACTATTTGTAATATGTATTTTTAAAAGAATAGCATAAAGAACAAAAGCTGTAACAAAATATATTGCAAAAAAAGGACCTACATACAAAAGGATTTTTTTTGTTTTGTTGTTTTGTTTTTCAAGACAGGGTTTCTCTGTGTAACAGCTCTGGCTGTCCTGGACTCACTTTGTAGACCAGGCTGGCCTCGAACTCACAGTGATCCGCCTGCCTCTGCCTCCCAAGTACTGGGATTAAAGTCGTGAGCCACCATGCCTGGCTTAGAAAAGGATTTTTAATCAATATTATGAAGGAAAAACAAAGATAGGAAAAATTAGGCACACGCAAATAATCTCAACAATAAATAAAGAGCCAGATTAAAAAATTTGTTGAAAAAAAAAAAATGCATGGACAGGTCCTAGGCACATATGAAGCGGATGGGCTGCTTGGTCTTCAAGTGGATTCCTAATAACTGGAACAGGGACTATCTCTGACTTGGACAAGGTTGCCTCCCTCTAGATCCTATTTTCCTAGCAGAACTGCCCTGTTTTGCCTCTGTGGAAGGGGAAGTAATTAGTCCTGATGCAATTTGATATCCAAAAGTGGATTTGTACCAGGTTGGAGGAAGGGAGTATGGAGGAAGTGAGTAGGAAGGTGGAACTGAGAGGAAGGAAATGGTGATTGGAATGTAAAATAAACAAATTAATTTAAAAACAAAAAAAAAAAAAAACAACTTGTTGAACCAAACTTAGGAGACACAAAAGTAAATGGTTGGGTTTGTTTTGGATTGGGTGTTTTGGTTTCTTTTTTTTCTTTTCTGATTTAATTCAGTAACACAGCAAGCCTAGAAAGTGGCAGTGAATAAAAAGTCCTGGCAAACAAAGAGAAACTGTGATGAGGTTTGGTTGCAAACAAGGGCAGGATTATTTTAAGAACCAGGAAAGAAGTCTTCACAGCAATTGCAAGGTAATACCTGGTCCCTACATTCATCAATCAGGTGGGGACAGGGACACAGACACACACACAAACTCACAACAGCAAGCATGCACTCTAAGCTCAGAATTCAGAGGCCAACATACTTTTTACGGTCGCAGATTAACCACCTGCATTTGCTAGGCAGTATTTTTTTTTTATTAACCAAAGTATCCTTAGTATGTTCACATTTCACAAGCAAATTTGCAAATTACACCAAAAATTGGTCTATAAATTTCTATTTATTGTATTATTATGAATTTCTTTTCTATTACTTCTTTTTTGCTTGTTTGTTTTCAAGACAATGTTTCTTTGTGTATCCCTGGCTGTCCTGAAACTCACTTTGTAGACCAGGCTTGGCCTTGAACTCACAGACAACGCCTGCCTCTGCCTCCCAAGAGCTAGGATTAATGGTGTGCACCATCATGCCTGGCCATTACAGACAGCTGTGAACAGCTATGTTGCTGCTGGGATTTGAACCCTGGTCTTTGGAAGAGCATCCAGTGCTCTTAACTGCTGAGCCATCTCTCCAGCTCCTAGACTTGCTTTTTTTTTTTTTATTTAGTTAAACCTGGTAAGCCAGGAAGGGGAGACTTAAGATTAAGGTAATAGTTTTAGTTTTAGAAAATGTCTCCTTTGATCTTCGGCTCATGTTTTCATTGTCTAATTCAATCTAAGGAAACCCAGTAACATTCTTATAGCAAAACAGAGCACAATGGGCTAAGTCACACAAACATGGGCTGCACAACTCTGGGTTTGAGGAGAACCAAGTCTAAGTAATCTCATAAACACTGAGCGGCAGACTATCTAGCTACTTACTACTACCTAGCTCATGTCTCCTTTACATTGTAAATAAATTATTCATTTTGTTTGTTTGTTTTGTTTTTCTTCTTCTTTTTTTTTTTTTTTTTTGGTTTTTCGAGACAGGGTTTCTCTGTATAACAGCTCTGGCTGTCCTAGACTCACTTTGTAGACCAGGCTGGCCTCGAACTCACAGAGATCCGCCTACCTCTGCCTCCCAAGTGCTGGGATTAAAGGCGTGCGCCACCAACGCCCGGCTTGTTTTGTTTTTCAAGACAGGATTTCTCTGTGTAGCCTGGGCTGCCCTGGAACCCATTTTGTACACCACACTGGCTTTGAACTCACAGAGATCCGCCAGCCTTTGTCTCACAAGTGCTGCAATTAAAATCATGTGCCACCACCATTTAAACTATGTAATACCTAAACTATTCCTTTAAAAAAAAAAATTAAGCCGGGCGGTGGTGGCGCACGCCTTTAATCCCAGCACTTGGGAGGCAGAGGCAGGCGGATCTTTGTGAGTTCGAGGCCAGCCTGGTCTACAAAGCGAGTCCAGGACAGCCAGAGATATTCAGAGAAAACCTGTCTCGAAAAACCAAAAAAAAAAAAAAAATTAATTGATCTCGTGTAGAGGCATACACTTTAATCGCAAAACCTGGAATGCAGAAACAAGGCCACCATGGTTTACATATCAGGTACCAGGTCAGCTAGGGCTATAAAATGAGATCCTACCTCAAAAAGAAAAATAAATAAAAGTGTAAAAAAAAATCACATCACTGAAGAAGCAAATAAAGAATCAAGCCTTTACAGGAAATGTTGACAATACTTGCACAACCTGATATTTATAAGGGAAAAAAAATGAACCTCAACCCCAGTCTCAACATATAAAATTAATTCAAGATAAATCAAATGCCTAAATGTAATTTCAAGGTGAAAATATAAAGTTGTAAGAACTACATTACATACTTCCAAGAACTGTTAGAAACTATCCAGGCATGGTGGTACACTCTGCTGATTCCAGCACTTGGGTGGCAGAGGCAGGTGGATCTCTTTGAGTTCGAGGACAGCCTGGTCTACAGAGCAAGTTCCAGGACAGCCAAGGGATATATAGTGAAAAACAAAACAATATAAAATAAATAAGTAAAAATAAAAGAACTGCTAAAATTTGGGCCAACAAGACGGCACAGCAAGTAAAACACACTTGCAGAGTCAGCTGATGACCCAGTGCATGGAGAACAGTCCTCAAAGATGTCCTCTGACCTTCCCACGTGAACCATGACACACACACACACACACACATGTGCATGCACAACACACGTAAAACAATAGATAAACCATCAATTTTAGGGGCAACAGAGATGGTTCAGCCATTAGGAGCACTGCTGCTCTTCCAGATGACACAGAGGTTTGATCTTGAGTACCCATGGCTTACAACCATCAGTTTGTAACTGTAACTCCAGTTTCAGGTGATCCCGACCTCTAAAGGGGCTGCATGCACACAATTAATATGCAGCAAAGCACATAAGATCTAAATTTTTTTTTTTTTGGGTTTTTCGAGACAGGGTTTCTCTGTATAACAGCTCGGGCTGTCCTGGACTCGCTTTTGTAGACCAGGCTGGCCTCGAACTCACAGAGATCCGCCTGCCTCTGCCTCCCAAGTGCTGGGATTAAAGGCGTGAGCCACCACCGCCCGGCAAGATCTAAAATTTTTTAAAAAGCAAGATTTTGTTCTTAAGTATGTGTACACAAATGAGTGCAGGTGCAGAGGACAAAGGCCCCAGATTCCTCTCGAGCTGGAGCTGCAGGTGGTTGCAAGCCACCTGAGACTGGGTGCTAGGACTCAAGCTCAATCACTCAGAAAAAGTAGCATATGCTCTTAGAGGCCGAGTCATTTCTCCAGCCTCCGAACCCACACACAACTAAAGATTTTGTTTTCATGTCAACAGTTTGCCTCTATGTGTATAGATGCCTATATACGTGCCTACACAGGGCATCACATCTCCTAGGATTGAGTTACAGATGGCTGTGAGAAGGTGCTTGGTGAACCCAAGTCCTCTGCAAGAACAATAAGTGCTCTTGACCACTAAGCCATCTTTCCAGCCTCTAAAATAGAAGAAATAAATGAACTGTGAATGGTAGCCACATCTTTAGTCCCATCCCCAAGAGGCGGAGGCAGGAGGATCTCTGTGAGTTTGAGGACAGCCTGGCCTATACATAGTGAGTTCCAGAACAGTCAGTCAAGGCCTCTATAGTGAGATCCTTTTTCAAAAAAACAAAAACAAAAACAAATAAAAATAAATGGGCTCCAGGTGTGGTGGCACAGGTCTTTAGTTCCAGCTCCTAGGAGGCAGATCTCTGTTAGCCTGAGGCCAGCCACATACAAGGTTAAGACCATGTTCTCAAGCCAGGTATGGTGGCGCACACCTTTAATCGCAGCGCTCAGGAGGCAATCAGGCAGGCTTCTGTGAGTTCAAGGCCAACCAGGTCCACAAAGTGATTCCAGGACAGCCAGGGTTACACAGAGAAACCCAGTCTGGGTGGGGAGGGGGAGAAGGGCCATGTCTCAAAACAACAATGAAGGAAAATTGAATGGGAGAATTGGGGGAGAGGGAGGAGAGGGAGGGGAGGGAGGGGGTGCGGAAGGGGGGGGGGGGGGAGGGGGAGGGGGAGGGAGTGCTGGTATATATTCCCAGCAGTGGGAAGGTACTAATAAGTAGATTCTTGGGGCCTGCCGGTTGTCCAACCTAGCCTATTTTTTCTCTACACCAGTAAGAACTCTGTCTCAGAATGTGATCATCATTTGAAGAATGAACTCAAAAGCTGTCCTCTGGCCTTCATGTAAATAGGCACACATGCACGCACGTAGGCACGCATGCACGCAGTACATATAGGAAATGAGGCTTTAAAGCAACTTAAGCAAACCTATGATGAAAAAAAGTAAAGCACAGGTTGTCCTAGGCTAGAATAGCAGTAAAAATCAATCCTGTGTTAAAGAAACTAAAGTTGGGCAATGGTTGTGCACATCTGCAAATCCCAGCACTCAAAAGGCTAAGGCAAGAAGATTGTGAATTCAAGGCCAGTCTGGGTTAAATAGTGAAACCCTGTCCTCAAAAATAAGGGGGTGAGGATAACTAGAATAGATAATAATCAACTTCCATTGCCTACTTGGCAAAGATGGAGATGAAATCATTATTTTCCCTTGCTAACTGATACTAAGCTTTGTCAGTAGAGAGACAATAATGCAAAAGGAAGAAGCTTTTCATTCTGGCTACATTATTATGCAACTCTCACAAGGCCCCCACCATTTAGCCAGCTTTCCTAGAGCCCAACCACAGCTGTTTTGACTCCCACGATGCACCAAATAGAGGCCAGCAGCTTCCTCTAACACCTCACTCAAGAACTTCACAGTATAGCGCTTTTGGTGATAAACTTCCTTCTAAATGAAATCTACCCACCAAGTTCTAGAATGTGGACTTTTAACATGCTCTGCCAACATAACTCCACAACAATTTTGCCATCTAGCTAGGCAAAGCTGTGCCCCATCCAACAAGGTATAGGCTCCTAGACTAAAAGTGTCTTCCTTAAACATATTTAGTAGCCTAGGGACCATAGCCACCTACCCATTCCCATATGTAGTTTTCTTGAGTTCTCTCTACTTCCGACCAAGTCCCTCATTACTCCAATTTGTTATACTCAGTAATTTATATATATTCACAGTTGGCTGGAATTTAGCTCAGTGGTAGAACACTAGCCTAACATGTGTAAGACTTTGAGTGAAGTTCAGTCCCACACCAAAACCAAAAAAATAAACACAAGCCGGGTGTGGTGGTGCACACCTTTAATCCCAGCACTGGGGAGGCAGAGGCAGATGGATCTCTGTGAGTTCAAGGCCAGCCTACTCTACAAAGTGAGACTAGGACAGCCAGGGCTACAGAGAAACCCTGTCTCAAAAAAAAAAACAAAAGACAAAAACAAAACAACAAGAAAATAAACACAAATAGAAATCTCCAATTTAGCTGGGCATAGTGGGCACATGCCTTTTAATCCCAGCACTCAGGAGGCAGAGGCAGGTGGATCTCTGTGAGTTCAAGGCCAGCCTGGTCTACAGAGTGAGTTCCAGGACGGCCAGGAGTGTTACACAGGGAAACCCTGTCTCAAAAAACCTAAAAGAAGGGAGGGGATTGCGATTGAGATATAACTGGAAGAAATAAAAATAAAAAAATAGTTTTTAAAAAATGCAAACTGGAAATTAGGATCCCAGCACAGGATGTTGGCATCTTGCACTTACAAATTCCTAATCAAGAATGGGATTCAGTACTTTGTTTTAACCAGACAAAAACTGTAGGAGGTTTTCTTTTGCTTTTAGAATAAACTTTGCATAATTAATCACCCTCGAAGAGAGAGAGAGAGAGAGAGAGAGAGAGAAACTTCCAATTTAATATTTGCTCACCAAGCTCAGGATTTTCTTGGAAGACTCTCATGAAATATCTACTACAACCATGTATTTTATCATTTATCTTTCCAAATAGGTTAGAAACTTGCTGGTATTCATGTCTATTTTCTGTGCTAATAAATTCCCTTTAACATTACTATCTACATTTAATATCAGAAATTATCAAAACGTAGCCTGGTATATTAGGTTTGTAATCCAAGCTGAGTAAGGAGAACCACAAATTCGAGATCTACCCAGCTTCTCCATAAACACTCAAAGCAGCCTAGTCGGGTCAGTGAGACCCTTTCTTAACAGAAAAGCAGAGAGAGCTGGAGTTGCTGGAAAGTTAAGAAACAGGGTCATTTGCAGCAGTACAGACCACAGGTCATTTGTTCAGTCTGCTACTGCAGAATGATGTGGGGACCCCAAATTGGAGATATCAACTCTTTCTGTGCTTTTCCCACTACAGGATGTGGAAGGAGGAATGCGTGCACACTTAACCCAGTGTGTCTCAGAGGCACTCCTCTCTGCAGTTTCAGTGTCACCGAAGTACTGAAGGCAAGGCAGAGAGAGGGGCACAGCCTATCGTTTCAGCACTTCCGGGACTTGTGGAGGCCACACAAGTTCAAGGGCAGCTACCTAGTGAGTTCAAGGACAACCTGAGCATGTAAAACCTTATTTAAAAAAAAAAAATAAATGAAAATAACAACTAAAGGCAACAATTACAAAGTCTTCACCCTTAGCTGGGCGTGGTGGCGCACGCCTTTAATCCCAGCACTTGGGAGGCAGAGGCAGGCGGATCTCTGTGAGTTCGAGGCCAGCCTGGTCTACAAAGTGAGACCAGGACAGCCAGAACTGTTACACAGAGAAACCCTGTCTCGAAAAACCAAAAAAAAAAAAAAAAGTCTTCACCCTCTAAGAAATGTCTGTAATTCACTACTTCATCTAAAGAAGGAATGCTCTCCTAGAAACCCTCACATTATAGCTTGTGTTTGGCAAAGGTGGTAATATACTCTTCAGGGACTTTTTTAGTATATGCTCATTATACAAAATGATGGGTTTCATTGTGACATTTTCATACATGCATATCATGAACTTTGCTCATATTCAACCTGAATTAGCATCTCTTGTGCCCTTTACCACTCCCACTTGTCCCCTTCCTGTGGTTAAATAATCTACCTTCTATTTTCATGTTTTAAATATTTTTTTAAAGCCGGGCGGTGGTGGCGCACGCCTTTAATCCCAGCACTTGGGAGGCAGAGGCAGGCGGATCTTTGTGAGTTCGAGGCCAGCCTGGTCTACAAAGTGAGTCCAGGACAGCCAGGGCTACACAGAGAAACCCTGTCTCAAAAAAACCAAAAAAAAAAAATATATATTTTTTAAAATAAAGATTCTGCTATGGAGAAAATATGCAGGTGTCTTTCTGAATCTAGTTTATTTCACTTAACATGATGATCTCTAGCTCCATCCATCCATCATGCAAGTTATACAATTCCTCCTCCTCTTTTAAAGTTTTTTTTTCCCATTTGTTTGTTTAGACAAGGCTAGTCTCGAAATCAGAGATCCACCTACCTCTGCCTCCCGAGTACTGGGATTAAAGGGGTGTGCCACCATGCCCAGAAATTTCAGACAGCTGTGAACTGCCATGAGGGTGCTGGGATTTGAACCCAGGTTCTTTAGAAGAGCAGCCAGTGCTCTTAACCGCTGAGCTATCTTCTCCAGCCCCTCTTTTCAGTTTTTTGAGGCAAGGTTTCTCTACAATTTCCTTCTTTATGACTGAATAAAACTCCACTGTGCACATATACCAGTTTCTTTATCCCTTCATCTGTTGATGGCTCACTACTAGACTGATTCCACACCTAAGTTACTGTGAATTGTGCCACAATAAACAAATATGTAGATATCTGTTGGACACTTGGATCCCTTTGGGTGTACAGGAGTACTATAGCTGGCTCATATGGTAGCTCTATCTTCATTCTTTTTTAGAAACTCTGAGTGGGGGTTAAGTCCCTTAGAAAACCATGGTCAAGCAAAACCTAAGAAAATCAGCTGAAAATGTTTCCTTACGCAATATATTAATGACCCTGGTAACATCTAAGTCTAAGACTGGGAATGCAGTTCAGTTAGGAGACTATTTGTCCAGCAAGTACAAAGGCCTAATTTCAACCCCCGGCATAGCATAAAATTGGGAATGGTGGAATAAAACTGTAATTCCAGCACTCAAGAGATGATGGCTGGAGGATCAGAAGTTCAAGGTTATCCTTGATGACACAGAGTCTGAGCTACAAGAAACCCTGCCTCAGAAAACAAATCAAAGGGGCTGTAGAATTGGCTCAATGGCTACATTAGAGCACTCACTGCTCTTGAAGAAGACCCAAGTTTGGTACCTAGAGCCCATATGGTAGCTCACAATCATCCATGACTGGAAAAAACTTTTACCTGCTCTATTAAAAAGTTTTGGGTTTGTTTGTTTTTCTTTGGTTGGTTTTTCAGGACAGGGTTTCTCTGTGTAGCCCTGGCTGTCCTGGACTCACTCTGTACACCAGGCTGGCCTTGAACTCACAGAGATCCACCGCCTCTGCCTCCCGAGTGCTGGGATTAAAGGTGTGTGCCACTACATACAGCCCTCTATTATAGTTACCGCTCACCTAGGTGTGGAGGCCAGCTTGGTCTACAAAACCAGTCCTACACAGCCAGAACTGTTATACAGAGAAACCCTATCTCAAAAAACAAGAGACCATGTCTGATGGGGTGGTGGTAACCATTCTAAATGTTGATTGGTCCTGTTTGCTGTCTGTTACTTAACTGTCTCTGATTGGTTAAATAAATGCTGACGCCTGGAGATTGGACAAAGACAGAGATAGGTGTGACTATGGTGGGTGTGCTTTTACAGAGATGGACAGAGAGCATATTGGGAAGAAGAAGGCTGGAGAGAAGCCAGGAGCAGACAAGGAAGACACCCCATGGGGTAGATTAAAGAAGATCTTTCCACATGGCCTGGAACATAGGCTTAGCATGGAGAATAATAGTCCAAAGGGACGTATGTATATATGGGGTCATATTTGGGTAATAGAGTTATGAACTAGCTTAGATGGGCTAGGATTGCACAACCCAGGCCTAGGCTTGTTAAGATCCACCCAGTGTCTGTGTATATTATTTATAGTGGCAGGTTAAGGATTAACACCACCGACCAAACAAAGATAATATAAATACTGGTTAAACAATTAGCCATATTTTTTTCTACACGTCTCAAAAAAAAAAAAGGTTATAACTGTAACTATAATCTTATGCTTGAAAAGATAAAATTCCGGGCTGGAGTGATGGCTCAGAGGTTAAGAGCACTGGCTGTTCTTCCAAAGGTCCTGAGTTCAATTCCCAGCAACCACATGGTGGCTCCCAACCATCTACATTGAGATCTTGTGCCCGGGCATTTATGTAGAGCAAATACTGTATACATAATAAATTAATAAATGTTTAAAAAAAAAAGAAAAGATAAAATTCCTAAAAAAGAGTTGGTTTTGTGTTTTTATCTTTTCTGTTTGCTTTTATCTAACCGGAATTCAGGAGCTAGGTCCATTAGGATTCCTACCATCTCAGCAAATAAGTAAAGGACTGCAGAAAGAGGTGGGCAGGGCTCAGCAACAGAGACATCTGGGTGTTACAGCTAGCCAGGGTTATACTATGTCTCACAACTTAAAAAAAAATTTTTTATTTTATGTGCATTAGTGTTCTGCCCACATATATCTGTGTGAGGGTGTCAGGTTCCTTGGAACTGGAGTTACAAACAGTTATGATCTGCCACGTGGTTGCTGGGAATTGAACCCAGGTCCTCTGGAAGAACAGTCAGTGCTCTTAACCTCTGGGCCATCTCTCTAGCACTCATAAAAAGCTATTTTATGATCCTTCATAGTGTATTAGCCTTTATATCCTTAGCAAAGATTTTTTTACAGTTCCATGATGGGCCAGTATTTCATTAAGGTTCACAAAATACCAATAAAACTTGCTCAACAGCACAGCAGAAACAATTACCTAGCCAATTTCCCAGGTACTACCCAGGATACAAAGCTGTTAAAAAGGAAAAAGCAAATCCCCTACATTTAATAGATGAACTAAAGCACAATGATTCATAATTTCCAAACTTTTAAAACAGAAAAAAAAATCTTTCAATGGATAAAAGGTTAAAAGTGGCACAGAGATTACAGGATAATTAATGCTTTAAAAAAAAGCTAACATGGGAGGGGACTGGGATGGAGATGTAACTTGAAGTAATAAACATAATTTTATAAAAGCTAACAAGCCATTTCAGGACATGGAGAAATCACAGATGCGCATTAACAAGTGAAGGAAGCCCACCTAAAATAAACATATAGGGACTGGGATACAGCTCAGTTGGTAGAGCGCTTGTCTAACACACATGAAGCCCTAGGCTCCATTCTCAACAATCTGAGCATAGTGGTACACCAGTAATTCCAGCACTTGAATGGAAGCAACAGGATCAGAAGTTCAAGGTCGTGCTCAGCTACAGAGCAAGATGCTAATGGACACTCTGGGGGGGGGTCCATATTCTTTGTTATTCTTTTTAATTATGTGTAAGGATGTGGGGTGGGTGGGTGGGTGTCTGAGTGTGTGTCTGCAGAGACCAGAGGTGTCAGAACTAGAGTCACAGACAACTGCAAGCCGCTCGTGCTGGGAACCCAACTCAGGGTCTCTATAAGAGCAGCACAACAGAGCTCCTAACTGCTGAGCCATCTCTTCACCCCTCTTTTGTTATTGTTAATGCTGATATTTTTCAACCAGCTAAAGACCTATCAAAGCCAGCCATGGTGGCACATGCTTCTAATCCCAGAATTCAGCAGAATTATCAATTCAGGGCCAGCTGGGCTACATAGCAAGATAGGGAGGGGAGAGTAGGTAGGGAGAAAAAAGGGAGGGAGGGTTGTCAAACTGTTTCCCAAAGTGGCTGCACTGTTTTCCATTCCCATTAGAAGGGTACATGAGGGCTCCAATTTTTCCACATCCATCCCAGATCACTGATATTATGTAAGCTTTATGCTTCAGAAGATGCTGCTCACTGATTGTTCATTCAACCCATAACACAACCATTTTTAACAACTGCAAAGGTGCTTATTCAACTGGCATCAATTTCAGATTTGAAGAGTTAAGTTTGGTCAGACATGACAATGCACACCTGTAACTAACTGTAGGGAGGTAGAGGCATCAAAGCTACTGGGCTACATGAGACCCTGCCCTCAAGGGCAGGTGCAGTGAGATGGCTGAGCAGGTGGACACTTGCTGCCAAGCCTGATGACTTGAGCTGAACCCTAGAGCCCACATGAAGGAGAGAGAACTGACTCTGACCTCCAAGAGCACACCACAGCATGTGCACTCCCTAATGCATACATAAAGCAAGTAACATGGGAAAAGTTCTTTCCAAGACAGACTGTCTAGTCTAGCCCTTCCCCTAGCCTATCTCCTTTTATATAATGAGGCAGAAATAATTCAGGAGGATGTGTGTGTGTGTGTAGTCATGGTAGTGGTCTACCAGCCCTATATGTAATTTCAAACCATAGCAGCAAATATAAGAATCTTAGTCTAAGGGCTAGAGAGATGGATCAGCAATTAAGAGTGCTTTCTTCTCTATAGAGGACATGAGTTCAGATCCCAGCAGCCACATCAGATGGCTCAAAAATGACTGTAGGGGCTGGAGAGATGGCTCAGTGGTTAGGAGCACTGATTACTGCTCTTCCAAAGGTCCTGAGTTCAATACCCAGCAACCACATGGTGGCTCACAACCCAGATAGGCCACTCATATATATAAAATAAATCTTAAAAAAAAAATTACTATAACTCCAGCTCCAAAGGATTCAATGCCCTACTTCTGAACTCTATGGGCATCTGTATACAAATGTATATACATACACATATGTACTCTTTAAAACAAAGAAGGAAAAAAAGAAAGAGAGAAAGCAAGCAAGCCTGAGCCAGGCACACAGTGGCACAGCACTCAGGAGGCGGAGGCAAAGATTTCTATGAGTTCAAGGCCAGCCTGGTTAACATAATAGTGAGTTCCAGGACAGTGAGACCTTGTCTCAAAAAAAAAAAAAAAAAAAAAAATTCTTGATCTATCATCTTTCATAAAAGAACCAAGGGAAAAGTAAAATGGCTCAGCCAGTTGTAGTCTAACCCCCACATGCACACCATGATGTGGGTATGCACAAAATAAATAAATGTAAAAAAATTTTTTTACATCTTTTTTTTTTTTTTTTTTGGTTTTTTTTTCGAGACAGGGTTTCTCTGTGTATCCTTGGCTGTCCTGGACTCACTTTGTAGACCAGGCTGGCCTCGAACTCGAACTCACAAAGATCCGCCTGCCTCTGCCTCCCAAGTGCTGGGATTAAAGGCGTGCGCCACCACCGCCCGGCTTAAAAAAATTTTTTAAAGAACTTTGGTTTCCCCAACTGGAACCCATTACTCAAATTCTGCTGAAGCAGAAATGAACATTTACATTTAAAAATGAGTGCATGTTGCCATGCATGGTACACTCCTTTAATCCCAGCGCTCTGTAGCAGAGAGCAGAACTCTTATGACTTTGGGACCAATCTGGTCTGCATAGTGAGTTCCAGGCCAGCCAGGCCTACATAGTGATAACCTGTTTAAAAGAGTAAAGGTAAAAAAAAAAAAAAAAAAGACGGGGTGGAAGTGTGTATGTGCTGAAAACAGTAGCTCACTCCTGTAAATCTCACTACTTGGGAGAGCAAGGCAGGAAGATCATTGAGAATGAGGACAGCATGGGCTGCATGTGACTTTTTCTTTCTTTTTGTTTGCTTGTTTGTTTTTAGAGACAAGGTTTCTTTGTGTAACAGCTCTCCTTGTTCTAGAACTCACTTTATAGACCAGGCTGGCCTTGAACTCAGAGATCTTCCTGTCTCTGCCTCCGAAGTGCCAGGGTTAAAGGTGTGCACTACCACCATCCAGATTTTTTGGTTTTTTCTAAGACAGGGTTTCTCTGTGTAACAGCCCTGGCTGTCCTGGAACTCACTCTGTAGACCAGGCTGGCCTTGAACTCAGAGATCCACCTGCCTCACAAGTGCTGGGATCAAAGGTGTGGCACTACTACCTGTGATTTCTAGGCCAGTCTGGACTACAAAGTAAGATCTAGTCTCAAATTAAAATTTTAAGAAACCCTACAACAGCAGACAAAATGTCACAAACACACAAAATACCTAGCAGTTTTCTTTCTCCAAGCCAAAACCAAGAAAGCACCACGTATGCATGTCAACTCTGCCTAACACTGTCCCTGAAGTTCAGGCAAAGGATTCAAAGAAGGAAGTCCTAAGCAAGAGGATTGAAAAGCACATTTTCTTTTTTTTTTTTTTTTTTTTGGTTTTTCGAGACAGGGTTTCTCTGTATAACAGCTCTGGCTGTCCTGGACTCGCTTTATAGACCAGGCTGGCCTCGAACTCACAGAGATCCGCCTACCTCTGCCTCCCAAGTGCTGGGATTAAAGGCGTGCGCCACCACCGCCCGGCTAAAAAAAGCACATTTTCTAAGTGCTGAAACTGAATTGGCCAGCAGGCAATGGACTACACAGCCCCTCCTGAGATAAGTGACTTTTTTTTTTTTTTTCGAGACAGGGTTTCTCTGTATAACAGCTCTGGCTGTCCTGGACTCGCTTTGTAGACCAGGCTGGCCTCGAACTCACGGAGATCCGCCTGCCTCTGCCTCCCAAGTGCTGGGATTAAAGGCGTGCGCCACCACCACCCAGCTTAAGTGACTTATTTTTAAGCCTTGGTTCTGATGTACCGGGCCTGGGCCTGCATTCATAAAGCAAAAGACTCACACTTCAGGTGTGGCAAGAGGTGGACATCCATGGCCACCACGTTCCCATTTCTACTTGTCACTCCCTCTCATTTCCGTGTATTATACTCCATTTCCAACTCAAACAAATTTAGTACGTCTTTATAAACATTTAGTTCTTTTCATCTACATTCAAGTGCAAAAAGACAAAAAGGTTTCTGTACTGGAAAGCAGTTATCATCCTACTAAAATAAACATTTGTGTGTGCGGTGATGATATGGGGAGGGGTTACTGAAATTAGGGTCTTTTTTTAATGTGTATGGGTATTTTGCCTGAATGTCTGTATATTACATGTATGTGGTGCCCACAGGCTAGAAGACAGAGTTAAATCTTCTGGGCCTGGAGTTGTAAATAGGTGGTTGTTGAAGTGTCATATGGGTGCTAGGAATTGAACCTGAGTCCTCTGGAAGAGCAGCTAGTGCTCTTAACTGCAGAGCCATCTCTCCAGCCCCAGAAACTAGGAGCTATGGATGAGACAAGAATTCCATCACCAAGTTTTCCCCTAGAACTCTTTTGCGGTGGGTCTGGGGGCCCTGTGCATATGCAGAGGTCATTCCCTACAAGTCTTCCAGCTTCTGTGTGCTGTGCCTGTGGATCTGCATGCACTCAGTATACACAGAGGAGGGAATCTGTATCTTAGTCTGTCACTGTTTTGTTCCTTTGAGACAAGGTCTCTCACTAAACTTAGATCTCAGGTTGAAGAGCCAGCTCAGCAGTTAAGAGCATGGATGCTCCCCCAGAGGTCATGAGTTCAATTCCCAGCAACCATATGGTGGCTCCCAACCATTCATTACGGGTCTGATGCCCTCTTCTGGTATGCAGGCATACATGTAGACAGAACATTCATACATAATAAACCAACCAACCAACCAACAACCTAGAGCTCATGTTTTTCACCTAGGCCATCAGCAAGCCCCAGGGATCCTCCCTGTGGATAGGAACTCATTCTCTTCGTGTTTTCACCACAAACATTCTTGTGGCCACTGAGTCATCTCTCTGGTCCCCTTGTGTATTGAGACAGGGTCTCTCGTTGGTGCCCAGGGCTTGCATTTACCAACTAGACCAGTCACCTAGTGAACTACAGGGATCCATCTACCTTCACCCCCTACCCCAGCTCTGGGATTACAAACCTGTGCCACTACCTGAAGATAACCTTTTTTTTTTTTTTGGTTTTTCGAGACAGGGTTTCTCTGTGTATCCTTGGCTGTCCTGGACTCACTTTGTAGACCAGGCTGGCCTCGAACTCACAAAGATCCGCCTGCCTCTGCCTCCCAAGTGCTGGGATTAAAGGCGTGCGCCACCACCGCCCGGCAAGGTTTATTTTTTATATGTGTATTTTGCCTGTATGTGTGTATACCATGTTTGTGCTTGGTGCCTGAAAAGACCAGAAGAGGACATCAGAGCCAGGTGTGGTGGTGCAGGCAGACGTCCAAGTTCAAGGCTAGCCTGGTCTACAGAGAAAGTTCCAGGACAGCTACACAGACAAACCCTGTCTTGAAACAAACATACAAATGAAAACCAAAAAAGAAGGCATCAGTTCTGCTAGAACTGATGTTACAGATGATTATGAGCTGCCATGTGGGTGTACTGAGACGCGCCTGAGTACTGAACCCAGGTCCTCTGCAAGAGCAGTAAGTACCCTTAACCACTGAGCCATCTCTCCAGCCCTACAGGTTTTCTATATGGGTACCAGGAGTCAAACACAAGTCCTTATGCTTGTGGCAAACACAGAGCTATCTTTCCAGCTCCCTCCTTACTTTATTACAATATTAGGATGGGGTTTTACTAAATTGCACAGACTGGCCTTAAATTCACTTTATAGCTCAAACAGACCTTGAACTTGTGATTCTCCTATCTCAGCCTCTAGGGTAGGTAGACTACAGGCCCATGACACTAGGCATGACTAAAAATTATTAAAATTACTACTAACACAGGGTCTAACATTAGAGCCCAAGATGGTCTTGAACTCTTGGTGATCCTTCTGCCTCAGTCTCCCAAATACTTGGATTAGAGGGATAAGATACTAAGCCTGACTCCAAAAGTTTTTCTTTCTCTGTTTTTTTTTTTTTTTTTTTTTGAGACAGGGTTTCCTTTGTGTAGCCCTTGCCTTGCTTTGGAACTCACTTTGTAGACAAGGCTAGTCTCGAATTCACAGAGATTTGACTGCCTCTGCCATCCAAGTGCTGGGATTAAAGCCATATGCCTCTGCCACCACTACTACCCAGCAGGTATATAGAGAAACCTTGTCTGAAAAAAATCCAAAACAAAAAGTAAATATTGGGCTGGAGAGAGCTCAGTGGTTATTGCTCTTCCAGAGGACCCAAGTTTAATTCCCAGTATCCATTAAGTGGCTTACAACTGTAACTACAGTTCCAGAGAAGCCAATGTCATCCTCCTACCTCTGTGGTTGCCAGACTTACATAAGGCATACATACATTCAGGGAAAACATCCATATACATTAAAGTGAATAAATAAATAAGGCAAATACCAAAACGACTGTGGTTGTGCATAATCATAGCACTTAGGTGGCTGAAGAAAAAAGATCAAGAGTTAGATGTCAACCTGGATTACAAAACAAGTTTGTGACCTGCCTAGGCCACAGCAATAGTCTGTCTCAAAAAACAAAACAGGGCTGGCAAAATGGCCCAGGGGATAAGGGTGCTACCACACTAACTTGACAACAAAGTTGGATTCCTAAAACCCATGTAGGAGAAGTTATTCTCTGACTTCGGCACACTCTGTGACATGTGTTATATATGTGACATGCGCGCACACACAGAAAACAGAGCAAATCCTATTCTGTTGCTTAAGAGCTGTATGTTTTTGCAGTTCAAAGGGAATGGAATATTCACAAGGAATCTAAATGTTTGAAAGATGTTTTATAAAGCTAGGGAGAACCTGAACTGGAATCTGGATAAGCAATGAAAGTAAAGTAACAGAATCCTAAGCAGGGGTAAAGGTCATGGGATTCAGCTAGCAAGAGGAACAGGGGAGCAAAATACATATGGAGTGCTGAGCGTGCTATTTAGTTAGTGGGTGCTAAGGATAAAACCTGAGGAGGTAAGCCGGGCGGTGGTGGCACACGCCTTTAATCCCAGCACTTGGGAGGCAGAGGCAGGCGGATCACTGTGAGTTCGAGGCCAGCCTGGTCTACAAAGTGAGTCCAGGACAGCCAAGGATACACAGAGAAACCCTGTCTTGAAAAACCAAAAAAAAAAAAAAAACCTGAGGAGGTAGGCTAGAGCTAGCTAGGTAGCAACGCTTTGGATGCCACATTAGGACATCAGATCTCATTCTATAATCATGTGTTTCTTTTTTTTCTCTTGAGACAGGGTTTCTCTGTGTCATGGAATTCACTTTGTAGACCAGGGTAGCCTCAAACTCAAGAAATCTTCCAGTGCCCCATGTAAATTTCTAACCAGTTTAGAATAACCACCACCTGTGATCTCTAACTGTTCTTAACAATTTAAAAGTTCTAAGTTAGCCCATGCCTTTAATCCCAGCACTTGGGAGGCAAAGACAGGTGGATCTCAGTGATTTCGAGGCCAAGCTGGTCTACAGAGTGAGTTCCGGGTCAACCAGGGCTATGTAGAGAGAGAGAGAGCGCTAAGCCAGGTGCACATCTGAAGTCCACTCTGAGGAGACAGGTGACTCTTGAGTGTCCAGAACACCCTGGGATACAAAAGGAACACCATCTCAAAAAACCTAGAATGCTGAACAAGTGCTGAAGTTTACAAATAAATTATGCAAAGAAAAAGACAAAGGACCTACTACTATAATAATGGTCTTTATGATGCAGCACTTAAAATATCCAGCACAGAAATGATACTACTGTCTTTGGGTAACTGTTGAATCAAACATCATACGCTATTCATAAATATTCATGATCTAGGAAAAGCATTAAACAAAGATAATGAAAGTTCTCCTGTATTTTGATTTTCCTGGGACGGCAGTTCTAACATAGGGTTAGACCAAGGAGAGACTTTAATGGGCCCGTGAACCCCCTAAGACTGTATGAATTAGTCAACGCTGACAATGTGATTAATAGTATCCTTCTATATCACTAAGAGATTCAATACCCAAAATGAGGTAGGAGTCTAACTTAGGGTTAGCTACTTGCAGAAACAGCAAAAATTTAACCCTATGAATGGTTTAATTTCCAAAAAATAAAAAAAATTAAAGCAATGAGCTTGATGTAGGACAATTTTGAGAAGCTAATATTTTAGTATCTCTCTCCATTAACAACTACCTGAGAAACTATTTCATCAAGGCCAAAATTTTATTAATCATTCAAAAAAAAAAAAAAGGCCCCCGTGGAAGGGCAATGAAAAAAGTAAAACTACTACTCAACTTCCCCCTCCTCACGAGCCTTTAGCATCAGGCAAATAGCAATAACCTGCCACTGCACTCAGCCCGGCTTCACAAAGGTATCTCTATTCTCCAGACTAGGGTGCTGGTTTCTCTCAAAATTAAACATTTAGAGGTGATATGATCCTAATAGAAATGGAGAGTATGGCCTACTTGACCTCTTAATCATCTCTTGTAGGTTTCATATGACGACAAAAAAAACGAGACGCCTGTGTCGAGGAGCTAAGAGCCCCTGGGTGAGCAGCCAGGACTCTTTCTACAGTTGTATACTCTTTTGGGGATGCCAGCCCCGCCTGCACAGTAGGAAACAGGACCCACAGGCTGTTTTCATCCAGCATCAACAGCTTTCAGCACTGCTTTTGTTTCGAGGCAAGGTCTTGCTATGTAGCTCAGGCTGGGCTGCAACCCATGGCAATCCTCCTGCCTCAGCCGAGTGCATGAGCTCCCATACCCGGTTTTCAGTTCTGTTAAAAGTTAATGGGACAGTTCAAAACCATCCACAATAAAAACATTTTTTAAAAATAGTCCTGACATACTCCTTACATCTCCTTAATGGACTGTCTCTCTGGGAGACAAAATTTGTCAAATGATCACCACCCTTCTCCTCCTAAAACACGCAATCCAATAGAAGGGGGGGTTGGGCACCAAAAAACTTACCCCCCCCCCCCCCCCCCCCAAATTAAACTCAGCCATTGTGGACATTTAACCAGGTTCTTCAAGAAGCAGTAAACAGCGAGTCCGGGAGAGCATGGAAGGCTCTGAGGGGTCTGGGTGGAAACAAACAGGCGGAGGGTCATCTCCTTACTAAAACCACAGGGCCCTGATACCACTCCGCTTGGCTCATAAGGCTTTTTAGGCCTCTTTCGTCTTAGTCTCAAGTGGCCTGAGAAAATTACTCGCAAGAGTGTGATATCTAAGAGCGACGTACGTTTATCTCTGATTTGGAGGAACGTTACGTCCGGGAGAACAAGGTGGCAGTGACCACGTCTCAGCACTCCGGGTCTGAGGCACCCAGGGATTCGGTCTGAAAAGCAGGTTTCCCGCTACCCCGCCGGCCGGTCCTAGGACACAGGGCTATCCGACCTCCACCGAGCTGCCCTTTCCAGCCTCCGTGCCAGCATCTGGGAGGCTCGGCGGAAGGCCAACCAGGACGCTGGGATGATGTTCCAGTGATGCTCGGCCTAAGTCCCGACCCTGCCCTACGCGCGCCTGCAACAACCCCGCGCCCGCCGCCACCCTCGCTGTGGATGTCGGGCGGGTCTTTTGGCCCGACTCCTGTCACTCACCAGCCCGACCGGGGCAGCGGGCGCCCAAGGCTCCCCACGGGAGCTGGGCCCCCTGGGCCTCCAGGTTTCGGCCCGCCTCCTGGCAGGCAGAGCAGGTGGCTGAGCCCCGCAGCAGCGGCCCCGCACCGGCCGCTCGGTCCAGCTCCTGGCGCTGCCCACTGGGTACGGATCAACAACAAGATGGCGGCCAGCCGAGGGGGCGGGGGCCGGGCGTCATAGTAACCAAGGACAGCAAAGAACCCACCCCTGACTCAGGTTATCTCCAATCAACAGCCTCTCCTCCGGACGCCTGGAGGAATTCTTCCCGAGGATTCGTCAACTGTCCCGTCAGTCAGAGCGGGCCTCTCGTGCAGAATGCCTGGGGCACGTGACTGTGACGGCACGAATTGACGCATGCGCGCTACTCTCAGATTTGCTAGTGGCGGCGCTTTTGCTAGCCTCCGGGGAGCCTAGAGCGCCCTTGGTTTTCTCACCTGCGCAACCCTTTCGGTTTTGATCTGGCAGCATTTATCATACTCTCGCACACACTCAGGGAATGTCAACGGTCCGGTCTTTGCTTTGTCGCCTGCCTCTGTGCTTGGGATCGATCAGAGTTCACTGGTGAGGAAACTGAGGCGCGGAAGAGAGGCTGAGCCAAGGTCACAGCGTTAGGAAGTGGTGGTGACATGACCCTCACCTCTTTACCTCCAGAGTTTGGCTTCTCCCTTCTCTGGTTTATTTTGCATAGAATTAACTCTGCTTCCAGCACAAGTCTCAACACATAGTGGCCACTCTCTCTTCTTTGCCCCAGAGCATTTGTTAAGTTCCTAAGACAGTATCTTTTGCCCTTGGCTATCATGACCTGTCTACAAGGCTAATTAGAGACCCACGAAGATGGCCATCCCTTGTTCTCCATAGTAGGCCCCTAACCCTGGGCTTGACTTCAAGGATAGGATAGGATAGCACCTGGTCCAACACTAAAATGTCCTGAGTGACTATGAGTGAGAACTTTGACCTTTAGCTTCTCTGAGACTTGGTTGTTCTGTCTATAAAAATGAGGATGAACAAGAGACAGATTTAATAAACTCTTAGAATAAGCCAAGTACTCAGGAAAACCACCTATAGCCACTCAGGCTGCTAAGCCTGAAGCCTCTAACATTCTTGTTTTGAAGGAAACCCCATTAAGAGAGATGATTCAGTGGTTAAGAGCACTTGCTGCTCTTGCAGAGAACCTGAGGTATGTTCCCAGCACCCACATCAGGCAGCTCACAGCAGCCTGTATCTCCAGTTTCATGGGATCCAACATCCTCTTCTTACTACCATGCACACCAGCACATATGGGGCATACATATATTCACATGGACACACACATATAAACATAATTTTTTAGAGTGTTCTTCCTGGGCAGGACATGGTAGTACACAACTCCAATCTCTCAAGGGACAGAGGCAAGCCAGTCTCTGAGTTTGAAGTCTACATAGTGAGTTCCAGAAAAACTAGGACTACATAATGAGACCCTGTCTCTAAAATAATAAAAACCAGAGGTGTCCTTTTTTCCATAGAGGGTGTTCATGTTCTTCCTGGGCCTATGTTCTTTCTGGACCCCAGAATGGAGATTGCCCAATTCTCTGATAGGGTTCAGGCCCACAGATTTGACAAAAAAGGGGAAGATTTAAATAACTTGAAGATGGTTGGAGCCGGTGGTGGTGGCACACGCCTTTAATCCCAGCACTTGGGAGGCAGAGGCAGGTGGATCTTTGCGAGTTCGAGGCCAGCCTGGTCTACAAAGTGAGTCCAGGACAGCCAGGGCTACACAGAGAAACCCTGTCTCGAAAAACCAAAAAAAAAAAAAAAGAAAAAAAATTTTTTTTCAAGACAGGGTTTCTCTGTGTAGTCCTGGCTGTCCTCAAACTTACAGAAATCCACCTGCCTCTGCCTCCCAAGTGCTGGGATTAAAGGCGTGCATCACCATTCCAGGCAAAATTTTATTTTAAAAACATTGTTTACTTTTGTAGTTTAGATTGGCTTGGTACTTGCATGCCTGCTTCAGTCTCCTGAGTGCTGAGATTATACACACATGCTGCCATGACTGGCTTGATATTGGTACATATGTGTACCTACATATGGAAGCCAAAGGACAAACTCAGAAATCACCCCCCCTCCCCTTTGAGACAGTCTCTCACTGACCTGAAACTCACCAGGTAGGCTAGGCTGGCTGTCTTACCCTCTTGAGCACTGGGATTACAGGTGAGCATCCTCATGGCAAGCTTTTATTATTTTAAATATACTGTAGACTCTGAGGCTCTCTCTCCAGCTCAGCACTGTTGGTTTGTGAGGGTCCCATTAGTTCTCATGAACAGCTTAACTTTGTGTAGAAGTTTTATTGGGAAGGATCTGGAATTTCTGCATAAAGTTAAGGGGTGGAAGAGATGTGAGAATCTGTGCTTAGAGCTAGCTGGTCATGGAGGGACTGAGGAAAGCCTGTTTCTGATGGTGATTCCATGACTTTGTATCCATTTCCACTGATTCCTTCTTGCTTAGCTCATCCTGTGCTAACCTAGGTTGTTGCTCATAGCCAGGAGCTTTGTAACATCCTGCAGAGCAGATTTATTGTGTGCAATGCTGACCCCATGCTCAACCTGATG
This sequence comes from Lophiomys imhausi, assembly GCA_907164525.1. Classification (NCBI taxonomy): domain Eukaryota; kingdom Metazoa; phylum Chordata; class Mammalia; order Rodentia; family Muridae; genus Lophiomys; species Lophiomys imhausi. The sequence continues at coordinate 16,156,586 of CAJQZJ010003646.1, forward strand.
TTGTGTTTGTCTCCAACAGCACCTGTCCCATAGAGGCTACGCCTAACTGTATTGTCTTCAAGTTCTTCCTCTTTCTCTCTCTTTTGATTTTTCAAGACAAAGTTTCTCTGTGTAGCCCTGGCTGTCCTAGAACTTGCCCTGTAGACCAGGCTGGCTTTGAACTCGCAGAGATCCTCCTGCCTCTGCCTCCTTAGTGTTGGGATTAAAGGTGTGTGCCACCATAGCCCAGCCTTTTTTTTTTTTTTTCCGGTCTTTCGAGACAGGGTTTCTCTGTGTAGCCCTGGCTGTCCTGGACTCACTTTGTAGACCAGGCTGGCCTCGAACTCGCAAAGATCCACCTGCCTCTGCCTCCCAAGTGCTGGGATTAAAGGCGTGCGCCACCACTGCCCGGCAAAATTTTTTCTTTTTAATAATTTATTTTTATTTTATGTCCATTGGTGTTTTGACTACATGTGTTTCATCAGATTGTTTGGAACAGGAGTTACAGACAGTTGTGAGCTGCCATGTGGGTGCTGGGATTTGAACCCGGGTCCTGTGGAAGAACAGTCAGTGCTCTTAACCGCTGAGCCATCTCTCCAGCCCCCTCTTTTTAATTTTTTAGGCCTGGAGAGATGGCTAAGAGCCATCTGCTCTTCCAGAGGATCCAGGTTCAATTCTTGGCACCTACATGGTGGCTCACAGCTGTCTGTAACTCCAGTTCTAGGGAATGTGACACCTTCATGCAGACATACATGCAGGAAAAGCACTAAGTGTACATAAAAATAAATCATTAATTTTTTTTTTAATTTTAAAACAAGTCTTGCTGGGCATGGTGGCACATGCTTTTAATTTCAGCACTGAGGAGGCAGAGGCAAGTGGATTTTTTGGTTAGTTTGTTTTTTTGTTTTTTGAGACAGGATTTCTCTGTGTAGCCATGTCTGTCCTGGAACTTGCTCTGTAGATCAGGCTGGCCTTGAACTCACAGAGATTCACCTGCCTCTGTCTCCCAAGTGCTGGGATTAAAGGCGTGCACCACCACACCTGGCAAGCAAGGCAGGTGGATCTCATAAGTTTGAAGTCAGCTTGGTCTACATAAAGAGTTCAGGCCAACCAGGCCAACACAGTGAGACCTTGTCTCAAAAAAACAAAAAACCCGTAGGTCTTTCTCTCTGAGTAGACAGGACAGCTAGGGGCCCATCCATCACTAACAAAAAAAGCCTCTTCTACAAAGTGTCAGTCACTGTCAGAGCATCAAGACAACGCTTCTTCAAAGAAAAATAATCTTACTGTTCCATAGGGTGCCCATAAGGAAGTGGCACTTTCTCCAAGTAAGAACAAGGAAGCCCAGATCCCAGAGCTTCTCCCACACAAAGATTACAATGTGGGTAGTATTCTGTTTGTAGTCTTTATTACTAAGTCAACTTGGAAGTGCTGGCTATGATCATGTGACAAGGGACTTCCACACATAGTGAAGCAGCTGCTGCACCTCACAGCCAACGCCGGGCTCCTGTGCGTGTGCTGAACAGGTAATCTCTCCCTGTACCTGAACCCAGATGAGCAGGAGATGGGAGGGGAGAAGGGATTGCTGGCTTTGGCAATGTAATCTCTCCTTCCACAGGGACCCAAACTTATGTCCTCCTTCCCTTCTCAGTAAAGAACCCTGAGGTTTGACTCAAATGAACAGAAGGCTAGTGGATACCAGTTGCCCAGCAGCAACCAATATCAGATTAGTCTGCTATGATTTACTGGTAGCACTGGAATATGTGAGGCAAACTCCCCTCATCACTATCTCCCTCCCACTGTGAGCTGGGACAAGACTAAGTCTTAGTCATCAGGGGCAAGAGAAGGGACCAGTCAGTGATATGTAGAGGATGGATGCTTGGTGGCAGGGCAGTTAAAAAGGAGATGGGAAAGGAAGAGAACTGTGGGAAAGGCTGAGGGCCCAGGCAGAGAAGAGTTTATGAAAAGTAGAGACTTACAGACATCATGGGTTCTGTCATCAAAATCCTGCTGAAAAGAATAAAAGGGCACAGTGAGTTGAACCTTGTCCACAGGGAGCCGATGGTAGGGCTGGGTGCCCACCTGCCTCTATCTTGGTGGTGATGTGGGCACTCCCACAGAGGAAACCACTCACAGGCAGGAAGGCAGGTTTTACAGGGTTAAGGAGTACTCTAGACCAGCCTCACTGCCCTCAACTTGGGGTATGAGTTGGCATACCAGACTCATGATAGTTCTGGGTACCTGGGACATCTCCATTTTTGGTGCCTCCATGAGACTGGCAATGGATCCTTCATTTCCCTGGATGCTATAGAAAATCAAGGTAGAAGTACAAGATTAGAATCCAGGCCCCAGCCTGAGTTTAGGCCATGGGCTTCAAGGCATAGAGGTTAGCAAAAGAGACCTGTTCAGCAACAGAGCTCTGCCTGGTTCACTTGGTGTCTGCAGTGACTGGGCCAACCTAAAAGGCCAAGAAGAAGAACCAAGCAGTGAAAGTAGCAGGCCTGATAACACCAAGGAGTAATATCATTATCAGTCTCTTTATATTAGAAACAGCTGGCTGGTGGTGATGCACACCTTTAATCCCAGCACTTGGGAGGCAGAGGTGAGTTTGAGGCCAGACTGGTCACAAAGTGAGTCCAGGACAGTTCAGGCAGGGCTCTGTTACACAGAGAAACCCTGTCTTGAAAAAAATAACAAAAAGAAGAAGGAGGAGGAGGAGGAGGAGAAGGAGGAGAAGGAGGAAGAGGAAGTGGAGGTGGAGGAAGAGGAGGAGGAAAAAGAAAAAAGAAACAGCCAGAGCCAATGCCTGCCTGAGATGCCCAGATTGTTGTCTGTCCTACCCCTGGGCTCTGAGGATTCAGTCTACAGAAGCAGGGCAGCAATCAGGTGGAAGACAGGTGTTGTGAACAGGGCTACATTTCGAACTCTGAGCCACCTATGTCCATCTGATTCCAAGACTGGACTATCCCAATGATGGAGAACACTTCCAGTGCCCCTTAGTCTGAATACTTCTAGAGAGACGGTAGCAGCCCTCCTCAATCTGTTTGCCCACCAATGTTGGCAGTGTCATCAAATAGTAAAGTGACCTACTCCAGCCAGTGTCTACATGTAGCCTGGGGGAGCAGGCAGCAGAGAGAGGAACCTACCCCCGAAGGATCCTGCTGAGGAGCCAGCCCAGAGCCAGGAGGAGAACTGCACCAGTCGCTGTCAGCACTACCACAAACCAGGGCTCTGGCTTCCAGAAAGTCTCTACATCTGTCACAATCAGGGGTGTCATTGTTGAGGACACCTGAAAAGGAGGGCCACAGACTCACCACTGCCCTTGGCAAGCCAACTTTAAAGTTCTCTATGAAATGGGGGGCACCTCACACCCTAGATTTGTTTTTTGTTGTTGTTGTTGTTTTGTTTTGTTTTTTGCATCCAGCAGTTTCCTCCAAAATGTCTTCGCTCATAATTCCATCTAAAAAATAAAAAACCAGGTGTCCTCACCCTTCAACATCTTCTGTCCCAACCCCCAAGGGCCTGAGAGCCCCTCACTGTGCTTCCGTAGGTACTGGTGGCCACCGTGCTGGCCTTCCAAGGAACCAGATGCACAATGATGGTGGCTGTGGTGCTGAGGTGGGGAATGGAAGGGCCCACATCAGCAACATGGATCAGCAGCTCATGAGTGCGGGGCTGCTCTGGCCATGGGGTCCCCAACACAGTGTCATTGTGCACCAGGATGGTCCCTTGTAGTTTAAATCGGCTCTGGCTATTCCCTGAAAGCAGAATAGCAGGAGAAGACAAAGGTATTATTAACTTAGCTTGCCCCTCACCAACAGCCTGGTGGCCCCCACACATCCACACCTCCCACGATGCTGTAGGAGAGGGCCAAGCGCTGTGGCTCCTGAGGGATCCGGCATGACACCTTGGTCACCTCCATGCTATGACCCAGGGGAGTGTAGATGGTGAGTTCCTGAAATGGAGGCTCACACTCAGGGGCATGGTCGTTCACATCCTGGAGAAAGGCCACCACATTAGGAAAGACTACAGCTCATTCCTCTCAAACTCCCAGGCTAGCCCTTCAGCTTCCTTTGAAAACACTGAGCCTGGGTGGCAAGCAACAGGCTGTAATGTTTTCTACAATGAGCCCTTCCCCTCAGCCAGCCCATATAAGAAACTGAGGCAAGCCGGGCATGGTGGCGCACGCCTTTAATCCCAGCACTCGGGAGGCAGAGGCAGGCGGATCTCTGTGAGTTCGAGGCCAGCCTGGTCTACAAAGCGAGTCCAGGACAGCCAGAGATATGCAGAGAAACCCTGTCTCGAAAAACCAAAAAAAAAAAAAAAAAAAGAAACTGAGGCATCTGCCTGGACAAGCAAAAAGCCAGAGGGAATTTGTCTTTCCCAGGCCATGGAGGTTAATTACCTCAACCTCAATGGTTATGGTACATGAACCTGAGCGGTGATGGTTGAGATCCCAGTCTTGGCTGTGATCAATCAGCAGAATAATGATCCAGTACAACCTCTGCTGCTCATAGTCCAAAGACCCCAAGAGGTGAAGCTCTCCTAGAAGGGATTGATCACAGCCTTGGCCTGCAGAACCAACTCTGGCCCCATCCCTCCCTCCCAGCCCTGGGGTTTAAATACCACTGAGACGATCCACAGCAAAGGTGGAGGGTCCACTAGAGATGTAGTACTCAAGGCTGTTATGAGGATAATCCATATCCGTGCCCACTATGGAGCCCAGCAGAGTGTGGGGCCCTGCATCCTCCCGAACTCGGAACGTGCGTGGGACACAGGCTGGGGAGAACTCATTGACAGGTGTCACCATCACCAGCACTGGAACCTTAGCTGGGGACCATTTGACAGTTAAGGAGCTGGTCTGAGGTACCCAGACCTGCCCTAGGGATCTTAGTAAGTAATCTTGGAGGGAGGGTTTTCTGTAGAGTGGTGGAGGTCTTAAGAGAGACATCCTAGGGTTCTTAAATTGAGACAACCCTGACCTACTAGTTTTTGAGGGAAGAAAACTCTATGTCTTGGGGATGGAATGGAGTAGACAAAGTAGCCTTGTCCTGAATGTTCAGGCCTAAATATGGCCACTCACTGGTCATCTGGGGCTGACCACCATCGAGCACCAAGATGGAAGCTGCATGCTGGAAGCAAGCCCCAGGAGTGTCACAGTCCAATGAAGTGTTCACCTGGCCAAGGGAACCAGAGAGTAAGATGAAGTCAGGATCTGGGAAGATCTTGAGGCACGTCAGGGTGCCTCCAACCAGGGTGTCTACCCATAGCCTACCTTGACCCAGATTTCCAAAGACTGCAGGCTGTCTTCACAACTACACTCCCACCTCACCTCCATGATGTCAATCCCAACAAACTTTGGCCCACCCACCTTATCTGCATGGGAGTCTAAGAGTGGGTATTGGGCACCTCAAGGACTCTTTCACGAAGATGGAGGCTTGCAGAGTTGGGAGGGCTGTGGAACTGCAGCTGGTAGTCGAGGGGGGCTCCAGCAGAGTCTGGGTCCACGCAAGTGAGTGTGTGCAGCACGGTTCCCACAGGTGCAGTCTCTGGAATTTGAGTCCTGAAGTGGAGGGGTGGCGAGACAGGAGTCTGCACCAATGATGGGCCGAGGATCTCACCCCAACCAGCCCAAGCGTGGCTTCCGGGTACTCACACCAGTAGCGCTGGATGGCAGCGTGGGGGCCACTGGTTGACCGCGCGCACGTTAACCGTGAGATCAAACTCGGCATAGGACCAAGGCCGGAGCCTCTCAAAGGCTCTCACCTGCAATTTTGTGACCACTGCGCCCTGAGCGCGAGCCAAATCCAGGGGTGCAGCGGTCCTCACTACCCCGTCAGCTGGGAGCGTTGGGAGGGTGTTAAGAAACAAAGTTCTGCCCCGCCCGAACTCAGTCCCTCTCTCCACCAACCGCCCCAAGGCGGACAGACAGAGGATCCTGGCCACTTCTGCCTCTTCCTCTAAGGATCCTTTCAACACAACACTTCTGGTGGAAGCCACCTCTGTGCCACCACCCTTTCCCAGCTACAGACATACCGGTACCGGCCCCGCTCCTTCCCTTACCTTGTCCAATGGAGTAGAGTGAACTGGGCAGTGGAGAGACGATTTCATAGAGGAGGTTAAATCCCTTAGCTTGGACCTTAGTCACCTCGCTCCCAGGGACCAGATCCTCTGGGATGGTGATACTCTGGGCCTTCTGTCTGAACCAAAAGTGTAAACCCAGCTCCTGTCTGTTCCTGTTCAACCCAGCAGGGTCCTAGGCCCCCTCCTATAGGAGCTAAGATGCTCCAGCAGCCCTGCGCCTACTCCAACTATTTCCCTGGGGGTAGCCAGCAGAATCCTTCACTGTTCCCAGCGTGGGGGAGCCTTACGGGAAGGAGACTTGGCTGGAGAACGCAGGCAAAACCTTCACTGTCAGCATCCCTTTACAGATTTGGCTTTTTTGTAAGGACACTAAAATCTGCAGCTGGAAGGTCTGATAGGACAGGAAGGAAACCATGTTACATGTCTGCCACTAATATCCATTCCTAGTCCCCCCTTAAAATAGGCTGTCCTTCTCAGGACCTCCACAAGGAAGTCTGTGACTTACCACTCTGTTGACAATTATCCCTTTGAACCCTACAATTCTGGGCCACCAATTCTTCTGAGTCATTCAAAATGGGAACTATTAGGTTAGAGTTGCTAAGAGCCAGTTACTAAGAGGTAGAAGGGTGTGTGTTTGGTTTTTTTTGGTGCTGTGAATGGAACCTAGGGAATTGACCATTTTAAAGGGGAGAACTTTGGGCTGGAGAGGTGTCTCAGAGGTTAAGGTAACTGGCTGTTCTTCCCAAGGTCCTGAGTTCAATTCCCAGCAACCACATGGTGGCTCACAGCCATCTACATTGAGATCTTCCTGGGCATATATGTAGAGCAAATACTGTATACATAATAAATAAATAATAATAATAAAAATAAATAAAAAATAAAGGGGAGAACTTCCCCCTCACTGGCCTCTTTACCCAAAGTTTTCTCTCCAAGTTTGATTGCCATAAACATTGCACTATATGGCTGGTCATGGAGACCCAGGCCTTTAGTCCCAGCACTCGGGAGGCAGAGGCAGGTGGGTCTCTGCGAGTTCAAGGCCAGCCTGGTCTACAAATTGAGTCCAGGACAGCCAGGACTACACAGAGAAACTTTGTCTCAAAACAAAACAACACGGGCTGGAGAGATGGCTCAGCGGTTAAGAGCACTGGCTGCTCTTCCAGAGGTCATGAGTTCAATTCCCAGCAACCACATGGTGGCTCACAACCATCCATGATGAAGTCTGGTGCCCTCTTCTGGCCTGCAGATATACCTGCAGACAGAACACTGTATACATAATAAATAAATCTTAAAAAAAAAAAAAACAACACATTGAGTGCAATATCAGAGGACCTGTGAGGTCCCAGGGCTACAGGCCTGTCCTCTTTCTGGATCTGCAGATCTCTGCATAGAATAGAGCCAAGCCAAGAGGATAGTTGGCACGGGGCGGCAAGCAGTTTGAGGCAAGTATATCAGTCACGGTAGCCAAGAACAAATAATTTCTCAGAGGGTGCCGGTTCTACCCAACCCATAGCTATCTCCACTTCCAAAGCCATGCTTACCTTTTGAGCCTGGCCTCTGAGGCCCTGGGATGGTGCCCGAAGCTGTCCTTGGCCATCAATGGAGAAAGGCCCAGGGAAGAGTGGAGGGTCTTGGGCACTGGTAATGTTCATCTGAGAGAACAGAGATGTTATTGGTCCCCTCTAGTTCCCAGGACCCCAAGTATGTTTGTCAACATCCTTCAATAACCCAGCAGGCTGCTGCTTATATCTGGCTGTTACCCCAGCCTAGGCCTTCTGTCTTCCACTGTGATCCCTGGCTCTAATCCTCAGCACTTTCTGCTCAAACAAACTAGCAAGCAAACAAACACCCTTCAGGTTATTTTAAATTCTTTTTTATTGTTTATTTTCTTGTTTTTGTTTTTTTTTGGTTTTTTCGAGACAGGGTTTCTCTGTGTAGCCCTGGCTGTCCTGGACTCACTTTTGTAGACCAGGCTGACCTCGAACTCACAAAGATCCACCTGCCTCTGCCTCCCGAGTGCTGGGATTAAAGGCGTGCGCCACCACCGCCCGGCCTTTGTTTTTGTTTTTTAAGGCAGGATCTCTCTATGTAATCTTGGCTGTCTCAATAGCAAACAAGGAAACAACAGTAACAACAATAACAACCAACCTGGGGGTTGGCTCAGGTCTTTGCTGCTAAGCCTGAACAGCCTGAGTTTGACCCTGGGAGCCCACATGGAAAGAACCAACACCTGGACGTTGTCCTCAGAAATCCATATGCATGCTACAACATGTTCATGCTCATGTATACCCATGTGCATACACTCACAATAAAAGAAAGAAAACACCGTTCCTTCTAGAGTTATAAAAGTTATTTAAAAAAAAGCAGTCATAGAGAACTCAGGACACACAGAACTCAGATCTTAACTGCCGTAGTCGCTGGAAGGGTAGGCGGCCCCTTAGTGTCTCTCTCCAGGAACATGCATCATGGAGAGGTCAGGTGTCTACTTCAGGGTCTTACTTTAGAGGCTGTGCCTGGCCTGGCCAGAGCCAAACTTTCTCTCCTCCCTGTGCTCTCCTCCCACATCCTGTCACTCACCACCCTGTGCTCAGAGCTTACCTGGGCTCTCTGGACTCCTAGGCCTGGCAGCAGCAGAGTGTGCAGCAGGGCCCCAGGTGTGACTGTCTCTGGCACGTTGATCAATTCCCCAGCTGCCCAGAAATGAAACGTGGTCAGGGGGGCTCCCTTCAGGCTGCGCCTTTCCTCTCCCAACCTGCTGCCCCCTAGCCTCACCTGGGCTGGCAAATGGACCGACACACTGGATACGACCAGGGTCCCGGTGCACATGAACAAAGAGTGGCACAGGTACCACAAAGTTGCCACATCTGTACTGCAGGTGTAGCTCATAGTAGTTTACTGCAAGGGCATCCAGCCGAGCGGAGCTACTCAAGGTCACCTGTGGTGGGTGGCAATGACATGTAGGGCCTAAGCTTTCTGCCTCTCTACACCACTTCTGGCTTTGGTCCCCACAATCTCTAGTTGTACCCACGACCATACCTTTCCCAGATAGGTCCCCTTTTCCCTGTGCAGGCTGGGTTTGTTGAAGAAGCTGGTGGGTGGTCTCACACTGAGTAGCTCCAGGGTGGGGATGTAGGAGGAGCAGTTGAACAAGAAAGGCTGAAGGACGGTGCCAGGGCCTTCGCTCTCAAAGATATCTACGGACCATGGTAGGCTGTGGAGGACTGGGAGAAAGCCACATTTAGAAACATAGCCATTAGCAGTTAGCCTTTTTCTTCAGGGCCTGACCACATCTGGAGGCCAAACAGCCAAAGTCCTTCCTTGTCTCCCACATCTGACATTTTACAGGTGAAGAGGGAGAACATGGCTGAAGAAACTGCCAAGATAAAGGAACAAGGGTCAGGGCTTCCTCAGTCTCTGGCCTCTACATTAGTTTATCTAAAGGTCAGAACTTCCCTGGTAAAATGGGTCCCTCCACCCACCTGCTCCTCACCAGAGAGATGTAAAGCAAAAAGAAGTGCCAGGAGCCTGAGCAGCACCATGGTAGCCTGAAGAAAGGCTACTATGGCAGACGAGGCTGTTTCTCAGGCTAACTCTGTTGCCAGGTTAGTTGCTTAAACATAGCCATCAGGTGGCTTCCCAGACTCCAGCTCCACCCACCCCTGTGACAGAGCTCTAGACCCCTGGCAGCTCCAGGAAGGGCTGGAAAATCTCCTCTTCTGCTGTTTCCAGTGAATTCTTCCATTCATTACCCCAACCCTAAAGGGATACAAGGGGAGGAGGGTCAAGCTCCAGATGGTGAAACTAGTCACATTGTCCTCCCAGACAGAGAAGCACAGTGCCTAGGAAAATTAGCCCTAAGACCAGCCACCCCAACAGAGCCTGTGTTCTAGCTGCCTCCTCCTCTTCCTCCCTTTCGAACATTATCTGCCTATAAAATCCAAACCCAACCACCAAGAAAATCTCTCAAAAGTTGTCTACATTGGATAAATAAAAGAATCCTTCGTAGATGAAATAAAACTAAAACTAATAATTACAAAAACAAAACCTGATTACTTGTGGGGATACAAACTGGAAGAGACAAAGGGAAGCTTCTGAGAGGGACTCAAGATATGTGTTGATCTGAAAGCAACTGCACCAACCTCTGCAGACAAGGATTTACTGAGTCGGTATCTTTGAGATTTGTCAGTTTATTATATTTACATTTAAAAAATCTTTTTGAGACAAGATCTCTCTATGTAGTCCAGAGTGGCCTCAAATTCACTATCCTCCTGCCCGCCTGCTTCTTGTGCTGGAATTACAGGCCTGTCCCTTCATACATTTATCTTTTTTTTTTTTTCAACTTTTCTTCACTTGCTCTCTCTGGAACTTTATTACTAATTTTTCTATCCACATGAGTTAGGCTCATCTTTCTCTCCAATTACCCTTGGCAGGGACATCAATGGCCAGTGTTTTCTTTTTGTCAATTTAATGTTTTTAAAGATGTATTTATTTTATTTTACATGTATAAATGTTTTGCCTGCCTGTATGACTATGTGCCACATACCCATAGAAATCAGAAGAACTGGAGTCACAGATGGTTGTGAGCCACTCTGTGGGTGCTGGGAATTGAACTCAGGGTCTCTGCAACAGTAGCCAGTGCTCTTAACTACTGAACTATCGCCTCAACCCCCAATTACTTTTTTGTTGTTGTTGTTTTTGTTTTTCGAGACAGGGTTTCTCTGTGTAGCCCTGGCTGTCCTGGACTCACTTTGTAGACCAGGCTGGCCTCGAACTCACATGGATCCACCTGCCTCTGCCTCCTGAGTGCTGGGATTAAAAGCGAGCGCCACCACTGCCCAGGTACTTTCATTTTCAATGCAAGCGTTTTGCTGTCTATATTACGTGTACCATATGCATGCTTTGTGCCCAGAGGCCAGAAGAGGATGTCAGATAGTCTGGAATTGGAGTTACAGATGGCTTTGAAGCACTATATGGGCACTAAGAGTCAAACCCAGTTTCTCTGAAAGAGCAGCAAATATTCTTAAGCACTGAACAATCTTGTAACCATAAATTTTATTAAATTCCATTTATTAATACCTAAACACCTATTACCTAAGAACCAACCCTAATCCTTTTGAAAGGATACCAATCCAGACGGTTTCAGGGGCAAGTCCGTTGAGGGTAACTTGGTTCGCAGTCTGTCTGCAGGAACATAGCAATCGCTTCATGGTCACTTGGCTATCTCATTGGCTGCCTCCTCATTTCAGCTAGGGCTCAAGGCCTCCTCACTCAGCCTTGGTGTCAGTCAGCCTTGGTGTCACAGCCTTGTCGGAGCCTCCTCACAGGACAGAGGCTGCATTCCCCCACTGCCTTCAAGGTCTCCTCAGCCTCCTCAGACTCAGGGCCTAGTGCCACCATTGTCCTCAGCATCCAGTTTGGCCTTCTTGGTCTGGCTCATGGCAGAAGCCTCCCTCTGTGGCTTTTTCTGTCAGTGTGGCTTTGGAGTCAGCAAATGGCACATAACACTTTGCACCTTGTGGTCTCTTTTTTTTTTTTTTTTTTTTTTTAACATTTATTTATTTATTATGTATACAGTATTTGCTCTACATATATGCCCGGGCACCAGATCTCAATGTAGATGGTTGTGAGCCACCATGTGGTTGCTGGGAATTGAACTCAGGACCTTTGGAAGAACAGCCAGTGCTCTTAACCTCTGAGCCACCTCTCCAGCCCAACCTTGTGGTCTCTTGAGTGGGGGCCTTGGACTCTGCCCCCATATCCCCTAAATAGGGTGTGGTTTTCAACGTCTTTTGAGGTGTCTTTCCCTTTTTCACACATTCTGAGGGCTACTGCAGTCATGCCCCTCAGCAGGGTGCCGAATGCATCTCTCATGGAGCCTTGGCCCTCCAGCTGGGCTCCTCCTACCTTTGGCTAGCTGAGCAGTGTTCAGTAGTAATACCAAGCCAAAAGCCCCTTTTTCCAGTTTCCCCTGGGCTTTACTAATTACATCTATTGCCCAGGACCATGTGTTGCCCAATGCCAGGCTGATCTGTGTTTCACCAACATTTAGGAAATTCAATGTTATCAAAGTATTGTGTAATATATCCCTGGGGTTCTTTACTGTCTCTCCAGCCCCCTTGTTTTTTTAATTCTTAATTATGTTGTGTGTGGAGGGGGAGATGGTTTGAATGTGGACAGATGCCAGAGAACTTTCGTGGGCCTCCCAGGACAACTTTCAGGAGTCCACTCTCTCTTACTGTGGGATCTGGGGATCGAACTCAGGGACTCCTGTTTTCTATTCAATAAGCCATGTCGCCAGCCTTATTTTAATAAGATGGGGTTTCCGTGTGTGGTCCAGGTAACTCCTGCTTCAGTCTCCCGAGCAGTTGAGACTCCAGCCACATGCCATTACACAGTCTGAAGCTAGAGGTTTATTCTTTCATGTGTAAGTAGAGGTGTGTGTGTCTGGATCGGTATGTGTCTGAAGGTCAAAGGTCAACCTCAGGTGCACCCCTGAGGAACTGTCCGCCTTGGTTGGTTTTGTGGTTGGTTGATAGAGAATCTCTCACTGGCCTAGAGAGCACCACCTAGACTAGGTTATCTGCCAATAAACCTCAGGGCTCGGTCTGTCTCTACTTCTCAGCCCTGGGGATTGCAAGCCCTTGCCACCAAATTTGGCCTTTTCACAGGGGTTCTGAGTATCCTCAAGTCTTCATCCTTGTAGCAGAAGCACTTTACTGACTAAACTATTTCCCCAACCCTAGACACGTATCCCTTGCTCTCACTCCTCCAGAGTATTCAGTGCTTGCGCTCCCTTCGGCTCCAAACCACGCACGCTGTTTCAGTGTTCGATCCCATCTCTACTCTTGTCTGGCTTCCTGGTTGCTTCTGCTCCGCCTTTCCTAGCTCCATCCAGTGAAATGGGTTAGGGCTCACCTCTCCTGGCCTCTGTCTACATTCATCACCTCCATCTCCTCCAAGGCCGTGGCCTAAAATGCCACCCACTGGCTTTGCCTTCCTTCCAATCCTTCAATGATTCTCTCTTGAACTCCAGTTATATATATAATTACCAGCTGACTCTGCATCTCCTCAAAGCTCACATGTCCATAATGGACATTTGTTTTTCTCCTAATCTTTCAGACTTTAAAAATTTTTTTTTGGAGCCGGGCGTTGGTGGCGCACGCCTTTAATCCCAGCTCTTGGGAGGCAGAGGCAGGCGGATCTTTGCGAGTTCGAGGCCAACCTGGTCTACAAAGCGAGTCCAGGACAGCCAGAGCTGTTAAACAGAGAAACCCTGTCTCGAAAAACCAAAAAAAAAAAAAAAATTTTTTTTTGGAAGATTTTTTTTTCAAGACAAGTCTCTTTCTACATAGCCCTGGATGTCCTGGAACTCATTATGTAGACCAGGATGACCTTGAACTCACAGAGATCTGCCTGCCTTTGCCTTCCCAGTGCTGGGATATGCCATCATGCCCAGCTCAGATTTATTTTTTTAACATTTAAAAAAATTTTTTTTAATTTATTATGTATACAGTATTTGCTCTACACATATGCCCGGGCAGATCTCAATGTAGATGGCTGTGAGCCACCATGTGGTTGCTGGGAATTGAACTCAGGACCTTGGGAAGAACAGCCAGTGCTCTTAACCTCTGAGCCACCTCTCCAGCCCTTATTTTTATTTTTATGGTTTTTTTTAAGGTTTTTTGAGACAGGATTTGTCTATGTGTCATTGATTTTCCTGGACTCACTTTGTAGACCAGGCTACCCTTGAACTCACAGAGATCTACCTGCCTCTGCCTCCTGAGTGCTGGGATTAAAGGCGTGTGCCACCACACCCGACTATTTTTATGTTTTAAGTATATGAGTGTCTTGCCTGGTATATGCATGTGCACTACATATGTGAAGTTCCTGTAGGGATGAGAAGAGGGAAGAGGATCCCCTTGAACTAAAGTTACAGAAAATTATGTGCTGCCACATGGATTCTGGGAATCAAACCAGGGTCCTCTACAAGAACAGACAGTGCTCTTAACTGCTGAGTCATCTTTCTAGCATCTCTTTCCAGTTTTTACTAGTTACATAGCCCTTTAAAAAACAAACCAAAAGCCGGGCGGTGGTGGCGCACGCCTTTAATCCCAGCACTTGGGAGGCAGAGGCAGGCGGATCTTTGCGAGTTCGAGGCCAGCCTGGTCTACAAAGCGAGTCCAGGACAGCCAGAGCTGTTAAACAGAGAAACCCTGTCTCGAAAAACCAAAAAAAAAAACAAAAAAAAAACAAACCAAAGCCTGGTGGTGCACCATTACACAGAGAAGCCCTGTCTCCAAAAGCCAAAACAACAACAACAAACAAACCAAATACCCACCCAAAAGGCACAACTCAAATGGTAAGACTCCTCTGAGTATTTAGACAGCAACTTCTACAACTACTCAGGGCTTCACATTTGTCTTTCTGGTTTTTTAAACCTTGGTTTTTCGAGACAGGGTCTCTCTGCATAACCCTGGCTGTCCTAGACTCACTCTGTAGACACTGGCCTTGAACTCACAGAGATCTGCCTGCCTCTACCTACCAAGTGCTGATATTAAAGGCATGTGCCACCACTACCAGCCATATTCATCTCTTTTTTTTTTTTTTTTTTTTTTGGTTTTGGTTTTTCGAGACAGGGTTTCTCTGAATATCTCTGGCTGTCCTGGACTCGCTTTGTAGACCAGGCTGGCCTCGAACTCACAAAGATCCGCCTGCCTCTGCCTCCCAAGTGCTGGGATTAAAGGCGTGCGCCACCACCGCCCGGCTAGATTATCCCATTTTTACCAAAAGAATTCAGGCCTGTTTGAATCAGGCCCACATGGTCTATACCAGATTACATGACTGCGAGGCCATCTTTGGTGTACTCTTCAGTCTTTATGAGCACCAAGACCAGCAACAAGATGTGGTGGGAAAAGGAACCAGAGGTTTCTACTGGATTGTTTATTTTTTTAATAATTTATTTTTATTATATGTACATTAATGGGTTTTTTGTTTTGTTTGTTTGTTTTGGTTTTTTGAGACAGGGTTTCTCTCTGTAACAGCCCTGGCTGTCCTGGGCTTGCTTTGTAGACCAGGCTGGCCTCGAACTCACAGAGATCTACCTGCCTCCGCCTCCTGAGTGCTGGGATTAAAGATGTGTGCCACCACACCCAGTTTATGTACATTAATGTTTTGACTGCATGTATGTCTGTGTGAAGGTGTTGGATCCCCTGGAACAGGATAAATAGAGAACTTTGTGAGCTGCCATGTGGGTGCTGGGAACTGAACCCAGGTTCTCTGAAAGAGCAGCCAATGCTCTCAACTGCTGAGTTGTCTCTCCAGCTCTCTACTGGATATTTTTAATGGCATTTTCATCCATCCAGATGTTAAAGCTGGAAATTTAGAATCCATGCTTTCCCTACCTGTATGTATGCGTTGTTCAGGCTAGATTTTAGCTCCAAATCATGCTCTAGATTCTGGAGCTAGATTTTAGCTCCAAATCGTATTCTAGATTCTGGAGTCTAGAATGATGCTTCTGTTTACCCTCTGGGCTCAGAACCAGGCTTTCATATGCACAGCCTTGCCTGGGATAAAGGCTAGAGCCTCCTCTCTTGTTACAGAGTTATTCTCCCCAAACAACTGTGTCGCACAGAAACCAGCCCTGGTCATTCCCTGAAAAAAGTTCCACGCACCAAAAATAAAACCCAGAGTCCCCCATAAAGCTGCCAGAAGCCCCATTTTGATGACTTCTCTCAATCCACAAACCCCTGCACCACGCATCTACACATCTGTGTCTTCCTTACGTTTGGTCTGTCTAGCCCTTGTCCCTCACAATGGCAGACCCTTCTAGCTAAATGCCCCTCCTCACTGGACTCAAATATTGATATCAGCCATATCTTTTTTTTTTAACTTTTTGTCTCACTTTTTTTTCATTTTTTATTTATTTATTATGTATACAGTATTTGCTCTACATATATGCCCGGGCAGATCTCAATGTAGATGGCTGTGAACCACCATGTGGTTGCTGGGAATTGAACTCAGGACCTTGGGAAGAACAGCCAGTGCTCTTAACCTCTGAGCTACCTCTCCAGCCCAGCCATATCGTTTTTTAAAGCTTATTTATTTTTATTTTATGTGCATTGGTGTTTTGCCTGCAAAAATGTCTGTGTGAGGATGTCAGATCTTGGAGTTAGAGACAGTTGTGAGCTGCCATGCAGGTGCTGGGAATTGAACCCGGGTCCTCTGGAAAAAGTCATTGCTGTCTTAGCCGCTGAGCCATCTCTCTAGCCCCTCAACGCCATCTTTTAAGAGTCCTATCCCTCAACTGAACTCATTGCCCTCATTCTCCTATTATTTTCCTGTCTGCTCGAAGGTCTAGTCCGTCTCTGGCCAAAGAGCAGTTTTTCCCTTCCATTCTTGGAGGCAGCGCCTTTTGGCCGGTGGTGCGGAGTGAGGATGCGGACGATACGCAGGATGCCCACTAGAGGGCGGTCCAGCCCACCTCAGCTCAGACCAGGCCAGAGGGATGCGCTGGAGGGGATTTCGCCGTGGCTCTTCCCTTAGTCTGCCTTAAGGCTCTTCACTGAGTATTCTCTGGGCGGAACCTCAGTGCTATCGTTTCCAGAGATTGTCAAGGCCAGCCTTGAGGCCCGGAGTGGGCAACAACGTCGTCAAATCAGACGATCGGCCGTAGGGTATCGATCGCAGCGGGTGCCCCAATACAACAGACCGCTATTTCACCAAGGGACAGATTGAAAAGCTGAGGCCACCGGACGAACGCAGGGGGCCGAAAGGGGGTCGCGTCTGTCCTGCGTCACGCAGGGCTAGCCAAACTTTTTGGGACATGAGGGGGGTCCTGAGGTGCCCTCTGGGCTCCCGAGCTGCCACAACCCGGCTCCTCCAGCAGTGCAAGGCTAAGGGCGGGGATGAAGGGGGCAGGACATCTTCAGCCCGCCCCGCCTCCATTGGCTGGGGAGCCGGGGGCGGGGCGGGGCGCGGCTGCCAGATGTTGGGGCGGCAGCGGCGAGAGCTGCGGAGAGCAAGGACCCGCGGAGGAAGGCCAGGGTGAGGACGCCGCCGGCGGGCCGACCCGGCCCACCCTGCGCCGCTCCCGCGGGTGATCGCGCAGGAGCCAGCCGACTTGGAGAGGGCTCCAGCACCAGGACCAACATGCACAGCGCTCGGCTTGACAGCTTCCTGAGCCAGCTCCGCTGGGAACTGGTGAGGCTTTAGTGGGTGTGGTTGTGGGGATGTGTGTGGGGTGCCTGACTGTCGCCTGGCTGGAACAAGAAGCGAGTACGGGGTGGGCTCTGGGTGCCCACCCGAGTCAGAAGGGGGGCAGGGCAGTGTGGGGCAGATGGCCCAGATGGCCCGCTTCGGGTTTCTGACGGTTGGGAGCTGTTCTGGGCATCAGGTAACAGGCTCCCAGCTGGCCGTGCTGGCGGCGGGGGAGGATAGTGGGGAGAGAAGTTTCTTTTGGGGATCAACAGGGAACACCAAGGGCCTAAAGAAGTGCTGTGCTGCTGCGGACATCCCCTACCATGGGCTGGCCTGTATCTCCTTCTTCTACTCTGCCTGCCCGCCCTGGTGGCGCGTGCTGACTTGCCCGGCCCTGCGTGCTGCAGCCTGCCGGACTGCCACCAGCTCTGCGGATGGGAGCCGCATGAGCCTCGAGTGCCAGTGCCCTCATGTAGGCCCTATGCTTACAGTTCCGCCTTGCTGCTCAGAGGCTTTCGAGTCCTCTGTTCTCAGGGCTAGCCTAGTCAGACACTAAGGGGTAATGAGAAATCCCTCTCCAACTTCTGCCCTCTCTTTCCCTTCAGTTGTGTGGCCGGGACACAGGCTCACCTCCAATGCCTGGCCCACTAGAACCAAAACCCAAAACTGATCCAAGTGTACAGCTCAGGCGCAAGTTTAGAGCCTCAGATGCTTTGGAAGAGGACTCAGTCTGCTGTGTGGAAGAGGAGGAGGAGGAAGAGGAAGCCTTGGTAGCCGAAGACAGGGGTGCACCTTTGGGATGTCCTAGGGAACATGCCCTGGATTGGGACTCTGGCTTCTCAGAGGTGTCAGGCAGTACATGGAGAGAGGAAGAGCTGTCTGTACCCCAACGCCAAGCACCCCCAGAACGGCCACCTCATAGCCAGCGGTTCTCAGTCAGTGACCTCCCGCTGTGCCACAGGGCAGCTGTAACCAACATACCACCTGCCCACCGTCCAAGGCCCAAGTCTACCCCAGATGCTTGCCTAGAACATTGGCAAGGGCTAGAGGGAGAGGACTGGACCTCAGCCCTGCTGAACAGGGGCCGCAGTCGGCAGCCCCTGGTGCTAGGGGATAACTGTTTTGCTGATTTAGTTCACAATTGGATGGAGCTACCTGAAGCAGCCAGTGAGGGGGGCGATGGAGGTGTACCCCGTGCTCGAGCTCGACCCCCTCAGTTCCTGCTTGGCCTCTCTGAGCAGCTACGTCGTAGGCTGGCCAGGGCTCGCCGGGCAGCTATGGCAGGAAAGCGGCTGTCATGCCCACCTCAACCAGAACCTGATCTGCCTGCGGACATCTCACGATTTGCAGCCCTCATGAACTGTCGAAGCCGCCAACCCATCATCTACAATGACGTCAGCCACCTCTGACCCTGCCCTCCAGCTAGGGACAATAAAGGCCTTTTTCTAAACTGCTGGTTCCATACTCCTGAGGCCTCAGGAAGCATCCCCAGCCCGGTGGAGCACAACCAAGATAGGCTAATCTAGAATCATCTTCCGTCTCTTTTCCAGGGTCCTTGTCCTGACCATGTCACACTCCGTGTGCCTCACCCATGCTCTACCGCCCATCTTGTCTACTTATGCCTTTCTTTGACACGCTTTTATTGTTGAAGTGTCTGTGGTGGGCTCAAGATGCAG
The DNA here is from genome assembly GCA_907164525.1 of Lophiomys imhausi. NCBI lineage: Eukaryota > Metazoa > Chordata > Mammalia > Rodentia > Muridae > Lophiomys > Lophiomys imhausi. The sequence continues at coordinate 16,175,518 of CAJQZJ010003646.1, forward strand.
GGTTCGTATGCAGAGTTCCTTAAGGCCGAGTGGCGGTGCGGTGGCTACCTTGTCACAGCTCATAATGCAGAGGTGGGAAGGCAGTCTCATCCTTCTCACCTTCACAGCTCAGCTCCAGCACCAGTACCCGCAGCCCAGGCTCTGGCTTCCTGCCGGTCACCTGCTGAACCAGTTCCGTCACCCTGGTATGGGAGGGGGTTTAGGGGAGATTTGATAGGTGAGCCAAGGAAGACAGAGGGTAGGTAACCTAGTATGGACTAGAGAGTGCTGGTGAGCCCTCAAGAGTCCAAACCAGGAGTGGCTCAAGGCAGGAAACATCTGAAACTATTTTAGGAGCAGCTGGTGGGGCAGGCAAGAGGCAGGAAGCTGCGGGTCCCCTGAGAGTAGGCTGGGGGGTGGGGGGAGGCAGGGTATGGAGAGCCAAGGAGGCTGGCCAAGCTACTGAAGTCCCTTCCTCAGGCTCTTAGCCCCACCCCCCCAGGCCCATTTGTTGGCTCCATTTGTTGGAAGAATGCTTCCAGAAGGTGTGAGGGGCCTAGAATGGGGTTGAGAAAAAGAGGTTGTCACCCCACCTCAACATCCAGGGGCATGGTAGGGCCTGGGTATGGTCAAGTACTGGCTCACCTGAGGCACAGCTGCTGAGTCTGCTTTTCAAATGACCATCCTGAAGAGTAGAGCACAGCCTGGCCATACAGCAGCATCTTCACCTTCAGTCCGTGCTCTTCCTAGAGAGATATACGTCAGATACCCAAGATATCCATTGGACTGGGCTGGGCCTGGGGCAGAGTGGAGACAGGGCACACCTGGAGATGGGCCAGCAGTGATTCCAATGTCCTCTCAGGCTGGCTAGCGGGCACTGTCAGGCGGTCCCAACAGGTCCATTTCAGGTGATGGAACTACAGGACAGAGGTGAGGGGGATTTAGAGATTTCTCACACAAACCTGCAACCCCTGGCCCAGTTACTAGTAGCTTTTCCTAGAGAAGGAGCTGCTCAAGAGGCAGGAAACTGGAGCCAAGGGGTGGGGGGTGGAAGGTGGGATCTGAGCCCAGAGTCTCAACCCCCTCCCCGCCCAGGCCAGGGCCAGCACAGGAAATGGAGCTATGGGGCCCTGTATAGGGAAACAGACATCCATCACGCAGGCCAGTTGGAGGCGGGAGGGGGGGGGCACTGCTTCCTGAGGAAGCTGGAGCTGGGTTGCTGCAGCCTCCGATAAAGCTGCTTGTTCCTCAAAGGGGAGGCTGAGAGTTGGGGGAGACAGCTTATGCTATACCCCAGTACATACAGGGCTCTGGACTGCCCATGGACATACAAAAACCAAGGACATGGTAACAATGGAACCCTACTGACCCAGAGGGTCCCTACTAACAGGGATACAGTCTGTAGAGCTAAGCATTTATTCCTCTCCCATCTTCTTCCAAGTTCAAGAATCTTGGTACCTATAGCTGAGGACAGATGTAGCAGAATCCAGAGACCAGGATGAAGGGGCCCTGCCAACCCTCAGGAAGCATACTGGAGTCAAGGCTAGGGGCGAGATCGGGACTCTTACCCACCCCCATTCCATGGACAAAGCAGTCTCTGTGCTGGTTAACAGTGGGGCACCTCACAAAAGCACTCTGTGTGGTTGTCCAGAGGGACCCTAGGCTAGCTGGTGACCTCTGTCCTCTTCCCTGGTGAGGACATTCCTTCTATCCCCTTTCCTGTGCCTCGGGGGAAATGCCAACTGGAGCAGAGCCTGGGCACACAATTGGAGGCATTGCCATCCTGCCTTCATAGGAACACCTACACACACAAAACCAACAGCACCCACATATGTGTTCACATGCACATATTCATATATCGGGGAAGATCCTTGCTCTCCCATCTGGCACACAGATGTGCAAGCTTGATCCCTCCGTGTTCACATACCAGCAATGTGCAGACCTTGGTGCGTGCATATCTGTAGCATAAACGTATTCCCCTACAGGGCTGAAATCCACACTCCTGGTAGCAAGCCTGGTACCCTTTAACTTGGCTTGAGTGGACACAACAGGGCTCTACAGAGGGAAGCTAGGTTCTTTCTGGGGCTGAGTCCTTGGCTGCCCCTCCCTACTCCTCTCTACCAGGATATTATGGAGAAGGAGGGGGCCATGGGGGATGTCTGGCTCTACTAATGAGTTAAAGCTGCAGCTCCCCCAGACCCTGGGCTGCAGGGGGGTTGCGGGGTATGGCTGATGGCTGTTTCCTGTGTCTGACAGGTCCCAGCCTGGTTTCATAGCAGGAAAGGGGCTGGACGGAGTCTAGAGGACTCCTCCATAGTCTGGGGCCTGGAGAGAGCCCACAGCTAAAGAGGACTGTTTGCTTGGCTGGGTAAAGGGTAAACTCAAGCCTAATGGGAACAAGGGTATCAGAAGCTCACCAACTGGATGGCTGGGGCAGAGGGCACTGAACGTATGAAGTGGTTTTCAGCCAGGTGCAGATAGCTGTGGCGAAAGGTCCCAAGGGGCCGTGGCCCACTAACCACTTTATACAGCTCCAGGACCAGTAAGCCTGCCACAACGGCTGTACTGGTGGCAATGGCTGGGATGATCCGGCCCATGATTTGCTTGATCTGTCAAGGACAGGGCATTTGGTTTACGCTCAAGGTTTAGGGCTAAGATCTGGCCCTCACTTCCAGGCCTGAGCCCTAAAGGAATGGAATTACCCGAGCATGGCTAACTGGTAGGATCCCATAGTTCTGGCATCGCAGGTCAGTTGCTGCTACCATGAAGTCCACATGGAAGGTGCTGTCATCACCCTGCCAGGCCCAGGTCACAACACTGTTAACACTGCAGTGGTAACCCTCACTGTGCCCAACTGTATGCCACTGACCGGTCTTTGTACCCTTCTGCGGTTGGGTATCACCCTCTCCCTCCTTTGCCACACAGGGCAACTGAGACGCAAGGGGAGCGAGCTGCTTGCACCACCTTGATGGGAGGAACCCCGGTTCTCAAACCACCCTACTTCTCTACCGTCCATCCCCCAGCCCAGTTCTTCATCCCCACTTGGGATCCCACCTTCCCAAACAGCACAGGCTTCAGCAGGGGGCCCTTGTTCCAGTCCTCCAGGGTTTCCTGCAGTTCCTTCAATTGCTCCTGGCCTGTCAGGGAGCAGGGTATGGGATCAGTCCTTAGCTCGTTTCCCATACTCCAGAGCCTCACATCCATTCTTGGTTTCTGCCAAACCTGCCATTCGCCACCACTTGATCTAATCAAGGATTGTGGCGACTGATGCAACACACTTCCTTGCAGCCCTACTCTACCTGGGATTAACCACGAGGCTCCATCCTCACCTGGGACCATAGCTAGGCACTTGTCAGAAAGTCTTTCAAGAGAATTGGGATATGTTTTAAGCAGCAGAGAGAGGACCTACTGAGGGGCCAGAGGATGGAAAATAATCGGCAAAGAGACCCAGAGTGGGACTGGAGAAACGGCTCAGGAGTTAAGAGCCCTTGTTGCTCTTGTTAAGAACTGCAGTTCCAGCCGGGCGGTGGTGGCGCACGCCTTTAATCCCAGCACTTGGGAGGCAGAGGCAGGGGGATCTCTGTGAGTTCAAGGCCAGCCTACTCTACAAAGTGAGACTAGTTAACTTGGTGCGTGCATATCTGTAGCATAAACGTATTCCCCTACAGGGCTGAAATCCACACTCCTGGTAGCAAGCCTGGTACCCTTTAACTTGGCTTGAGTGGACACAACAGGGCTCTACAGAGGGAAGCTAGGTTCTTTCTGGGGCTGAGTCCTTGGCTGCCCCTCCCTACTCCTCTCTACCAGGATATTATGGAGAAGGAGGGGGCCATGGGGGATGTCTGGCTCTACTAATGAGTTAAAGCTGCAGCTCCCCCAGACCCTGGGCTGCAGGGGTACAAAGACCGGTCAGTGGCATACAGTTGGGCACGGTGAGGGTTACCACTGCAGTGTTAACAGTTAACACCACTTTGCGAGTTCAAGGCCAGCCTGGTCTACAAAGCAAGTCCAGGACAGCCAGAGCTGTTAAACAGAGAAACCCTGTCTCGAAAAACCAAAAAAAAAAAAAAAGAACTGCAGTTCGATTCCCAGTGCTCACATGGCAGCTCACAACCCTCTGTAACTCCAGTTCCAGGGATCATCTGGCTTCTGTGGGCACTCAGCACACACATGTACAGATGTACATGTAGGTAAAATACTCTTACATATAAAATAAAAATTAGATGAACAACAAAAACCCAAAGAGGAGCAGAGACAGGAAGCAAGTTGGCTATAGGGCTTTTAGGCCCCATCTTCTTTCTGAGCACAGGCTGGGGGGGGGGGGAGGGGCTTGAATGGCTGTACAAGGCTGGGACTTCACCAAACTCAGTTCCAGCAGAGAAGAGGTTCTGGTGCACGGAAGCAGGCTCTCGTAGCAGCTTCAGCAGTTCCCTGAGTGCAGTCTGATCCCGTGAGCCAGGCAACCCATGCATCTGTGCATACAGGTTGGCAGCAGCCAGCACATAGAGGAAATGAACGCCCTGCAGCCAGGCAAAGAGCAGGAACAGATTCGTGGGTACACAGGGCGGGATTAATGCTCTTTTCAGGAGCTGTTTGAATGCCTACCGGTCTCAAGGACAGACATTCGCACGTGCACAAGCATGGCTCCCTTTTGGCACCCGTGCATCTTAGCAGAATGCAGAGGTGGATACCTGTGCTCTAAGGGGACTCAGGTCTGAGGATTCTACTCACTTGGTTGGGGTCGAATTGCAAGGGATGTGGACACTTTTTGGATCCTGACCAGAACAGAGTTCCGTCCTCAAGCACCTAAGGAAATAGAGGCTGCTGGGCTCAGTCTGGTCTCCTGGAGCCATCAGCTGCCTGGCCACTGACCTACCTACTTTATCAGGTGGGAAGTGTCTCAGCAGCTCTAGAATGCTATCATGGAAGCACAGTCGCCAGTGGCCCAGAGCCCATACCACACAGTCTTGCCAAGTCTGTGGGCGCATTCTCAGGACACCCATGACTTGCTGCAGTAAGATCAGTGTTTGCGTCCTATCTGTGCCCGACAGGGAAATGCATGTCCTGAAGAGAGAGGAGGAAGTTTGAGGCTGAACTCTGTGCCTGGAGTCCCGGACCTCCCACCTACCTCCGTTGTTGGCCTTACTGTTGGTAGCAGTTGATGGTCTCTGCAGATATTCTGAAGAGTCCATCAAATTCACTCTGGGCCCACTGTGGGGGAGAGAAGGGTGATAATGTATTAGATGAGCATAAAGAGGATAGATAACGCATTAGATCTGCAGGTGAGGCTTAAGAGGAACAGGGCGGGACATTTTTACCTGCAGGCTGTGCTCCACTGTGCTGGGGAAGTGGCGCAGAGTACACACAGGGTAGGGAGGACCCTCAGAAGTTGCAGCTGTGGCAGGTCCTTTGTAGGCTTCGGTCACATATGGCACAAACACTGAAGCACTGCCCCGGGTTCCCTGTGTGCCCGCCTCTAGCAGTGGTTTCAGATAATGGGTGCATCGAGAAGCAACATAGTGCCCTGGCAAAAGGGCGTAGGGTATGGGGTGAGGTTGCCAGAGTCTCGGGCAAGGGGCTCACTTCTAAGTGAGGCACTCACGGGCCTGGAAGCTGTCCAAAGCAGCAACAACACCATCCACTCTGGAGAAGAGGCTGTCACCATAGATGTGCTCCGTTGTGGAGTCCAGTGGGTCCGTATATGAGGTCACTCGTAGGTCTGGGTTTAGTCGCTGGGCTGCTGCTGCAGCCACCTCTGCCTTGGGCCTCTGGGAAGAGAGGAAATGGGTACATTATGAGAGGGCAACTTGAGACACAAGGATGGAAGAGGGACCAGCACTCACCCCAATGTCCTGGGGCCTGAAGAGGAACTGCCTGCTGAGGTTGGAGCGTTCTATGTGGTCCATGTCAGCAACAGTCACGCGTCCATTAGCCTGGACTCCCAGGCCCACTAGGGCAAAGCCTTTGAACATCTCACAGCCAATGGCACCAGCACCCACCTGCTGGCCGGAATAGGCTTATCCAGAGCACGTGGCCTGGATTTCCCAAAGACATCCCCACCATCATCCCTCAGCTCACCAAGAGGTAGTGTTGGTGGCTCAATTTGTCCTGAAAACCAGTCCCAAACACAGCAATTTGTCCATCGTATCGGCAGTTTCTCTAGGGGACACAGATGATGGCCAGAGATGGCTGACGGCCTGTGCTGTTTCATTACACTGAGTTGTTTAATCAGGACCTCAGGAGTGTTTCTCAGGTTTCTCCTCTAACCCCTATTTTGAACAAGGCTTTCACCCCCAGTTCTCACCGGATGACAGTCCGCAGGATTGGGAAGGAGCGTCTCATCTTCCGGGAGACATTCAAGAGCATCAAAGTACAGCCACTGGTCCAGGGGCATGAACTTCCTGGAGATTGCCTAGGGGTGAATACTTCGCTCTGAGGGTTTCAGCCAATTCCTAATTCCTACTTCCCTTGGATCTCATCTGAGGGCCCCTGCTGGCACACACACTGACCTGCCCACTTTCCCAATCCCTCCCTTCCCCCACCTGTGCCTACCTTCAGGACTTCCTGGGCAGCCACTCCTCCCAGAATGGCTGCCATGGGGCTTAAGCTACCAGCACTACTCAAGGCAATTGTCCGTAGTAGAGCCTCATCCAGTGACTCTTCTTTTGTTCTTTTTAGTGGCTCCAGGTCCTGGGCCAGGCCCACCACAGTCTCTGCATCAACCTGTGGGATGGCACTCAGCATAATATGCTATGCTATTATATATATATATATAATATGCTATGCTATATATAATATATATAATATAATATGCTATGTATATAATAGCATAGCATATTATATATAATAGCATAGCATAATATATCATATAATATCATATATAATATATATCAAAATATATCATATGCTATCATATGTGGGACAAGTAGCCCCAGCCTGAATTCTGACCTCACTCTCAAAGCCTCAGGTACCCATCTACCCTGTACCACAGAAGCAGCAGAATCCTAAGTGTTGCTAGGCTGGGAAGCTCTGCCAAAGGATGCCCAGCAGCAGCCAGAGGCAATGAAGACCTCACTAAATGAACACAGCTTCCAACCTGCCTATGCCAGCTGAAGGATGGAGCAAGCAGGGTCAGGTCTGGTACGTCTATGGACGCCACCTCCAGTGTAAGGTAGCGATGGTACTTATCTCCTGCTTTTGAGTTCAAACTCTGAGAGGTGAGACCCACTGAGACAGAGGCTATGTATTGTGCAATGTGGATCCTCTGCACTCACAGGATCCCAGGGCTTGGGTAGCCGGCCATGAAGTTGCTGGTATTTGTGCAGTGCATGGAAGGCCTGATGCAGGCAGTAAGCACGTTGTACTTCCTGAGTATTCTGGGCCACCACGTGGGGCTGAAGCAGAGCTATGTCCAGGGGCTTCTGTAGGGGGTAGGGGTTGCTTGGCTCAGGGTCAGTCCTGGAACACCTTGCCAGATGCTCCCACCTCAAAGGGACTTGCACTCACATGCCTCACTGTCTTGGGTCTCTTGACTTCAGTGACAAGCCCGCCTCTCAGGTAACGGGAGAAAGTTGTTGTGTCTCCAATCTCCAAGGACCCGTCTTCTGGGAGAGAGCCATCCTAGTAAGCTATGACCCTTAAATATAAGTAGTTTCCACATGGCCTTGAGCCAGGGGTTGGAGTAGGGCTGGCTTACTCTGCACACGGACAGGCTGTGGAGAACAACTGTTGAGTTCGACCATGCCTTCAATGTCTGAGAAAATCACCAAGTCCCCATCATAGAAGGAATGTCTTTTGGTGTCTCCTCTCAGGGTGACAACGCCGGGGCATCCCTGGGTGAGAGACAGTTTGACCTCAGAGAGCCTGCACCCACACTCCACAGGCCCTGGCACCTTTCTCTGCACCTCAGGTATACCTCCACAACTCAGCACCTACCTGGGAGATGCCCTCGATGGCAGCTGTCATGGGTTCTACCTCCGTAGGGTCCTCAACAGTGAAGTCCTCACCAAAGTCACAGAACAACCGCCTAGTATGGTTGGCAGAAGTTACGGGGGAAGCTCATCAGTTGTGAATAATGATAGGGGACACTTGGAGAGGCCCAAAGGGAAAGGAGTTCTAGGAAAGATGGGGACATTTTGATTTGGGCACGCAGGGTGTTCTAGAGCAGTTCTGGATGCTGAGGTGGAGAAACAAGGGTGGGATTGTAGTCCAGAATTAAGAGGATCCGTGGATAGGCCTCAGGCTGGGTAGGGAAGGATAGGGCAAGCTTAGAGCTCAGCAAAGCATTGGGACCAATTGTTGGCAGTGATGCAGTGGGGGAATAGGTAGTCTCCTCACCCCACGAGGCCCCGGGTTTCAGCCATTAGGAAGTAGATGCCATGGTCGTGGCACAAGGTTCCCACCTTCAGCTGCTCCCCTAGCCTGGCATCAGTCAGCACCACTACCTAGGTGGACACTGTGATCAGCAGGGCCAGAGCCACTGGCCGCCTTTTGTGCTGTTAAAGGCAGGAGGGAGGTACTAGGTGGATGTGCAAGTTGGTGTAGGAGTAAGCACCTGGAAACTGAGCAGTAGGTCCTCAGTGATGTCACCTGTGTGGACGGAGATCCGCACAGCTTCGTTGAGTTGCGCCAACAGAGCTTGAGAGGCATCAGCCCTGCTCCTTCCCAAGCTCTCTTCTGAGAGGAAAAACTAAGGACAGAATAGTGCAGCTTAAGCCGGGCGGTGGTGGCGCATGCCTTTAATCCCAGCACTTGGGAGGCAGAGGCAGGTGGATCTTTGTGAGTTCGAGGCCAGCCTGGTCTACAAAGTGAGTCCAGGACAGCCAGGGCTACACAGAGAAACCCTGTCTCGAAAACAAAACAAAACAAAACAAAACAAAAAAAAAGAATAGTGCAGCTTGACCAACAACGCCCTCCCTTTGGCCCTGCTCTGAGAGGGAGCAGAGAGACCCCAAGAACTCTCACCTGAGCAGACAGGTCAGCCCAGCAGGTGGGATGGGGATCATACAGGGTGAGGCTGCCCACACCCATAAGGACCAGGTTCTTGGCCACCTCAGCTCCCAGGCCCTGCAGGCCACATAGCAAGACTTTGGCTCTCTGGATCCTCTGCATAGCAGGCAGGCCCAGTACATACCTGTGGTTAAGTGGGAGGGTAGGCAGCTGGAGACCAAAGGTCTGGAAGCCACCCGACTGTGTAACCCACCTTGAGACTCACAGCTGCCTGGAGTATAGTTCCTCATCCATCCTCAGTCCTGGGGCTGTGCAGGGGGCTGTACAGCTATTGTCAGGGAGGAGGGGAGGCCGCACAGCAAGGCTTGCAGCTGATCTAAAGCGCTGCTTGCTGCTGGTGGTTACAGCTCTCTTTCTGGCTCCTCTGTAATCTCAGGAAATCAAAAGTGAAACTAGACTCTGAGTTGGTTCCTGATCCTCCTAACAAACGAGGACAGATGCCAGCCCTCTACAGGCCAATTGGGGTTTATCGCCTGGATAAGTCCCAGTATTGCAAGAGGTCAGTGAATCTGAGTCAGACCAGTGAGTGAGAAAAGCACTGGGCAGCTACAAAGTGAAGAGATATCCTTATATTTTTTTTTTTTTTTGTGGTTTTTCGAGACAGGGTTTCTCTGAATATCTCTGGCTGTCCTGGACTCGCTTTGTAGACCAGGCTGGCCTCGAACTCACAAAGATCCGCCTGCCTCTGCCTCCCAAGTGCTGGGATTAAAGGCGTGCGCCACCACCGCCCGGCGATATCCTTATATTTTAAAAAAACTTTTGCTTTGAAATATTTGTGGACTCACTATGAGTTGTGAAAATAACACAGGGAGTTGCTGTGTACTGCTCGTATTTGTGTGTGTGTTTTCCATCAGGATGTATTAATTACACATAGAAATGTGCTTCATTGTGGCATTTTCATGCATCTGTGATAGATATATTTTGATCACATTTCCCCCATCAGCTCTTTCACCCCCCCTCCCATTTGTGCTGTTCCTTTTCCTCTTCCCAACTAGTTCCCCTTTGACTTTCAAGCCTCTTGTTTTTGTGACTTGGTGAGTTTCACAGATTTGGTTACAGATTATTCACAAAGCCATGGGCACTTTACCAGTGGCTCCATGGAGGGGGTGGGGCCTCATGAGTCCCTGCCCCTTCCAAGCTTCAATGCTCACCAGCCCAGATCACAGCTACTGTGAGTTCAGGAGTGCAAAAGCCGTGCCATGGCCAGAGGGTAGCGTTCAACAAAGACTCCATCCTCTGGTTCTAGCACCATTGCACCCTGTCTTCCACGCTGTTCCCTGAGCCATGGATAGGGCTCATGCAGATGTTTCTTTTGAGGCTGACCATTCAATAGTCACTTATCCTCCACATTTTGACCAGTAATGAGTCTTTGCAGTCACCGTTGCCCACACTGCAGAACGGAGCTTCTCTGGCAGAAGCTGACAGTGGCCCTTATCTATTCTGCAAAACATCCGTTGCTTACCCACAAGGGCCTATGACCTACCCAACCACTGGTTTTTGACCAGCTTTAAAATAGCAGACATGAATTCCCTCCTGTGGAATGGGCCTCCGTTCTAATAAGAAAGTGGTTAACACAGCAGACTTGCCAGCATTTCACTCTAGTAGCACTGTTTTTTTTTTTTTTTTCAAGACAGGATTTGTGTGTGTAATACAGTCCTGGCTGTCCTGGACTCACTTTGTAGACCAGGCTGGCCTCGAACTCACAGAGATCCGCCTGCCTCTGCCTCCTGAGTGCTGGGATTGAAGTTGTGGGCCACCACACCCAGCTGCTATTATGTATTTTATTGTGATGTGGGGGTTGAGTGTGTTTTGTTTTCTTTCTCAAGACAGGGTTTCTCTGTGTATCCCTGTATCTGAGGCCAGGTGTAGGATCCCCTGCCTCCGAGTGCTGGGATTAAAGTCGTGCCCCACTCCCACCACCCAGCTGATTCTGTGAGAGTCTCATCATGTAGCTCTGGCTTTAGCCTGGAACTTGCTACACACACCAGGCTGAACTCAGAGACCTCTGCTTGTCTGTTTCTTCAGTGCTGGAATTAAAGGTGTGGGCTGCTACTCCCAGCCTGGATTTTTTTTTTTAATAATTACAGCAAGCATATGGAGGTAACAGGACAACTTGTGATGTTAATTTTTTCCTTATACCACTTGGATACTTGGGACTGAACTCAGGTCATCAGGCTTAGCAGCAAGTAACTCACTGAGGCATTTCACTGGCCCTACTGTTGCTTAAATTTTTAAAAAAAATATTATGTGTATGATTGTTTTGCCTGCATGTATATGTACCACATGTAACTGGTACCTGTGGGAGACAGAAAAGGGTGTAGGATCCCCCTGTAACTGGAGTTGCAGACAGCCGTGAGCTGCCATGTGGGTTCTGGAAATGGAGCCTAGGTCCTCTAGAAGAACAAGTGCTCATAACCACTGAGTCTTTTCTCCACCCCTTTTTTTTGGGGGGGGGGGGGGGGGGGGGTGGGGACAGGGTTTCATATAGTCCAGGTTTGCTTCTTACACTCAAGGATGACTTTCACCTTCTGATCCTTGTGCCTTTACTTCCTAAGAGCTAGAATTACAGGCATGAAGCACCGCACTCAGTTTAGTCAATGCTGGTCAAGGTAAGGATTCTACAAACTGAGCTACATACCCAGCCATAGTTTTAAAACTTTTGTTGTTTTTATTTTAGCAACAGAATCTCATGTAATCCAGGCTGACCTGGAACTCATTATGTAATTGACAGTAAGTTCCACCTCTAAAGTAATGGGAGGACAAATGTGCACCCCACTACTTGATGCTGGAGTTTGAACTTGCGGCTTGACATCTGAGTCTTGCTTTTTTTTTTTTTTTTTTTTTTTTGTAACAACTTACTTTCATCAAGGGAACCCTTGGACTACATTCATCCCTTCCAGAGGTAGTCCCTTGCAGTGAGTTGATGTTAATCAGCTTTCTGTCACCATGACAAACACCTGAGGCAAAAAGTTGATTTTTTTTTTTTTTACTTTGAGACAGGGTTTCTCTGGGTAATAGCCCTGGCTATCCTGGAACTTGGTTTGTAACCAGGCTGGCCTTGAACTCACAGAGATATGGCTGGCTCTGCCTCCCAAGTGCTGGTATTAAAGGCATGCACCACCACTGCCTGGCAGAAAGTTTTTATTGTAGTTTAAAGTTTCAGGTTACAATCAGTGACTGCAGGGAGGTGAAGGCAGAGGAGGCGCAACCGCTGGTCACATGCAGGTCAGAGCAGACAGAGTGTGTTGCTTTCTTGTGCTCAGCTCACTTTCTCTGCTCTTAACCAGTCCAGGGTCCTCTGCTAGGAAATGGCGCCAACTCACAGTAGGCTGGTCTTCAACTAACAACCCAGATGACCCTCCACAGACATGCCCACAGGCCAACCTAATATAGACCTCATGGAGAGGCCCTTCCAAGAGACTCTAGATTGTGTCAAGCTGACAATCAAAGCTAAGCATCACATAACCAAGGCTACCATCTCTATCCCCAGGTAGCTTCAGGCTCCTCTAGATTTCCTAGCAAGTGGTTTGATGTCTTCAGCATGAAGCAGGCGGGGTGATAGGGAAACAGGTGAAGTCCTGTCCAATAATAACGGGAGAGAGCAGCTTAGGAAATCTTACCCAGGTGAGTGATGGGCAATTGGGGAAATTCTCTAGGAGAAAGTGCCCTGAAGACCTAGAAGCTAACAGCTTGGTTATCTGTTGTGCTTGCTGGAACCCACTGGGTTACCCTCTCACTTTGCGTACAGTTTAGACTGCAGGGATTCCATTCTTGCTAAGGTCTTCCTGTGCCCTGTGAGAGAGCCATCCCTGGAGATAAAACCACTAGGTCTAAACTTAGAAAGCCATAAGTTTTCTAAAGTTTTGGTACAAATGTATACACCCAGAGCCTAGAAGAAAAGATGCCTTTTTATTTGACATGAAAATCTTCCCCCATCCTTTCCCTATCATCCCCCATTTCAAGAAATGAGATGGAGGCAGTCAGAAGTTCAGGCTAGCCCTCTTAGGAATCCTCCAGCACTTTCATCCATAGAGAGTCAAACGTGACTCTGAAGGAGCCCAGTCATGTCTGGTTGTAGTTGTAAGCAAAAGCCTGCAAGTAGAAGCAGGTCCTGCTGTGACCGAACCGTAAACTGGTCATGTCAGCTCCGAGGTTTACCCAGTGTAGTGCAGGGCAAAGCAAACACAGAAAGTGCGTTTTTGGGGAATCTCTCTTCCACCGGTCCCAGGAGAGGAGCCATCTTCCAACACACTCCCGGGTTGGCCAGGTCTTGGCCTACTAATTGGAGACATGACTCTGGTCACTGCTCACTGACATAGAAAGGTGTCCAGCTTGGGCTGGGAGGGAGAATTCACAGTCTTCATTCTCACTTTCTGTTTAGTCTTGGCCTTGGGCTTAACAGGCATTGGTCGGATAGTGGCTGTGTCCCTCTAGAAGCAATGTCAAGGAAGAAGCTTGGACAGGGGACTGGAATGAAGGTCAGGAGCAGCTCAGACCCTGGGTCAGGAAGCAAAGTGCAGCTCTGTCCACCTTAGGCTGCAGGCACCGGCAGTAAGGAGCCTGGGGACACAGGTCAGGGCATGCTGCATGGCCCTAAGCTCAGCTCTAGCCATGGCCACAGAAAAAGGATACAGGTTGGATGAATTTTGTTCGTCCTCCAAGCCCGTCGAAGCCTATTCTTACCTAGGGCAGAAGGAAGAGATGAGTGGACAGAATAATGGATAGGGAGTTGACTACCAAGGTCTCGCCTCACTCACCACATCTGTGCTACAATGGGACTCTGCTGTGGTCCTGTTGGGTTGTTTCTGACCCCGGACAGCGTTCCGGATAAAGAGAGGGAAGGCACCAGCCAATTCCTCATCTGGCTCTCCTATACAGCACTGGCCACCCAGTGACAGCTGGGACTCCTGTTGGAATAATGCCAGAGTCAGACTTGACAAACCAGACAGCAAGCAGCACGGGACACGGGGTAGTGATGGCTGTTACCACCCGCTGTTATGCAGAAAAATCTGATGCCTCAGCCAGGAGGCAGAGGACAATGAGTTAGGGTCCCAAGGATGGCTCTGAGGAGTCTTAGTAAGGGAGGGAACTTGAACATAGTTTGCACTCTCAGAAACAGAGTTTTTCTTTTTCTTTGTTTTACAGATGGTCTCATGATAGCCCAGGATGCCCCTGAACTCACTGTGCAGGGTGCTTCTCCTGCCTTAGCTCCCTGAATGTTGGATTACAGGCATGAACCACCATGCCCAGTTGAGAAGTGTAGATTCTCATGTCAGTTCTGGCAAGGGCTGAGTGTGACTGCTTGTATGTTTTCAAGGATCCCCTGGCCCTTACCTGCTTGGAGACTTTGGGTATCTTCTTGAGGACATCCTGCACAGGAAAGCTGTGAGAGTGAGACATGAAGGCAAGAGGCTAGTAAGCAAGATGCAGGCCAGACTTGGCACATGTCCTTTAGAGCCACTGTGTGACGTGGCTGCCGTCATGGCTATGCTTTGGGCAAGGTACCTCAGTGGTCTCTGCCCCAAGTACAAGTCTGTGAACTGCTGAGGAGTCAGGGTAGATGGGACGAGTCCCAGTTTGTGGTGTCATTTCAATGCGTCTCACGTTCTTGAGCTCTTCACCAAATTCTAGTCTCTGCCCAGCCTAGAGAGCCAAGCCAACTTACCATGCCCAGGAGGACATGCAGTCACACAAATTAGTTCAGGCCCCATCCTGTCTGTCTGGGGGTTTCACAGAACCCTCAGTAAGAGCCTGGCAGGTAGCCTGCAGAACACACCCAGAGTGCTACAGGACCTGCGCAAGAAGGGCCTGTGGCAGAGAGCACGAGCCGGGTCGTGGATTCTACTCTTAGTGCCAGAGCTGGACAGTTTCCACCCAATTCCTGGGACCCGCACAGCTAGAAACCCTCTCCTGGCACTTTTCCAGTTGAGAGAGGATGATGGCCTGAGGTTAGCCCAGTGGCTTCTCAAGCCATGAGGATGGGTAGGAGCAGGGCCTGCTGACTCTGGACCTCTCTGCTCTTGTTTCCCTAATCTGCAGTGAGCCACCTGCAAGATAACTCTAAGACTCTCCACTTGTTACAAGGCTGGCTCTGGTCAGGCTAAGCCAGGTTAGGGGCGTTTTGTGCTCCCTCATAATCCCTGAAGATGGTGGAAGTGTCTACAAGTCTGAGGACCCCATGTATCTGCAATCATTGTTTCTTTCTTCTTTGTCCCTCCGACCCCTTCCTTCTTTGTAGAACTGAGGGTGGAATCCAGGGCCTTGTACATGGGAGGCCAGCACTCTGTCAGCGAGCTATATTCCCAGCCTGTACCTCAATCAACAGCTGGAGTAAAGCAAGAGGAGGAAGCCAGAGGGTGGACCTGACGGCACAAGCTGTCTGCTGCAGCCCGTATGACTCAGGCCTGGCCTTGTGCAGCATGGGTGTTATGCCTAGTTGGTTTGCCCTTTCATTTCTCTTCTACTGCCATTGCCTAACATGACAGTTTCTTTCTCTTATATTTTTGGTTGTGAGCCTAGCCTTTAACAGCTGAGCCATCTCTCCAGCCCAGACAGTTTCTTTCTCTTATATCCAAAGTCTCGCATTAAGTTTTCTTTAGGATCAGAGAGATGGTTCAGCAGATAAAGCTGCTTGCCACAAAGACTGCTGACCTGACTTTGATCCTTAGTCCACATGTGGTGCAAGGAGAGAACCAATCCCACAAAAATAGATAAATGTAACTTTAAATAATGTAAAAATAGGGGCTGGAGAGATGGCTCAGTGGTTAAGAGCACTGCCTGTTCTTCCAGTGTACCTGGGTTCAATTCCCAGCACCCACATGACCAGCCAGCTCATACCACTGTCTGCAACTCCAGTTCCAGGAGATCTGGCATACTCACCCAGATATAGTATACAGGTAAAACACCAATGTACATAAATTAATTATTAAAAGTGTAAAAAGGCCGGGTGTGGTGGTGCATACCTTAAATCCCAGCACTTGGGAGGCAGAGGCAGGAGAATCTCTGTGAGTTTGAGGCCATCATGTACTTACACAAACCTATGTACATGACGGGGCACATCATGACCTACACTGACTGGCGTGCCTGGCCGAGGAGAAGGCCGCCCCCTCTAGTCCCACTGCACATCCAGACCAGGTCCCACCTGTCCCCTTACAGCTCCACATGACTCCTCGTGTCTGCTTAAATGGGATATTTCTCTGGGTGGCAGGGTCATGGGATCCATGGTTCGAGATGGTCCTGCATTAAGCATGAACCTCAGAGGCATACATTGGGAAAAATTCAGAGTCCTACACCCAGGACTCTGGTGGGAAGGCATTCAAAGCCTCCCCACCAGTCCAGACTTCCCCTACTCGGACTCGAGAATTCCCTGTCACTCACATCTCAACATATCATCTTGAGGCAGATGAGGACTAATAAAACAAGCAGGACTGTGTGCAGAGTGAGCACTCAGGCCAAGCAAGAAGAGATAGTAAGAACCAAAGTTGTATCAACTACTCAGGGCCAGCAGGGCAGGACCCTCGGGTGACGTAGCTACTCCCCTCCAAGTTCTGGGCACTGCCAGGGACCAACACTCACTGTGCCCTCTCTAGGCAGAGCTTCTTGAGGGGGCCATGCTGGGAGCTGGAGGTCTGGGCTGGAGGGGTATTTACATCAAAGGTAGCATTGAGGTCGATCTCATCACTGAAGGACGGCCGGTGGAGCCTCGGGCTCAGCATCTCCACAGGGGCTGGGCTGAAGGTAGAGAGAATCTCATTACTTGAGACTGCAGTAACAACCCAGAGAGATCACAGATCCTCAGTGATCAGAGGCAACTCAGCTTGTCCCGCTGAGTTGGCTCAGGTGGTAAAGACAATTGTTTCCAAGTCTGAAGCCCTGAGTTCAATCCTTGGACTCCACATGGTAGGAGGAGAAAAATGAATCCTTCCAGTTGTCATGTGATACCACATGCATGGTGTGGTACACACACACCTAAACACATCCATGTGCGTGCGCACACGCACGCGCACACACACACACACACAAATGTTCAAAAGAAGAAACAGCAGAGGAGGAAAAGAGGAAAGAGACAGTTTAGCTCTAGGGGCTCCTAATGTCCATCCCTGACTCAGCATCACCCCCAAGGGAGGCCTAACCTCTACAGAATAAGCCATGTGGCTTCAGTCTTTGCAGTCATGTGACCATTGAAAAATATGGAAAAAGAAGGAAGTAGGCAAAACCAAAACAAAACTCAAAAAGGGGCTGGTGAGGTGGCTCATCAGTGGGTAACAGCCGATGGCCTGAGTCTGATCTCCAGGACTGATCTGGTGGAAGAGAACTGACTTTCACAAGTTATCTTCTGACCTGTACATGCATGCCATGTAATACATGCACACACAACTGTATACAATGGGAAAAAAATATTTTTTTTTTTTTTTTGGTTTTTCGAGACAGGGTTTCTCTGTGTAACAGCTCTGGCTGTCCTGGACTCGCTTTGTAGACCAGGCTGGCCTCGAACTCACAATGATCCACCTGCCTCTGCCTCCCAAGTGCTGGGATTAAAGGCGTGAGCCACCACGCCCGGCGGAAAAAAATATTTAAACCAAGTGAATGAATGGCCTATTTCCCTTTGACCACAGATACTCCTTTCTCAGAATTCAGAGCAAGAAGCCATTCAGACATGGAGGATGTAGTAACCACAGAGTGATGTAGACAGAAGGATGTTACTGCTTATCACAGCAAACAGTCTGCAAGTGGTCTGGTACTTCAGCAGTTGATGATGATGAAGACACTATATGGTGTTCTCAAGAGTAACTTTAGTAACAATGGAAAAATACTCATGGTCAACTTAAAAAGCAATACAGCGGGCGTAGTGGTGCACGCCTTTAATCCCAGCACTCGGGAGGCAGAGGCAGGAGAATCTCTGTGAGTTCAAGGCCAGCCTGGACTACAAAGCGAGTTCCAGGACAGCCAGAGAGATCCTGTCTCAAAAACCAAGCCAAAATAGAACTATATATGCATGTACAGGCACATGATTTGGTATACCCTCTCTCCCACACACCTAGAACTCTGTTTTCCTTCACTACAGTGAAGGCTTGGCTTGAGGCGTTCTGATTGATTCTCTTACCTCTGAGACACTCACCTATGGCCAACTTACACAGCTTCATGTCAGAGGCCTCAGGAAATGAGGCAAGGGACGCAAAGCCCTCCTTTCTAAGCCAGAGTCAAAGCTCTAGGCAGATGTGCTACCTGTGTGGCATAGAGTTGTCAACACCTTCTGTGAGAACTCAGCTCCTATCAGTCCTACCTAAATGAAGGTCTACCCAGGATCTTACCAGCCCAGAATTTAGGAGCTCATAGAACCCATGAGAAGTGTCTTCCTACCACCTCCCCGACAGATCCCTTTCCTCTGCTCTGCACCTTAGTGGGCAAAGGGCTGTGATACAGCTTTGCAAAACCCCGAAGGGAAGGAACGAGCAGCTCCCTTGGAGCTGTTTCCAGATTCTCCTCAGACCTCACAAGTTGAAGAGCAAGGCCAGGTCTAGCAAGGCTAGAGGCAGGACGCCTTCCGAGGCTGTCCTACAATAACAGGCATGGCTGGGTATGTGGCTCAGGTGGCACCGTGCTAACCTCGCACGCATGGGGCTCTGGGTTCAGACCCAGTTCTGCACACATCACCCGTGGTAGACTGCAGTCCTTGCACTCAGGATGCAGAGCCAGAAGATGAGTTCAAGGTCATACTCAGCTACACAGTAAGTTTGAAGCCAGCCTGGGCTATGAGACCCTGCCTCAAAAAGAGAATGTAATAAAATAAAGTGATGGCTGGAGAGATGGCTCAGTGGTTAAGAGCACTGGCTGCTCTTCTGGGGACCTGAGTTCAATTCCCAGCACCCACATGGCAGCTGAACTGATGCCCTTTTCTGGTATGCAGACATGCACGTGAATCATCTGTATAAACAAGTAAACCTTTAAAATAAAATAAAGAGACAGAAGCAAAGGATAATCCCACCATAATGAATGAGATGGGCATTACCAGTAACACCCAGAGCCTTCCACAAAATACTGAGACTATGGCCAGGGGAATGTGAGCCTCACATGGAAGCCAGAATTCATAAGGTGGAGGCTGTGAGGTATTCAGTAAGTCTAAAGACAGTTCAAGGACTCACTAGCAGATAATGGTGGGATGAAATGAGAGACATGGAGCAGGCCCTCAGAGCCATTCTCCAGAAACACTTCCAACAGTTTCTGCTGTTCTTAGGATAAGACCTGCACCCATAAGGCTGACTTATGAAGGCTGCCAGAGACTTGGCCCACCCACCTGCCACCTGCCTCTCTCCTCCAAGCTCACCCTAGCAATGCCCCAAGGACTTTGAACTTGCCATCCTCTCTGCCTGACTTCTCTTCCTCTTCCTTCAGATTTAAATAATGGTGTCATAGTGTGTCTATACATTTCATATACATTAGGGAAGTTTAAGATTCTTCCCAAACTACCAGCAACAGGTTAATTCTCAAGGGAAGAAGACAGAGGCACTTGTAGTTCAGAGAAAACAGGACAGGTGGCTCCTGAGGAGCCAAGAACTATTTTTGAGATCTTGGGGCCTTAGGAGAGAACCAAGAACTCAGAATAGACTATGCCAAACCAAAGGGCTATTGCTAAATGTAACAGTCTTATTACCCAAGTTTTCATGCCTAGAAAAATACTGGTGAAAAAAGGTAATTTAGTCATCCTGCATACAACTTGATGGGCAGCCCAGCTGACTTTGGACTCATAGGTTTGGCCAGTGTCCTTCTACCTTCAGAGGCCAGAACTATCTTCTCAGTGCCAAGGTGAGATGTAGACCCTAGCATGAAGCTTACTGAGCACACAGTGGGCTTGTTCCCACCTGGAGTCCAGACTGGATTCTGCAATATAGTATATACATGGTGGACTCTGGGCTTAATCATCTAATCCCCAGCTAATCTAGCCTACTAAAACAAAGCTCAAGGAGATGGGGAGGGTCTGGCTGCAGCTGGCATTCAATACCTATTACAGGAGGATGGGCCCCAGTGAAGTCTGGGTAGTAAAGAAAATCAGTAAAGCAGGTATGCCGAGTTCCTGGGAACCTAGAGGTTCCTGTGTGCATGTGTTTTCCCCACTATAAACACCAGGCACAGAGGACAACTGTATGGAAGGACCCTTAGGCTCATGGAATAGAAGTCAGAAGGAGCACCATCAGGAGCTGTGGGGATTCTAGAGAATGATTTTGTATCCCCAGCCTTGAGGTAGCTTGGGCTTTGAGGTTTTTTCTACAGTGTATAGTTTCTGAGACTGCCATTTCCCCGAGGGTGCATACTAGACCTGTTTAAGCTCTTGACAAGGCCCTCATGCTATATGGGACTTCAGAGAAGGCATGGCAGATGGCTGGCTATGGTGGGAGGAAGCTCAGGGACAGAGCCTACCAGGTTGTCCAAGCCAACCCGATGTTGGCCCTCACAGCAGATCACACATCCACCACAGTCTCACGGCTCTCAGTGCATCCTAACTAGAGCAGGCAGGCAATTTTGGCTTCACGGAGAGATGGTGAGGAAAAAAAATAAGAGCTGGAGAAATGGCTCAGAGAGTAAGGTTGCCTGCTGTCCAGGTCTGGCAACTTCAGTTAGATCCTTTCAACCCACATAAAAGAGGGGAGAAATGGCTCCACAAGTCTGTGCTGTGACTTCCTCATGCATGCTGTGACATGCACAGCCACATACACACAAACACTCATTCATACGCACACGTACACACACACACGCACACACGCACACACACACACACGCACACACGCACACATACATACAGAGATAAATTTTAAAAATGATGCAAAGTGGTCAAGAAAGACATCCAATGTAGACCTGGGCCTCCATAAATACGCGCACACACATATTTACATATGCGCATGCACATACACACATACACGTGCTCTCTCTCTCACACACACACATTCTTAAATTCTATCTGGCTGAGGAGGTTAGCCAGGAGAATAGAACTGTCAGAGAGAAAAGAGCTGAAGCAAAGGTGGAAGCAGGAGGAAAAAAAGTGTTCTCTTATGGTTGGTTGTGACACCACAGGATTCTAAGAAAACACTTAAATCTAATCCAGCTCCATGAATGTCCCAAGATATAGCATTAAGAATCTGAAATGTAGCCGGGCAGTGGTGGCGCACGCCTTTAATCCCAGCACTTGGGAGGCAGAGGCAGGTGGATCTTTGTGAGTTCGAGGCCAGCCTGGTCTACAAAGCGAGTCCAGGACAGCCAGAGATATTCAGAGAAACCCTGTCTCGAAAAACCAAAAAAAAAAAAAAAAAGAATCTGAAATGTGGAAAGTCAGGGGGCACAGTGCCCAGGAACAAAGCAGAGTGCTGGAAGGTACTGAATGGGTGAATTTCACCAGCAGGAAGAGGAGGCATATCAATTTACCAAAATATGTTGAAAAGTGGTTTAAGTAAAACTCTAGGTCATTGACAGGAGCTTTTAATTTGGCTCCCTGCAGGGTCCTCCAGCAGGCAGAAGACAGCCTTGTGGGTATTTTTTAGCCAGCCTGTCTCTGTGGAACACCCTTCAGGAAAATTAGCACTCGCTCCTGGCAGGGACACCAATCTCTGGGTCTTTTGGCTCCCTCTGCTGGCAGCCGTAGAGCACAGACTCCTGAGCCTGAAAGGGCTATTTTTTAAAAAATTTATCTATCTATCTATCTATCTATCTATCTATCTATTTATTTTGGGCGCTGGCTGTCCTGGACAATTCACTCTGTAGACCACGCTGGCCTCGAACTCACAGAGATCCGTCTGTCTCTGCCTCCTAAGTGCTGGGATTAAAGGTGTGCGACACTACCAGGTTGAGAGGTATTACTTTAGAGTGAGTACTTCCAAGTGTTTCAGAATTTGGGGCACACAGATGCATGTGGTGGTGAGAAACTCCAGACACCCCAAGACAGCCCTAACTTTTCCTGACTACTCAAAGACCTTCTCTGCCTTTCCTTGTCAGACCCTCAATTCTCTCAAAACTGATTTCCAGTTAGAGCCTGGCCAGTTCTGTGGCCAGAAGGTCCACAGACACCATCTATCCCACCAAAGCCAGGAGTGAAGGCCCTTTCGGCTTGTGATCCCTGTATCACTCCAGAAGGGTAACAAACCTCTCAAAAACTAGGCGGCTGACAGTCTCACTGGTCACTGGAGGTAGGTTCAGGGTTTCCTGAAGCATCGTTAGTTTCTTTCTTAGGCTCTGGGGGAAAAAGAATGTGAGAGAAAGGCTGAGGCACCAAGGACCAATGCCAGAGAGAAGGGTACGGGGAACAGAGCTGAGGACAAAATGGCCAACACCAGGCCTCAGAACTCTTCCTTGGTAGAGTCCTCACTCTGGTGAGTAGGAACCCAGGAGGTAAGAACTGAGCAGCTCATAAAGGAAGATCCATGGTGCTATTGGCCCTCTGCTGAGGAGGCAGAAGCTGGAGGCCAGATCACGGTCAGTGGGCACATCCTGACCCACCTCCCCGACTCAGGAGGATACAGAGAGCCCAGGATCATCACTACCGACTGGGACACAGGTTCCCAGAGAGAAATAACCCAGCCCTACTCTTGGAAGCACATGAACAACTCCTCATGTCCCCTTACTTCTCATCAGACCAGGACATCTCACCGTGATTTCCTTGTCAGCACTCTGTAAGTCCTTCTGGGATGACTTCAGTTCTAATTTGGCCTGATCCAGCTCAGCATAGACAGTCTTCAACTATAAGAAAGGACAAGCCAGTGGTGCCACATGTCCTGCCCCTACCTGCAGTTACCCAGGGTATGGTTGAGGTAGAGTCTAAAAGAAACTGGAGACATGGGGGAGACCCCAACCTCTGGGGCCGGCCAGGTTTAACAAAGCATATATATGTGTGACTCCCTCAGAGCAAGCTCTTCTCTCTACATATTGCAGCTTACAGAAGGTAAAAGCAGCTCAGGATGGGGTACAAAACAGGCCTCTGAAGCTGCCATACTGGAGGCATGTGCTCTCTAAGTGAGCTAAGATGTGTCTGGGAACCAAGAAGAGCAAAAGGCGTGGTGGGGGCATACCTCCATGAATTGGCCTCCCAAGTGGGCAAGCCACGGAGTCAGAGACAATGCAGCAAAAGCCAGTAATTAGTTCTGTAGGCCACCTTCTCTAGCCCAGTGGCACCATGCTGGATGGTCTAGCTCAAGAGACCCAGGTGAACATGACAAAAGAAGAGCCCAGTGTCCTTCCTTCCCCTTTGTTCCCGTTCTTACCTTGTTCTTAGAGGAAGCCAATTCCTTCCTCAACTTGTCAGCCAGGTCCCCTGAGGCCTTCCGAGCTTCTTTCAAATTCTCATATTCTCTGCAAAGTAGCCATGAGAAGACAGAACAGAAAGCCCTGATGCCATAGTTGGTATGACTGAGCCAACTGTAGGAACTGTGACTTGAGAGACTATGCAAGAACATCCAGCCTCACTAGGGGGCTCCCTACACCCCCAAAATGGAGGCATTTTGGACTCTCTGTGCCTTTCAGTCAAGTGGCTCTTTTCTCCCAATTTCACCATAATGAAGAATATGGGCAGTTTCTTATGGAAGCCAGACAGGGTCAGTAACAGTACTGATGGGAAATAGACTCGAGACATCATGAGGGAGCTGACAGCTGAGAACTGCATGAGTTCCTTAGAAACAGCAGTTACAATTCATCCTCTGTTCTCTCAGCAATTCCAAGGCAAGTCTCTATCTCCACACAGGGAAGTGGAGGACAGTGAGGCCTCAGAAGTGGCCTGAGAGCTGGAGCTCACCCTATGACAAGATGGTTTTAGAACTTGCTCCTTTAGACCATCTGCTTTACAAAAGATGACAGCAGAGGCATGCCTGGGGACCCATAGTCTAGTTCCTTGGCTTACATACTTCTTGAGGGATATGCAGTACACAGCCAGGTGTTCCACCGCTGACCGTCCCATGCCCATGTCTCGGATCATCTCCTCCACCTCAGACCGCTGGCTTTGAAGTAGGAGCTCAATTCTGAAAAATATTCCCGGCCCACGGCATTTGAAATCTGGAGGCTGATGGTTAGTCTGCCTCCCTTTGCTGCCGTTGCTATAGTAACAGCCTGGGCTGCTAGGATGCTTTAGCAGGTGGGTATATCCAAGGAAAGGTTCAACAACAGAGCTGAGCTCAGCTCCAGGGATGCTTCTGAGGAAAAAGAGGTGCTAACAGATGACTACAAGGCCAGGGACTTCATGTAGAGAGGCTTCTGGGGAAAACGGCATGGCAGGCCATCTATCCATAGGCAACCAGACAAGGAGTGTAGCAAGAGTACCCATAAAAAGGGAAGGGGCCCACAGAGAATAAGAAAGTAAATCTGTGCCCATAGGCGTCTAGAAATCTGAGTCAAAAGGTGAACAAATCCCATTTTCAGCTGCAGTCCTGAGAATTACACCCTTTCCCCCAGGGGCCCTGGGTGTGAGCACTTGGCACAGAAATCAGGTACAAACTCACTGTTCCATGGTTTTCATCTTGCTCTTGAGTTGGCGGGCCTCCTCCCGGGCTTGTCTGGTCTCATCCTGCTGCTGCTCCAGGAATTTCATCTGCTTCTGCAGAGCACACACACTCAGACATCTTCTTGGTGCTTCTTAGGACCATAGCCACTAAAAGCTACCTTACTGTATCTTTTGTTTGCTTGGTTTCAGGTTTTGACAGGGTTTCACACACTCCATGCTGGCTTTGAACTCACTATGTAGCCAAGGATGACCATGAACCCCCAACCTTCCTGCCTCCACTTCCCAAGTGCTGGGATTATGGAAGTGGACCTTCACACTTGGCTATCTTTTGAAGATGCTGATAAACACCTATCCTCAAATAGCAGGAGGTAAAATTGCTGAGGGCCCCTCATACTGACCTATTCTCTGTGCTCTGTGTGTGAAGTGCTGGGAATCCAATGCAAGCTTTGAACTACAGCCCTCAGTTGGCCCATGCTTTTTTTTTTTTTGCTAAGATACTTTAGGGTAGCTTCTTCCTCACTTCTGGAGACGTGCCTTGCTATACGCACAGCTTAGTGACTCAGGCCTTCTGTGGGCTGCCAAAGTTCTATGGTCTTGGTCTCAGGGTACATGCTTGCACATAGCTGAAGAAGTCAAGAGCACAAACCCATATCTCTTCTAGACACATAGACGAGAAGCACCAGGAAAGGAGAGCCAAGCCAGGAGCTGTCCTCAGCACGAGCCACTCCATCTCTGACCTGGGGATGCTATCAGAGATTGTTCTGCAACCTGGAGCTAGTGTGCACTCTCCCACTGCTTAGACCAAGTGATTAGCTCAGCCTCCAAGCAGAAACAGAAAATGAATATCCTAGGGCCTTGTTCGTAAGAATGGCTCCTATCAGTTTCAAATGGTGCCCAGCAAGGGCTGCTACTGCCTACAAGGCTAGAATATCAATCGTGAGTTCAGATCAATCGCCTCATGGCCCTCAGAGAGCAAGAGACTCACAAACCCAGGCTGATACAAAATTCATCTGGGTCTAGGCCTGCTTGCTCGACAGGCTTTGATCTGCTCGGTCAGCTCAGCACAGCGGACTTCAAAGGCCTTTACTCCTCCCGATGCTGTTTGATCTGGCTCCAGAGAGCAGCCCCATCAAGGACTGGAGTCCTAATGGAAGATTCTTCAGACAGGCCTCATCAGTGGACTGTGAGCCACTTTTGGAAACATGGCCCAGCCCACTCAGGTCTCCATTGAGCAGGCCCTCTGAGAAGTGATGGGAAGGCCTTGTGACCTGGTACAAAACCCAGAAGCACAGCCATTATAGCCCCTTTTCTCATGAGCTAGATGGGTATAGTATGTAAGGACACTGGGAAGAAGAGATCTGCCTTCATTTTATCACTGTATAAACAAAGGTATTGGTTGAGGCAGAACTAGAAGATATGATTAGAAATGTGAATCTAAGCTGGGCATGGTAGTGCATGCCTTTAATCTCTGCACTTGGGGAGGCAGGGGCAGGTAGATCACTGTGTTCCAAGCCAGCCAGGGATACAGCGTGAGACCCTCTATTTAAAAAAAAAAAAAAAAAGTGTGAGCACAGGACTATGGCTGTCCCTCCTGCTGACTCTGAGGACTTACCTTAAGAGTGGAACACAGCATCTCTGTCTTGTTTAAGGCGCTCTGCAGGGACTTCACAGTGGCATTTCGTTCCTCCAGTGTGTCCCGTAGATTGTCAATAATGGCTTGGCTATCTCGTTTCTCCCTCTCTGGAGTAGGGGCAGAAGGGAGCAAGGCAAAGGTCCATCTATGCATGAGAATTTTGACTCCTGAATTCAAGCAGCTCATCCCTGAGCCATGTAAGACCAAAGTACAGGCCAGAAACTTGGGTGGCCCTCTTCTCTCTCTGTTGTGCACCAAGAATCTAAACTAGAGCTTCCGCTTAGGAGATAAGCTTTCCTTTCTTTTGCTTCAACCATCTGGGTAGATGTCACTGTTCCCCCAACTCCTGTGGGTCTTGTTAATTCACTGTTCCAGAACTCAAGCCAATGCCTGTCAAACTCAGCAGCCCATCCCTGAAGATACAAATTCATCAGGTAGGACCCTTCCCAAAACTACTTCTGGGTAAAAAGCTCCAAACAGTGAAAAGAGGCCCTCCCGGCCTAGGCAGACAACTTCAGTCACCTTTCCTCTCCTTTGTGACTAGTTAATAAGAGGTAACAAGACTCTTGGACATACAAAGCAGGAAGAGCTCCTGGCTTTGCCAGAGGTCAGAGGCTTTCCTCTTAGGCCCCTCCCTCTAACACCCAAGTCAGAGGCTCCCAGGGCCTCTTGTTTCTTGCTAACTTACCTTTCTGAGAAAGCTGGGCTTTGATACTGTCCAGTTCATTCTGCAAGACAATACACATAACACATAACACATAGTAAGCAACAGGAACACATAACAGCTAACCTCTATTTGGCCTCCTATAAGGCTGTGCAGAGCCCCAGAATCAGTATCAATGAGGACTATGGTCCAGAAACGGACCCAATACACTTCAAGGCCAGGCCAACAGAGACATATACATTGTTTTATGTTGGTGGATCTTTTTGTTTGCTTGTTTTTGAAACAGGGTGTCACTAGGTAGCTCAGGCTGTCCTAGAACTCACTATGTAGACCAGACTGGCCTTGAACTCACAGAAATCTACCTGCTTCTGCCTCCATAGTGCAGGTATGCCTGGTATGGTACTTCTTTTTTTTAAGACTTATTTTTGGACCAAGGAGACAGTTCAGCAATTAAGAGTGCTGTCTGTTCTTCCAGAGGTCCTGAGTTCAATTCCCTGAAACCACATTGTTGTTAGGTCCATCTGAGTTTCAGGTTCTCTTAGCATGTCTCAGTTTCTACCTGTTACAGGGCATGCCCGCCCACAAGCCATTGCCAATATAACCAAACATCCTGGGGACTCTCTATTTCTCTCTCTCTCTCTCTCTCTCTCTCTCTCTCTCTCTTCCTCTCCTCCTCATTCTCCTCTTCTCTCCCCTTTCTGCCTCCTTCCCCTCCAGCCCTTAATCCATGTGGGAATTCCTCTGGTCTCATCCCCTGAGGTTGCTGGACTCACCCAGGAGCTCCAGTTCCCAAATAAATGATTGGTTATTATATATCTGGTGTAACTCCGCTGACAAAATAAGCCAATTCCAGTCGAATTAAAGTAAAAAGACAAGTTTATTTGGGAATGGAGGATTAAGTGGATTAAGGTAGAAACTGAGGCATGCTGGGAGAACCTGGAACTCAGGAAGACCTAACACACATGGTGGCTCACAACTATCTATAATGAGATCTAATAATGAGATCTAATTCTGGCATGCAGGCATACATACATCAAGAGAGCCTTAGATGCATAAAATACATAAATCTTTTTTTTTTTTTGTTTTTGTTTTTTGGTTTTTTTTTCCGAGACAGGGTTTCTCTGTTTAACAGCTCTGGCTGTCCTGGACTCGCTTTGTAGACCAGGCTGGCCTCGAACTCGCAAAGATCCGCCTGCCTCTGCCTCCCAAGTGCTGGGATTAAAGGCGTGCGCCACCACCGCCCGGCTATAAATCTTAAAATATGTATATTTACTTATTTTTATGTATGTCAGTGTTTTGTCTGCATTTATGTTGATGCACCATGTATTTACATTTCCTGCTGAGGCCAGAAGGTGTCAGATCCCCTGAAAGTGGAGTTACAGACAATTGTTAGCCGCTGTGTGGTTGCTAGGAATCAAACCTTATCATTTGCAAGACCAGCCAGCACCCATATATGCTGAAGTCTCTCAAGCCCCTTTCTGAGCCTTTAAAAAAAAAAAAAAAAAAAGGTAGGTGAGATGTAGGAAATGGATCCCACAGGAAGTAAAGCTTAGCCTGACGCTAGGTCAACAGCAGAGGCTTCCAGGGCTCCTGGAAACCTCATGTTCTTAGAGCATTAGCTGCACTCACCAGGGACAGAACAGGGATGGCCAAGCACTCTGAGCCATCACTAGCTCTCTCTGCCTTGGGCCTTGCCTGTTTCAGTCTAACTCCCTCCAAGCTCCAGGCTGGCTCTGAGAGGCTGGGGTAAAAGTGAACCCAGCTCCCATTTAGGAGTCTAGAGAACTCAGTGTCTTTGTGAGCAAGAGAGAGAGGCTTATAGGCACAGTCAGGAGAACAGAGGCTTTTACGGCACACTTCCTGGCTTAGGTAAGGGTTCCCTGTGGAAGAATCCGGGCAGAATTTCCTTCAGATCACCCTTTAAAGGTTAATAGAAGACTCAGAAGTCCACAAGTGACCAGTAGTAAGCCCTCCCCCACCAGCCTCTCTGCCCAGGACTCTGGGGGCAGGAGCTCCTGGCAGCTGGGAGTGGAAGTGGTAGATAGGTAAGGACATGCAGGGTCTTCCTGAGACCAGACACCCCACAGTCTCCTGGCTCCTTCCACACCTCAGCAGGATGCCTTCAAAGTCCATGCTCCAAACTATTCAAGATGCTGCCTCCCTCCCTGTCTCATAGCCTTGGCTTTGAAAGTTGAAGAAAAGACTCAAAGCCGCCTGTGGTGTCTTTATCACAGGGAGGACACCTCTTAAAACTGGGAGCAGTTACCATGACGATGATCAAGCTGGCTCCAAACACAAAGGCTCAACCATCTTGAAGCAAGGAGGTGCCAAGGACATCACAACACTCAGGGAGCTGAGGTCAAATGAGCTGTAATCTGACAGATTCTCAGCAAATTAACCCTTAGAGTCCAGCGATCACCTGCAAACCCCAACCCAACTTCATCAAGACAGTCTGCCAGTCCGGCTCCCACACACTCACACAAAAGGAAGGGGACTGTAAACATGGAGGGGAAATGGGAGAAGCATTAAGAGACTCTGAATACCTCCCCTGTGGTCTGGCTTTCCATTTGGGCTAGAAATCCTGATTCTAGGGGCTTTGTCCTCTATGGCTGGGCTTAGAAAGGCCCAGGCATCTGCTTTTACGCCATGTTCTCCAGGCAATTTTGAGGCCCAGCCAGGTAAGGGAATGGTGGATTCACACATCTTCCGTGACTAGTGAGAACGGAAGAATTTCCTAACCTGTCACTAACTGTCCAACAAGAAAGTGGCCTGGGCCTGAAGGCAATAAATCCTTTATAAAGTGAGGGGTTTCAGAAGAAGGGTTCTGTCTTTCAGTCCAAATATCCCTGAAAGCCCAAGAGGAGGTCCCCTAGTCGCCCGGCCCCTCTCCTCTTACAGTATATGTCCCTGACAACTGTCTCGAAGTCACTTGCCCTCACCTTAATAGCTCTACCAAGTCTGTGTTCCCCAGGCTAGCTCCATCACTCTTGGCACCTTTTTTAAGTAGAAGAGAAAAATGAACTTCCAGAGGGTTTGGAATTTGGTAGAATGAGATAATTCTGGGTACCTTTAAGAATTCTGCATCCAAGACACTCTCCTCTTCCTGGGCAAGGTCAAAGAAAAGCTTATTGATAATAGTCTTTTTGCCGACCTGGAAGGGAGAACAAGACAGAATAACGGTGAAGTGTGGTCAAAGGTGAGGAGGGAGGACTGAACGTGGGTTTGGCTGCCCGTCATGTGTTACAGGTCTGCTCTCAGGCCTAACTTTTCAGCACACATCATTTTGAGTCAGAAGATTTCTTCATTCCTACACGTAGACAGAGTCAGGACTGCTGGTCTGCTGATGGCTGAAGTCATGTCTATGCACGGAGACATTTGCCAAACACTAAAGAAGGCCAAATATGTAGTAATGAAGTCTTAGTGGGAAAGTCCACCTCCTAGCCACCGGTGGAGTGTAAGCAGGCTCTCAGTGACTCACGACATTTGTGAGGATCAACTGACCTCAAACCAAGAGGGTCAGAGCATTTCCATTTGAGAGATGTTTCCCCATCACTGCTTTCTGGAAAGAAGAGGTCTTCAGCTGAGACATCTCTACTCCATCATCCTTACCTGGACTCTACACTGTGGGCAGGTCCGACTTGGTGCTGTCTCAAACCACTGGATTAGACTACAATGAAAACAGAAGAAAAGACAAGTAATCTTGGCATGGCTGGGGGTACAGGCCACATGGAGCTGCTATTAGCTCCTCTTTGACCCAACACCTGCCTGCAATGAGAGGTTGTCACTACAGGCAGGTCCTTCCTGAAGGCCTGAGCAGTGCTGTCGTTTGGGGTTTGAAGGCTTGGCCCAAGGCTGTTCTTTGCAAGATGGGCTGTAGGGTGTAGGTGACAGGCAAAGCTCACAGACTCTCTGAGTCTCCAATAATACCCTACTTTATGTTAGGACTTCAGGGACTACACTCTTTTTTTTATGGGGAGGGACTACACTTTTAAGCAGTGGTAAAAAGCAAAACATAGCCAGATTTATATAATTTATTGCCATGGTCCAGCAAAATTCAGCCCCTAAATGTTGACTGAAACAGTCTCCTATAGGCAGGATAGTACCTACGTGTAATCCTAGACAGGATTACAGTTCCAAACCAGCCTGAACTTCAGAGAGAGACTGCGGGTAAGAGTGAGGCAGACTTCTTCACCCCAGGAATGAGGGACAAACTCCTCTTTCAAAAATGACACCCCATCTCCCATGCCTAAATCTTTCCTATAAATACATTTAAAAACTACTAATACAGTCAAAGACCACGTACAGCAAATTAAGGCTAACCAGGTGCATGGAATGAGCTGACTAAGAAGCATATTATCAATGAATCATTAAAACATAATGAAGAGGAGGTAGGCACATGCACAAAGCATATTCTGTATGATCTCATCTGTATAAAGGAAAAACACAGGCAAAATGGTACTTTTATGTGTGTGTCGGTGCTGGCGGGACAATCAGAAGAACACGTGAGATTTCTAATGCAAACATTGTCCTCTTCCTTCTGCAGAGTCAGAGGGCAAGCCCAGGTCCTTACTCGAGCTCATGACCAGTGAGCTGACCTCCCAGTCGTACACCATGCTTCCAGATCTGCATTCTGGCTGCACAGATGTGCTGGGTTTGGGGCAACCCTACAAGCTATACCCTTTTTTTGGGGGGTGGGGTGTTCGAGACAGAGTTTCTCTGTGTAACAGCTGTGGCTGTCCTGGATTCACTCTGTAGACCAGGCTGGCCTCAAACCCACAGAGATCCGCCTGCCTCTGCCTCCCAAATGCTGAGATTAAAGATGTGCGCCACCACACCCGGCAAGCTATACACTTTTAACACATGTACTTTTCTGTAGTTACTTCTACAGTACTTCAACAGAATAAAGCAAGTTAGACAGTGACTCATGCCTGTAATCCCAGCATTCGGGAGACTGAGACAACAGGATTGCCATGGATTTAAGGCTGGCCTGGAGTACATGCTGAGTTTCAAGTCATCTCAAAAACCAATTAGTCAATCTCACAAAATAACTAGCCAAGTGTGGGGGTGAATGCCTTCATTCCTAGTACCTGGGAGGCAGAGGCAAGAATATTTCTGTGAGTTTGAAGCCCAATATGATCTACATATTGAACTCTGGACCAACTAAGGCTACATAGTGAGACTCTATCTCAAACGAACAAACAAAAGCAAAAAAGGAGCCAGGCATGGCGGCACACACTGTATCTCAGATGTCTAGGAGGCTAAGGCAGTACAATAGTGAGTTTGAGGCCAGCCTAGACTATATAGTGAGATCTTGTCTCAATATCAAAACCAAACAAACAAGCCAGCCTTGATGGCACAAAAATATAATCCCCCTTGGAAAGTGAAGGCAGGAAGATCAGAAGTTCAAGGTCATTCTCAGCTATACAATGAGCTCAATGCCATCCTGGGCTACAAGAGACCTACCAACCAAATCAACCAACCAAGTTAAGAAGATGGAGAACTAAGGGAAGGGGTAATTCAGCGATAGGGCATTTGCCTACCATGTGTGAACCCTAGGTTCTAGGGTGGCAAACAAGACAACAGAATTTAAAAGATGAAAAAACAGAGAGATAATAAAAGACATAGAAGGAACTCTGAGAAAATCTGGCACACATATGTATGAAGGCTCCAAAAAGACGATGGTAGGCTGATGGGGTGATGTTATGCATTCTAAATATTAATTAACCAGCTCCCAGAAACCTTCTTGTTGTACACCAAGTGAAGCTTTGTTACCTTTCTTGTTAACCATTGTCTCTGATTGGTTAAATAAATGCTGAGGCCTGAATTTGGCAAACAGAAAGGTAGGCATGACTAAGGTGCTCAGGCTTCTGAAGCAAAGAGGTTCTTGGGTAGAAAAAGCCTCTAAGACAAGCAGCAAGACCCGGCCGGAGGACACATGCCATGGGTTAGAGAAAAGAACATCATTCCACATGGCCCAGAACATTGGCTAACGTGGAGAATAACAGTCCAAGGGGACATATGTATATATGGGGTCATATTTGGGGAATAGAATTAAGAGCTAGCTTAGATGGGCTAAGATTGCTCAATCCAGGCCAAGGCTTATTAAAATCCTTCAACTGTCTCTGTGTGTTCATTTATAATGGCGGGTTAAGGATTGGCAACTGCCAAACTAATTAAATGTAATATAAACACAAGTTAATAATTTTAATTAATTCTTTCTACAGTAGGCAGAATAATGCTGCCCACCTCTGAAACAATCTATCCTGATCCCTAACCTGGCAATATGTAACAAAAGGATAGCAACAACAATTCTGCAGATGTGACTAAGCTAAGAGTCTTGAGATGAGGAGGATTTCTGCTTTGTTGCCCCAATTGGTAAGGGCTGAACCCAGAGGCTCCCACATTCAGGCTGGAGTTCTACAGCTGCACTACACCTCCCAGCAACAAAGGGCCACATAGTGATGGCCTTTAAGAAAGGAAGAACGGAAGAACCCTGACACATGCTACAATCAGTATGAATGGGATTTTTTTTTTTTCCTTTTAGGTTTTCAAGACAGGGTTTCTCTGTGTATCCTTGACTGTCCTGGCCTCACTTTGTAGACCAGGCTGGCCTTGAACTCACAGAGATCCACCTGCCTCTGCCTCCCGAGTGCTGGGATTAAAGGCGTGCACCACCACACCTGGCTATGAGTGGGATCTTTAAGACACTATGCTAACTGAAATAAACTGTCACAAAGGACAAACTGCACTTAGAGAAATCAACTTCACTGAGACAGAAAAGAGAATGACAGTTACCTGGGCTTTGGGGCAAGAGACAACTGGTAGATATCATTGAAGCAGTGCAGCATTTCAGTTTGAAAAAAACGAGAACATTTTAAAACAGTGGTGGCAGTTGCACAAAACATGAACACGTAATGTCACTGGATTGTGTAACCTTCAAAGTCTTTTGATGCAGCCCAGGCTGGTCTCCCTGTCTCAGACTCCTGAGTGCTGGGATGAGGGGCACTGAAACCCAGCTTGAGGGTTTGTTTTGGTGTTATCTGAAATGGAAACTCCAGCCTTGTACAAGTTAGGTAAGCATTTTACCACTGAACCACATCATCAGCCCTAAAATTGCCTACATGGTAATTCTCATGATGGACACTTCTTGTCATAACTGAAAAACAAAAACAAAAATCAAACAAATAAACCAAAAATCAGTGTGATGCATTCAATACACATTATTAGGCAGCTAGCATCAAAAAGGAAGGATTAGGAGTATAGCTGTCTGGATTAGTACTTGCCTTAGGCTTGTGCAAGACCCTGGGTTTGAATCCTAGTAACACACAAACACACACACACAAATGAGTGTGTCGACAAGGATGTGAG
>CAJQZJ010003646.1:16209652-16242251 GCA_907164525.1 Lophiomys imhausi
ACACACAAACACACACACACAAATGAGTGTGTCGACAAGGATGTGAGAAAAATTGGAATCTTTATATTTTTTGTTGGGGGCATTATGGTATATACTGGGGCATCATGGGGCATGCCTGAAATTCCAGCAAGTGGGAAGCTGTAGAAAGAAGATTATGAGTTCAAGGACAACCTGGGCTACATAATAAGAACCTGTCTAAAATTGTGTGTGTGTGTGTGTGTGTGTGTGTGTGAGAGTGTGCATGTAAGTGAGTGTGTGTGTGAGTGTGTATGTGTGAGAGTGTGTGAATGTGTGAGTGTGTGTGTGTATGTATGTGTGTGAGTGTGTGTATGTGTGTATGAGTGTACGTGATTTAGTTCAAGGGTAGTATATACCAGTCTCTGTGTTCAATGTCTAGCACTAAAAATAATAAAATGGTGTTTGAAATCAGCTTATGCAACACAGAGAGATGTGAGAGAGAAATAGACACAGAAAGAGAGAGAGAGAAAGACAGACAGACAGAGAGAGGAAGACTGAGAGAGAGGAGCAGGCAGCTGTTGTGGAAAACAGTACACCAATTCCCCAAAAAACTAAATATAGAATCTCCATATGTCCCAGGTATATATTCTGAAGAACTGAAAACAGGGACCTAGACAGGTATTTGTAACCGACTCATAGTAGCATTATTCATAGCAGTTAAAATCTGGAAATACTTGTCTATCAACAAATGAATGGATAAACAAAATATGGTATTTTCATACATACAATTAAATATTGGCCACAACAAAAATGAAATTCTGATAGATGCTATAAGATGGATAAATGTTAAAATTACTATGCTAAGTAAAATACATCAGACTTGAAACATACAAGACTCCATCTACATGGGATCCCTGGGCTAGAGAATTCAGGGACAGAAGGTACAGTAGAGGGTCTCAGGGACTAGGAGGAGAGGACACAGAGTTAGTGTTTGATGGGTAATATGCTTCGGTCTGGATGAGGGAAAGTTAGGATAACAGTGCTGAAGGTTTTACAATGTTGTAAATGTACTTAACACCACTGATTCAGCCCCTAAAAATGGTTAAAAGACTGCTGGGTATGGTGGTACACAACTTTAATTTTGGAGCTCAGGGGGATTTCCATGTTCAAGGTCCACATGATCTACACAGTGAGACCTTGCCAAAAAAAAATAAATAAATAAGTTGAGCGTGGTGATGCACGCCTTTAATTCCAGCACTTAGGAAGTAGAGGCAGGAGGATCTCTGTGAGTTCGAGGCCAGCCTGGTCTACATACTGAGTCCAGGACAGTCAGGGATATGATATACAGAGAAACCCTGTCTTGAAAAAACAAGGGCTTGAAGCCAGAGAGGTGAAGCACTGGCTGCTCTTCCAGAGGACCTGGGTTCAATTCCCAGCACCCACATGGCAGCTCACAACCATCTGTAACTCTAGTTCCAGGGTATCTGACACCCCTTTCTGACTTCCACAGGCACCAAACATGCTCATGGTGCACAGGCATACCCTGCAGGCAAAACACCCTACACTTAAAATAAAATAGAATAAAAAAGTTTTTAAAAACTCAAGGGTGGGCTGGAGAGATGGCTCAGCGGTTAAGAGCACTGCCTAGTGCTCTTCCAAAGGTCCTGAGTTCAATTCCCAGCAACCACATGGTGGCTTACAACCATCCACAATGTGATCTGGTGCCCTCTCTGGAATGCAGGTGTACATGCACTCGTAAGCATAAAATAAATCTTAAAAAAACAAAACAAAACAAAAAAAAAAAACCTCAAGGGTAGGGGATGGATCTCAGTGGCAGAATACCTATCAGTCCACAAGTGACCTCCAGCATCACACACACACACACACATAGAAAGGTAGGTAGGTGGGGGATGGGGTGGGGCCTGGAGATGTAGCTCAGGAGTAGGGTACTTCCTTAGTATGACTAAAGTCCTGAGTTCAAATTATAGCTTAAGAAAACAATTAAGTTAGAAGGTGGAGGCAGGAGATAGTAGCTATTCTGAGCAGTAAAATAAATAATGGTATAAATGATGCTGTAAACAACTGAATAAAAATGAAGAAACATGCCGGGTGGTGGTGGCACACGCCTTTAATCCCAGCACTTGGGAGGCAGAGGCAGGCAGATCTCTGTGAGTTCGAGGCCAGCCTGATCTACAGAGTGAGTCCAGGACAGCCAGACCTGTTATACAGAGAAACCCTGTCTCAAAAACACAAAAAGAAAAAAAAATGAAGAAACATTTCATTCCTGGATGATTCTGAACTAGACCTAGTAACTTGTTCTAGAAACATTGGAAGAAAAATAGTAATTTTACAGTGGAAAAACATGGAGGATACTAACTTAACCGAGGAATCTAAGTTAATATCCCCAAAGATGCGTCATATTGATGTAATCTCACTGACCCTCAAGAAGATGCCACAAGGGCACCTCACCACTGTGGGAGTCTTCCCCTAAACTTCAGTCTAATCACAAGAAAGCGTGACAAAGTTAAACTAAGAGAGTCTGTAAAATAACTCAGCTGCACTCTTCAAAGGGTCAAGACCATTAAACACTAAGCAACCATAAAATCTACAAGAAACACCGGAGCTGTCACAGACCAGAGACCAAAGATGATACAACTGAATGTAGCATGGCAAGCCGGCCTGGATCCCGAGATAAATGTAAGGGCACTAATGAAGGGGAAGAAACAGTAAAGCCCAAATCAACTACATGGGATGAGCGTATTGAGCCAGGGTTGATTTCCTAGCTTAGGAGAATTGCACAGACATTATGTAAAATGCAAATATTGGAGAGTTTGTGCAAAGGGCATACAACTGTCTGCACCATTGTTTAAACCTGTCTGTAGATGGTAACTATTGCAAAGAGTTCACTAATTGGGAGGCAACGGCAGGTGTATCTTTTTTAGTTTAAGGTCAGTCAGAGATACACAGTAAGACCCTGTCTCAAAAAAAAAGAAATGTTTATTCAAAATACATGGGGCTAGGGATGTCTTGCAATGTAGCTCAGTGAATAGAGTGTTTGTGGGGCATGCACAAAGCCCTAAATTCAATCCCTAGCACTATATAAACCACACATGATAGTACACACTTGCAATTTCAGCACTTAGGAGATGGAGACAGGATGAATAGACATTCAGGGTCACCCCTGGCTGTACAACAAGTTCAAGGCCAACCAAGGTACTTGAGACAAAGTACATTGATGGAAGTGCCATAAGTGCCAGTACTCATCTATGTAGAAAAAATAGCCAATTAAATTATTTAACCAGTATTTATTTATCTCTAATTGGTTGGCCGCTGTTAGTCCTTAGCCCACCATTATAAATGAATACACACAGATACTGGGTGGATCTTAACAAGCCTAGGCCTGGGTTGTGCAATCCTAGCCCATCTAAGCTAGCTCATAATACTATTACCCAAATATGACCCCATATACATACATCCCTTTGGACTATTATTCTCCATACTAAGCCGATGTTCCATCTACAATTTCCAGCACTCAGAAGGCTGAGACAGGAGGACTGCCATGAATCCCAGGCTAGCCTGGGCTAGACAGCAAGTACCAGGCCAGCCAATACTACACAACAAGAACCTGTTTCAAAAACAAAACAAAACAAACAAAAAACAGACACAAGGCATGGGAATACAGACCAGCAGTGGAGCACTTGCCTTCCATGCACAAGGCATGGATCTGAGGGGACAGGGAGCATGGGGCACACATGGCAATCAGAGCTCTAGGAGGTGAAGAAACAAAACTGGAAGCTCAAGGTTACACACAGCAAGACTGGATGAGCTGGGAGGTGGTGGCACCTGCCTTTAATCCCAGCACTCAGGAGGCAGAGGCAGGCAGATCTCTTCGAGTTCAAGGCCAGCCTGGTCTACAAAATGAGTCCAGGACAGCCAGTCTACTACACAGAGAAACCCTGTCTAGAAAAAACAAAAAGACTGGAGAGAGGATGGCTCACTGGTTGAGAATATATGTTGGCACAGCTCTTCCAACTTGTCCTGCATTCAGTTTCCAGCACCCACATGAGGTGACTCAATTAATTATCTATAGCTCCAGCGCCACGGGGAGCAGATGCCTCTGGCCTGCGAGGCCACCTGCACTCACATGCACGTAGTCACACAAACACATACACATGAACACATAATTTAAAATAAAAATCAGCATAAAAAACAAAACAAAACCAAAAATTAGCTGGGTGTAGTGGTACACACTTTTAATCCGGGCATTTGAGAGGCAGAGGCAGATGGATCTCTTGAGTTTGAGTCTAGTCTGGTCTACAGAGCCAGTTCCAGGACAGCCAGAGTTACATAGAGAAGCCCTGTCTTGAAGAAAAAAAAAAAAAAAAAACAACAAACCCCCAAACAAACAACTCAAAACACAACAGGTGGAACAAAAAAGAAAATACAGAATATGATAGATTTAATCTAAATATCATCAGTAATTGACTTTTTAAGTAGATAAGAGGTCCAGTTAAATGCATACTATTATGCCAGATTTTAAAAGCCAAGTATGCTTTCAAGAGACAGATCTAAAATATAAATACACAGGAAAGTTCAAAGTTAAAGGCTGGGGGAAGGCAGGTGATGGACAGGACTTTTAGAGGTAGGGTCAACTTCTAACCTCACTACACAATGGCTCCCTGAGAATGGGGCTTGGGCCATGCAGCACTGAATTAAGAGATTTTGTTTTTGTCTTTTGACACAAGGTCTCAGAAAGTCCAGGCTGGCCTTCAACTCACTACGTAGCTGAGACTGACCTTGAACTCCTGATCTTTCTGTCTCTACATCCTCCCTCCTCCCCAGACTTTACTGGGATATGCAGCACTTCAGACGTTAACATTGGTCTTAAACAAAGCTTTGGCAATGAAGACACCCCGCAGCTTTCAGGCTGCGGTCACACCATTCCCTGCTTCTTGGGTCCTTCCCCCAACCCCCTTACCCCCCGCAAACCTCTCACTATTCCAAAGGACCACTCTTCTGTCTTACTTTCTCTTTTGTTGGGGGCTTTGAACCGGCCTGTCCACAGTTGCAAAGCCACTCTTTCCCCACTCACAAGACAGCTGAGCAGCAGGATCCCTTCACAGGAAGTTACTTCCCAGCCTTTCCAAATGAAGCCAGGTTTACTGGAGTGCTGAATACGTTAAGCTGTCTAGCCAATGAGATGTTTCTGAATAGAAACAATCCAAACCACCCAGCCGAAGCCTACCAGGTTGGTTGTTTTTTTGAATCTCAAAGAAATAAAAGGGCTCGTTAATGCGGTAAAAGCTCATCTCCGCTCAGACCAATAGTCTTAAAGTCACATTTCTTAGCACAAGTTAATGAAGAGCCACCTAACTCTTTTCACCGTGCCCCTGGGCAGCTATCACTTCCATCTGGCCCACTTCGACCCAGGTTGGAAAGCTTCCGTGAGACTCCTCTAATCACCTGTCTGAGTTCCGAAAATGGATCACCTTTAGGTCCGGTACCCCAAAGCCTCTTATGGGTTCTAGGACACGCGCGCGCGGGGTCCCCATACCGCTGCCACTCACCATTGCAGGTGAAAAGTGTGGCCACAGTGGATGGCAGCCACGTCGCGGGAGTGATCGAAGAAGTCGGAGCAGATAGTGCACAGAGCGCGGATAGGCATGGTGGCTCGACTCAAGAGGCCCAGATAGCTCGGGAAACTGCAACAGGTCCACTTTGGTAGTCTCACTCCCGCGGCTCCACTTCCTTCAAATTTCGCTCCCCCGCACGGCTTCCGGTAGCGAACCGGAAGTCATAACAACTCGTCTGAGTAAGTCTCTGTGATTGGACAGACCTTGGGGCGGGGCGCTGGATCAGCCAGGATAAACTGCTCTGTAGCGGTGTCGAATTCTGGACTTTATGCCATAATTCTTTGGAGTTTCCTAGGAGTGGATCCCCGTTTCTACCAGTAGACCCCTGCGATGGACTGAGGCGGAAAACAGTGACGCTACAGGCTAACCCCTATCCCTGCTAAGCCGGTTATCGTCCAAGCTAGAGCTGGTGCGAAGCGAACTAGACCTCTTTTTGCTGCACTTTAGTAACAGTTAAGACTGGCATCCCAAGGAAAAGGGATGACGGTCCTATGGCTATGGAAAGTAATAGACAGTGCGTTGGCAGTCCATAGTTCCCAGACCAAAAAAAGCCTCCCACTCTCTCAGCCTTCTATTATGGATGATCTTGGAAAGACAAACACATTAAGTACCAACGCTTCAAACCACTGCACT
The DNA here is from genome assembly GCA_907164525.1 of Lophiomys imhausi. Lineage (NCBI taxonomy): Eukaryota > Metazoa > Chordata > Mammalia > Rodentia > Muridae > Lophiomys > Lophiomys imhausi. Next base: position 16,215,877 of record CAJQZJ010003646.1, read on the forward strand.
AGCCTTGGATTTATTCAAATATGACCTAATAATCCTTGAGATTAGGTAGACACTAGGGCCAGTAATTTAGCTCTTATCTCCCAGAATTCCTCATGCCTGGGACTGTAGGATGGTGATTTTGAAGGTACAGATGCTTCAAAGACCAGGAAATAACAAACCCTTTTTATTATTCCCACATCAGATAATTTAAGGTCCTCCCTGAGAAAGCAACCCAGGTGAGTTCACCAAAGCCCGATTGAGTTGAAGCGACTCTTGTTGGTGATTTTTACGATATTGTTAGCAGTATTACTACCCCAGAAGAAACATACATGACTCCATATTATAAAGCAGATCTGCTCCAGTTGGGGAAGACAGAGTGAAATCTTTTTGGTCTAAGTGAAAAGCACAGGTATTCACAGGAAGTAGGCATCAACATACAGCACAGAGCTGTTGTGCAATCCCACCCTCTCTCCAGCCCAAGGAGGCCCACTTTGCCCACGAGCAAGGTCTCTCTCTCCCTGTAGTGGTTGGCCCTGAGTGGATTCCACCTCTATGCCCAAGTTAAGATTAAGGTTCCTTGTCAACAAGAATTGGAAAAGCATTGGCCCTTCAGTGCTCAGCTCAGGGATAGTTCCTGGCTGAAACACACCACTCACATGGTTTTCTAAGTCCAGAGGATTCCTGTCAACATAATCCATCCAGGTACACACTGGAGAAGGTGACCTTCACTCTCACCCCAAGCAATGCACTGAGCACCGGCCACTACCCATAAACCTGCTCCCGACCTCTCCCCTCCCCCACTGCCTTCCATTGGGTCCTCCCCAATAGGACAGAGGAAGCAAAGGCAAGAGGGTGGCCAGAGGCTTTGCAGGGTGACATTTATTTGCCAGGTTCAGCAGGCAACACAGTTAGCCCACCAACCTTCACATACCACAGCAGACCCACGGGCATGCAGGGAGAAGGGCAGGACCACCATGGAGTGCCGAGCAAGGGCAAGGACCAGCGTGGCTGCCTGTTCAGGCTGTGATAGGGTCTGACCAAAGGGCACCTGCCTGGAGCATCCCTCAGGGACCTGGGGAAATCTATTCTACTTCCTCATCCCAGCAAGAGCAACTTAACTTGGCTGAGTGATACCTCAGCCTGATGGTGGAAACAGAGGAAAATCTTCTCCATATTGCTGAACTAAGAGCAGAAAATATGCCACTGTAAAAAGCAAGCTCCCAAAGCAGCCTATAAGGTACTGCCATGCCTCCCTGGGAGGAAGAGGATTCACAGCCGGAGCCTACATGAGGTGGCCATCTAGGAAGACCATGGGGTACACCAGCCCTCCCTCTCCAGTTCACAGTAATGATCCATATAGGGGCACTGGTGCTGGCCCTGTAGTCTATCCTAGGTCCCACTGCTGCATCCTACTTGTTTCTGCTTTCCTTCAGAGTTTCATAAGAATCAGGGTATAGGAAAACCCGCTACAAGACTCAGGAGGGTAAAGAACAACACAAGGATCTTCAGAGGGAAGATACCCACCCAGGGAAAAAGATGGAAGCTTCTACCCTTCTACCCATTCTCTCTCCCACGTCTGAGGATTCCCACAGCTAACATGCAGTGCCCCCAATCATGTGACCAGACTTGACTTAAAGCACACTGCCCTAGATTTCTGCATCCTCTAGAGCAGCCCACACACCACAGGTACAAACACACACCTTCATGTGCAGGAGCCTAACACTGCTGACAGGGCCTCGCTGGAGGACCAGCTCTCAGGGCAAGGCCACCCAATTTAGGGCCTGGGAAAGTAAGAGACTTGCAAGCCCTGCCTGGGGAAATGATGAGGCAGGAAGGGGAGGAGAAGGAGAGCAAGGACCCCCTGAGCATCCCTAGAGCAGCATCCCACAAGGAACATAAACTGGTGAAGCTAGCGAAAGACAGAAAAGCCACAAGAAATCCATGCAGGGGCTGAGGCTGGCCCTGCCTCTGGCCTGCCCACCACTCACACATATCCACACGGGAAATGAGACTGCTCTCCCATGGCCCCCAGGCATGCCCCACTAGGATGAGGGAGCTTGTGGGGGGGGCTAGGGCATCATGCCAGTGACTCTATATACAGTGGGAAGCCCCTCATCCATACTCCCACCCTCCTTCCCATCCCTCAAAACCCCCAACAGGCTACCCATTCAGCTTGTCTCCTCCCTCTGAGACTCCTGGGCACAGCCAGTAGCCTCTTCTCCTTTACTAGAGGGTGGAGCCTGTCCTGTGGCACCCTCTAAGGCTGTGCTGTCCGGCTTGGCCAGCTCAGGGGTGCCAGCTGCCTTTGCAGCTGGCACGGCGCTGCTTTGAGTGGTGGGCACCATGCTCTCTTCTGTGGCTGGTGTGGCTCTCCCATCAGTAGCTGGTGTAGCGCTCCTGTCTGTAACAGGAGTGACACTCCCATCAGTGGCTGGGGTGACGCTCCCGTCAGTGGCTGGGGTGACACTCCCATCAGTGGCTGGGGTGACGCTCCCATCTGTGGCTGGGGTAGCACTACGATTGGCAGAGGCCATATTATCACTCTTGGCATCACTCCCAGCATTGCCCCCCCGTGGCTGCAGTAGCACTGGCCCCCGAGGCTGGGGCAGCTCCGCTGGCAGCTGCAGCGACAGCCCCACCAGCAGCCCCGGGAGTGGCAGTGTCTGAGGCAGACTGGGCTGCAGCTGTGCCAGACTGCTCTGGTGCCCGGAGCCGTTTCATGAGCGTGGTCACTCGGACAGCCTTCTGAAAGGAGGACAATGAAGAAAGGCTCGTGGTGAGGCTCACTGACTGCATCCACTCCTTCCAAAGAGCTAAACCTAGCCCCTTCCATAGTACCCCAGCTGCCTCTGGCCTCCCAGCTACTCCGCACTTCAGTTTAAGATAACAGCAGAAGCTACAGCCGCACGTGATGGACTAAGAAAACTTTGTGTTCAGCTGAAGAGGTACAGCGGCAGCAAGAAACTGTGGGTGCAAGAAGCAGCACTCGGAATTAGGCCAAGAAGAAAGCGAGCCAAGCCCTACCTTCCACTTGGCTCTGGCGAAGTTCTTTTCGATCTGGGCACAGACACCATCCTTGATGTTCTTATCAGAAGCAGCATTGCCAGAAATCCTAGAAAGGAGGCAAGTGTATCTGACTGCAATGATCTACGCCTTCGTGGAGACTGCACGGATCTTCCCTGTGAAGTCTAGGGCCACCAGGCAGAGCCTCTGGTTTGGCCAGAGCTCTAGAAAGCCTCCTTACCCTCGAGACCTCAAATTAAGGACTTCCGGTGTAAGAAAGTCAGAGGGCAACAGAAACTTGGCCTCTTCACCCACTATCCACAGGGGCTCACCATTCATGGGAGATGGCCTCTTCTGCAGTGATTCGCTGGTCTTGCTCCACCTCCATCAGCCTTGTAACCAGGTCTTTGGCTGGGGACAAAGCCAGGGATGGGCTAGGCATGGGCGCCCCATCTCATAGTCTAGATGTGATGAATGGACTGGGGAGCAGGAGTAGAATCCAGCAGAAGCTGAGAGCAGCGCCTCCCTCCCTACTGCCCGATACTCTGCCCACATGCTGGGTAGCTCCTCACCTGCCTGAGAAATATCATCCCAGTATGGAGAGTCAAACTCATAGTCTCCAGCCAGGATCTTGCGGAAGAGATTCTTATCATGGTTCTCATAGTCATCTTCTTCTACCTCCTCATAGAAGGGTGGGTTGCCTGAAAGTCTACATGGAGCAGGGTCATCTAGGATGGCCATAGACACAACTGTCCAGCCCACCTGCTACAAGCCCAATTGTGTGGCCTTCCACTCACAGGATGTACATGATGACACCAATGGCCCAGCAGTCCACAGGGCGTCCATACCGTTGCCGTCCTACCACTTCCGGTGCTTAAAAAAAAAAAAAAGTCCATCTGCCATCTGCTGGTCATTAACAGGCTCAGCCAGATACAGTACCATCCAAACCCACTTCTTAGGACAGACATTTCTCCCCTACCCCAAAGTCTTCCCCTGAAGGCTATCCCTCCACCATCCCCTGTCCCATCCCTCCTTGCCCAGATACTCCGGGGTCCCACAGGGCTCCTTGATGAGGCCATTCTCTAGCTTAGCCAAGTGGAAGTCGCTGATGACGATCTTTGAGTTCTTCAGCCTGTTGTAGTACACTAGGTTTTCCAGCTGTTCAGGAGAGAATGATAGGAGGGTGGGCCTTATGTCATCATGAGGGCCTTAGAAGCTGGACCAGAGCCCAATGTGGCACTCACACCATCCCCAGCCCAGCTGTCAAGTGATCCAGTCCCTCTGGCTGTGGTCTTACCTTGAGGTTCCTGTGCACGATCTTGAGCGAGTGCAAGTAGGCCACAGCCTCCAAGACCTGCCGCACCACGTTGCTCGTGTCTCGCTCCGAGTAGTAGCCCTGGTCCAGGATCCAGTCAAACACCTCCCTCCCCGTGGCCCTGAGGGACACCAGCCCCTGAGCCCGGCGCGGGCAGGGTTGAGGGTAGGACAGGAGCATTTGGGAGGCCTGACTTGTACTAGGCACTTGGTTGGGCAGAGCCCAGGGCCTTGAGACCCCAAGGATTCCAAAAGTGGGTTTCTTTAGCTATAAAAGGAGGGAGAAGAAAAGACCCTAGGGACAGGGGGATCCTGGAACCCCAGAATGGCACTCACAGCTCCAGGAAGATGAAGTATTCCTTGCGGGTCACAAATACATCTACCAGCTGCAGGATATTGGGGTGCTTCACCCTAGTGGCAGTGGGAGGAGTCAGTAGTCAGGACTGGGTGAACTCCTGAAGGAAGCTCTGGTTTCTAAGGTGGGGAGGGTTATAACAGAGTAACTGGCACTTCCTGAGGCCCCCGCCCTTCCCTGCCATCTCCTATCCTACTCCTCCCTCAGCCCTCACACTCACATCTTGAGGATGCCGATCTCATTCTTAGCAGCCTTCCGCACCTTGCGGCCATCTCGTTTCTGGAACCTCTTGCAGGTGTGCATCTTTCCTGTTGTCTTGTCCTTGGCCCGGAAGATTTCACAGAACTCCTCACTGCAGCCAGCAAGCGCAGCAGACCTTAGGACAGGGCACGCTCCGGTCCCAACCCTGGTCTGTCCACCCATCTCTGCCCAATGAGCCGAACACTCACGTCTTGATGACTTGCCCCAATTCGTATCTGTCAGTGACCTCGGACGGCTGGTCATAGCTCTTCTTGTCGCCCAGAGTCACACACCCAAACGGCATTGCTAGGGCTCTAAGAGGCAAGCGGGATGGGGTCTGGCTCAGCTGTGCCATTCGCTACAGGTCCCAGGCCCCCCTGACCCCCTGCAACATTGAAACTGCTTTTGGGAAACCCTAGTTCAACTCTGGTCAAGTGAAGGGCAAAGTAGGCAAACGCAGACATACATGCAACCATTCAGCCAGGACTACAACAGTCCCCACCAAGCAAAAATTTACTAATTTGGCATATTAGGAAATAGGTTTTTTTTTTCATTATATACACTTGAAAAGACTTACAGAACAATTCATTTATTTAATTTTCATTTTTGAGATAGGGTCTCACTATTTAGTCCTAGATGCCCTGGACCCAATATGTAAATCAAGCCGGCCTAGAACTTGCTGAAATCGTCCTGCCTCTACCTCTCCAGTAATGGGATTGAACCGACAGTCTCTTTAGGGTCAGCCAGATGGCTCACCAGGTAAGGGCATTGACCTTCAAACCTGAGTCTGATCCCTGGGACTCATATGATGAAAAGAGAGGACCAAGCCCTACAAGTTTTCCTCTGACCTCCATGCACATACTATAATGCCCCCCAAAGTAAATACATAAATGTAATTTTAAAGTGAAAAAAAGAAAACCCACACAATTTCTTCAAAGTCAGGTATGGTGACTCACAGTTGTCATTCTGGCAGTCAGGAAATTGATGTAAGAGGATTGGTATGAGTCTGAGGCCAGCCTGGACTACAGTGTAAAACCCTATTTCAAAACATAAATAAAATCTTTTCATTTCAGCTATTCCATGAACATAAATTTGAATTATATCATGTTCCTCTTCCCACCCTCCCCCTTGCTGTAATCAAATTCATAACCATTTTTTTCTTTAGTTATGGGGGGGTAAATATTCCTGATTATATAAATATAAGCTGCAAGGTCCATAGAGAGTTACTTGTATGTATGTTGTCAGGGCTGACCACTCGGTGTTGGATAACCAACTGGAAGCTCTTCCCTGGGGAACACTATTCTCCCACTCTCTGTGCTCCTTAGTTGCCTGTTGTTCTTTGTCTAGGGCTGAGAGCTCATGAGCTCGCCCCCATACTAGTTATTTATCTCTGATGGTCTAGAGGTGCCAAAGGCTGGTGAAGCTATGGACAAAATGAACCCTGTTAGAAAAGGCCAATTCCCCTCTGAAAAAAACTGGGTGTCAGGTGTGCATGTGCACACCTGAAATCCTAGAACCTGGGAGTCGGAGGCAGGAGGATCAAGGAGTTGGAGGCAGCCTCAGCTGAGTTCAAGGCTAGCACAGGCTACAGGAGACTTTGTCCTAAGAAAAGGACAGGACAGGGCCAGTTTTCTCAAGCAAATATACTCTATGTACTTTTTTTTTAAGAGTATTTATTTATTTATGTAGTTGGTTGGTTGGTTTGGTTTGGTTTTTTGAGACAGAGTTTCACTGTGTAACAGCTTTGGCTGTCCTGGAACTCGCCCTGTAGACCAGGTGTGAACTCACAGAGATTGGCCTGCCTCTGCCTTCTGGGTGCTGGTATTAAAGGCGTGCACCGCCACTTCCTGGCTTAGATTATTTATTTTTATGTGTATGATTCTTTGGCCTGCACATATACCTACATACCATATGTATCCAGAACAGAGGGTTGGATCCCCCGGAACTGGACTTACAGTTATGAGCTGTTGTGTGGGTACTGGGAACTGAACCCTCTGGGGGAGCAGCCAGTGCTTTTAACCACTGCACAATTTCTCAAGTCCACCCTAAGTACTTTAAATATTTGCTCCATAGAAACGCATACATTTGAGCCAAGTGTGCCCCAGGAGTTCTAGGCCAACCTGGGCTACACAGGGAGATCCCGTCAAAGAGAGGGCAGGAGAGAGAGAGGCAGGCATACATTTATGCCTCAGGACACTTGTGTAAGAATGCTCATAATTGCTATATCCATAATTGCTAAAAGCTGAAAAGAACCCAAATATCTACCACCAACAGGCTGTACTGTGGTACAGTCACATAATAGACTGTAAAGGAAATGAATGAGGTATGGTTCTACTCAGCCAAACACTGTCTCTTGCAAAAACAAGGGCATTAGAAACAGGAGAGAAGGCATGTAGTGTGAGCATTTTGATGCAGAGCTCAAAACAGGCAGAACTCACCATACTGCTGGGGATTCAAACACCAAAATAACACTGTACAGAAAAGCAGAAAACAAGTTCTAAGAGTCACATAATGAATGGTTCCTCCTAAGGGACAACAGGATAGGGTGTCTCAGTCAGGATGCACAGGAGGTTCTGGAAGACCTGTTTCTAAAGCTGAGTGGTAGTTATAAAGGAATGTAGTTTACATCTTTAAAAATTTTTTTAATTTATGTTTTTTTATGTGCATTGGTGCTTTGCCTGCAAGTATGTCTATGTGAAGGTGTCAGATCTCAGAGTTATAGACAGTTGTGAGCTGCCATGTGGGTGCTGGGAATTGAACCCCAGGTCCTCTGGAAGAGCAGTCAGTGCTCTTACCCGCTCCCCTTTATATCTTGCTAAAAATGTACATGCAGGCCAGGCTGTGGTAGATGCTCCGTTAACCGTAGCACTCAGAGGAGGCAGAGGCAGAGGCAGGTGGATTGGATCTCTGTGAGTTTGATGCCAGCTTGGTCTACAAAGCAAGTCGAGGACAGCCAGGGCTACACAGAGAAACTCTGTCTCAAAAAACCAAAACAAGTGGCCGGCAGTGGTGGCGCATGCCTTTAATCCCAGCACTCGGGAGGCAGAGGCAGGTGGATCTTTGTGAGTTCGAGGCCAGCCTGATCTACAAAGTGAGTTCAGGACAGCCAGGGCTACACAGAGAAACCCTGTCTCGAAAAAACAAAAAAAAAACAAAAAAAAAAACAAAAACAAAAGAAGAAAGAGAGAGAGAGAGAGAGAAAGAGAAAGAAGTACATGCAGGGATCTAGAGAGATGGTTCAGCAATTAAGAGGCTGCTGCACAATCATGAAGACCAGAGTCTGATTCGCAGCACCCACATAACAAGCCAGGTACCCTGCACATGCCTGAAATCCCAGCTCCAAGGGTGGGCAGAGAGAGAACTGCTGGGGCTTGCTACTTCTACTGTAGCCAAGAAAATACAAGACCCAGGTTCAGGGAGAGACCGTGCCTCAAAGGAAAAGATGGAGATCGACAGGACACCTGATGCTTTTCTTCCAGTTTCTGAGTATCCACAGGCATGAGTGCTCACACACACACATGCATGTGCATATACACACAAGAAAATAATAAATGTTTTTCAAAATTTGAACATTATTCATTTGTGGGAGGTGGGGTTGGGTGTGGATGTACTTTTCTAGGACATGAAAGGAAACTCTAGGAGTTCTCTTTAGGGCAAAGAAGTAAATGTTGAAGGTGTAAATTTATATCTTCTGTTTATTTTTGTTTGTTATTGTTGGGTTTTTTTTCTTGCTTAGTTTAGTTTAGTTTGTTTGTTTTCGAGACAGGGTCTCATGTAGCTCAAGCTGGCCTCAAACTCGCTATATAACTGAGGCTAACCTTCCTGCCTCTATTCCTGAGTGCTGGGATTACAGGCATGTGCCACCATGCTCTGATATTGTTTTAGAATTTTTATTACAATTAGTTTGATGGGTTGAGTAAATATTGAATTCAGACATGTTCCTTGTGGTATATTCAGAAGGAGAAGTTCCTTGTAGGGGAGAAGCAGCATTAGTGTTGGGCCTCAGAGCAGAAGGCTTTGCCGAGAAGCATGCAGGGGTGATGACAAGCCTGCCTGGCGCTAAACTGCTGCAGGAGCACACAGGGGACCAGGTGTGAGGCTTGGTCCAGTTATTGCTTGCTTAGTAGGCTCCAGGAACTCCACACCTGGAGCATGGCACCCTGCCTCCACTCTCAGTTACAGTTCAGTCCTAAATTGCAGTGCTGGGTGGCTGGCCCCAGCATCCAAAGAAGAAAGCACCTGCTGCCCTTGTTCAGAGATGGATGGCTGCATCTACCCTTCCAGATCTAACCCCAGAGTCTGCCTCCATAAAGTCTGCTTCATGCCAGCCTGCGGCTACACCAAGCTCTACACTGAGGCCGCACTGAAACCACTCTGCCCCTGCAGCCAGTGTTGCCTGTGCCGCCGGTGGCATCGGCTTGATGTGGAAGGGCCTGAGCCAGGCCTTGAGTACCTAAATATTACCCTGTCTGAAGGCACTGATAGCGTCAGTCCCCCTTGGCATGGTGGACTCTGAGAGCTAGGGGATCCCGGACAATCCCAATGGGTAGTTCTGGCTGTCAATTACTTCCTTCCGGGCAGAGACCAGCTACACAATCCCCCAAGGATCACAGCCCTCCCTGGAGGTCCCTCCCTCAAATGTGTCCTCAGCATTAGGGATCAAATTCCATCATTCCTTCACCTGGATTGCTTGAGCTTGGGGAATACAAATGCATTTCATCAGTGTGATTTGAGTCAGAGCCTAAGCCACCTAGTGAAAAGCCACAGAAGCAAACGAGTGAGCCTTTGAAGATGTCGGCTGTGTGTCTTTGCCACTATGTCCAAAACCCTGACCCTGCATCTGCTAGGGAGGTACATGGGACTGAAATCTCATTCTTGCAGCTGGGAGCAGAGGCATGGCCACCCACCACGGCCAGCCGTAACATCTGGAGGAGGAGGCCTGCCCCAGTCCTTATGTACTCTAAAGGCATTTTTTTCCTTAGGGTAGGGGGATGATTACTGTCCCAGGCTAGAATATGAGGGCTGTTCACTGGGAAGGAGGATGGTACCTCGGCTTACAGGTTTCCCAGGAGGCCTGTGCAGGGACCATTCCTAGTTGTATTGCTCTGCTATACTGTTCCCTCTGATACAAATACCCTTCCCCCAAACCCTCCCATGGGAATCCTATTTGTCACCACAGAGTTACTTATAACATTGAAAAGGAATCAGCGACTACCTAGCTGTCCAACAACAGGTGATTCGCCAGTTCAAGTGCATGTACTCAACGGCAGGAAGTGTGGGCATTGGTAAGGGTGCTACCCACCTTGCCTGCCCTGTGAAGAGCCTCCACACTGGCAAGGAATCAAGACCAGGGCTTCGTGCTCTTTCAGTGTGGGTTTTGACATTAATAAAGGTTGTCTATGTCACAATTGTTTAACACAATCCTGATGCTCCAAAGCCAGAAGCAAAATGACCCTTTTCTGAGATACCTTCTCCAAGCTCCACCAGTCCAACAACTCTCACCTCTGCCAATGTGGCGAAGGTGGGAGGCTTTGTGTATGCCAGTCCCTGATCCTGGAGCCAGTTTTGGCTCTACATATATATTCATGTCTTGGGGCCTGAGCTGGTCTTATGGGTCTATCTCTGCCATGGAAAGCTCACAGTGCCATTAGCCTGCAGCCATGACCTATAGGTCTCAATGATGGGACAGGGGTGGATCTACTTCACCAATGCTCCCCTCTACCTTGGCTTCCCAGATGTCACCCAATTATTATCTCTTGCCAACATTCTAATTGATTTCTTTTACACACCTAGATCTTTCGGGGTCAAGAGAAAAGAAAGGGGGACCATGTTTCCAATCAGTACCTTCATCTCCTCTACCTCCGTTTATTTCACCATCCGACTGCTACCCTGGGGAGGCTGTAGGTTGTATATACCAAGCCCCTTGGTACTTCCCAGCAATAAGAGGGTCTGGCCCAAAAGCTGAGTAGGTTAGAGACAGCTCGAAGAAGTGTTGGAGTCCAAGCAAAAAGAGATTGGTCTTTCTTATCTTCATGGCCCCAAATTAACATCCAACACAGGAAAGTTTTCTTTCCAACAACACAGAACCTGTTCAGGTCCACGTTGGCCCAGAGATGGGCCAGGAGCCCCACTGTAGCCACTTTCCTGGAGACAAAATTCTTTTCCTTCTCTACAAAGGAAATAAACTGTACGGAACAACACGAGGGCACTGTGGAACATGGCTCTACCACTGCCCTCCACTCTAACAGGCTCTGGAAGCTTAAGGGCTCAGCGCTCCTGTTACTGACCTGCTTTGGGGGCTTGGCTCCTGGGCTCGGTGATTCATGTCTCAGACAACCCTGAAGAAGCTTTTTGTCTATCTGGTGTCCTAGTAATAAAGGGTCCCTAGTAGTTCTACTGGATCTCTAGGCAAGTCTGAGTCAAGGGAAACCCTACTGAAACAGAGGCCAAAAGGCTCCATCTCAGGGTCTCCTTCACTGGGGTAGGCTTGCTTCAAGTCTCACCTTTCATATCCATAAATGAAGTTTCCTGATGCCCTGGCCTCTGCCATGTGGGGCTCTAGAGCTTGCAATAAATCTAGAGAGGCCAGGAAGAGCCCAGGAGGCCTCCTGCTGACTCCTGACTGTAGGCAACACCTCCCAATTTAGTGGCAGCTGTGAACACCAGCTTGCAGGCACCCCTCTTCCCTTCCCTCCCCTCTTCTCTCTCAGAGATTAGGACTGAGTTTCCTACTGCAAATGGACATGCACCAGCCCAAATTCTGTCTAGCTCACAGCTGAGGCCTCAACCAAAAGCCTAGGGGAGGTAGCAACCTCCTTTCAGTGTATGTGGTACCAAGAGACAGGCTTCAAGCCCACTGTCCAAGTGCCTTAAGAGACTGGATAGGGTATGGTCCTGGGTGGAAACAAACTGAGCCACCATCAATAGTTCCTGGTGCTGACTCTTTCTTTGTTAGGAGTATAGAGGAACCCTTGCCCATCCCCAACACCACAGTCTTAGGAATGAGCATGTTATTTCCAGAATAGTCAGTTCTCCACATGAGGCAAAGCCAGGAACCAACTGTCACTGGCCTTAGAACCTGGGGTCCCAATCTTTGAAGCCACTGGAAGCCCTGTATCCCTTTGCTTGGAGGAGGGGATCTGCAGAGGAAGGCGCTGGAGTAAAAGGTTGCTATGGTGATGGAAGTTTTAAAACAACAGGAGGAGGAAGAGGTAGGTATTAATGAGGGTCTCTCTTCCCAAACTGACATTTTTGGCCTCGCTCCTTCTCCATGGGTTCTGTGACCCTGGTCCCCATAAAGGAAGGGAAAGTGGAGGAACTGAAAGATGTTAGTAAAGAAAAGGGCAGAGACAGAGAGACAAAGGCAGAATCTACTGGAAGAAGAAAAGGAGAGTAAAAGGGATACAGACATAAGAAAGAAGCAGGTAGAAGGCTCAGAGGAGGACTCAGAATGCCCAGCAGCAGCCTAAAACCTCTATAGCCATGTGCTCTGACCCCTGAGCCAGGAGCTACCCTTGGTATTAGGCTTTCAAGATTCTTCAGCATCCCCCAGACATACACTGAACTTGGCGTGGGAGGCACAGTAAAAAGAGGTCAGCTTCTAGGAGCCTCTTGGTGGGGAAGAGGCCAGCTGTTGCAGCCCCCAGCAGGACAGTCCCCAACCTCTCTCCCTGTCAGTATAGCAGCTCAGGCAAGAGAGGTCCAAAAGTTGAAGACACAGGCATAGGAGGATAGAAATGAAGCCCAGAGATCGGGCTACTTCTTCCTCTCAGCTGGCCCAGCATTACCTGGGGTCCCCAGCAAGCTCCACCCAATCAGCTCAACTCTCCAGGTGTTGGGTCCTCAAGGCCCTTCTTGTAACTCAACTTCATCCTGTCATCAATCTTGGGCAGGATGGGCAAAAGCAGCACCAAAATCAACACCATAAGCAAGCCATAAACACCAATAAACTCTGTGCCTCAGTTTCCTTGAACATAGATCACAGAATCTATGGTCTTCCCTCATTTCAGAGGACTGCCACCAGCCTATTAACCGGTAGCCACCAGGAAATGAAGACACAGAGGAAGCCTGCAGCAGATATGTATAAAGCCAGGGTAGGGCACCTGGGGAACCACACTAAATGAGGAAAGAAAGGGAGACCCCTGTCCCATCCTGGCTCAAGGGAACAGAAATACTAATTTACAAGTTAAGGAAACTGAGGCCCAAAAGTCACTGGATCTGGCAGGAATCAAGTTGGAGGGGGAGGGGAAGCCAGCCTAGGTCTGCAAAGGTGTTGGGGGTGGGGGACCCAAAGCCTGAGCTTGTGTTTGGGGGCTGGTGTGCGCAAGACCTAGAGTGGTACAAACCAGGTAGGAGCTTTTGGTGAAGAGGAAGGGTTGCCCTGTCCTCTAGGAAAGAATCTGCTAGAGCAGGTTTGGGGTCGGGGAGCACTTGGCAGCCCTTCCTGGGGCTGGGGCTTAGGAGCCCAGGGTCTCCTGCCAGGCAATACAAGCTGAAAAAGACAGAAGCTTACTCTCTAATTGTCCCCTGCTACTCCAACCAGGGTCCCGGCTCTTCATCATGGTACCACCCTGACCCCCTTCCCCAGTGCTGCTGGCTCGCCCCCGCTGGCACAGCAACACACATGCGGGAGGCACACGTGTGAGCACCAAGCCCCGCAACTCCCAGCAGGAGCATGTGCACCCCGCACCCCCACCTCGCACGTGTGTCCGTGCACTGACTCCCCCCACCACACACACACACACACACACACACACACACACACACACACACAAATGACCCTCAGGAGAAGGCTCGGAAGCTTGAACTTGGCTAGAGGCCGATGGTCCACTCGGGTTTAGAACCTCCTCCCCCATCCCCGCAGCAGCCCCGCCCAGCCCCCTCCGGATTGTCGCCCATAAAGAACTCTCCGTTGTCATGGAAATTAGTGACTGTCAAACCGGAGGGAGGGGGGCCCCCAGGGGCAGTAGGGAGGGGCTGAAGACCGCTCAGGGAGCGAGGATGGACCGCACGGCCCTTGGCCCTTACCCCTACAAGGGGCATCACGAATCTTCGAGGGTTTATGTTTTTTACTATTCAGAGCTGCAGAGGCTTTCTCTGGGACCCTCCCAAGCCGTCCGAGGAAATGAGGAACTTTAGCCCAACCCCGCACGCCACCCCACCTCGCATCAGCAGAAACCGCGCGCTGTGCCCCTGCCGGGACCCCCCCCCCCACGAGTCCTCCGGGCGATCGCGCGCTTCCTGCACCGGGATTGTCTAACCAGGGAAACAATCTTCCAAGGCCCCCCAATGTGCATCCAGGAGGCGCCCTCCCCATCGGCCCAGCGGTCCCTGCTCCGCACCTGCAACGCTGGTCGGTCACAGGGAGGAAGCGATAACCGGCTTAGCAGGGCTCCGGGGGCGGCGGGTAGAATCCGCTCTGGGCACGCGGGGCAGACGCGGCGCCAGCTGCAGCCGCTTCGACTCCAGAACCTCCAGCATCGCCAGTCGCTCTCTGGCAGCGGATTCGCACCCCGGGCCGGGGGCGGGCTGGGGGCGGGGCCTCCTCGCCCGGCCCGCCCCCACCCTGGCAGACCCGGAGACTGGAATCCCACTTGAGGGAGGGCGCAAGCAGGTTGGCGACAAAGCTGGCGAACACCTACCTGCTAGGCTTCCTTAGGCCATCGGACTCTAACCTAGTAACAGGAAGCGAAGGGGCCCTTCCTAATACCAAAGTAAGGATTGAGGAGTAAGGAGTGGGGAATTGGAGAAAAGCCTCAGTCCCGTAGCTGCACGGACAGTAGTCTCCTGGCTAGAAGTGGTCTCCAGGAGGCCAGGGTCTTGCCCAGTTTCCCAAACCTGATTCAAAGGGCTGGACCTACTTAGAACCACATGGGCAGTCTCCAAAGCATCCCTTAGCCAGGAATAATAAACACAGAGGGGTATGTGTGCAATTGTGGTCAATTTGAGAATGGATAAGATACCACAGTGAGGCCCTCAGACCATCCCACTACCAACTCCTGCGAGGCCAAAATCTTTCCCAACTAAATTCCCAGCCAGGTTGGCTGGCTCAGTCAGCCCTTCTGTATAGCTCTGAATCTCTCTAATAGTCAGTCACCTATGATGGGTCTGCTTTCTTCTCTTTGTAATCATCTTTAAACACATCCTAAGCAGCATGACCCAGGTGACCTGGGCTAGGTTATGGGGTCATGGAACTACTAGGAAGGAGTTTTGAACTAAATCATTAGCCATGTTTCTTTCTGTCCTTTGTCAAGAAGACAAGTAAACCCAGGGCCCACCCCATTACCCTCAAGTCCAGAGGACTGTCCTGAGACAGCAAATAAAGGCTTGATCTAGGTTCTTCATTGTCTGGGCCTGGGCTCCATCCTATTAGTGATCTGCCTGGCCCAACCATCCTGACAGCAGGGTCACATGTTGAGGGAGGATACTTTCATCACTATCCATAGCTGATGACAGTAGGGACCTAGTGGAGAAGTTGAGGCTGGAGCCAGAAGATTGCCCAAGGAATTATTGTCTTGAGGTTTCTGGAAAACATCCTCCAGAGATTGTTGAGCCCTTCATATCTTTCCCTGACTCTGGTCACTTCCTCTAGGCCATGCTGTCATTGTGTCTGGGTTCCTTGTGTACTGAAGAGTCTTGGCTATTACACTTACCCCAGTACCAGGTAGGAACCCTTTCGGCAAACTAGGCAGAGCCTATTTCTAATCTCGAAATGCTCAACTAATGTTTGCAGAAGGAATGAAAGGCCTGGCACTCAAGCCTTTCTATTATTCCCAAAACAAAGGGCCTTTGAGTTTATGGTACAACCAAGTCACAGCTTGCAGAATCTACCTGTATCGTATATGTTTTCTAGCTTTTTTGAGGGTCGTAATCTCTCCAAGAATGGGGTCCAAGAAGCTGGATTAGGGCTTTAGAGTCAGTGGAAGGGGTGGGTCCCTAGAGCTTTGTCTGTTACTGGCAGTACTCCACCTTTCTTCGGTCCTGTGCACACTGTGCACGTGGGTGACAGCAGCACGTGGCAGGGTATATGTGCACACGTGAATGTGTGTGCTCTCTTATACCAAGGGAGAAGGAGACAGCACAGTGTGTAGTGATGCCCAGGGGCACGTGTGTCTGTGTTCTGTGTGCACCCAGGCGTGCTTGCTGGCACATGTGCATGGATGCAGCAACTAGTCCCTAGAGCTGTGGTCCCCCTCCCTGTCTGACACAAAGCTTGGGATTGTGGAGGCTGAATCAAGCTGTAAGAGCAGAACAGGGGAAGGGACTGGCTAGTGCCCAGGGCAGGCCAGGTCCAGCATGACTTTCTATCCAAGCTCCACTCCAGCACTCCAGAGCAGCCCCTTGCTTTCAGGTATGTGTGAGGATAGACAAGTTTTTTTTTTTTTTTTTTTTTTGTTATTTGTGGAGGGCAACCTAAAGGCATGGTTTGCCCCTCAGCTTCCCAGAAAGATGTAGATAAGGCAGGATCAGCTTCAAGGTTTTATCTTCAGGCAGCCTCCAGCTGCCCTCTAGACAAAGAGTAATAAGACCTGCCAGTAAAAAGCAGCAGACACATGAGGACCTGAATTCCATCCATCGAGCCCATGTTTTACAAAAAAAAAAAAGTGGGTAGTGGTGATGAATGTCTGTCTTTAATCCCAGCAGAGGCAGAGGCAGAGGCAGGCATATTTCTGTGGGTTCAAGGCTAACCTGGTCTACAGAGTGAGTTCCAGGATAGCCAGGGCTACACAGAGAGTCCCTATCTTGGGAAAAAAAAATAAAATTAATGGGGTGGTGGTAGCACATACCATCAATCCCAGCATTCAGAGGGCAGATGCAAGGGAATCTCTGAGTTTGGGGCCAGCCTGGTCTACAGAGTGAGTTCTAGGACAGCCAGGGCTACACAGAGAAATCCTGTCTTCAAAAACAAAACAAAACAAAAACAAAAAACAGAGGGCTGGAGAGATGGCTTAGCATTTAAGAGCACTGGCTGTTTTTCCAAGGACCCCGGTTCAAATCCCAGCACTCACATGGCAGTTCAAAGCTGTCTGTACTTGCTGGGCATGGTGGCACTTGCCCTTAATCTCAGCACTTGAAAGGCAGAGGCAGGTGGATCTCTGTGAGTTCGAGGCCAACCTGGTCTACAAAGTGAGTCCAGGACAGCCAGGTATATACAGAGAAACCCTGTCTCAAAAAACAAAAAATAGGCAATGTGATAAGTATTTGTAATACTCAGGTAGATATATGGGGTTTACTAGCTAGTTCATTAGCCTAATAAGTGAGTTCCAGGCCAGTGAGGGATCCTATCTCAAAAACAAACTAGTAAATGTTGTCTGAGGAGCAAACAACATGAGGTGGGCCTCTGGCTTTCATATGGATGCAAACACACACACACACACACACACACACACACACACACACACACACACAAGGTTATGGTAATTATTTATATTTTAAAAGACCAGCTTAATTTTTTTTTTGGTGGGTGTGTGTGTGTGTTTCAAGGCAGGGTTTCCCTGTGTAGCCCTGGCTGTCCTGGACTCTCTTTGTAGACCAGGCTGGCCTTGAACTCACAGAGATCCGCCTGCCTCTGCCTCCCAGGTGCTGGGGTTAAAGGCGTGCACTGTCACAACCACCACCACCCGGCAAGGCCAGCTTAATTTTATCTTTGGTTTTTCTAGGCCATACACTGAATCAACCCCAAGCTTCATTCTCATATTCTCTGTTCAAAGCCATACTGGGCAAAGGGACGTGGCTTCCAGCTAGCTATTCATTAGCCACAGGGATAATAATAGTCTTTTCTCATTACCAGGGGGCTCTGAAAGAGCCCCTCTAAGGAGACCTCTGGCCACTTAGCATTTAGGAACTGCCTGGGTTGAGGGGAGGGGAGACTAGCAAGGGGAAAGGAGCCCAGAATTTAAATTTCTGGCTTCCACTGAAGTTGGAGAGCCAGAAAACCAACATAAGAAGCAGTATAAGAATTGAACCTCGGGCTGGAGAGATGGCTCAGCGGTTAAGAGCACTGACTGCTGCTCTTCCAGAGGTCATGAGTTCAATTTCCAGCAACCACATGGTGGCTCACAACCATCCATAATGAAATCTGGTGCCCTCTTCTGGCCTGCAGATATACCTGCAGACAGAACACTGTATAATAATAAATAAAATCTTTAAAAAAAAAAAAAAAAAAGAATTGAACCTCAACATCCACAGAGCCTACAGAGCAGTCTGGAACCCCAATACCCCAGCTCTAAGTGTGATTTCCATTTAGGATCCAGAATTTAACTGCCCTATCCACTTCCTACCCTGGGTGCCAATGGCAGTATTCACATGCCCAATTATTTTGAAGCCCCTGACAACCCAGCTAGAGCACCCTCCAAGAGGTACATATATTTACTAGGTGCTCCCCCAAGAACCGAAGACTCTGACAGGGATCCTTAGTTGGGGGTAATTCCCCATTACCCCCAGCCATCGTTGGAATTGCTCAGCTACTGTCCATGTGGCTGGCCTCAGCCCCAAGAAGGCCCAAGGAGGGAACCGGAAGCAATCTTTCCTTCTGGAGCTAGGGGAAGGGGCTGCCCCTCACCCCCCACCTCATGACTCACTCTAGGCTGTGTGGGTTATTACATTATGTTTGAAATTACCATGGCAACAAGCTGGCAATCAAGGGTAATTGCACTTGTCGTCAGGGCAACAGGGCAAAACCCCACAGCAGCCATTTTATGTGGTTGCCCTTGGGGTGCAGTAAAAGGTCAACCCAGATCAGAGACAATGACAACTAAGGGGCTTTGGGGGTCGCTGGAAAGGGTGGGTTGCCTGGGCCTATGAAGTTCTTGAGTGTTGAGGCTAGGTATGCCTTGGGAGAACCAGGATCTCATTGATCCCGTGTCTGGAGTCCTGCCTTCCCCACATCACCCTCCGCCTAAAACATGCAACAGTACTTAAAGCAAGTGGAACCAGAAGTTTATGTGCTCACAGCTGGTACTTGTAGATAGCCCATGGGCCCTCCTCTTCGTATTCCCTGCGGCTGAGCCAAAGGCTTTGGAAGGATTCCCGGCATGCCATGATGGAACCGCCAAGCCAGGCAGCAACTCCACGGTAGGGAGAACCCAGTACAATGGCACCATGGCCCAGCTCATGTCTCAGGCGCTCAGGGAAACCACTCATCAGGGTGCTACCACCTTCCAGCACCACATTGCCCAGAAGCTGCTCCTGCTGCTTGGCCTCCAGCCTGCTGATGCTTAGCAGGGCCAGTTGTGGGAGGCCTGGCTGGTTGAGACCTAGCAAATTGGGTTGAAAGAGAGCCTCGGGGCAATAGAAGCGCTCAGAGCACAGGGTGATGACTTGCTTATCTGGGAGCACAAAGTCCACCTGGGCCTGGGACTGGTTTCGAGCCATCTCAGCTGCCATATCCATACCAACATAGCAGCAGGCCTCTTTAATCTGTCTGACAAGCTCTGCCTTGGGTGGTGAATAGCCACCTGCCACAAGTAGCTGAGCCAGGTAATTAGTGAGGTCAGCACCAGCCACATCCAGCCGGTAGGTGTCTAGTGGAGCCAGGTCCCCAGTGAGGATGGGTGCCACATAGGAGGTCCCATGGCCACTTCCCACCACCAACCCAGTGGTACGCCCATAAGCATAGAGCGTCAGCAGAGCCTGGTGAACTGTCTGCATAGCTGGCACATGGAAACGCTCAAAGAGTATTTCGGCCACTTTTTCTCTGTTGGTGCGCGGTGAGATGGGGGAGTCGGCCACAAGCACAGCCATCTCCTCAGGCTGCACTCTCAGTTTGCAGTAGAACAGGTGTTGCCACAGCACTTCTAGAGCATCCCAGTCAGAGACTACTCCTCGGTTCAGTACTGAGTAGGAGCCCTCTTGATGTTCAGGTACCACATACTGGGGCTGGCCCTGGGATGTGTGTTGTAGTATCTGGACTTGTGAGGGTACCACACTGAGAATATGGTCCTCTCCAGCCAGACCACATTTGGTAAATCCTGTGCCTGTATCAATCACTATGGCTGCCATTTTCTGGTAGGAGCTGACTACGTGGTGACAAACTACTGGTGACTGCACTGGTAGAGCATTCATGGTGGGTACTAGCTCATAGCAATTCCCACGGAGAAGATCGAGGTGTCCAACCACTGATGAGCGTGTGACGTCCTCAGCTGTCAACTTGAACAGATGTCCACTCGAGGTCTCGGTGCCCATTATGGACACGGGCAAGTCCTTACAGCCAGTAAATGTGATCATAGGAACTTGTTCCTGGTGGGCCCTGCGGGGCTCACTAGGTTGCCAGGATGGGAGCTGTTGTATGTTAGATCTTTGGGCACTGTTGTTTCCAACTTTTTCTCTGTTCATATAAATACAGGCCTCCTCCAGAGCCAGGGGTACTCGGAGTATTCCCAAGCATGTAGGATTGCCCAAGGGCTCAGTGCCCTGGACTGAGGGCTGCACAGACTCCCCAGAGGTGAGGGTGGGCTCTTTGATGGTGGGGGACTTCACTGAGAAGGGCACCTGTTTAGTGAGAGAATGTTGTTTGGAAAGAGGAGTCTGCTCATGAGGTAGACTAGTAACAGGGGCCTGCTTGGTAGAGGGGAGCTGGCCAGATAGGGAGCCCTGCTCAGTTGCAGGTTCCTGTTTAGCAAGGAGATTCTGCCCATTGAGTAAACTCTGACCAGTGAGAAAGACCTGCCCAATATCTTCAGACTGAGGGCCACTAGGGTGAGCAGTAATGACCCCTTTCTGGTTATTGCTGCCTGCGTCGTCCTGGAGTGGAGGTCTGGGTGCTATCGAGATATCGGCTGTCGAAGCAGGATCTGGCTTTATCCACTGCAATTTCCTAGTCTGAACCATGGAACTATCTTGCATCCTGGGAGAGTCCAGCACCCAAATAGTGTGGCCAGGGTCAATCTTTTCAGCATCAGATTTGGACCATCTAGGATCAGGAACTTGGACCAGTATCTTTTCACCATATTGCAAGGGTGTCCCCTGTACAACAGGTCTGGCAAACATCCCAATCCTGTTAGGGGTTTCAAAGCCAGGGGAATTCCATGGCTCTAGGTTGTGTTTGGCATCCTTGGAAACCAGGGCTACCTCTCTGTAGCTTCCAGATGAGACGCTGGAGGGCACAGGGCTAGACAGCATGGCTGTGGTGGACCACAAACTGGGGTGATCACCATGAGGGGACAGAACTGGCCTGAGGAATGGCCGACCAGACAGCATATTTTCAGAGACATGAGTCGATGGGTGGTTGGGTGTGAGACCTACAAGCACTGCCCGTGAGCCCATGGGATCATGGCACAGCAACCCCATCCTGGTATTGCCTGTGGCCATATCAAATACCAGTACATGGTCTTCTACAGCATCCTGGAGCTGGCAGGTCGGGGCACTAGAAATAAGAATCTGCGTGGCTTCTCTAGGATGCACTCCCAGATAGGTAGGCAGTGGAACATTGGAGCAGTTGCTGCTGTTGCAGGCATTGGGGGGCTGCTTCTCTGACTGAGAGCTGCAGATCTTGTGGCTACTTCTCTGTGTCTTGGGAGAATCTGGAAGCTTTGAGGCTGGTGTTGCAGTATCTAGCCTGGAGGCATGGACCAGAGACTTCTTTGCAGGGTCCTCAGATTGCTTGGGAGACTCCTGTATCTTGGCAACTTGGTCCTGAATGGGGGATGAAAACTCTACTGGAGAAAGTGCTGGATTGGGAGGAATCTCCTTAAGGGGAAAATACACTTTGTCCTTTTGGGGAGAATCTAAGAGAAAGGACAATTGGCTGCCAACGTTCTTGAGATTAAGAGGCAGGTCTTTGGTGGCTGTAGTGGTATTAGTCAGGTGGTCGAGATTATAGGTGTAAGGTTCAACCGCAGCGGGTGTTGGTGTTGGGTTGACAGCTGGAGTAGAAGCCTGAACTGAGGTTGTTGGAAGAAGCAATGATGGTGAAGAAGTCATCTTACTTTGGGTAGAAGACTGAGCCAGAGCCAGACCCTTGTCCTGTCCCTGATCGTGACCTGGAGCCTGAGCCACAGTCAGGAGAAGACCTTGACTTTCAACTGCACCACTCTCTCCTGAAAGGAAGTAGGGTAGCCATCTACTCCTCCTGGGGCCCACAGAGGAAATCTGGCCAATGTTACAGGTTCCTTTGCCCCAGCCTACCAGGACTTTAGCTGGAGCCTTGCTTTCCCTCCCAGTCTGTAGCTGAATCTGGGAAAGGTTGAATCCACACTGGGCTTTGTCATTGGTGCTGTCGTCGTGTGTGCACATTGGCATAGTCTGAGTCCCGTCGTCCATGAGGACGGGCTCTTGGGGTCCCTCAATGGGGTTTGGAAGTGGTTGAGAAGAAGAGAATCTCAGCGTGTTCTGGGGAGTCTGCACATAATTACACTGGGAACTGACCTGAGCAGAATCCTGGAGTACTTGGGGAGTGGGCTGAGAGGGTGGAGCCTGGGAGGTTGAGCAGCAGGCCATATCAGCGATTGCTCCGGTGGACAGTGACAACCCCTGCTTTGAGTAGAGAGATCTTGAACTCATCCATGGTCCCTGAGACCCTCTGAGGCCACCCCTTAGTGGCTGGTTGCCAGGCAGGGGATGGCCCTGGGAGCCCGATGGATCAGGGCCCGCCACCTTCTTGGTGGCTTCCATAGTCCTGCTCCATGCCCTAGGTGCCCTGCCCCCACTTCATTGCCATGGTGACCCCACACAATCACTGCCCCCAGTGACCTGGAGAGTCAGAGTATGGGATAACAAGGGCCACACCCCCTGAAGGAGGGGGACTTCCCTGGGGACTTTAGGAGGTGGAGAAACCCAGGGGTCTCAATGAAGTTAGACTGCTATAGGCCAGCTCTGTCCCTCCGTTACCAACCAGTGACCACCCTGCCCCAGGCCAGCCCCTGAGTGGGGGGCAGTGTCCCAGAGAGGGCCAAGGTAAGGTCAAGGGACTAGAGTAGTCAGGGGAGACTGAGGGATTCCCTGACTCTGGGTCTTATGCAAGAGCAAAGCCTCCTTATTACTTAGCTTAAGAGGCAGAAGAGGGGGGCTGGAGAGATGGCTCAGCGGTTAAGAGCACTGGCTGTTCTTCCAAAGGTCCTGAGTTCAATTCCCAGCAACCACATGGTGGCTCACAACCATCCACAACGTGATCTGATTCCCTCTTCTGGTTACATCTGTTCATACAGATAAAGCGCCCATACATAAAATAAATAAATAAATCTTTAAAAAAAAAAAAAAAAAAAAAAGAGGCAGAAGAGGATGAGGGGCCCAGGCTCAGCCTCAGGCTCCCCTCTCCTGTGTTCCCTGCTTCCGCTCCCACTCCTCCAGGGACAGCAGCTCCTTGGCAGTCACTGCTGCTCCAGATGGTTTTCCTCTGCTTGTGCCTCATAGAGCCCCCTCTCCAGAGCCACATGTCCCTGAAACCCAGGACCAGTATCTTGCAGGAGTAGGTATGTGGGTGGTGGAGGTGGGGCCTCTACTCAGAATCTTCAAGTCGGAATGTTCTAGCTCTTGTCACTTTGTGTGCGTTTCATACTGGCCACGAGAGCATAGCTCTAGGCACAGGGCTAGGCTGCAGTAGCCACGGTGTAAGCCAAGTGACAGTTACAAGATGGGGAATGGTAGGAATATCGTAGGAGGAAGGCCAGCTTTACAATGGGGATATGGCAGGTACAAGACTGAGCACACAATGACTGTGCTCAGAACAGTACTGTATATCCATCCAGCAAGGACAAGCTAGACAAAGTCCTAGATATGGATAGACATGTTTAAAAAAAAAAAAGTAAGCTGGGCGGTAGTGGCTCACGCCTTTAATCCCAGCACTTGGGAGGCAGAGGCAGGTGGATCTTTGTGAGTTCGAGGCCAGCCTGGTCTACAAAGTGAGTCCAGGACAGCCAAGGATACACAGAGAAACTCTGTCTCGAAAAACCAAAAAAAAAAAAAAATAAGCTTTTAGGCTTGATCAGTAATCCCCCCTTCTTCGATGTGGAAAAAGGGGTAGAAAGGAATCAAATCTACTTGGATAAGCCCCTCCCCAACCCACCCCCAGATGCAGGGCTACCCTGAGGCTCAGCTCTGCTTTGCATCCAGAGGCCAGGTATCTGCATGGGCCTACTTCCGGAAGTTCTGCCTTGGGCAATCAAACCCTGCTTCCTCCTCCAGCTCTGAGCTCTAGGCCAACTCCCTCTGTCTTCCAGCACTATGTTCCCTTTAGGACTCAGTCTTTCCACCCAGGAAACAGGTTTGTGGAGAATGCAGATGTAGGCTTGTCCTCCTTGGAAGCAACATGTTTTCACAGAGGTTAAAAATAGTGTTTACAGTTGGCCTTGGGGTGCGAGGCTGTGTGACCAGGGACTAAGGCTGGCACTGAGCTGCATCTGCGCTGGCTGCTGGGCAAAGCCTGACTCAGCCACATTTCAGGCCCCTTGTGCCATCTTCCCTCTTCAGTTAAGATAGGGAACAGGCAGCTTGGATTCCTAGGAGCCAAACTGCTTATCACTGCGCTGTGGCCCAGGGAAGGTGGAAGGTCCCAAGGGGCTGCAGGCTGTCTCAGACATACACATCCTTGCAGAACACTATTCATTAATTTTTGGTCTGGAGCAAGCTACTTGTTTTGCCATGACAAAGATGCTGGTAGCAGCCTCCAAAATCTCTGTAATATCTAAACTGAGCTGTATCTGGGAAGAGTGGGGAAGGGAAGCGGGGTGTCTCTGGACACCCCACCCCCACTGCCCACCTGCTTGACTACTGAGCTCATTTTCTACCTCATTCAGAAGTTAGGCATTACCTTCCTTTCCAGAACTGAGATCCTTTGCGACCAACTGTCCTGAGGTCTCCTGGAGGAAGAGAGAGCCCATCCAGCTGAAGGGTCTGGTCCAGGAAAGAAAGCCCTCCCAACCTGTGATGCAAACATACCTTAGAGCTATAATAACATCTACTAGTATTGATCTCATTCTTTCTCTGTGCCTGCAGTGTGGAGCACATGGGACACAGCCGGATAGCAGCTCAATGGGCTGGCACTTCAAGTGTCTTTAAGAGGAAGTTACACGGGCGGTGGTGGCGCACACCTTTAATCCCAGCATTTGGGAGGCAGAGGCAGGCAGATCTCTGTGAGTTCGAGGCCAGCCTGGTCTACAAAGTGAGTCTAGGACAGCCAGAGCTGTTATACAGAGAAACCCTGTCTCGAAAAAAACCAAAAAAAAGAAAAAAAAAAGAGGAAGTTATGACCCACAAAGCAATTGTATAGTTGAGTCAGAATTGGAAGCTAGGTTTCCCAACTCTGGACCCCTACTGTAGGAACATGTGGTGCTACCATTGGATGTAACACCAAGGCCATGCAGCCATGAGCCCTGCCTGTAAAGAGCCAGGGAGCTGTTTTGGGGAGCTACAGCTCCCAGCTTCACACTTAAAGCTGTGCCTCTCTTGTACCCTCTCCCCTCCTGGTAGCTTAGCAAGTGTCTCAGGCCTGGGAAAGCTTATGTTCTCTATGGGGTACTAAGTCAGTACCCTCCTAGGAACTTGATGGTACTGAATATGGCCAGCGGCACAGCCTGTGGCCAGGCTATGTCCTCTGTCATTAGAATACTTGACTTGAGTTCCCCTTCCCTGGAGGAACTCATAGGATGGAGAGGGAGTGCTGGCTGCAAAGCTAGTTGATCCTGTGGTATTGATCATCAGCTGTTTCTCTGTTGGATCCTAGATCCTAAATGCTCAGTCCACAACTGGCCACAAGCCAAATGAAAGGAAGCAGAGGCTCTGAGGCAAGGGTCTCTTGGACACTGAGAAGACTGGTACTCGCTGGTCCTCTGCTGGTGCCCAAGCTGAACTCCTTTAATGAGTCAGTAACTTCCCTCAGTTCCTACCCATTCCTATCTCATCCAGCTGAGGGGGCCGGGTTGAAGAAGCTTCCAGCCTAGGTCCCTTTTGCTCAGCTCCTGGGGATAGTGCCCCTGTGCCCCCCCCACTTGTTTTTTAAATAGTCTCTCTCCAGGAAGAAGGGCGTCCAATTCTATTTCTGATTCTGGGAAGTGAGGAGGGCCAAATGTGTTGCCATGGTAACCTGAAATCCCCTCCCCC
Source organism: Lophiomys imhausi (assembly GCA_907164525.1). Taxonomy (NCBI): domain Eukaryota; kingdom Metazoa; phylum Chordata; class Mammalia; order Rodentia; family Muridae; genus Lophiomys; species Lophiomys imhausi. The sequence continues at coordinate 16,241,801 of CAJQZJ010003646.1, forward strand.
AGGCTAAGCCCATTCCCCAGGCTGAAGGCCTTGTTGGGGGGAATGGAAGGGTTGGCAAGGATGAGCTGAGGAATTCAATTTGAGGGTGAGGCCACAAGGTGTCTCCCATGTGAAGGCAAATGCCCAGCATGGCCTCCCCTCTTATATTCCACCTTCACCTTCCAAACAGGCACTGTGGAAGACCCCAACTCTTGGGGAGAAGATCCAGTCACCCTGGGAGAAACCTTTCTCCCCTATGGATCAAACTGAAGTCCTGTCACTTAAAAAGCCCTAGGGAATGTGGAAAAGTGACAGAAAGGGCATCAAGGAAAGAGAGGAAGGTATGCTCTACCAGGAGTTCTATGGCCCCTAGGTCAGCCTGGTCCACTTGTCCAACACAGACCCTATTTTGGGCTCCCTTGTCATCTTAAGAGGAAGCCGGTTCTGTAAACCCTGCTTCTGCACTCTTCCA
>CAJQZJ010003646.1:16242261-16280272 GCA_907164525.1 Lophiomys imhausi
TCTTAAGAGGAAGCCGGTTCTGTAAACCCTGCTTCTGCACTCTTCCAGTACACCTGCCGTCAACTCGCTGTGCCCTGGGAGTGCTCTAGACATCTCAAAACACTTCAGATCAGAAGGTGCCTTCTATGGCTGCCCAGTGTAGTCATATACTTAGCAGTGGGTCACAAAGCAAGGCCTATGTCCCTAGAACTTTGTCTCTGGGCCTTGTACATCAGCTTATGTGCTCTTGAGGCTGCAGACCCGAAGGATCTGTGTAGGGAGGGCATTCCAAGCAGCAGAGCAGAGCCCAGGCAAAGGAAAGCTTCCAAAAGGACCTTAAAGGTTCTTGTGATCCAACTGACGGGAAATTGAGAGGGGCCTCAATTTTCTACTTCTGGGTCCCCTTCCCTCCTCTCTGGAACAATGCAAGGGACCCCCAAAGCCCTACAACCACTGGCTGCCTTGCAGTTTATCCTGGCCAAGGTTCATGCATTCCATGGAGACAAGGCCACACATTAAAGGAGTTGGCATCTCTTGCTCCCTGTCCTGCCTGCACAACCCCAGAGGAAGACAGCCAGAGACAAGAACCCTAGCCTCAGGGAATTCAGAGAGGATGAGGGGAGATAATCCACTCCTAATCTGGGATGTGGAAGGCAGAAGTTTTGGGAGGATATGGCTTCTGAGCTCTAAGGCACAGAGAAATTTAAATAACAGATGTTTAAACAACCTTCCTTGCAAGCCACTGGTGCAATGACCCCTCTGCTGTGATGTGTTGCAGCTTAAAAATAGCCCACAATGAAACGCTCTGAGCCCCAATTGACTCAAGCTTACGTAACTCTGCGTGAAAGATAGCCAGGCGCACCAACCCAGAGGGAGGCCAATGGTACAGCCATCCCGACTGCTGCTCACAGCCAGCTGCTCCTTGCCTCTACTGGGAGCAGACCCCCATCCAAAAGCCAGTGTAAGTAAGGTGTGAAGGAGTGCTGGCTAGAAGTACACGTCTTCACGGTTACAGTACAGAGACCTCCAACTATTTATTTCTGCAGAGGGGCTGTGAGGAGAGCCTCTCCTCCAGGGACCCCATAAGAGGCAGAGCCTGTGGAGAGATAAAGAGACCAGAGTACCTACTCACTTGGCAGGATGACTGGAACTGCCCAGAGTATTCATTCCCACCTCTGAGAAAGGGGCTTCTTGACATGACAGAACAGGTAAGCAAAACTTATTAGTGGGTGGCTGACACATGTACTGCCAGAGAGCCCAGGGATGGAATCAACTCCTTTGGGGCCTCTAATTCTCCAAGGCATGGCAACATCCCTGGAGGAACTCATAGGATGGAGAGGGAGTGCTGGCTGCAAAGCTAGTTGATCCTGTGGTATTGATCATCAGCTGTTTCTCTGTTGGATCCTAGATCCTAAATGCCCACTCCACAACTGGCCACAAGCCAAATGAAAGGAAGCAGAGGCTCTGAGGCAAGGGTCTCTTGGACACTGAGAAGACTGGTGCTCGCTGGTCCTCTGCTGGTGCCCAAGCTGAACTCCTTTAATGAGTCAGTAACTTCCCTCAGTTCCTACCGACAGAACTCAAAATAGGACTCATCACAGGCCAGGTCCCCTGAGGCCCAATGGAACAAGAGTGATCCAAAGCATACTGGGAATCTCGGGCCAGAGTTATGGTTCCCGTCAAAGCAGGTCAATGTACTTGTTGCATGCCTTCCAGGTGCGAGACAACAGTGACACCAATGGGCAGTCAGGAGGCTGTGAGTCATCGGCTGCCTCCTTGGTCCCAGCTCCCACCATGATCTCCTCTAGTCTTTATTGGCATTTGCTTGCCCCTCTTCCCCACTGGGCTGTCCTAGAAGGTGGTAAGAGAGAGGGTTAATATGTTTGTTTATTTGTTTGTTTGTAACAGGGTCTTATGAAGCTGATGCAACCCTTGAACCCTTGATCCTCTTGCCTCTGTCTCCCAAATGCTAGGATTACAGGTGTGCACCATCATGCCTGACTTGAAGGGTTAGCACTTGCTGCCTGAAACTTTTGGTGAGAAGGCTAGACTCCAGAGCCCTCAAAGAAAATTCTTCTTGCCCCATCTTAACCTGGTGGGAGGCCTATACCTAGCAAGGCCATTAACAACTCCTTTCCATTAGCAAATCACCATACCTGAGAAATCTCCCAGTCACTCCCCCATCCACCTCCCCCAATACCTCACCCTCCAAATTTCCACCCCCACACATACTAGGAGAGAGGTAGTCCAGCCTCCCACAGCCAAAAGGGCCATTAAGAAACATCCAAAGGGCTGGGAGAGATGGCTCAGCAGTTAAGAGCATTGGTTGTTCTTCCAAAGGACCTGGGTTCAAATCCCAGCACCCACATGGCAGTTCACAGCTGTTTGCAATTGTCGGGCGTGGTGGCGCACACCTTTAATCCCAACACTAGGAAGGCAGAGACAGGTGGATCTCTGTGAGTTCAAGGCTAGTCTGGTCTACAAAGTGAGTCCAGGACAGCCAAGGATACACAGAGAAACCCTGTCTCGAAAAAAACAAAACAAAACTAAACAAAAAAAGAAACAAAAACCAACACCACCACCCCCCAAAAAAAAGAAACATTCAAGTGTGCCCAGCCCATCTGGGAACCTAGAACTGCCCCTCCCTATCTGTTCCACCTGGTAGCCCAGTTACCAATTTGAAATCTTAAAAAAGTTCCAACTCAGCCGGGCGGTGGTGGCGCACACCTTTAATCCCAGCACTTGGGAGGCAGAGGCAGGTGGATCTTTGCGAGTTCAAGGCCAGCCTGGTCTACAAAGTGAGTCCAGCACAGCCAGGGCTACACAGAGAAACCTTGTCTCAAAAAACCAAAAAAAAAAAAAAAAAAAGTTCCAGCTAAAAAAAAAAAAAAAAATAGCCGGGCGGTGGTGGCGCACGCCTTTAATCCCAGCACTTGGGTGGCAGAGGCAGGCGGATCTTTGTGATTTCGAGGCCAGCCTGGTCTACAAAGTGAGTCCAGGACAGCCAAGGATACAGAGAAACCCTGTCTCGAAAAACCAAAAAAAAAGTTCCAACTTCTGACACCCTAGATCAGAGGTTCTCAACCTGGGGGTTGCTGTCCTTTTGGGGGAATCACATATTAGATATCCTGCATATCAGATGTTTACATTATGGTTCATAACAGTAGCAAAATTATAGTTATGAAATAGCAATGAAATAATTTTATAATTGGGGGTCACCACACCATGAGGAACTGTATTAAAGGGTTTCAGCATTAGGAAGGTTGAGACCCACTGCTCTAGAAACTGGAACTCAAAGCTTGGGAGCTGCTGCATGTGTTGGGGAACACAATTCAGCACCCCAAGTTACTGCTTAACTAGAGCTCCTTCCTGGATAGTTCTGACTCTACAAGCCTTTGGCCTAGAAAGCTCATGTTAATGGGGTAACTGCTCCAAATTTTATTTTACCCTTCAAATGAAGGGAATGTCAGTAGGACAGGACGGGAGGCTTGCCTAAAGCTTCATTCACCAAGTGGCAATCACACCCCAAGACCCACACTCAGCTCCATAGGAAACCTGACACCCCCTCGCTCTGCCTCTCACTCAGTTCCTCTGGGACTCTTGTCTGTGCTCAGTTCCCAATCTGTTCAGAGTCACCCCTCCTTTCTAAGCCTTCTTGTGATCAGATGAGCCAGGGGGATGATGATCCCTTCACACCACCCAACTCATGGCTCAGAACTCTGAGGGCTCCCTTTGGAATGAAGTTAAGAGATAAAGGACTGGGGGCTGGAGAGATGGGTCAGCGGTTAAGAGCACTGACTGCTCTTCCAAAAGACCTGGGTTCAAATCCCAGCACCTACATGGCAGTTCACAGCTGTCTGTAATTGCCAGGTGTGGTGGCACACACCTTTAATCCCAGCACTCGGGAGGCAGAAGCAGGAGGATTTCTGCAAGTTCAAGGCCAGAGTGGTCTGCAAAGGGAGTCCAGGACAGCCAGGGCTACACAGAGAAACCCTGTCTCAAAAAGCCAATAAATAAATAAATAAATAAATAAATAAATAGATAGATAGATAGATAGATAGATAGATAGATAGATAGATAGATAGATAAAAATAAAAAAGATAAAGGACTACAAGTTTCGGGCATGAAAACCCCTCCCCAGCTGGTACAGGGGCCGCAGCTATGGGGGTGCCTCAGGAAATTCTGTTACCTCTCTCTGACCTTAGGAGCAATACAGCCTTCCTGCCTTCACCCACAAGCAGTTGGGGATAGGGGGTGCAAGGCCGAGGTCTCCTCTGTACTTGTGCTGAGAAGCTCCGAGGTGGTGCCAGCACAGGCAGATTGCTCCAACTACCTTCCACTCCCAGGATCCTCACCTTAACACCAGTTTCCCTGCAGAAGAGTCTCTTTGATGGTGGTGTTTTTCCAGACAGGGTTTGAACTCACAGAGATCTGCCTGCCTCTGCCTCCTGAGTGCTGAGATTAAAGGCGTGCACCACTACACCGGGTCATTTGGAAGAGCAGCCAGTGCTCTTAACCTCTGAGCCATCTCTCCAGCCCTAGAAATCTCTTTTTTACACTTTGAACGCATGACCTTAGGGTCCTTTGGATCCCTAGAACCTCTTTCCAGCCCAAGGTGACAGGATAGGTAGCAATATGGGTAGAAGACAGCCAGATGGCTGCAGTCTCCAGGAGACCCTGTTCTGCTTTAGAAGGAGCTCTGGCTCCAAATCCAGGGTCCAATTGTGACAGAGTATTTCTGAAGTACTTTTAGGAAGGGAGCTTTCCTTTCTTACAGATCTAGGAGTCATCCAAGTAGAGGAATGGAGGAGGCCATGGGAGGCTTAAGCCAGGGAGAGTTAATATTGAAATCTATATCCTGGACCCAGGCTCCCAGCACTCCAGCCCCTTCAGTAGTCAGAACATAGGGTAGAGGTAAGAGGTGCGATTTCCCTCTTCCCCAGAGGAACATGCCCCTCTAGCAGCTATGGTGTAGTGTAGTTGAGGATATAAATCACTGGGGAACTTGGTCCTTCGAAGCTGGCTCCTTGCAAATGTAGAGTTGATGCCTCTCTGAGATCCTCCCTCTCAAGGTTGCAAATGCAAATACAATGCTGACAGGGAAGGAAAGCAGGCAAGTCCACAAACCATGACAGAATATGTACATATATGTCTACTACATGGGGAGCCTAGGAGAACTGCTGATGGAGGAGCAGTAGAGTAGCTAGTTTGAGCCCTGGAAGAAACCATCTTGGAGGTTGCAGGTTAGACACTCAACCTGCCCCTGTGGTTCATCCAACCAACAGTCCACAAATCCACTTAATTGGATCTGGGCATGTTCACCCTCCCTATGCTCTGGAGCCTTTATAGCCATGGGGCCTTTGCACATGCTACTTAATCTGCCCAGAATCTCTTAGAACTCAGCTTCTAATAGATTATCCCCACCTGAAAGGTTGAAAGGTGCAGCAAAAATATCACTTCCTGGGAGCCTTCCCTCACCTCTCTAAAGCAATCCTCTATTCCCTCAATCTGCCTCCTTTATTTCACAGAATACACCAGAATGTGTGCTTGAATATTCATTTATTTTTTTAGTGGTTTACACTGTGGTATCTCTGTGATCATATGAGCCTCTGTGCTCAGCAGACAGGTACAAAGCGAACACTCCATAAATACATGCTATAAAAAAATTACACTGGCTCATGCTGGAGTGAGGGGCTGAAACGGGCCCTGTTTCCCACCTCCAGTAGCCCTAGAAAGTTAAAAGGTGGAGGTCTAATGCCCTTCAGCTTGTCATAATGCAGAGGCAGCTTGGGGTTAGCTCAAGGCCACTTAGCAGGTCTGGTCCCTGTGGCCTACTTAGGGCTTTGATCAAGTGGGCAGAGGTGGCTCTGAGAGAGGCCGGGGCCTTGATGTGCCCCTGTGATGCTGAGGTGATGCCTGGCACTGTTCTGGGAGCATATTCCCATCATCCACGGTGCTGAGGCCTAGGTTCACATAAGCCGCTGACAGCTGCACGTAGTGGTCCCCAAGCAGTGAGGCTGCTACCTGCTCGACTTCTATCACTAGGGCTCTGAAGGTGGGTCGTGCTGCTGGATCAGCCTCCCAGCACCTCAGCATCACCTGGTACCTGTAAAATGAGGGGCTTCAGAGGCAGTGTGTACTCCTACCCAGGGATTCTGGGTGCCTGATCTTGATTGGACAAAACAGGAGATATAGATATGTGGCAGGGCCTAGAGCCCCATCAGGGCAGCCAGCACTGGTCCCTCTCATCACCGAGATGCCTGACAGAAGTCCAGTTGCCTCAGCGGTGAAGAGGTTTTGGTGACTCTGCCCTGGGGCCTTATCTGTGTGATATTGGGTATCTGTGCATAGACGGCCTCTTCTAATCATAGCATTAGGTTCACAGGGTAACAGGACACTTGTGAAATCCTCAGCACATGGCTAATAGGATCACAAGCTGATAGGGTCATCACGCCTTTCCCAGATAGGATATGAAAGGAAGATTAAACCCTTCAGAGAGAGTTGGGCAATGGTGATACTCACCTTCAATTCTAGCACTTGGCAGGTGGAGGGAGGAAGATTGGGAGTTCAACATCAGCTTTAGCTATATAAGGGGTTTGAGGCTAACCTGGTCTACATGGTGAGTTCTAGGATAGCCAGAGCTACATAATGATATCCTGTCTCAAAACCAAGCAAGACTGGAGAGATGGCTCAGTGGTTAAGAGCACTGGCTGCTCTTCCAAAGGACCCAGGTTCAAATCCCACCACCACACCTGGCAATTACAGACAGCTGTGAACTGCCATGTGGGTGGTGGCACACACCTCTAATCCCACCACTTGGGAGGCAGAGGAAGGCGGATCTCTGCGAGTTCAAGGTTACCCTGGTCTATAGAGTGAGTTCAGGACAGCTGGGGATACACAGAGAAACCCTGTCTCAAAAAAACCAACAAAACAAAACAATGAACACACACCAGGAGGAGTGAAACATGCCTTTAATCCCAGGGCTTGGAAGGCTGAAGCAGGAGAATTAGCCTGCATTCCAGGCTAGCCTGGGCTACAGAGACCCAACCCAGTCTTTGGAAAAAACAAAAAACAACTCAGCAGCAAGAAAAAGTCCTGGAAAGAAGTGAACTGAGGACTGAAAGAGAAAGAAGAACATGGGGAACCTCAGAAGGACAGTGGCTCTGAACTGAGGTTCTGCAGGGGCTCACTGGAGCCTAAAGCATGCTCTGTCATCATAGGGATGTCATCCTGCCTTGGGTTATAATCTAAGTTCTCTGTACACAGTATCTTACACATGTCTCAGACTCTGAGGGGAGTGTTGTCATCATACCCACTTTACAGTTGAGCAAAAATGGAGCCCAGCAAGGAAAGAGACTCTCCCTGATGACTGCACCCTGCAGTGTGCCACTTATATCCCCTTTATTTTCTCAGTGGCTGACAGTATTAACTGTTGAAGGTTCTTAGCTTAAACCTTCTTTAGGCCGAAGAGAACAAATCTTGCCCAATCTCACATCTGCTCACTGGGGACAGCCTGTGACCAGTGACTGATTAATGCCTGGTACAGAGACCTGGCCCCTTGGTCTCAATTTCAGAAAACACTGAAGGGCCAGCCCAGCTCCCTCAGCCCTGTAGAGTGAGCTCCACCCCCTCCCTCTGACAAGACCTGTTTCTTTCTCTCCCCTAAACCTACCACGGAAGCCCCCCACATAGCAATCCCCACCCTAATCTGTTCAGAGAGCCTGTCTTAGATGCAGGCAGGCAGTGAGGTTAGTTCCCTTACTCAGACTGATCGCATTAGTAAAACAGATACCAGAAAGGTCAAAGCCAAGATGGGGAGAGCTGTAAGAAAGCTGCTCATACCCTTTCTGGAGCACAGCCTGGGACAGGAGTCATCAGCGCCTCTACCTGTGACCTGGTTCTCCCTGTTCTAAGCATGCAGACCTGAGCACAGCTGAGTATGCCTGCTGATTAGGGAGCCAAACCTACCCCACGGGCACTGATGACACAGCTCCCGCCATCCCTCGGGAATGAAGAATCTGAACTACATGCAGTGGAAAAGCCTTGATGGAGAGAGACAGCGGCACCAGTGTGGGAGCTAACCAGACCTTTCTCTGAGGTTTGAATGAGAGGCAGATATGGAAAACAGCCCCTCTCCCTTTGCAGGAGTGTGGTGGAGAAAGAGATGTGGGAAACCAAACCTCTGGTCTCAACCCAGACTCTGAGTTGGAATGCCGTTACCATGGCAACTGTGAGGTCCTCTCAGCCCTTGCATTCGGGTGGGACCAGTACGCAGATAAGTAAACTGAGTCCCAGGGAGTCTCCCTCTCATGGTCAACCAAATGGTCAGACAAAAAGCCAGAGAGGAGTTGATTTGTTGCCCCCTCATCTCTGGAGCCCAGCCCCGCACCCCTCCCCACTCTCTTTTCCATACTTACAGTGAATCAGGGCAATACTCAGGCTGAGGCAGGCGACGGCCCTGAGCCAGAAACTGAGTGAGGTCAAAAGGGTTGATATGGGGGTATGGCGGGGCACCCCGTGTGAGCAGTTCCCACAGCAGCACACCAAATGACCACTGGTGGGAGAAAAGTGAGGAGACTGATTCAGCTATCACCCCAAGTTTGGGGCAGGTGGGTACCCCAGGTCCTCTACCTCTCAGAGTCATTTACTGGAAATGTGGGGCCCCACCTCTGCCCAGAACTCATTCCTCAAAAACCATAAAAGTTTCTTCCCTCCGTCACCCACAACTTCAGAGTTGCAAGCCCTGGACTGTTCATAACCAATGAACTCACAAACTTCTTTTGGCCTGGCAGGCACCAAATTCCATTTCACATTTGCCCAAGACAAGTAAGATGTGGGAGTTGCCTAACTTGGGGAGTCTTTGAGCTCAGAACATGCAGAAGCAAGGCAAAATTCTCTAAGCATGGAGGTCAAGTGGACCTCAAGTAGAGGGTACCTTACCACATCAGACTTGGTGGTGAATCTGTAAGTCTGAAGGCTCTCCAATGCCATCCACTTGACAGGCAGGCGAGCATGGCGTTGTTGTCGAACGCTATAGTATTCCTTGTCTAGGACGTCACGTGCCAGACCAAAGTCGGCCACCTTGACCGTGAATGACTCATCCAGCCTGAGAAGAGGCAATTGCATGAAGAACTGATACCCAGCTGGGGCTGGCGCTCAGTGGCAGAGCATTGGCCTAAGAACTGACTCCCATCAGGTCTTGCGCCCAACCCCTTCCAAGCCCTTCAAAAGACTTAAGAACCGCAGTGTGGTAATTGTATCCCAGGCAGGCAGAAAGTGCCCTAGGGCTGCAGAGCCCGCCCGCGGGTCATCCCCTAAGCTGGCCCGTTAGAGCTGGCATGTCCTCACAGCCTGTCCCTTTGTGTCACCCCAGTTACTTCAGCCACTCACATGCAGTTCCTAGCAGCCAGGTCTCTGTGCACAAACTTCCGTTCTGCCAGGTACTCCATGCCACAAGCTACCTGCAGGCCAAAGCTGACAAGGTCCTTCACAGTGGGGCTCTGGGGGCACAACGAGACTGGGTGAGCTTAGGCAGAGGCGGGTGCTGGCTGACACCTCCCGGCCTAGACACTAAAGCACTGACCCTTTGAGGGGAGCGAATAAAATGAAGCAAGTCTCCGTGGCGCATATAGGGCAACAGCACCCAGGGGAGCCCCTCTGGAGGTAGCACAATACCGATGAGAGCCAGAATGTTTGGGTGATGGAGGCCACGCATGAGCAGCCCCTCCCGCAGGAGAGCCTCCACTTCCTGTACCTCTGTGATGCCTGTAGAGTAGCATAGGTCAGGCCAAGGGCAAGAAGGCCCTTTACAAGGGTCAGATGGAGACAGAGGGGAAAGGTTCCTCCCTAGGTTCACTTAATAAGATGGCAGCATAGCAGGAGCAAAGGGCCTGTCGGCCGAGGTCACCTGTCTACCCACCTAGCCTACATTTCACTTACGACTCAGAGACTTGATGGCACAGTGGGTTCGTTTCTGTGCCTCCTCTGTATATTCTCCGTGGTAGACAACACCAAAGTGGCCTAGAAAGATCGAGATGGTAAAGAGGGACCTCAGTGTCCAGACTCACAGCATGCCCTCTGTAACTAGCAACCTCAGAGCCCCATATTGGCCAGTGTGACACTAAAAACAAGCAGCAGCCAAATGGAGCTATTTTCAGTCCTCCCATGCTCGCTTATCCACACCGGAAGCCACTGAAGAGCAAGTTCTCCAAAACCTCGGTCCAAAGATGACCACACGGGGGCTCGGAAGTTAAGTAGCAGTCTCAAGGCCACACAAGTTAGTGAGCAGGCTGGTGCAGATCTACTTCAACTGTTTCCTGAGCACATGTCACTGTGAAGACACTTCCTCTGTCCCACCCCATCTCCCAATCTGACCCCACCCTGATCATACCTTTGCCAATGACTTGGTCACTATGGATAACTACTCGATCATGGGGGATCAGCACATCTTTGACCTCGGCCAGGAGCGTCCTGTCCAGATCCTTGAGCCGGATAGACTCTGTCCGCAGCAGTGGGACACTTGTCCCATCCCTACCATCTGAAGACTCCTCATGGCTCTGAGTGCTGGAAGCTGCGTCATCAATGTCAGAGAGTGTTGTTGGGGAGAGGGAGTGAGCACTTGGGGGGGAGGCAGGCAAGTCCGGCTTCTGCTGCCACCCGCCATCTCACCAAGACCACTTCTGTAGTCAGAGCCAGAGCGGAATATAGACAGAGACACGGCTCTGGGAGACCGGTCCAGGGATGCCAGCTCATCCAGGTTGGGCGCAAGGACTGTGGAAAGACAGCCCATGGTGGTGAGCCTCTCCAAGCTCCTGGGGACCAAGCCCCACTGAGGACTTGTGGGAGACCCCCATGGTCTGGGGATTGAAGAGTTAGGCTGAGTCTAGACAGATGGAAGGAGCTCACCTAGCTGCTTTTTCTGTCTCCGGGAGTTGAAGAACAGAGCAATGGCCAGGGCAGCCACGAGCAGGATCAACGCCAACAAAGCAAGGAGGAGTGTACTCTGTGAGGCCCTGCTTGGGCCTGACCGAACCACTCGGCCCAGGATGTGACACCCACCATCTACGCAGACCTGAAAGCAGATGGGCTTTAAGCCCAGACAGCAGACCCCCAGCTCATGGTTTCCTGAGGGGGCCAGCTGTATCACCTACCTGCAGGGGAACATCATCTTTGCCAAGTTGGAGGGAAGGGGGCAGAGGGCAGACCACCACGTCCCCCCGGAGCTCATGTTGACAGATCTCAGCACCCACAGTCACGTTCACAGTCACGCAGTCCGCCACAGCACCCAGCCCAATATACTGCAGAAACAGTCGTAAGGATCAGCCAGAAGCTGGACTCTACCTTTAAATCTTCCACTGCCCCTCCCCAATCCTTCATACCCTTACCTCGATCTTAACTGAATGCTCTTCGGGCTTCAGCGGGGCTAGGCCAGCTCTGGGCGGACTGGGTGGGGGCAGGAAGCGAAAACCAGGCAGCATGTAGCCAGCTGCTCCATCCCCCGAGACGCTCAGATTCCCTGTTGCCCACCCCTGAGGGTTTCGGACCACATATTCAGGCAAGTGGCACTGACGCTGCTGTTCCGGAAACTGCCCGGCACACTGCTGAGACCCACATGGAGGGAGTTAGGCAAATGGCCGACCCCCTGACTGCTCCAGTCTCCTCAGCCCACTGTGAGGTGAAGTTGGACATGGCGTGGGGGTACTGGTCCAACCTTCCTCCCTCCTGGCCACCACCTGCTCCACTCACCCTGCTCTCCACAGTACTATGTCCATCATGGAATACCAGCGCTAGGTGCCACACTGAAGTCAGATGCTGGCCACGGATCATGACACGGGAGCCACTGTGGAGAAGAGTAGTGGGGTGGGTTTAGAGGACTCAGAGAGCTGGCTCTCTCATTTCCTGGAGGCCAAAGTGGTCAAGGATGTGGCCCTTACCTGTAGCCACAGTTGGGACTGATGTCCAACACAACGGGGTCTTCCTTGTAGTGAAAGGTCCAGGAGCCAGGTACCTCAGCACCCCCTATCTCCAGATGAAGGGGGACCCTGGCTGTGCCAGCTCCAGGAGGTGTGACACATAAAATCTGATCCTCACTGACCCTGCAGGAAGGAGGGATTGGGCACAGGGACACCTTCTTATGATGAGCAGTTTACCTCCTCCAGAGATCACTAATCTCATCTACTTCCTCTGCACCCATCTATGCTCCATGTGTCTGGAGATGGGATGCTCTCAGTAAGATCTTCTAGAAGGCAGGGAAGGAACAAGTTCCTGTACCCTTGACTGGAGATAGTGGTCTCTGTGGTGGGCTTTCTTGTCACTGGGTTGTAGGGGGCAGGCGATCCTTCTTGGAACTGATCTCTACATTGGTCATGTGACTGACTCTCTTCTCTCCACACCGGTAGTAACGAGGCACCTACCTGGTGAGGCTCCCTGGGTGGGATCAGAGGAAAGGCTCTCACAGGGAAGGGGCTGCTTAGTTGTCCCCATCAGGAATAGGGAAAGCAGGGACAGTCTTGTCCCTGAGACTTGAGACCTGAGGCAGCAGTCAAGAGAAGCCTGATAGGTTCCCTCAAATATCAGGCCAACTCAGGATGCAAATACCAGTGGGAGCCTCACAAGGGTAGGGTCCTGTGGCCTCCCATAATTTTACCCGATAACACTTACTGTTCTAGTTGGCACTGAGTTCCATTGACCAGCACAGCTCGGCTGGTACCTACAGACAGGTTCTGGCCTTCAAGGGTGAGATAAGTACCCCCAGACCGTGGGCCAAAGTCAGGTTTTATTGATGTCAGCATTGGCTCCTAAGAGGATATTGGAAATAGCTCAGCTGGAACAAACCTTTCATTACAAGTCCATCTCTCTCTTGTACCACCCACTGACCAAGGGCAAAGACCGGGCAATGTGGCCTCACCATGAAAGAGAAGCCTTCCCGCACAGAGACGCCTTCCACTCGGAAGTGCTTGCCTGCTGGCATGTTAGTGATGAGAAGGCTGACATTTGTAGTCCCTGCTGCCTGGGTGACCAGGGGCTCCAGCTCACATTCAAGTTCCTCTACAAATTCCTTGTAGAACCCTAGTCTGGGTGGGACACCAGGAAAGGCACCATGAGGTCAGTCAGGAGTCACATAGGACTGGCTACATGCCTGCCATAAGTCATGGGGCTTTTCTAAATCTCAAAGTGGCTTCTCCGCCCATGCCTTTTTCTGAAGACAGACAGGACTGAGTGGGACAGGGACTAACCTTCTCTGGTCCATAACTAGACAAGTAGAGAACATGCAGGCTCAGAAAGAGACAGAGCTATCTCAGACACAAGATGCCAGATCCAATATAGCTTGTCCCATACTCTTCACAGAACAGGGATCTCACAAATGAGGGGGTGCTTAGTCACTCTCATCATGGATAAGGAAGGCAGGGAGCATGTTATACCTACGGGTTGAAGAGTCCTTGGGCAGCAGTCGACAGGGACTTTGGCCCACGGTGATCTGGTGTGCTCCCTCAGGTACCACACCATCAGGTCGCAGGTAGAAGTTGGAGCCACATAAGGTGAGCCTCGTACTGCCCCTTAGAGGTCCGCTGTGAGGGTAGAACTGAAGTGGAGAGAACAGCTGAAGGTTTCGTGTGGGGTTGGACTTTCTCAGCATAGCCCTGCTTCCCCGAGAGTCCCCTGTCATACCCCTTGCCTATCTCACATTCCAGTCATTCTGGGTCACTTGCTAGTCATCCTCAGACTTTTTCCCACCTCCAAGTTTTCCATGTGCCATCATCCCCCTCTGTCAAGAATGCCTTCATTATGGGCATTTCAGACTAGGACTTTTTGACATGGCCACCTCCCCACCCCGCCCTGCTTGTCCCACCATTACCTGTGCCCAGCTGGGGAAATTGTACCTCAGTGATCTCAGGTGGACAGTGGTCCTGTTGCCAGGAGCCAGGACACTCCTTCTGCCGGCCACACCTGTCTCCACACCAGCCACATCCCATGAAACGCTGTGCTCTGAGGCAACGCCAACAGGTGAGAAAATGGTGGCAGCCAGGGCCTTGGAGAGGTACCTTGAAGACCTTGGGGGTGACAATAAATGGTTCAGGTTTGGCCCTCTTGGTCCCTTGGTAGATTAGACAGGTAAGGTCTTCATATCAATGCCTCTCTGGGCTCCCACCACCCTGAACCCTAAGTTCTGACTCTGCACATCTCACCTGGTCCCCAGAGGTGAAGAGTAGGTCATTCCCAAGGCGGCTGACATCCCGCTGAATGGGCTGCCCACTGCTGCCCAGGGAGAAGTTGGACACATATAGCAAGTAGCTGAGTGACCTGTCTATCTCCACCTGTGACAAGCCAGCGATGAGAAAAACAGCAGGGGCAGGGGACAGGAATGTAGGACCAGGAATGTAGGGACAGGAATGTGGGGTAAAGGACCTACCTGTAAGATACGTCCATCTGCAGTGCCCATGTGGGCCACTGTAACATTGCCAAGGTGTGTCACATGCAGTGCAGTGACCTTCACTGATCCTAACAGTCCATTGAATAGGTCCACGCGTTGGAATGGATCTCTGACCAGCAAAGGGAAATAGTGGCATCGGAAGATGGAGCTGGAGGCCTCTACACCAGGCTGGGGAAAGGCCAAGAAGAGAAAGAGTCAGGGTTTGGGCCTGTGCACTGACTCTTAGAGGACTTTGTCAGTAATTACAGCAACCCTGAACTGCCATCACTCACCTTGGTTGACTAGAGGAGCCTGCTGCTTGTCTACTACCGCCACATTCATAGGCTCTTGGAGATAGCAAGGATGGGGAAGAAAGGAGGCCCAGTCTAGAGAGCCAGATCCTCTACTTGCTGCCTTACCGTGCTATGTCCATTCTGACGACAAGAGTTAAGAGTCTCATAATCCCAGCCCATCCTCATATCCAAGGCCTCACAGCCCATCAAGCTTCAGAGTCCCCTCATGCCCCCTGCTGGCTCCATTCTGCCTCTGTGAGTGCATCTTAGCAAATACCCCTTCTGGGCTTCAGTTTCCCTACTTGTCTAGAGGACTGAATTCTGAGGTTTAGAGCCTTCCAGAGGTTGGCAACATGGTTTCTTTCCCTGAGACTCCATAGGTCCTCCGGTTACATACACCTCCCTCAAGTACAAAAAAAAAAAAAAACCCCAAACAAACAAAAAACCCAAGGCTCTGTGACCTGAATGTCAGATTAAGCCTTAGAAGTTGGGAGACACAAACTCTCCCCTGCTCTTGGCCAGGTCTTTGAGGCTGTACATTCTTAGGACAGGATTGTGAATGGTCCCAGGAAAGTAGGAAGTCAAGGTACATATCTATGACACTGGGGCTGGGTTAGAGGAGCAGGAAGGGCCATGAGAGGGAGAGCCCTAAGTATTCAGAACCTCCTTCGGTTCACATGGACTTAACCCATTCCTGGACTTCAGTGATAAGCAAGACCAGGGAGAGGGAGGGGCAAGAGTCTAGACACCCCACCCGATCTGGGTCTATACCTGTTAGGGTGGGGACTGAAACTTTGTCATCACTGGGAAGGAAAGGAGCCTGGCCCTAGCCGGAAGCCTGCGAGGTGTTTTCATAATGACTCAGGCACAGGTGGGGCTCTGGTGCTAGTGAGAGGCACTAACTCAGGTAAGAACACACTCCCCTTTGCTTGCCTCTAAGACCCTAGGGGGTCTTAGATTTAGGTCCTAGGATTGACTAAGGTCCTCAGCCCTGAAAACACGTTCAACACCCCATCTGATCGATCCCATGTGGGCAGGCACTAGCCTTTAGATCATTCTGAGTACACGGTGGCTGGTACTGGAGTGGTGACAAACTTAAAAACACTGATTTACATATCTTCAGAGGCCTGGCACCCTTCCGTACCTACAGCCTATAGGCAGGGCCCAAGATCAGTTCTCCTGGTGCCTGGCACAAGGCTGTCAGCACTAACTAAGTTGGGAGAGGCTCTGATTTCCCTTCTAGGTTCAAACAAAAAGTTTTGTTTTGTTTTGTTTTTGTTTTTCAAGACGGGGTTTCTCTATGTAACAGTCCTGGCTGTCCTGGAACTCGATTTGCAGACCAGGCTGGCCTCAAACTCACAGAGGTCCTCCTGCCTCTGCCTCCCAAGTGCCAGGATTAAAGGCATGCGCAGCCGCCGCCACTCTCTGGCTAGACAAAAAGTTCTTACTGCCACGGTTTCTCAACCTAAATGTATTCAGCTGAGGGAGAGGGGCTAAAGATCCCCCACTACAAGGCTAGGAATGCTGTTCAGCAGTAGAACACTTGCCTAATATGTTCAACACCCCCTGAATTAATCTCTAATAATGAAAAAAGAAAAGAAAAGCAAATCAAAGAAGAAAATTTGCACAGACCTAGTGGTGCATGCTTGTAATACCAACATTTGAGAGATGAAGGCAGGAAAATCTTGAATTCAAGGCCAACCTGAGCTACATAATGTAGTCAAGGCCAGCTTTGGCTATATAGCAAATCCTGTCTCAAAAAAAAAAAAACAAACCAAACCAAACACAAAAGGCTGAAAATATAACCCGTGGTAGAGGCTTAGCATGTATGAGGCCCTGGTCCTTTAAGTCCTAAAATAAAAATGGATTCTTCCTCCAACACTGGGTGTAAATCCTACACCTGAAGGGCATTAACAGAAGCTGGAAATGAATCAGTCAAGGGTATCACAGCCACTCCAGAGGCTGAAGCAGGAGGATTACAAGTTCAACAATTGATTAGGCTTAGGGAATGAGTTCAAGGCCAGCCTGGGCAACTCAAGTGAGACTCTTGTTTCAAAATTAAAATTGTAAAGGGAAAGGATGGTGTCTGGAGATATAGCTCAGTGCTAGAGCATTTGACTAGCAGGAGTGAGGCCCCCACATTCAACTCCCAGTTCCTAGTATGGGCAAAAGGGATGGGGGACAAACAAAAAATTGTCACAGCAGAGGCAAGGGCATTGGGTGGCCAGAGATTCCAAGAGTGTTACTTTGGGCTAGATTGATAGACGGCTATTCAACCCCCCCCCCCACACCAATCTCTCAATAGACTTAAGTAAGACTATTAGAATGGTTTGAAGGAGTTTTCATTTTACCCTCAAGGTAGCATTTTTGTTTTTATTTTTTTTTATTTTTGGCCCTCAAACCCAGGCCTCAAGTCTCCTAGGCCCTACCACTAAGTTAAGCCCCTAGCCCCTCAAGGTAGCATTTTAAAGACATCCTGTTTCCTGTTTGTTTCTTCTGTTCTTCCTCCCTGGCACGAGATACACAAGCTCACAAGGCTCTGAGACCTCCTGCCTGGGGCAGGGCCGTGCTACAGTGACAGAAAATCCAGGGTGGCCCAATTTCAACCAGCCCCTCCTATCCCTTTACTCATCCTCAACTGCTTATCGTGGCTTACACAAGACTAGGGTGAGGCTTCTCAGAACCTTCTAGAGCCAAGCTAAAACTGTCTTTCCACTATGTCCCAGATTTTCCTGTAATGACCCTGTGGAGAATGGGTTAGCAAATCACAGATCATGTAGGCTCCCTAACAAGCCCCCAGACTTCCAAGGCTCCCAGGAACCTGATGAGGTTGGGGGGTTCTCAGGCAACCCTGCCCTACTGTCTTTGGAAAGCAGAGCAAAACAGTGCCTTGGTGGGAAAGTGAAACTACGTTGGCAAACAGCTGTGAGCATCTGCCCATGTATTTTTACCTTTGTTTATTTTTTTCTCTGTGTCCCTGAGGGTATATGGGTGGTGGGCAGGTTGGAGGGGATGCCTACTATTCGACCTGGAATTTGAAAGTTGTGCTGGCAGAGATAACTATGATGTAAGCCCCTCCTCACACAACCAGGGAAATTACCCTAAACAATCAGATGGCCAGAAGGGTGACAGCAAAATGAGGCAACAATGAGTGTCTGCCTCATGCTGGATGAGCTTCCAATACGGCTTTTGTTGGTCTACTTTCTCCCACTACCTCCGGAACTCAGAAACTGGAAGAAGAGAATGGGTTTTTCTGCCTGCTTTCTCCCACCCAGGCTCTTTCAGAGATAGCAAGCCTGTATTCAGCTCCACAGTGTACTCACAGGTTGGGGGCCCGCTCTTTCTGCTCACCGGATTAGGACAAAAACTGGGTGTCTGGAAGAAGTCAAGGCCTCTTCTCAAGAAGGAAGAAGAATTTGAAGGGTCACAACAGTCTTCTATACCCTTTTCAATCAGGGCGTTCAGCTGGTAAATGGGAAAGGCACATACAACAGAGTTGGGACCTGTGCCCGAGCTGCCATCCTTGACAGCCACAAAGACCCCAAACAGCACTTCCTGGCCTTCTGAGATGCTCAGCTCCTCAGCCAGTTTGGCATCCACTGGGGCAGAATGGGCTGCCTGAAGCACTGGGTATGGCTGTGTGCTCTCTGGGACCCCACGACGACGGCGTTTAGGTGCAAAATGACAGTCCAAGATCAGCTCCCGGTAGTAGCCCATCTCTGGCTCTACAGCACTGAGGCGGACCAGACGGGTTTGCAGGGCACTGGAGGGGCTTGTGACACTGACTGGTTGCACAGTCAGAAAGTAGACAAAGTCTCCTGAGTGGAAGCTGTACACATATTTGATAAGGTAGGATCCCAGATACTTAGGTAGCACAGACAGCGAAGGAAAACCTGGTTGGAATCCAGAAGCATCAGCCTTAAGGCGACGGATGGATACTGAGTGTGGGCTAAAGCTGGCGGCCAAGGCTGGGTCTAGAGAGGATGCCACATAGAAGTAGGAGGCATGGCCCTGCTCAACCACAGTCACACGAGTGCCCAGGGGGCTAGCCACACAGTCCGGGCAGGCTTCAGGTTGGTTATTGTTTGCCGAGAAGAGGCAGGCTGGCGCTACTAAGTGCAGGGCTTTCCCCCGAGGTTCCAGCTCATGGAGAAAGCAGCGACCCTGTAGGGTTGAGCCACAGCTGACCAGGGCTGGCAAACCCGGCTCCATCACCAGCACCAGTGTGTCCGTGTCATTTGGTGGTCCATGAGGGCCTGGACCACAGCTCGCACAAGTCTGGCAGCCAGGGTCTCCGACAGGGCCAGTGGCCAGGCTCTCTATATACTGCAGGTCAGGTCCAAGCACGTGCAGGCGATTGCGGGTAGCCACAAATACCGCACTCCCATCTTCACCGTCCTGGTAGGCTACCATTGCCTGTATCCGGCCCCCCGCGGAGAAGCTGGGGACCACGTACTTTACATTAAAGTCTCGGGAGGCTGCGAAGGGTATTCGTGGGCACTGCCAGTTCAGGTTGGTGGACGCTGCTGGCAGCCACAGAAGTGGCATTAGCAGTAGAGTGGACTGTAGTAGCGGAAGAAACAGCCCCATTGAGACTGAGCTATGGCCCCTCCGGAATCCCAGAAGGATCTTGGGACTTGACCGGACCAGACTCAGGTCTGAGCTGAGACTAGCATTAAGCAGTGGTACTGAAAGCCCTTGGGCAGCTGATCCCCTGCCCTGGTCCCTGACAAACCCAATGTTTCCCCCAGCCCTGTGGTCTGAGCACCAGGCTGTGGACTCACGGGCAGGGCAATGGCATGACCACTTCACCTGGGGCCCGAGCTGCTGCTTCTAGCTGCCGCTGCTCCAGCCACTTGGATCAAAGTCGAAGGGCTCTTTGCCCCGTGGGTGCGGCTGGGCTGGGGGCGGAGCTACGGGCGGAGCCCTGTTGACCGCCCTGCTCTCTTTCCAGCTGTCTGACTCTTTCCAGCCCTGAGAAGGCTGTCTCCCATATCCTCTCTTGGATGTGTATTTCTCAGTGGTCTGTGGTGTGGAGTGGCTTGGGAAGGAATATTCCTGAGCAATCCTATTCTCCACAACCCACCTGGTTGAGGTGAAAATGGTACAGAACAATCTGGCTCCTCTCCCCGCCATGCCATGGCCCTCATTCACAGTAACACCCTCAGACACCAGTTCTAACCATGTGGGGAACAGAGACCAGGGGAGCACAGAAGGAAAGAGTCATGTGTGGGGCTCCAGAAAGGAATATCATGGGACGTATTTTGAACAGTGTCAGAGGAAAGTATGTATGTCCTGCCCCGTCTGCCCAGAGACATAAGGGTTAATGGAGTCTGGCCCCACTGGCTGGATAATTGTCAGAGGCAACTTATGTGAAGACCTGGCCCTGTAGCTCTGATCCTGTCACCGTGGCTGCCCTCAGTATGTTGAAGTGTAGGACGAGAGGGACAGGGTGATGGTGGTAAATGGCTCTCCCCCAGTGTCCTGATATGGGAGAGGTATGGTCTCTGGCTTTTGGGACACTGCTGGTTTGCTCTGAGCCTTGCTTTGTGGACTCCGTCTCTGAACAAGAATGTAATTCTGGGTTGGTTGGGGTTCAGAGTCCTTCCTCTTTCCAGAGTGGGTGAGCGAGTGAAGCCCATTCTGCTTTGGCATCTCCCTCACCTGGGCCTCAGCAGCTGTCCCTTGGCAAGTGGTCTTTCTCAGCGCCTGAGGGTGATGGGACAGGGAGAGGTAGTCTTAGCTTGTCAGTGTCCTTAGATCAGTGAACCTGGTCAAGAGTCTAGAGGGCTCTTCCCAGGGTAGCAGAGGGTAAGGCAACTGGGGAGGGAGGAGCTTAACAGGATTCAGTTTGGCCTGAGGAACTCTACCCCCCTTCATCCTTTTGTAGTTGGGATATTACTACCCTAGGATGCCTTTTTTTTTTTCTTTTCCAGTCAGGGTTTCTCTGTGTAGACCTGAATGTCCTACAACTCACTTTGTAGACCAGGCCTCAAACTCAGAGATATGTTTGCCTCTGCCTCTGCCTCCCAAGTGCTAGGACTAAAGATGTGAACCACCACACCTGGCTTTTTTTTGTTTTTGTTTTTTGTTTTTTTGAGACAGGGCTTCTCTGTGTAACAGCCCTGGCTGTCCTGGACTTACTTTTTGTGGACCAGGCTGGCCTTGAACTCACAGAGATCCGCCTGCCTCTGCCTCCCGAGGGATTAAAGGCGTGCGCCACTATGCCTGTTTTTTTAATAATTTATTTTTATTTTATATGCACTGGGGTTTTGCCTGCATGTATGTCTGTGTGAGGGTGTCAGTTATTGGAGTTACAGGCAGGTGTGGACTGCCATGTGGGTGCTGGGAATTGAACCTGGGTCCTCTGGAAGAACAGCCAGAGGTCTTAACTCTGAGCCATCTCTCTAGCCCCCCTTTTTTCAAGCTCTTTAAAGCATCATTTAAAATCACCAAAAATATGTCACCCTTGCATGGGGGCCATGCTAGTGTTCTTTGTATTGTTAGAAGGCCTTTCGTGTCCAGCCCGTGGCAGATACATTTCATGGGCCACTAAGAGCTCGAGCTGTACACACCCCAACACAGTCAGTTCCTGTTCTGCCTCCGTTCCCAGGGCAGGGCTGCGCCTCCTTCCAGGTTGAAGTTCTTGAGTACCTGGTAACTGACAGGAAATGGCATATGGGGCAGCCACACCCAGTGGATAGAGAACACTATGCCGAAGACAATATTAAAGGTTCT
Organism: Lophiomys imhausi; assembly: GCA_907164525.1. Lineage (NCBI taxonomy): Eukaryota > Metazoa > Chordata > Mammalia > Rodentia > Muridae > Lophiomys > Lophiomys imhausi. The sequence goes on from CAJQZJ010003646.1 coordinate 16,263,682, forward strand.
GCTAATTGGAACTGGGCCAGCAATGAATAAATACACAACGTAAACCATGGCACCCTTCCAGTGTTCCACGATCAACATGTCTAAATATAGTCATGCAGAGAAAAACTGAAATATTCTCCACACAGCGTCCAGACAGGGGCTTTTGTGAATGCTGTCCTGCCTCGGGATTGTGAGACATTTCTGGGTATGGGGGTTGACTTCAGAAGTTCTGTTGGACGGCCTTGCCCGACCCATTTGCGGGTGGGAGCAGTCAGCAGTTGGTTCTCTGCTGCCACCATGTGGCCATGACGGTGACTGACGCCTCCAGGACAAAGCTCCGTTGGAAGTAGATTTGGTTTTCAACCCTGGGGTCCACTTTGTTTCTTTGTTACTTTTCATCTGTTGGTTCCGCAGGAGCTTCAAGCTAGGCGTGGAGCCCTGCACTCCCCTGAGGTAAACTCACTGGGTTTGGCCTGTTGCTGGCTTAGGACTTATTTAACTACTCTGGCATCCTACCAGTAAAAGCATGCTAGCCACTTTGCCCTCCATGGGCTCAGACCTCTCTGAACACTTCAGTAAGTTAGGACTAGTCTTCTTCAACACAGAAATTACGTTAACGAAACCAGAGGTTTCTCTGTAACTACAATATGACCACGTCAGACTGCAGCTCTTAAGTGACTCGCCGCTGCATTTTTATCTGGAGGTTGAAAATCCCTGGATGGGGCTAGAGAGATGTCTCAGCAGTTAAGAGCAATGCCTATTCTTTCAGATGTCCTGAGTTCAATTCCCAACAACCACACAGTGGCTCACAAGCTTCTACTCTGGGATCTGATGCCCTCTTCTGGCATTCACGTGTATGCAGATAGAACTCTCATATATGTAAAATAAATCTTAAAAGAAAATCCTTGGAGTGCCAGTTTCACTGCAGAGCAGTTAGTTCTATCACGTTCTCTTTGCAAATGTTGGAGCCGCTGATGGGAATCCCTCCTTTATTTGCCTGTCATTTCATCCTTGACCTCCAAATAGATAAACCCACATTTCTAGATGCCTACTGTCCTAGGCACACGTGCTTATCTGTGAGCCCTTTTCCCTATCCCTAATCAGAACCGATGACTGAACAACAGAGAAGCTTGGTATCTATGGGTGCTAGAGTGGCTACCGGAAGCACTTTGGGGATAACTGCTGATCAGAACACCCAGGGATGTCTGCCTTTGCATCGCCCTGGTCCCAAAGGGTTGACCTGACATCCCTGGTCAGGAGCAAACTGAAGAAAAGCACAAAATAGGTAGTAAAGAGACCCAGGACATGTGTGCAGGGTGTGCTTCCAAGGGTCTTAGGAAGCTGGGAAGGTGGCCTGTTGCCATGGTAATTCTAACACAATGTAGGTTGAATCCAGTAGCAGGGATTATGCTGCCAAGTAAGTACAACTGCCGCAGTGCATCCTTAACACGACCCATGGTAATACACACATTCGCTGGTGTAGTTTTAGTGGCAAACATAATTGTGACCCTACTCTCAGAGACTGCATGAAAGAGCTTCTGACAGTCAGAAGACCACATTCATTGGCCAATTGTCTCTTTTCTTTTCCTTTAAAAAAATATTTCTAGACAGTGTTTCTTTTTGTATCCCTGGCTGACCTGTGATAGGGTGATGTTAAGCATTCTAAATGTTAATTAATTGGTCCTGCTTGTTGTTGTTATATTATCTCTGATTGGTTAAATAAAATGCTGAGGCCTGAAATTGGGCAAAGACAGAGATAGGTGGGACTAAGGTACATAGGCTTCAGAGACAGAGAGGATCTTGAGGAATAGAAGCCAGGAGCAGGAAGAAGGAGGAACACACCATGGGGCAGATTAAAGAAGATCATTCCATGTGGCCTGGAACATCGGCATAGCGTGGAGAATAGCAGTCCAAAGGGACATATGTATATATGGGGTCATATTTGGGTAATAGAATTATGAGTTAGCTTAGATGGGCTAGGATTGCACAATTCAGGCCAAGGCTTGTTAAAATCCATCCGGGTGTCTGTATGCTCATTTATAATGGTGGCTAAGGATTAACAGCCACCAATCAATTAATGATAATACAAATTCTAGTAAATAATTTAATTAGCCATTTTTGTTCTACATATGGTGCCCAAAGTGGGGCAATTAGAATCCATGTTTACAGCCTAAAAAGGCCCTGTTGAAAAATAGTTTCCTAGCCAAAGAGCAGGGAGCTGAACCCAAATACATTTCAAAGGAGCGGCTCCCTTAACAAAAGCTACTGCTTCACAGCAAAGGTGGAAAGCTAAGGCTGTCCTTATATGCTAAATAACCGGCAGCCTTCCAAACAGAGTTTGAGAATGGAATTAGCTTAGATTAAAAATGGAGAAATCCATAATGTCTCAATACGTTTGTATTCCAATTGAATTTGTTTCTCTTAGCATACAGATGATTTTTACACTGACAATTGTGGTTCTAGATATTCTTTTTGAGAAAGATCTGACTAGGATAGGCTTAAGGGAGAGAGCTTACAGATGGAATGCCAAGTTTCTGGCAATGACAATGGGGGAAGGAGGGAGGCCCTTCCTGATAGATAAGAAATTGATGGCAACTGGAACTCAAAGCTCCCTGACTGCTAGGGGCTTATCAGGACTATCTGGGAAAAGTCCACCAAAGATATACAGCTGAAGCTAGATTCCAGGGAATAATGAACAGAACTTTAATTACACCATGGGATGGCACAGTTAGACCAAGGCTTTTGGAATGTTCTTGTTTCTTTGCTTGATTTTTGTTTAGATGTCTTTGATTTCCCAATATCAGTTGGGGGGGGGTAAAAGGGATATTTTTGTCGTTTAGCAATGCTAAAATAGAGAGATATTGAGAAAGGGAGAGAAAGAGAGAGAGGGAAAGAGAGAGAGACAATGCTAAAATATAAGAGATTTTTGAAGATGTAAAGAGAGAGGGGTCACAAGCCAGTCTCCTTAGATGTGGGGCTTCCACAGGAGAACTGGTTTCAAGAGACATTTTAGCCCCTAAGGAAGACATGTTAATTGCTGGGTGTAGTGGTGCATGCCTTTAATCCTAACATTTGGGAGACAAAGACATGTGGATCTCTGACCTTCAACAAGGTCAGCCTGGTCTACAAAGTGAATCCAGGACAAAGATACACAGAGAAATCCTGTCTCGAAAGAAAAAAAATAAAGAGAGAGAGAGAGAGAGAGAGAGAGATGTTACTTGTGAGAAATTATATATTTTCAGAACAAAGGGACCGAACACCAAAGAAGACAAGGCAAGCCCAGATGGTCCAGCTTCACAGACTGTTCCAGCCAGGACTTCAATAAAGCCCTGCACTTTCCCATCCAAAGTTCAACTTCGGACTACAAACTGCTCAGGACATTCAAATTGCTGAGCACATAGAGACTGGACAACAAATGTTACAATTAACTTGCTTAACCATTTTTTCCATTTTATTTGGGCCCCCAAACAGGTCTTCTACATCCCAATTCAGCGGGAAGCAATTTTAAGAGAGTGACATCCCATTCCCAAAAGGTGGGGTGGATGATATTTTCGTCATTGGATATGTTATAGATGTTGTTTAGGGGGATTGGTTACAAATTGTTAAATGGTCGTGTTACAAGGTATTGGAGATTAGACTCAGGGACTTCTCTCTTTCTTTTCTCTATCCTTTCTCTCTTATATATTTTCTTGAAAAGAAAAGAGGGGGAATATATAAGGGTAGATTATTGAATCTGCTCTGAAACTTAAAACTATTGTTATTCTCAAAATAAGGTTATCTTAGCCGGGCGTGGTGGCGCACGCCTTTAATCCCAGCACTCGGGAGGCAGAGGTAGGCGGATCTCTGTGAGTTTGAGGCCAGCCTGGTCTACAAAGTGAGTCCAGGACAGCCAGAAATACACAGAGAAACCCTGTCTCGAAAAACCAAAAAAAAAAAAAATAAGGTTATCTTTTGATACATTGGTATAGAATTTTGTGTATTGATAAAAAATAAGATTAATTTTGATTCATTGAATTTTATATTTTGACACATTATGTCTATTTCAACTTTTATATAAGGTATTGTGTCAATACAACTCATCTAAATGTACAGGTTTACTTCCAATCCTTTTATGGGTTGCTATTGCAATCTATTTAGGAATCTGGGTAATACAGGTTGATGGCTGGCCAGTCAAGTTCCTAGTCATGTCAAATACTAGTCTTAATTTATCACAAAATAAGCTGGGCATGGTGGTGCATGCCTGTAATCCCAACACTCAGGAGGGAGAGGCAGGTGGATCTCTGGGAGTTCAAGGCCAGCCTGGTCTACAAAGTGAAACCAGGACAGTCAAGTCTACACAGAGAAACCCTGTCTCGAAAAACCAAAAAAAAAAAAAAGATGTTTTTATTTTTATTTTAAGAATTATTTTTTGCCAAGCCGGGCAGTGGTGGTACACACCTTTAATCCCAGCACTTGGGAGGCAGAGGCAGGCAGATCTTTGAGTTCGAGGCCAGCCTGGCCTACAAAGTGAGTCCAAGACAGCCAGGGCTACACAGAGAAACCTTGTCTTGAAAAGCCAAAAAAAAAAAAAAAAAAGAGAGAGAATTGTTGTTGCCAGGTGTGATGGTGCACGCCTTTAATCCCAGCACTCAGGAGGCAGAGGAAGGTGGATCTCTGTGAGTTCAAGGCCAACTGGGTCTACAAAGTGAGTCCAGGATACACAGAGAAACCCTGTTTTGAAAAAAAAACAACAACAACAAAAAGAATTGTTTTACTTAAGACAGTCAGCTCCTGACAGCTCCCATTTGACTTGGAAGAAGAAAATGAGCATCAAAAAGAAATCTCCATCAGGAGATAATTCCTACTGGGCAAAAACGCCCTGCTCTCTCAACAGACCATATACAGTCCAAAGATGGACGAAAGCTTACCTGCAGGTAAGTCGATGGCCTGATTCTGCAGAGACAGAATGGGAAAATCCTTCTTATTTCCTGCCGCACAATTATGTCTGTGAGAAATGCTTGGCCAAAGGCTGAAGATGATGCTCCAACAGTATCGAGAGATATTTGGGACTTTCTAGGCATATTTCTTTTTGGAAGCTGCTCTCCTATGCTTCCTACTCACTCAAATATTTTTTTAAATTTTTTATTTAATTTTTTAATTTTATTGGTGTTTTGCCTGCACTCATGTCTGTGGGAGCATGTTTGATCCCCTGGACCTGGAGTTACAGTCATGAGCTGCCATGTGGGTGCTGGGATTTGAATCCAGGTCCTCTGGAAGAGCACTCAGTGCTCTTAACTACTGATCCATCTCTCCAGCCCCCTCACTCAAATATTAACTTTATCCATTCTTATCTCTTTGATGGGGTTGAAGGCATAATAGACATAAAATTTCAATTAAACTTGAGTTATTTAGGATTTAAAAGGAAATACAGGATATGATAGAAAATATTTAGGTTCAGAACTTTAGAGACATGACTTTTTTTTTCTTCATGATTACCTGATACAAATAGGCTAAACATTATATATGTAACTTTTATATATGGTTTTCTTGATTGTTTCATATTCTTCCTGTATTTACTATATGACTTAAAAAATTTAGCCTTTTTATTAGACAAAAGGAGGGAATTGATGGGGTGGTGTTAAGCATTCTAAATGTTAATTAATTGGTCCTGCTTGCTGTCTGTTACTTACATTATCTCTGATTGGTTAAATAAAATGCTGAGGCCTGAGATTGGCCAAAGACAGAGATAGGTGGGACTAAGGTGTGCAGGCTTCAGAGACAGAGAGCATCTTGGGGAATAGAAGCGAGGAGCAGGAAGGAGGAGGAACACACGCCATGGGGTAGATGAAAGAAGATGATTCCATGCCAGGCAGTGGTGGCACACGCCTTTAATCCCAGCACTTGTGAGGCAGAGGCAGGGGGATCTCTGTGAGTTCGAGGCCAGCCTGGTCTACAAAAGCAAGTGCAGGACAGCCAGAGCTGTTACACAGGGAAACCCTGTCTCGAAAAACCACACACACACACACACACACACACACACACACAAACAGCAACAACAAAAAAAAACAAGCAAAGAAGATCATTCCACGTGGGCTGGAACATCCGCATAGCGTGGAGAATAACAGTCCAAAGGGACATATGTATATATGGGGTCATAGTTGAGTAATAGAATTATGAGTTAGTTTAGGAGGGCTAGGATTGCACAATTCATGCCAAGGCTTGTTAAAATCCATCGTGTGTCTGTATGCTCATTTATAATGGTGGGTTAAGGATTAACAGCCACTGACCAATTAATGATAATATAAATACTAGTAAATAACTTAATTAGCCATTTTTTTTCTACAGACCTGGAACTCATTCTGTAGATCAGGTTGGCCTTGAACTCACAGACATCCACCTTCCTCTGCCTCCCAAGTGCTGGGATTAAAGGCGTGGGCCACCACACCTAGCCAACAATTGTCTCTTTAGTTAGGCCTTTTGTGTTTCTGATCAATGAGATGGTGCAGTTGTAGTAGGATCAGGACAGCCCCACAAGGAGCAAGTTAGAAGCCTTCTGTACTGTGCCCTAGGTTGCCCAGAGGTCTTATGGTAGGGTAGATGGAACTAGTCCTTTCCTGCTGAGCCTCCTGGGAATGTCCACAGCACTTCATGTAGGACGAAGAACAGGGTGACTGAGGACAGCCCAGCATATCTAGCAGCCATATTCAGGCAGATTTACTCCTACAGAGTCTAGAGATCAAGCGGGCTTCCTTTGGCTCAATCTTGGGGAGCTGTTCTGATGAACTGGCTGGCTGAGCTACGGGAACTAAGGCAGACAGTGCTTTATGGGAAGGCCTGAGCATTGTCCCCAGAGGCCTGGGGCCATAGAACACTGGACTTTGAATTTGATCACGCTCAACACTGGATTGTATAAGGACTGTGTAGGGCCAGGAAGGAGGATTCTGTGTCTACATGTAAGAGTGGATGGGTAAAAGAACCAGTGGCAGAGCTGGGCATGTGGTGCACACCTTTACTCTCAGGACTAGGGGAGCAGGAACAGGTGGATCTGTGAATTCGAGGACAGACTGATCCACATAGTGAGTTCCCGACAGAAAGAGCTTGTCTCAAAAACCAACAAAGCAGCCGGGTGTGATGGTGCACACCTTTAATCCCAGCACTAGGGAGGCAGAGGTAGGTGGATATCTGTGAGTTCAAGGTCAGCCCGGTCTACAGAGCGAGTTCCAGGATAGCTGGGGCTACACAGAGAAACCCTGTCTTGAAAAACAAAAAAACAAAACAAGAAAAAAACAACAACGCAAAACAAAGAACCAGTGACAAAATGTGACAAGTGTCTTTCCCAAAGCACTTTAATGCACGCACCAACCCATAGTCCCTGCCTAGTGGCTGGGCAGGAGAAGCCAGCCTCACCTGGAGGCTTCCATGGCTTCCCATGCCCAGTGTGCCTTCCCACACCCATCAATAGGTGAGGGGTGTGAGGATGAAGAGTCGGTCTTCCTCTTTACGGATCCAGCGCATCAGCTTATGGATGGCGCTGACAGCTGAGGCCTTGGTCCCCAATGGGCTGTAGCACATGTAGAGCTCAAATGCACCTGTCACCTGGAGGAGGGGGCAGAGGTCATCATCTAGAGTAGGCATGCCTCTTGTGGTATCTACCCAGGTCCTTATGAAGACCAGTTCACCTAGGGCCACCTTACCCACGCTAGGAGGTTCTCATTGGGGCCTGTATAGTAGATGGTCTTGAGCGGGCGGGACGCATTGTGGGCCCGGCTGTGCAGGTACTGGTAGAGGCCCAACAGCCGCTCCTGCTCCTCTTCACTTGTGTACGGGGCCTCAATCTCTGGACTGCAGATGGAGAAGTGGGTTCACAAAGGAAGGCCTTTCACCGTCTTCTCTGGAAAGCTAGAAATATCTATTTCTGGACAGGGAGATTTTGCTGCCTGTTCCTCCCAGGAGCTCCCCTACACAGGGGAGACTACAGAAGACTACCCAGGACAGACTAGAGGCCCCCCCCCCCCGCCCCCACCCCCCCACCCCACCCCCGCCCCTCCAGTTTCATGGTGACTCTTCCTTGGAGAGGCTCTTTCTGAGTGTAGGTATCTACTAGAGTAGCAGGTCTAGAGTGGAGGAAGGCAAGCTGGGAAACCTGAGCCAAAAGTGGAGGGAATGGGAAGGGAGGACAGGAGCTGCTGTCATTTCTGCCCAGCTCCTTTACTGGAAGGGGGAGGGGTCTGCATTCTGGCCTGGACCAAAATGATCCCAAAGGCAGAGCTGCTACAAGACAAAGGATCTGGGAAACCTGTGTTCCAGCCTCTTTCCCAATTTGTTCCACGCCTTATGAGTACTGAAGTAGAGAGGTGTTATGCCCACCGAGTGACAATAGTAAAACAGCCCCAGCTTATGGGTACGCTCTCAAAAGAGCGGTCAGAGTCAGGGTCATGTCTTAGGTCTCAGGACCAACCAGCCTTCCCCCATCTCTGCATCCTCGTCTCCCTGAAGCAGTGCCTCCTCTCACCTGGTGAAGAGTCCTGAGCTCTTTGACTTATAGAGGAAGTGGCGAAGGTCAGGGATGCCCACTTGGGTAACGCTGTAGTAAGGCGTGCGCAGCGCCTCCCGCAGGGCCATATGGGCTCCCCGCTTTCGAAGGCGTTCCTGGAAACGGCGGCGGCAGTCAGAGACTGCAAAGAAGTCCTCACGGTCGGTGGAGACCAGCAGCAGGCAGAGGTCGGTGTCAGGTTCTAGGTAAGAGATGTGTGCGTGGAAGAAGCCAGCCGCATTGAACTTTGGCAGGCACACGGGGGTCCATGCCTCGCCCTCACGGAAGGAGGAGGAGGAGCTAATGAGGTTGAAGAGCAGGTGCAGGTCGATGGGATGCAGGAATTGGTCCTTGCGGCGCACGAGCGCCACCAGCTGATTGCGGGCCAGCAGGATGGAAAAGACCAGGCTGCGAGCACGCGCCTGCTGCAGGCTGGCACTCACCGTGTCCCGCACGGTCGCTGCCAAGGGCAGGCACCGTGCCGCACCCATCAGGAAACTGGGGTCTCGAGCCATTAGCTGCAGCAGGTTGTCGGTGATTCGCTCCGAGCCCGAGAGCAGGCGCCGCAGATCGTAGTTCTGCTTCTGCTGGAAGATGTGGCTCAGCTGCGCCCCGGTAAGAAGACTCAGGATCTGGTAGTAGATGTACAGTAGCTCCTGCGCCAGCTCCTGGGCCGACTGCCGCGTGCGGGCCACCGCCACCAAAACCAGAGGGCTCCGGCGCACGAATACTACCTTGTAGCCATCTGAGGGTGTGGGGAGGGGGTCAGCTTCAGCCCTCCTCCCAGAAGCCCTCCCGGATAGGCTTTCCCAGCGTGTAGGGGCTCATTGGTATGGTTAGCCAGTCACCTCACTTCCCTGCCATTTGCTTCACAAACTGACTCTCTAGGACACACGAGAAGCTCTTCAGGAAAATTCATTCTTTGTTTGCTTTTTTTTTTAAGATTTATTTATTTATTACGTATACAGCATTCTGTACTGCATGTATGCTTGAACTCCAGAAGAGGGGACCACATCTCATTGTAAACGGTGGCTCTTAACCATCAGGACCTTGGGAAGAACAGCCAGTGCTCTTAATCTCTGAGCTATCTCTCAGCCCCTTTGTTTGCTTTTTTGAGAGGGTCTTCAGTAGCCCAGGTTGGCCTGGGACTGGCTAATGCAGCTGAGGCTGATTCTCCTGCCTCAACGTGCTAAGGGCTGGGATTTACAGGTGGATGTGCACCACCAGACCCAGCTCAAGAAAACATATTTAATGGTAAATGCTAACTCAATTAGCAAGGGATCTGGGCTAAGGACCTGGGGTTGACTGGTTTTTAAATTTTTAATTTATTCATATTTTGGTCATTGCCCCAGGAGGCTTTTACCCTTTCTCATGACTCTTATCAGAACTCCCTTTAGCTTTCACCACAGCCCCACCACCTCAGAAGGCCTATGTTGTTATCCTACGTTCAGTAAGAGCGTGAGCTTCAGAGAGGTGGGAGGACTTTCCTCTCAGGCAAACAACACAACCCAGCTTTCCAGGTGTGTGTGTGTGTGTGTGTGTGTGTGTGTGCACGCGCAGGTATGCACATGCTTGGGTGTCCAACATTTGATATGATTAAACCCTGTCACTGGAGCCTTCCCACAACCCTCTTCAGGTGGCTCACCTGCATGGATGGAGCGTATGGCATTCTTGTCTGCCTCCAGGAAGGACACCAGGGCCACCATGACACCCATAGTGCTGGAAAGGGCTTCCTCAGACCCATACCGAGAATACACAGGCTTTCCTGCCTCACTCAGTACAAACACATGCTTCTGGTGGAGACGCCACGCCTCTGTAGCGTCCTCCTCATCCCCTTCAGCTGGGCCCTCCTGGGAGGGCCCTGTGGTTGGTCGTCCAGTTGCTCCTTGGGGCTCCAGCCAGTCTTCAGAGCTTCCCGGCAGCATTTCCTCCTGCAAGTCCCGGGCCACACCTGTCAGCTGAGTGCTTAGCTCGCTGAAGTCTTGGCTGATCTGGCGCATGTCTGTAGGCAGTGGTGGGGGACTCCCTGCATACTCTTTGGGGCTGTCCCCAGAAGCTTCCCCGTCTTCTGCCTCTGTCAGGTCTTCATAGGAACGTGCATGGACGAACATGGCACCCTCCTGCCCAGCACCTGTAGACCAAAACATGGACCATGCTGATCTACAACTTAGAGGCCCTTGGTCTCACCGCAGCAATGGAAATCGGTATCGGCTTACCTCTTACTAACAATGAACAGCTTATCCCATGCCCATTCCAAACACACTGTCCTTTATCCACGTGTGCTTTGGACCCCTCAACACTAACACACATTGACTTCAGGAGCTCTGCACCTGCTGGAACGTGCAGCATCCTGGAAGGCATCCCCATGCCCCTGTGTGGGTGAATACTTGTCACACTTCAGCTCGCAGGGAAGATTACTTACACACCTGACCTTCAACCCCAGACACTCATTTTTCTCTCTTTGATTTCTTTTGGAACACTGACCAGTTATTGGTCACTACAGTGGCATCTTCCAAGAGCGTGGACTTAGTTATTCACCCTCTCCACCCATGGGGGAGGGGTACCATACCCCCTGTACATTACTAGCCTGTGGCTCCTCTGGGACAGGGACCATGTTTTCTTTTAAATTTATTTATTTGTTTATTTGGTGCTGTATCTAAGAACTGAGGCATGCTCTGCAAGTGTCTGACTAGTGAGTTAGAGAGCCTTACCCCCACTTTGTTCTCTTTTTTTTTTTTTGGAGATATGGTCATGCTATATAAAGTAAGTGGTCAGCCTTATATTCATTCTGTAGCCCCAGGCTGGCATTGAACTCACACCGAGCCTGCCTCAGCCCACAGGTGGCCCATAGGTGCTGGGATTACAGGTATACACCTCCACATCCAACTCAACACAGTTTGAGGTTTTTTCTTTTTTCTTTTTTTTTTGGTTTTTCGAGACAGGGTTTCTCTGTGTAACCCTGGCTGTCCTGGACTCACTTTGTAGACCAGGCTGGCCTGGAACTCACAGAGATCCACCTGCCTCTGCCTCCCAAGTGCTGGGATTAAAGGCATGCGCCACCACGCCCGGCTCAGTTTGAGGTTTTAATAAAAGATATTTTGGCAGTCGGATGTGGTGGTGCATGCCTGTAATCCCAGCATTTGGGAGGCAGAGGGAGGTGGATCTCTGGGAGTTCAAGGCCAGCCTAGTAGTTCCAAGATAGCCAAGGCCACAAAATGAAACCCTGTCTTGAAACACACTACACCCAACCAAAAAAAAGAAAAGAAGATATTTTAAATATAGAGTTTTTTTTTTTTTTTTGGTTTTTTGAGACAGGGTTTCTCTGAATATCTCTGGCTGTCCCGGACTCTCTTTGTAGACCAGGCTGGCCTTGAACTCACAAAGATCCGCCTGCCTCTGCCTCCCAAGTGCTGGGATTAAAGGCGTGCGCCACCACCGCCCGGCTTAAATATAGAGTTTTAAGTAAGATCATTAAGAAAAGACGAAGCATTTTAGGTTTTTCCTTACTTTTCTTGTTTTCACAATTGTCTAGGCTGGTACAATATGAAATGGCAAGAAAGGTCAGATGTAAACTGAGCCCTGCTCTCTGCAGTGTCCCCAGCATATGACAAACACCTAATGTATAAGTGAGCAGGAAAGAAAGAGCAACTATGATCCTATTTCCTCCTGGAGGCTTGGTTGCTCCATCACTCTCTCTGGTTGGGGACTGCACGCACGCTCTACCCATACCTGGCTCGGTTCCCTGGGTCAGTCCTGGCGTGGGGCTCTCTGCTCTCCCCGTACTTTGGCAATTGGAAGGAGCCAATGTGCCATCAGGGCATTCACTGCTTCTCTTCCTCTGCGTGTCAGCAGCCATCTTTTGGGTTGTCCTATGAGGACAAGAAAAAGGTGTCACAGAGCAGACAGCAAGGCACAAAGACATCAGTGTGATTTGTAGTAGTAAGTTTCTTGTCAGGACCCCACTAAGTCAGCTCAAACCCCTGGGGAATGGCTTCTGAGTACTCACACATAAAAAATTACATCTTGGCCGGGCGTGGTGGCGCTCGCCTTTAATCCCAGCACTCGGGAGGCAGAGGCAGGAGGATCTCTGTGAGTTCGGGGCCAGCCTGGTCTACAGAGTGAGTCCAGGACAGCCAGGCTGTTACACAGAGAAACCCTGTCTCAAAAAACACCAAAAAAAATTGCATCTTAAGTTTTTTTTTTCTGGATATGGTGGGTGGTACCTCTAATCCTAGGACTCAGGAGCCTGAGTTAGGAGACTTGTCCAGAATACAAGCTGGCTGTGGCTACATAGTAAGACCTTGTTTTTTGTTTTTGTTTTCGAGACAGGGTTTCTCTGTGTATCCTTGGCTGTCTTGGACTCACTTTGTAGACCAGGCTGGCCTTGAACTCGCAGAGATCCACCTGCCTCTGCCTCCCCAGTACTGGGATTAAAGACGTGCACCACCATGCCCGGATGTAAGACCTTGTTTTAAAAACTAAAATCTGTCTCTCTCCCTCTCATATTCCCTCTCCCTCTCCTGGAAATTGATCCCAGGGCCTTGTACATAGTAGGTAGACACTTTACCACTGAGCTATATACCCAGCCATGGTGTTCCTTTTCTGATTATAAAAAGACATATTCATCATAGAAAACTTGGAAATGCAGGAAGTATAAAAACATGTTTTTTAATTTTTTGGGTTGTTTTTTTTTTTTTTTGAGACAGGTTCTCTTTATGTAGTCCAGGCTGTCCTGGAGCTTGATATGTAGACAAGGCTGGCCTTGAATTCATAGGGATCCACCTGCCTCTCCCTCAAGTACTGAGATCATAGGTGTGTGCCACCACACCCATCTTAAAAACATGCATTTTATCCACATTTAAAATTATTTATTTACAGGCTAAAGAGATGGTTCAGCAGTTAAGAGCACTTGGTTTTGCAGAGGACCTGGGTTTCGTTCCCACCACCCACAGGGTGGTTCACAACTGCCTGTAACTCCAATTCCATCCAGGCACGCATGTAGTGCACAGGGGCAAAATACTCTTACACATAAAATAACATAACAAATCTTTACAATAATTAATAAGTGCCCATCGCGGGGGTGCATGCCTTTAATCCCAGCACTCAGGAGGCAGATCTCTGTGAGTTCAAAGCCAGGGTTTCTCTGTGTAGTCCTGGCTATAACTCTGGTTGTCCTGGAACTCACTCTGTAGACCAGGCTGGCCTCAGAGATCAGCCTACCTCTGCCTCCCCAGTGCTGGGATTAAAGGTGTGCACCACAATACCTGGTTAGGGCCTTTTTCCCCCTTTTGGAAGAGCAGTCAATGCTCTTAACCGCTATGCCATCTCTCTAGCCCAGGGCTTACATTTTTTGAACAAACAGAATCTACCATGGGTTTGGAAGCATGTCTCCTTCCCCCCCCCCCCCACACCCAGACAGAGTTTCTCTGTGTAACAGCTCTGGCTGTCCTGGAACTCTTTTAGACCAGGCGCCTCGAACTCACAGAGACCTGCCTTGCCTCTGCCTCCCAAGTGCTGGAATTAAATGCATGTGCCACCATACCCAGCTTGTTTTTCTTTTTTGTAAAGATTTATTTTATCTGTATATATGTGTATAGTATGTGTGTAGCTGTATGCACCTGTGTGCAGGGATGGGAGGCAGACAGAACATTGGGCGTCTCACATTTCCTCAGCTAATCTGAGAGCTTGCAAGTTTAAGCAATCCTCTTCTTCTCTGTCTCTCTTGGAGTTGGAGTTGCAGGATATATGTGAGGTGCCTGGCTTGTTATGTGTATGCTGCACTACAACTCCAGTCCTTGAGGTTTTGAGAAAACAATCAATGACTGAGCTCAACTCCAGTCCCTGTCTGGTAGTAATTCTGAGTGGCTCCAAGCAGAGGTCCATTCTTCTAGCTTCTTATAGCTCTGCCATTTCAGAACACCGCCTTCCACGTACAGCGGCATGGGAAAATGCAGCTAGAAGATTATGTACCCCTGAAATACTTCAGAGTCAAAGCTCCCTAGAATTAGTGTCATAGGTAAGGGGTTTGGGAAAGGGGGAGCATCCACAGACAACTGCTAAGCAATAAGGTCTCTGCCGCGGCATCTCCATCAATCCTATTCTCTCTGGAACCCAACATATCCAGACATTATTCTACCAATAACCTTCAAAATCAACTCACTTCATCCCTGAACGGGGATAGATACCCCTGATAGATCCCAATTCTTTCTTCCCCTCCTCTGTTTCCCTCCCCCTTCTTCCTCTTCAATCCCTTGTCCTATCTTCTCTTTTAGACAGTGTCTCACTTTGTGGTTAAGGCTGCTCTGCTTGTTCTGAGGTTCACTATGTACTACATCTGGATTTGAACTTGAGGAAATCAACTTGTCTCTCCTCCCAAGTACTGGGATTACAGGTTTATGCCACCAACTTTGGCTTACTTTTTCTTTCCTGAAGCACTTTTGGCTCTTGCCTTCTGGTACACCACTCCCCTTTCTTGGTTGTCCTCCTGACCTCATGAACTCCCCATCTGAACATTTCCTACAATTCTTTTTTTTAAAGCTTTTTTTGAGACATGGTTTCTCTGTGTATCCCTGGCTGTCCTGAACTCACTCTGTAGACCAGGCTGGCCTCAAACTCAGAGATCCGCCTGCCTCTGCCTCCTGAGTACTGGGACTAAAGGCATGTGCCACTACGCCCAGCCATTACATACAGATAGCTGTGAACTGCCATATGGCGCTGGGATTTGAACCCGGGTCCTTAACTGCTGAGCCATCTCTCCAGCCCCTTCCTACAATTCTTATTAGAGGGGCCCAGATTCAGCCCTTGGTTCTCTTCTCCATCTTCACTCAGTGTCTTCGGGAGCTCGTTTCCATCTCATAAATTACCTCTACACATTAATGGATCCAACTTTATTTCAGTCTTTCTCCTGCTTTACATGCATACACATGAAACTCTAGTTTGTTATAGTAAAGTTATATGCCCCAGACCAAGTTCCCAATCTATCATCTCTTTAAAAAAAAAAAACACAAACAAACTAGCCAGGCTTGGAGGGGCACGCCTTTTATCCCAGCACTCGGGAGGCAGAGGCAGGCGAATCTTTGTGAGTTCAAGGCCAGCCTGGTCTACAAAGTGAGTTCAGGACAGTCATGGATACACAGAGAAACCCTGTCTCGAAAAACCTAAAAAAAAAAAAAAAGCACAAAACTGGGTATTGTGGTTTAGGCCTATAACTCTAGAACTTGGCAGGCCAATGCAGGAAGATTACTGAGAGACTGAGGCTAGTCTGAGCTACAGAAAGTGACCTTATCCCCAAAACAAATAGAAGGAGATGGGGACTATAGCTCAGTTTGATCTTCAAAATATGACATGTGACACACACTTGTAAGCTTAGCACTTGAGAGGCAGACGCAGCAGCTTGGGATACATGAGACCCTATCTTAAAAAAAAAAAGAGAGAGAGATAAAATATATATCTTGGGCAGACTCTGTTGTGGGGGTGCATATTTGTAATCTCAGCACTTCAAAGAGTTGAGACAAGAGTATCACCACCAGCGCTACATAGTGGATTCAAAGCCAGCCTAGCTACATAGTCTCAATAAAACTGAAATTAGGGGTGAGGGATGTAACTTAGTTGATAGAGTGCTTGCCTATAATGCATAAAGCTCTGGCTTCCACCTCTGCACTATATAAAACCATGTATGGGAGGGGGGCAAATAGCCCAGTTGTTAAATGCTTGCTTTGTAAGCATGAGGACTGAAGTGAATCTCAAGAACTCCTGTAAAAACGCTGGGCATGGTGGCACCCTTATAATCCCAGTACCACAGAAGCAGACACAGGTAGATCCCTGGGGGTCACTAAGGCCAAACTACTCTTACAAGATGAGTTCCAGACCAATAAGAGATCTTGTCTCAAAAAAACAAGGTTGGGCTAGGCTGTGGTGGTGCACGCCTTTAATCCCAGCACTAAGGAGCCAGAGGCAGGCGGAACTCTGAGTTTGAGGCCAGCCTAGTCTACAGAGCAAGGTCCAGGACAACCAGAACCACACAAAGAAACCCTGTCTCAAAACACACACACACACACACACACACACACACACACACACACACACACACACACACACACA
>CAJQZJ010003646.1:16280282-16294283 GCA_907164525.1 Lophiomys imhausi
ACACACACACACACACACACACACACACACACACACACACACACACAACAGAAAACAAAGTTGGGCCAGTCAGATGGATCACAGGTAAAGCCACTTTCGACTAAACTTGACAAGTTGAGTTTGGTTTCTGGAACTTCCATGAGTCATTTTCTGATCTTCACATGGCCCCCTACCCCAAATTAAAAAAAAAATTGAAAACAAACAAGCAAGGTGGACAACACCTAAGGAACAACACCTGAGAAATGACATTTTAAGTTGACCTTTTACAGAGGACTGCAGTTCATTTCCCAGAATCCACGCTGAGTGGCATACAACAAGCTATAACTCCAGCTCCCAGAGGACCCAATGTGCTATTTTGGCCTACTCAAACACCCATACAAACACACACACACTCATATATACAAATAAAACTAAATCTTCAAATAAACAGGTGACATGTCTATAATTTCAACTCTTGGGAGGTAGAGGCAAGAGGATCACAAGTTCAGTTTCCTCAACTATATGAGTTTGAAATCAACCTAGGATATATGAGACTCTCTCAAAAAAGCAATAAATAGGAGCTGGAGAGATGGCTCAGAAGTTTAGATCAGAGCAAGTACTTCTCTTAGAGAAGATCTGGGCTTGATTCCCAGCACTTGAGTTAAGTAGATCACAAATGCCTGCAACTCTGGTGCCAGTGGATCCAATGTCCTCTCCTGGCCTCTTTGGGCACTGCACTCACATGCACACCTCTCCCCTCAACATATACACATAATTAAAATAATAAAATTAAAATCTTAAAAGTGAGTAAATAGTGGAAGGGAGACAATAAGTGGTTCCTGATAGAACGTCCAACTTTCACAGAATAACATCAATATTAAGTGGTAAATGTCTATATCCAATAGTTGACCTTTTTGTTTTGTTTTTTTGAGACAGGGTTTCTCTGTGTAGCCCTGGTTTTCCTGGAACTCACTATGTAGAAGAGGTTAGCTTTGAACTCAGAGATCCATCTGCTTCTGCCTCCTGAGTGCTGGGATTAAAGGCGTGCACCACCACGCCTGGTTTAGTTGACCATTTCTTATCCCTTCCATGATTATCTGATTGGTTCAAGCCACCATTATCTTTCTAGTTAATTATTATTATTATTTTTTTTTGGTTTTTCGAGACAGGGTTTCTCTGTGTAGCCCTGGCTGTCCTGGACTCACTTTTTCTAGTTAATTATTGTCACAACTTTGTAACAAGTTCTAATGCATCCCAGCACTTCTGTCTTTGCATTCAAGATGAGCCTCTTCTCATAGCTCTATAATACTCCTACCTCACTAAGCAAGAAAGTCAGCTTCCTCCTAATGGCACACAAGCCTCTCAGTATGTCCTTTCTCCTTTATTTCTCTGAGCTTATTTTCTGCCCTTTCTTCCCACCCCCCCTTTTTTGTTTTACATCAGCTCAGCTTATCCTGAACACCATTTCACTTGACCTTTGACCTTCCTCTACCCAACCCTAAGTCATTTATATCCCTTCCTAGGCTAGTTCATGACTCATTCCCTCACCTTAGGCAGTTGCTGGACTACCTTATCAGAGAGGTTTTCTAGCAATAGACCTGCTCATTCTGTTTTTTTTTTTTTTTTTTTTTTTCTAGAGTGAAGGTCACCCTGTGGCCTGCTACATCAGAGACATATGCAGAAGGAATTAAACCAACATTTAACACAGAAATATCTTTGGAAGAGAAAGAAAATGAAAGGCCTGTAATGAATGCCCAGTTCAAGTGTACCTGGGATCAGGCAAGAAAACTCTTGCCTGTGGAAACAGCTTGTCTTTGGAAGTAATCAAGTGTTCAGGAAAACCAGCTCTGTAGTTAAGAGGAACTGGTTTGACTGGTCTGTTTTCTAACTTATTAAATGGTATGGAATAGGGATATCCTGCAAACAGTTGCTGCTGATTTATGGGGTGGTAAGATTAAATGAGATAATACATGTGATCTGGCTATATAGAGTAGGCATATCATATCCTCAGTTGCTGTTATTAGTACATTGTGGTTATTATTAGCATTCAGACTGCATTCACGCACAGATCCAGTGGTCTCTGTCCTGCAAATCAATCCTTTGAGAATTTGCTCAGTAAGTCCAGGCCTGATGAATGACCTGATGAGACATACTTCAAGATTCAAACAAGTGCTACACCAGCTTCCCTGTGTCCCAAGGGCTCACTCCCTCAGGACGTCTTTTGTGTTTTGGAGTGTTAAATGAGCCCAGTGTCTCTGAGTGTCCCCAACATGGCACCTGCATGGGGAAAGGAGCAGGGTAAGCTATCTAGACCTGGCAGATACTTTTTTTCACAACAGTTCCTCTGCTGTGTGAGATCATATAGCATCTTTACCCTCTCCAAGGTCAGCCTGGAGTTCCAACCAGAAGGCCTGGTGAAGCAAACAGCTTTCTGGAAACCCGCCCACTCAGGCAGGAAGGTTGAGGGGATCAAGTGAAGCCCAACCTCCCACCTCCACTGGAGCTTTAACGTTTGGAGCTGATGCTCCTGGGAAGCTGGGCCTGAAGCAGTTAGGCAAGAGAGGGATCTGAAGTCCCTGATGTCTCCACAGGAACACTTTGTGGGCAGCTCCTCTGTATGCCCCCAGGGCATGCAACTTTTCCTAGAAGTGCCCAGCAGAGCCTTGGAGCTATCGAACAGACTGGTGTTAGCCCTCCTAATGTGCATCCCTCCCTCAGATGGCTCCTGAAAGGGAAGGGTCTTGCAAAAGCCCCTTCTTACTGGCTCTGAACCACCTTGATTCTTCCTGTTCTGATGGTGCTTCACCTTTGGTCTTGATCCCTTTGGTCTATCTGGGAGGGCGATACAGAATGTACGACAGACAGGGCTCAGTTGAGGTTGTGCTGTGGCTGCTTCAGCAGGATGCCCACTCTACACCGAGCCTAGTATGATCCTGGTCACCTCTGGAGGCCACTCCCCTTACTGACAAAGGCTGCTCATATTTCCCAAGCAAACTCTAGCCTAGAAAGGGTTGGCTCACCTAGTGTAAGGGCAGCCTAGTTATCTGAGCCAAAGCACCTTTGAAAATGAAATCCCAAGCCCGAGACCCTTCCATGAGCTGCCTGGCTCACTCCACCACCCCTCTGTCGATTTTTAAGAGAGCTCCGAGTGCCGACTATGTCCGAATTGGGGATTAGTGCTTTATCCAGCTACTGCTGCCTATGGGACATTGCCCTCCCGTCCAAAGGATGAGTTCTAGCCTCTTCTATTGACCATCTGCGGCCAGCCGGCTAAAGGACCCCAAAGAGACACAGTACTTCTATCGGGGTAGTAGATGGCCGGGAACCCCCCCCCCCCCAGTTTTCAAGCCCCTCCCTCTAAAGATGACAGCTTGCCCGCCTCTCGCCGCCCCCAGGCCACGTGGGTTGGCAGTCGAACTCACCTGTTTCTTGGGGGAACACAGGATCTACCAAGAGTGCCAGTCACTGCCCTCTGCCAGATTCCTGGGGGGATATGAGTATCCAGTCGTGCCTGGCCTTAGAGTGTGCAACTTCGCGGGGCTACCGCCCCTGGAGGATACAGTCATGGCCACAGCGGAGGAACCGGTTTCTCCTGCCGACCCTTAGCCGGCCACCGGCGCAGGAAGACAGCTTTCACCGGCCTTTGCTGGCGGAGGCCCGGTTCCAGCCTCTTGGCCAGCCCCAGCCCGCCCCTGAGTGCATTGTGGGAAATGTAGTCCGTAGCTCTCCGCAGCTTGAAGCACTGCGGGAGCGGTTCCGGGCTCCGGAGCCCGGTCGAGCTGGAGGCGGAATCTGACCCAGGTCCGGGATTGCCTCACCTGGCACCGCCTTCTTCCGTATCTTAGAGGCGGGACGGGACGGGAAAGGACGTCAGTATTTCCCCACTGATTGTGGAAGGACAATATAAGTTTAGGGAGCTGGATAAATCCCATTAGTGAGCCCAGTCACATTTGACTATACAGGACATGGACATCGAAAAGGCGCCCAAACTGTTGCTTAAAAAACACTTCATAAGCACTCGGGAGGCAGAGGCAGGCGGATCTCTGTGAGTTCGAGGCCAGCCTGGTCTACAAAGCGAGTCCAGGACAGCCAGAGCTACACAGAGAAACCCTGTCTCGAAAAAACCAAAAAAAAAAAAAAAAAAAAAACAAACACTTCATAAGTCCGGTCCCAGTATGTTAGTATAAGGTTCTCTAGAAGGCGCAGTTCTCAACGCTTCGCATAAACTGATCTGGGGAGCTTTTAAAATACAATGCCTGGACACCACCCATAGAGATTTTTACTTAATTGGATGAATGTGGGGAACTAACCATCTGGATATATCTTAAAAAGCTCCCGGGTGATTTCCTTTTTTTTTTGTTGTTGTTGTTTTTTTGAGACAGGGTTTCTCTGTATAACAGCTCTAGCTGTCCTGGACTCACGTTGTAGACCAGGCTGGCCTCGAACTCACAGAGATCCACCTGCCTCTGCCTCCCAACCTGCTGGGATTAAAGGCGTGCGCCACCACGCCCGGCTTCCCGAGTGATTTCTAAGGGCAAGGAACCACTGCTTGTAATTTCCTAGACACAAAGTAATAAAAACAGGAAAACAAGTTTCCCCAGAAGTCCTTATTTTTGGAGAATAGTTTGAGGAAGCAAAATCAGTGAACGACAATAGTATTATTCATAGTTTCTCTGAAGCAATTTACTCATTTTTTAGCTTCAAGGTTAATTATCCCAATAGTTCTGGGATGAAGGACAAAGTTGGAAACCTTTGATTCTCCCTTGCTATTGGACAAGGTCCCTTAGGTGGTTAGTCTCCTGTGTCTTACTTACTCAGTTCCATCCGGAAGTTGGGGAGAGTTCTGTGTCTCTGGGTCTTATTTCTGTGACATTTGGAACCTGTCTCCACAATACTGGTATATCATGACATGACGACAAAGCAGTGAGTTTTTACTGGAGAAAGCTTTGCATAGGGTTATTAGAACCTTGCATGTTCTAATAAGGGTTAAGGAAAGCTCCCGTGTGAGAAGAGTTCGTTCCTTGGAATGGAGGGTGAGGAAGGGGAAGTGGAGAGTCTCCAAGTCTCCACAGGTCTTTCAGGATTTTCTCTGTTAGCTCAGGCTTCCAGGTTCCTACCTTGAGACAAATATAGTTTATACAATTTTGTATACTTCATTTCATATTGTTTCATTATAGTAGTCTAAAGCAAGAACTTTCTTTGTGTGGTGATAGGCTTAGAGCCGCGTCTCAGCTGTGGCTTTCAACTCCTCTGGGGGCCGAACGGCCCTTTCATAGGGATCACATATCAGACAGCTTACATATCAGATATTTACATTATGATTCATAACAGTAGCAAAATTACAATTATGAAGTAGCATTGAAAATAATTTATGAGCTGGGCATGGTGGCGCTCGCCTTTAATCCCAGCACTCGGGAGGCAGAGGCAGGCAGATCTCTGTGAGTTCAAGGCCAGCCTGGTCTACAAAGCAAGTCCAGGACAGCCAGGGCTGTTACACAGAGAAACCCTGTCTTGAAAAACCAAAAAAAAAAAAAAATTATGGTTGGGGTCACCACAACATGAGGAACTGTATTAAAGGGTTGGAGCATTAAGAAGGTTGGGAATTGATGTTCATAAAGATCTCTTATTCTCTAATTGACACAGAAATATCTTTGCTATATTTCATTGACTGCAAGCTATTCCCTGTGGAATTGTTCTCCATAGAAGATAAATATATCTAAAGATAAATACAAAGTTTTCTAGTCACGCGCTTGACAGTCTTCACATGGATGCCAGCATTTCTCCCAGGATCTCATTCTTGCTTTGTGTGCATATATATGTTCTGTGTTCATGTATGTGGACATATATATGGGAATATGTGCAGGTGTGAGTGTACCTGCATGTGTGTGTGGAGTGCGTGTAGAGGCCGGAGGTCTACATTGGGTATTGTTCTAATCAGCTTCACCTGTCGACTTGACACAGCCTGCAGTCAGCTGAAAAGTGAGTCTCAAGTGAGGGATCGCGCAGATCACACTGACACATGAGGATGTCTGTAGGGAATAGTTTTGGCTGTTAATGTAGGATGGCCATTGTGGTTAGTGCTGTTCCCTGGGCAGATGGTCCTGGGCTCTATAGGAAAGCGAACTAAGAATGAATGAGTGAGCCAGTGAGCAGCATGTGTTCCTTCATGGTTCCTGCTGAGTTCCTGCTCTGACTGATTCCCCTCAGGGGTCAACAGTAACCCCTAAGCTGAAATAAATCATTTCCTCCCCTAAATTGCCTTTGATCAGAATGCTTTATCGGAGCAGCCAAAAGGGAACCAGAACAGGTGTCTTCCTTGACAGTTTTTACCTTATGTTTTGAGTCAGAACCATTCATTGAGCCTGGAGCTCATGGACTGACTAGACTGGCTTGGCCAGCAAGCTCCAGGGATCCACAGGTCTCTGTAGCCCCAGCATTGGGGCTTTGGCTTTCCCATAGGTGTTGCTTGTGCTTGTGTAACAAGCGCGTTACCCATCAGCACTTTACTAATTGAGTCATTTCTTTCCCCAGTTCTCACTCTTGCTCCTAAGTGCAAAAGTCCCAACAGATAGGAGTACTGTATTCACAAAATATTCTATTTACTTGGGTAAGTAGGTGACCACACATCTACACATCTCTAAGATTTGTGCTTAGAACACTCTTAGAAGCAAGCCACTGGCTGGAGAGATGGCTCAGAGGTTAAGAGAGAGCACTGGCTGCTCTTCCAAAGGATCCAGGTTCAAATCCCAGCACCCACATGGCAATTCACAGCTGTCTGTAATTGCCAGGTGTGGTGGTGCACGTCTTTAATCCCAGCACTCGGGAGGCAGAGGCAGGCGGATCTCTGTGAGTTCATGGCTAGCCTGGTCTACAGAGTGAGTCCAGGACAGCCAGGGCTACAAAGAGAAAACCCTGTCTCAAAAAACTGAAAAAAGAAGAAGAGCACCACTGAAATGGGTGGAATTTTTTTCCTCCTGTGCACAGGCAGGTGGATATCTATGAGTCCCAGGCCAGCCTTTCTAAAGAGGGAGTTCAAGGCCATTCAGGGCTATATAATGAGGTCCTTTCTCAACACACACACAAAAACAAAACAAAACAAACAAAAACCCCAGACATTAGGTTGTATAGTTTATCTTAAAATATACCAATAATGCTGGACATGGTGGCACACTCCTTTAATCCTAGAACTAAGGAGGCAGAGGGAGATGGGTCTTTGGGAGTTCAAGACCAGCCTGGTCTTAAGAGTCCAGGACAAGCCAGGTGGTGGTGGCGCACGCCTTTAATCCCAGCACTTGGGAGGCAGAGGCAGGCGGATCTTTGCGAGTTCGAGGCCAGCCTGGTCTACAAAGTGAGTCCAGGACAGCCAGAGCTGTTAAGCAGAGAAACCCTGAATCGAAAAACCAAAAAAAAAAAAAGAGTCCAGGACAAAGCCAGGCGGTGGTGGTGCACGCCTTTAATCCCAGCACTCGGGAGGCAGAGGCAGGCGGATCTCTGTGAGTTTGAGGCCAGCCTGGTATACAAAGCGAGTCCAGGACAGCCAGAGCTACACAGAGAAACCTTGTCTCGAAAAAAAAAAAAAAAAAGAGTCCAGGACAGCCAGGGTTACACAGAGAAACTCTGTATCCAAAAACCAAAAGAAATAAAGAAATAAAACATTACTTTGTATAAGATAGGAAAAGTAGAACCAAGTCTTTTGTTGTTGTTATTTTCCAGACAAGGTTTCTCTGTGTAACAGCTCTGGCTATCCTGGATTCCCTCTGTAGACCAGGCTGACCTCGAACTCACAGTGATCCACCTGCCTCCACCTCCCGAGTGCTGGGATTAAAGTGGTGCACTACCACACCTAACTTGAACCAATTCTTTTTGTTTAATTTTGTTTTTTGGTTTGTTTTTGTGTGCCACTGCCTGGCTGGACCAATTCTTTTTGAGACAGGGAGGGTCTTACTAGGTTATCCAGTAGCCAAGGTAGGCCTTGAACTTTCAGGCTTCCAACCTCAACCATGAATTCCACTTTAAAACGGTGGTGGCATAGGCCTTTAATCCCAGCACTTGGGAGGCAGAGGCAGGTGTCGCTCTATGAATTCGAGGCCAGCCTGGTCTACAAAGTGAGTCCAAGACAGCCAGGGCTTGTTACACAGAGAAACCCTGTCTTGAAAAAAAAAAATCAGTGTCTTAGCCAGACAGTATTGGTGCACACCTTTAATCCCAGCACTCATGGGAGGCAGAGGCATGTGGATCTCTGTGAGTTCAAGGCCAGCCTGGCCTACAAAGTGAGTCAAAGACAGCCAGGATTGCTACACAAAGAAACCCTGTCTCAAATAACAAAAACAAACACAAAACTTCACTCTGAAAATGGCTCAGAGACTGAAAATGACTCAGTCCTGGTTCCTGAATCCAGGATAGAATTTCCTTGGTTCAGCACTCAATAAACTTCCATCAATCTGAGCTTGTTTTTTTTTTTTTTTTTTTTGGTTTTTCGAGACAGGGTTTCCCTGTGTAACAGCTCTGGCTGTCCTGGACTCGCTTTGTAGACCAGGCTGGCCTCGAACTCACAGAGATCCGCCTGCCTCTGCCTCCCAAGTGCTGGGATTAAAGGCGTGCGCCACCACTGCCCGGCCAATCTGAGCTTGTTGTTTGAGTGATCAGTGTGCAGCTTTGCCTAAACCCATAACAACAAAAACATTGTTTTAATTCTTATTTGAATATTGGGATAAACTTTACCTATAACTCCTTTTTTGCTAATGAAATTACAAAGCAATCAACCCTGATTCTTTTAGAATACTAATAAAAAAATATGAACCAGGCATGGTGGTATATACCTGTAATTTGGTGGTATATACTTGTAATCCCAGCAATTTGGAGATTGAGGCAGGAGAATTGTCACAAGGTATAAGCCAGATAGGGTTGCATAGTAGGCTCTTCTTTTTTTTTTTTTTTTTTTTTTTGAGACAGAGTTTCTCTGTGTAACAGCCCTGGCTGTCCTGGACTCACTCTGTACACCAGGCTAGCCAAGAACTCACAGAGATCTGCCTGCCTCTGCCTCCCAAGTGCTGGGATTAAAGGTGTGTGCCACCACGCCTCACTATAGTAGGCTCTTAAAAAAAAAAAAACCAGGACTGGATAGATGGCTCAGCAGTCAAGAGCTCTGGCTGTTCTTCCAAAAGACCCAGGTTGAAATCCCAGCACCCACATGGCAGTTCACAGATGTCTGTAATTGCCAGGCATTGTAGTGATTATGTAAGGACTTCTGAAATGCAGACTCTTAAAAGGGCATCGGAAGTCAGCTTCAAGCCTTGTATGTGGGAAACACCTGGCACCACATGTGGTCCTTGTCAACAGGTGTGCCCTGGGAGGAGGGCATCAGGCTGACCAATGAGAAGACAGCTTGATGCATAATTATGAGATGACAATATGAAGGAAAGCCTGGGAAACTGGAAAGGGCTTTTGGCTTGGCATTGCTTCTCAACATTGCCCAGCTGCTGGACACTGCCACACTGGAGCCAAAGTTAGGTGGAGCCCAGTTGGAAAGCCGAGGCTCTGAGAGACATGAAGAACAGCGTGCTGTGGAAGGGTGTTGTCAGGGACCCCAAAAAACCTCAAGAAACTTCGAGACCCTCCAGGGACCTTGAGAGCAGTGAATTACTTAAGGGCATGGTGGCAGAGCCCAAAAAAGGGGTCAAGAGAGCAGAGGTGTGCCATGGATGTGGGCCAACTGCTGATGCTGAGGCCATGCTGACAGAAAAGGAGGGACTTCAAACAGAGATGTACTAACTGGTCCCTAGGCCGCACTAGCCCTGAGGCCAAAGAATCAGATGGTAGGCACCTTGGCACATAAACTGAGACCAACTGAGGAGACAGGAGATGGAGGCTAAGAAAAGGCTGAGGAAAGGTTGCACCTGTTACAAGTTAGCTTAGGCTGGCACAAGAGGTGTGGTATAGGAGCTGCTCAGAGAGAGTTTGTGAGAAGTAGACGCTGAGGAGAGTCGTGGGCTCTCTGCTGGCACAACAGAGGCAGGAGCAGAGTGGCCTAAGGCTACATCAGTCCATGGGCCTGAAGCCGCTGAGAAAGTGAGTGAGGCCATGGTGAACGGACTGTGAAAAGAGGCAGGAGTGTGGCCCCTGTCATGTGAGGCTGTGGCAAGGCCCAGATGAACAGAGGAGGCCCTGGAAAGGCTATGATACCAAAGAGTAGGCCCTGCGGCAAAACATCTGCCCTGAGAGGGTTCCGCTAACTGCTGAAATGTGTCAATGCTGCACCTTTAAGAGTCTTGGCTGACTTAGGAGGCCTGAAGCCCAAGCTGTCTGCTAACCTAGGCCTAGAATGTTTTCAGCCTCTGAGACTTACTGCTGAATAAACTCATCCTTTCTAGTTCTTTCTGAACTCTGGCTGGTTCAATACATCTTACATTTGGAACTTTCAGGCCCATGGTCCTGGTAGTTGAGGGAGGGAAGGAGTCCCAAGATCAGAAGAGAAAAGAAACCCATCCTCAGGAATAGGCAGGTGGGGAAACTTAGGCTGTACTTACTTGGACTCCATTTGGCTTGTGAGAGGTGGGATTCAAGTCTTATGATTACCTTGACTCCCTGAAGCTTACATGAATTTTTTAAGTTTACAGAAGAGAAAGTTTTAGATATTTAGCCGGGTGTGGTGGTGCATGCCTTTGATCCCAGCACTTGGGAGGCGGAGGCAGGAGGATCTCTGTGAGTTCAAGGCCAGCCTGGTCTACAAAATGAGTCCAGGACAGCCAGATGTACATAGAGAAACCCTGTCTCAAAAAAACAAAAGAAAAAAAGAAAAAAGTTTCAGATATATTAGCATTACCACCTTTTTTTTTTTTTTTTTTGGTTTTTCGAGACAGGGTTTCTCTGTTTAACAGCTCTGGCTGTCCTAGACTCACTTTGTAGACCAGGCTGGCCTCGAACTCACAGAGATCCGCCTGCCTCTGCCTCCCAAGTGCTGGGATTAAAGGCGTGTGCCACCAATGCCCGGTTCATTACCACCATTTTTAATCTGTACTAAAATCCACATTGTAAAAAAAGAAGCTAACAGGTGTCTGTAAATCAGCTGGAGTAGACTTACACATTGGAGACATAGCAAAAGCTATGGCTTTGGGTTAAAAAGCATGAACATTATTTTCTCTGTCTGGAGAGCTGGGGATATATATATATATGTTTTTAGCTTGATGAGAAGCACCTTTTAGTCTATATTTAGAAGACAACTAAAGGAAATTTAAGATCTTGAGTTTGTGACTGATAATAGTAGTCAGTGCTTTACCAGATTATCACAACTCCATTGGTCAATGCTAAAACTCTCAACTTTTTTTGTTTTGTTTTGTTTTTTTGAGACAGGGTTTCTCTGTGTAATAACATCTACTTCAGTTACTCTCTGGCTGATTTCTTTTTTTTGGGGGGGGAGGGGAGAGGTTTTTGAGACAGAGCTTCTCTGTGTATCCTTGGCTGTCCTGGACTCACTCTGTAGACCAGGCTGGCCTTGAACTCAGAGATCTGACTGCCTCTGCTTCCTGAGTGCTGGGAATAAAGGCATGCCACACCCGGCTAGCCCATCATTTTTTTTTAATACTGGGGACCTCTTTCTTCTCTCTCCCTCAGACCAGTGACGCCCCCGAACCCTCTCCCCAAATGGAAAGGCCCTTTCTGAATCATCCTTGTCACTCCCACAGCTGCTAAACTTGGATGGCATCCCCCACTGGATACACTTGCCACAACTTAATCCCTTTGCTCCCCAAATTTTAATCAATGGGACGAATCTTCATTTTATACTTCAACCCACAGGCCCTTGCTCCTGGAAGCTCCAGAAGATATAGAGACTGCCTTCAGCCTCAGAAGAACGAGGCCTCTCACAT
Source organism: Lophiomys imhausi (assembly GCA_907164525.1). Taxonomy (NCBI): domain Eukaryota; kingdom Metazoa; phylum Chordata; class Mammalia; order Rodentia; family Muridae; genus Lophiomys; species Lophiomys imhausi. The sequence continues at coordinate 16,292,126 of CAJQZJ010003646.1, forward strand.
GACCATGCTTGACTTCACTGGACTGGGCCTTGCTCCTACTCTGTGTGGGTTAGCGCTTACATATGCATGTTTAACATTCAAGAGACTCCCACCTCTAAGCAACAGTCCATTCTAACAGGGTCAGGAAATTGCTTCACAGCAGGCTGTCAGAGGCCGACTCAATCCTTGTAACTCCCTTTCTAACTCTCCTTCACTGGAGCTTGTACCCCATGCCTGTTTTCTTTAAGACCAAAAGGAAGGTTACTGTAAGAAATGACCCGTGTTGGTCCTGCAAATACCATGATACAAATCTGGGCCATCCTAACTCCCCCTCTCATCTTTACATCTTTACATACAGGAGGGATCCTTCTACCTCTACATTCAAGACCCATGGGACTCCAGGTGGGAGGAGGGTGTCACCAGCAAACCGTGTTATAACCTGTCCAGCAGACACCCAGTGAGCCAGGTCAAAATACAAAGCCACTCTAGGTATAGAAAAAAATATATGTGATCTAACATTCATCAAAGGTTCTTACCTCCCTAATGTCCCCCCTCTTGGATGACAGTGGCTCTCTGTCCCTCATGTTCACTCTATTTCTTGTTTCAGACCTTAACCTCTGCATATCAGCAACTAAATAACACTGTCTGGCCACTTTGGAGAATGCTACTTATGGCTTCACCCATCACCTTATCACTCTCCTCTCATTACCCCTTGTCCCTGCTCTGACAAATGTCACTACTACTCCTTATCTTTCCCATATTTCTCTCTTTGGTGTGGTAGACTACTTCAACTCCTCAGGGACACACTTTGTGGGCACACTGGATTCTGCAGACTGTAATAACACCCTAACACTCAGTACCACTCACTACCCAGCCCCTCTGGCCTAATGTTCCCTACACCCCCATCCTCCCTGGCACTGAGATTTACTGTTGCCCACCTGGGTGGTCTGGGACTTGTGCTCTGGTCTTCCTCTTTCCAAAACTAGGGGTGGTACCCAGTGATGAATCCTTGCTGATTCCCATCATAAGGTTTATAACAGCAGGGCACAATAAACCAGCAGTTCAAACCATACCTTCTCACAGCCCTGGTTATGACCTCTGGCATTGCTACTGCAACCGCAGGACTAACTACTTCCCTAATAATCTACCATCAGTTTTCTTCAATTTATCCAAGACCTCCAGTGGGTGACTCAGACCATCCTTACCTTCCAGGGTCAAACAGACTCACTGGTCCATAGTGTAGCACTAACTGGAAAGGATTAGATCTACTAACAGTGGAAAAGAGTGGCCTTTGTCTCTTCCTCAGGGAGGAATGCTGCTTCTATGTCAATCAATCAGGTATAGTAAAAGACAAGATCTGACATCTCCAGATAGATCTCCAAAAACATAAGGAATAGCTCAATGCCTTTGGCCAGTGAATTGTTGACAGTCCAATATGGAAGTGGATATAGTCCTTCTTAACCCCCCTCTCCTTTTCCATCTTTGTTTTGCTTTATTTTTGGAGACAGGGTTTCTCTGTGTAGCCCTGGCTTTCCTGGAACTCACTCTGTAGACCAGGCTGGCCTCTAATTCACAGAGATTCGACTACCTCTGCCTCTCAAGTGCTGGGATTAAAGGTGTGTGCCACCAAGCCCAGCAATTACAGACAGCTGTGAACTGCCATGTGGGTGGTGGGAATTGAACCCAGGTCCTTTAGAAGAGCAGCTAGTGCTCTTAACCGCTGAGCCATCTCTCCAGCCCCCTGTACCCTGTCTTATAAACCTCTTGTTTAGATTTTTTTTCCTTTTTTTTTTTTTGGTGTCTTGAGACAGGGTTTCTCTATGTAACTCAGGGTTAGAACAGACTAAATTGGCCTTGAACTCACAAGTATCCACCTGCCTCTCCTTCCTGAGGGCTGGGATTAAAGGCTCATATGTGCCACCGCACCCGGCCTTATCTAGGTTTTTCAACAATAAATTCAAAGATTTCTTTATTTCTTTCCTTCTTCCTTCCTTCCTTTCTTAGGTTTTTAGAGAGTGGGTTTGTCTGTGTATCCTTGACTTTCCTGGGCTCACTTTGTAGACCAGGCTGGCTTTGAACTGCGCCTGCCCCTACCTCCCCAGTGCTGGGATTAAAGCCGTGCGCCACCACGCCCGGCCAAATTCAAACATTTCTTTTTTTTTTTTTTTTTTTTTTTTTG
>CAJQZJ010003646.1:16294383-16351019 GCA_907164525.1 Lophiomys imhausi
TTTTTCGAGACAGGGTTTCTCTGAATATCTCTGGCTGTCCTGGACTCGCTTTGTAGACCAGGCTGGCCTCGAACTCACAAAGATCCGCCTGCCTCTGCCTCCCAAGTGCTGGGATTAAAGGCGTGCGCCACCACTGCCCAGCTTCAAACATTTCTAACCAGAGCTTTAATCAGTTTTTATTACCCCCCTGTGTTATAAGGTTTAAGTTAACTTTTTATTACAGATTTAACTCCACCCAATAAATTTACAAATCTTGAGGTACGGAAAGTTTACATAATAGTCTTATAAATCTTAAAATAAGGTTTATATTTTAGCAAAAGTTTTAGGCAGTCAAATGAAACAAACCCAATAGTCCATTTTTTTTTTTTTTTTGGCTGTTCTACCTTACTCTCTTTTCCCTGTCAGAGTTAGGTGGCTTGCTTGACACAGAGGAAACTTTTAAAAAAGCATGCTTGGGGCCAGGCGTGGTGGGGCACACCTTTAATCCCAGCACTTGGGGGGCAGAGGCAGGTGGATCTCTGTGAGTTCAAGGCCAGTCTGGTCTACAAAGTGAGCCCAGGACAGTGAAAGATACACAGAGAAACCCTGTCTCAAAAAACAAACAATTAAAAGGATACTTGGGTCTAGAGAAGAGAGAGCCATAATCCAATTCTAGAGCCAGCTTTTTAATAAAATAGAACATCATAATATGTATTTATTTATTTTTGTTTTTTTTTTTTGAGATAGGATTTCTCTGTGTAGTTCTGGTTGTCCTAGAAATCACTCTTTAGGGCCTGTCTTTGAACTCACAGAAATCCATCTACTTGTCTCTGCATCTGAGTGCTAGGATTAAAGGAATGCACCACCACTGACTGGAAAAAAAACTTTAATATTATCCACACACAAAAGACACTTGAATCCCTGCTAAACTGAATCCAATGACCTAAACACTCAGAGATAAATTCTGATTTCTGGCCAGTGAAGCAGTCATGGCAAGCAGTTAAATTAGTGGTGATGAGCCCAGCATGGTGGCACACGCCTTTAATCCCAGCACTTGGGAGGCAGAGGCAGGTGGATCTCTGTGAGTTCTAGGCCAGCCTGGTCTACAAAGCAAGTCCAGGACAGCCAGAGATACACAGAGAAACCCTATCTTGAAAAACCAAAAATAAAAGATAAAATAAATAAATTAGTGGTGATGGCTGGCAGCTGACAGTTGCAGAGAGTGCAAAACTAAACCCAATAAACACAGAGCAGAGAAAGGTCACACACTCAGAGGGGACCAGTCAGAAACAAAACATGCAGTGGACACCACCACTCACATATTCAGCCGAGGCTGACCAGTATCCATCTCAGCTCCCATGTTTGCAACAAAACTTATGAACACACCAGAAAGCACAGACCCATATGCACACATAACACAGACAAAACTCTCCAAACAACCAAAAACAAATGGGTGGGAAACATCTCACTTTTTTTGTTTGTTTTTGAGACAAGGTTTCTCTGTGTATTTCTGGCTGTCTTGGACACACTTTGTAGACCAGGCTGGCCTTGAACTCACAGAGATCTGCCTGCCTCTGCCTCCCAAGTGCTGGGATTAAAGGCGTGCGCTACCATGTTGGCAATTACAGACAGCTGTGAATTGCCATGTGGTTGCCGGAATTTGAACCTGGGGCCTTTGGAAGAGCAGCCAGTGCTCTTAAAGGCTGTGGCATCTTGTTGAGGCCTGCTTTAGCTCTTAGTATAATTGTAGCCATTTTTGTCTTCAGTCTCCATTTTAGTTATAAGATGAAATTACTGATACTTTGTTTCTTTGTTACACTCTGAAGAGTCTCCAACTACTGCACCACTTGGGACCAATCAAATTAAAGATCAGTTAGAAATGCTTTGTCTAGCTAGTCAAAATGATGTACTGCTGCCATTCCTTTGCTTCCTACACCTGATTACCTGGTTGTTAACTGGATGTGGTTTGTTTCATACACCAACCTGGTTGCTACCTGGATGAGGTTTGTTTGGTTTGTTTCCTAGACCTGGTTACCTGGATATGGTCTTTCTTAGAAAAAGCCTGCCTTGGAAGAAGACCGGTGTCACAGGTTCCGAGACCTCTATGACCCTAGTCACGATGGCTATGACCAGTTTTGGGGTGTGTGTCCAATAAATTTGTGACTGAGTGGTTTGTGCAGCTCTTTTTGGGCTCTAACACTCTCTCCAGCCCCAACATTTCACTTTTTGCTCTGGACAGGAGAGTATTTCTGACCTGTCAAAACCCTCCACACTCCAGATCAAGATCCCACAGAACAGAACAGATCTAACTTACCAAATGAGATCTCTGTAGATGCTTGCTGCTTTTCTCAGCATGGCAGTTTACTCGGATAGTCTGCAAAACTGAAAGCATGCCCTAGAGTCTTGCAATGTCTCAAGGTGTACACCTCCTGAGCTGGGCCTTTAGCCTCAGCATCTCAGACTGAAGGTCCAGCTTTAGAATTTGGGTTAGTGGTCTGATCTCTCTGGGGTCTCCAGAAAATGTTAATCCTACCACGTAAGAATAAGACCACTATCACAAATTTTTGTTTTGTTTTGTTTTTCGAGACAGGGTTTCTCTATATAACAGGTATGGCTGTCCTGGACTCACTTTGTAGAGCGGGCTGGCCTCGAACTCACAGAGATCTGCCTGCCTCTGCCTCCCAAGTGCTGGGATTAAAGGCGTGTGCCACCACGCCCGGCAACTACCACAATTTTTATAGCCAAATATAAAGCAAGCTTTTTTTTTTTTTTTTTTTTTTTGGTTTTTCGAGACAGGGTTTCTCTGTATAACAGGTCTGGCTGTCCTGGGCTCGCTTTGTAGACCAGGCTGGCCTCGAACTCAGAGATCCACCTGCCTCTGCCTCCCAAGTGCTGGGATTAAAGGGGTGTGTCACCATGCCTGTTTCTTTTAAATTTTTATTTTATTTTATTTTTTATTTTTATGTGCACTTGGTGTTTGGCCAGCAAGACCTTTTAAAAAGACATTATTTATTTTATGTGTATGGGTATTTCATCCATGTATGGTGCATGTCTGTCTGTACCATGTTCCTTCCTGGAACCTGTGGAGGTCAGAAGAGGGCATCACATCTCCTGAAACTGGAAATACATAGTTGTGAGCCACTGTGTGGTTGTTGGGAACCCAACCTGGGTCCTCTGCAAGAGCAATCAATGTTTTTAACCTCTGAGCCATTTTTCCATCCTTAAAACCACCTTATTGTTTTAAACAAGCAAAGCTGGGGGAGATGGTTAAGTTGGTCAAGCGCTTGCTAAGCAAGTGTGAAGAGCTGAGTTTGGGTAAAGTGTTGGGTGTGGCAGCACCCATGCATAATCCCTGGCTGGAGTAGGGTAGAAACCAGAGCTCTGTCCCAGGAGTTTGCTGGTCAGCCAGTCTAGCCGAATTGGTGAACTCCAGGTTCAGTGAGAGACCTTGTCTCAAAAAATAAGGTGAAGGGCCTGGAAGATGGCTTTGTGGTTAAAAGCCTTCGCTGTTCTAGAAGTGGATGCTACTCATAGCCCTGACATGATGGCTAATAACTGTCTATAACTCCAGTTCCAAGGGATCAGTACCCTCTTCTGGTCTCTACATGCATCATGAACAGACATACATGCAGGCAAACTAGCCGTACACAGAAAAGGTAATAAAAGGTAAGGTGAAAAGCAACTGAGGAAGACTCCTGAAAGTTGATCTCTGGCCTCCACATTCACATATGCACACAACCCCACCAAACAAACATGGTTCCACATGGCAGGTAATTCCAGTATTTGAGAGGCAGGTATAGAAGATCAGGAGTTCAGGACTAGCTATGGGTACATAGTGAATTGGAAATCAGCCAGAGTTATGGCTGTATTGGAACTCACTCTGTAGACCAGGCTGACTTTGAACTCAGAGATCCATCTGCCTCTGCCTCCTGAGTGGTGAAATTAAAGTGTTGCACCACCACTTCCAGGCTCCACACTCAGCTTGTTTTTAATGGGCATTTATGGCTGCAGCATTTATCGATTTTTTTTTTTTTGGTTTTTCGAGACAGGGTTTCTCTGTGTAACAGAGCTCTGGCTGTCCTGGACTCGCTTTGTAGACCAGGCTGGCCTCGAACTCACAGAGATCCACCTGCCTCTGCCTCCCGAGTGCTGGGATTAAAGATGTGCGCCACCACACCAGGCGCATTTATCGATCTTTTACGCACCACATATGTACAGTCCCCTCAGAGGTCAGAAGAGGGCATGGGATCCCCTGGAACTGGTGGAACAGAGAGAGGGTTGTGAGCTGCCAAGTGGGTTCTGGGAATTGAACCTCTGGAAGAGCAGCCAGTGCTCTTAACTGATAAGCTATCTCTACCCTCCTTTGATCTTACAGTATTGAGTTTAGGCTACAGTATCAGGGTATATTCGCTGGGGGCATAGAGACATGGCACCAGGTGGCTGGAACCCGCAAGCCTCTCACAATGTAGACAATCTACCTCAGTACTTGCAGTCAGCTGTTGTAAGATCATTAGCTGGAAGATTCTGGAAGAGGTTGCGAATCTAAAGTTATTTTATCTTCTTTTCAGTTACAATTACGGTTTGCAGTTTCTGTGACGAATCACGAGTGGCTACATTTATTGCCCAAGGCTAACAAGGCCTTGTAGGAGCCAGTTGTAATTTCTTTTATGGGTTGTCCTATTGAACCTTTTTTACACGGATGATGTCTGCCTGGAGTTTTTGACCAGATGTCTATCAGAAGGTAAAAAGGAGGAGTTTTGGGGTCGTGCTACCTCTTCAACCCAAGCGCTACTTTTGCACTTATTCTCTGGTCTCAGGTGGAAGGATCTTCTGTACCTGAACAGCCAGCAGTCTTTCGCCTTAACGGATTACGTGTGAAAAGATCCTCTCCCATTTTCTGCACACGAACTGACAGTCTCTGTTCAAAGGGGCAAAGTCAGGACCGTCCCTGAGCACCAGGGATGGAATAAACCTAGGAATGTCAAAAGCACCTGTACGCCTTGCATATTTGCGACGATAGCACCAGAAAACAAGCAGCCACACCACAGAGGCCAAACCATAATTCCCAGCAGGGGCTACGGAGAAGCGTGCCTTCTCATTGGGCAGCGGCTACTAGCGTGCCTTTCCATTGGGCAGCGCCTCCACCAGCCGACAAAGCCCCTGAGCGCAGGGCACGGCGGGAGACGAGGCCGCGGGATTTGCGGTCGAACTTCATCTCCCGGCGGGCCCAGCGTTGAAGGCGGTGGCGCGACGCCTTTGTGGAAGCCGGAGCCCACCGGGAGGAAGTTCCGGTTTTCGCGAAGCTGGGTCCGTGGCTGTCGCTGAGGGGGAGGAGGAGCGGGCCGCGGGAGCTGCGCTGCTTTGGTAAGGGCCCAGCTTAGGAGAGAGGGCGTGCCCGAGCTGCTGGGACCGGGTCAGCCGTCCGGGCGGCTCTAGTAATCTTGGTCCGCGCGGCCTGGAAGCCGTGACTTCGAAGACACGGGGCGGCCGCGGCCTCGCTCGCGAAAACAGCCTAGCGGGTGGTGTGGTGCGGGAGGGAGGCGCCCTCGCGGCAGGAACGCCCCGGAACGGTCGCGGGCCCGGGGCGGGGCCCGAGGCGGCGGTAGAATTACCGGTCCCACCGCGGAGCGGCCAGCTGCGGGGCGAGGGACCTGCGCGAGGTAGCGGCTCCGGCGCTCAGTTCAGTGGAGCTGCAGGCGGGCTCCTTTCTTTTTCTTTCTGTTTGTGATCCAGTTCTGAGACATCCCTAGATACGGAGTTCTTGTGCCCTGCAAGTAACCTTGGCCGCCCACCCAGATCCAGACGGGAAGGTGCGAGAGCTCAGAACCTGGCCCACGGGCCCGTAGAACCGGGAGGCGGGCGAGGGTGACTGGTGGGTTCTGTACCCGTTGGGCGAATGTAGGAGAAGAGTGATATTTCCACATATTCGTGCTTTAGATTCCTTTTGGCGTTGTAAATAATGTTTTTCTTTTAATTTTATAATTGATGTTGAGCTAATGGATTCAAGTGTGGGGTTGCGTTTCTTAATAAAAACAAAAGGTTTGATTTGTAGGGCACATAAACCGGGGGTAGTTTGCATTTTTTGTCCTTTTACTTTTTTTCACATTCTAGGTTTGCTTGTTAAGTTCAGACTAATTGGATATGAGTGAAGGAGTGTAGTACTTTTTTTTATCTGCCTGATCACCCAGGACATTTTCTGGACTCTGGCTTGTGCCTCAGCTTTGTTAGTTTCCAACTTCCTGTTAATTAAATATGCCACAGTTACCAAGCTTGTAAGGATCAAAAGGAAAGGTGTCAAGGCGAGTAACAACTAATGACAGTGTGGAAAGTAACTAGCGCTATGTTACTTTATATATTATGTTATTGAGGAAACATATGAGTTGAATCTAATACCAGGCCTAGTGGAGCATACTTCTGGAATTTAGGAAGATAAGGTAGGAGGATGTCAGGTTTGAGGCTGTCCTAATTGCATTGAGACACTTAAAAAAGTTGAATCTGAATTTTAACTCCTTAACTAGTACACATATAAATATAAAATCTATAGGATTATATACGTACTATATATATATAAAATCTGTAGGATAGGTAGGGCTCTATTCTGAGCAGTCATAACAAACACCCTTTCTAGTCATTAAATCCAGGACTTACTTTATACATTCTAGGCAAGTTCTCTACCACTGAGCTACAAACACTAGCCTCTCTACAGAATTTTGTTACCAGGCTTGAGTTTTTTTTTGTAATGATTTATTTATTTTTCTTATTTAATGTGCATTGGTAGTCTGCCTGCTTGTATGTGTGTGTGACGGTGTCAGATCCCCTGGAACTGGAGTTACAGTTTTGAGCTGCCATGTGGGTCCTCTGGAAGAGCAGCCAGTGTTCTTAACTGCTGAAACCATCTCTCCAACCCAAGTTTATTCCTACCTTTAGGATCCTAGGTTTTTGTAGCTCTTCACATAAGAAAGAATTTTTTTCCCTGGTTTTTCAAGACAGGGTTTCTCTGACTAGCCCTGGCTGTCATAGACTGTATTTGTAGACCAAGCTGGCCTTGAACTGAGAGGTCCACCTGCCTCTGCCTCCTGAGTGTTGAGATTAAAGTGCACCACCACGCCCAGATATAAGAAAGAATTTTTTTTTGGGGGGGGGGGGATTTCAAGACAGGGAACCTCTTTGTATCTCTGGCCATCCTGGAACTCACTCTAGACCAGGCTAGCCTTGAACTCCCAGACATCTGCCTGCCTCTGCCTCCGCCTCCTGAGTGCTGGGATTAAAGGCGTGTGACACTACGCCCAGGGAGAGATTTTTTTTTTTTTTTTTTTTGGTTTTTCGAGACAGGGTTTCTCTGTGTAGCCCTGGCTGTCCTGGACTCAATTTGTAGACCAGGCTGGCCTCGAACTCGCAAAGATCCGCCTGCCTCTGCCTCCCAAGTGCTGGGATTAAAGGCGTGCGCCACCACTGCCCGGCTAGGGAGAGAATTTATAATGGGAAAATTGTTGGCAATCTCACCCCCTATCCTCTATCCCCTATCCTTTTGTTATTGTTGTTTGTGGTTTTTTTGTTTGTTTTTTGAGACAGGGTTCTCTGTGTAATAGCCCTGGCTGTCCTGGACTTGCTTTGTAGACCAATCTGGCCTTGAACTCGAACAGACAGAGATCCACCTTCCTCTTGCTTCCTAAGTGTTAGGATTAGAGGCGTGTGCCACCATGCCCTCCCCTGTTTTTGTTTTTGTTTTGAGACAGTGTCTGTCATGGGCTGGGCTGGACTGGATTTGAACTAAACTTGCCTTAAATGCCTAATATTTCCACTTGTACTTCCCAAGGACTACAGTTGATTGCTGTCATTCCTAGCTAAGGGAAGGTTATTAAACAAATGTATTCTAGACTAATGTGCTCTGCCAATGTACTATATACCCAGCTCTTAAATGTACTCTTCAAGCAGAAATTTGCCATCATACTTAGGAGGAGTATAAACTGATGTTAATGACTTGATTCAGAATCAGAGTTACATGGATAAAAAAAACTATTGAAAATTTTTAATTTATTGAAGACACGGTCTCACTCTCCAGCCCTGGCTGGCCTGGAACTGGCTGTGTAGACCAGGCTGGTGACAATTTACAGAAATCTGCCTGCCTCTGCCTCTAGATTATTGGGATTAAAGGTACATGACTACAAGTCTGGTTTGAGTGTATTTTATAACAATTCTGTCATGGTGTGTAACTCTGTATAGTAGAGTTGATAACTAGAGTTTTAGAAATCAGACATTGAATCCTCATACCCTTCACTAACAGGTTGACATTGAACAAATTGTCTCATATCTCCAAGCTTCAGTTCTTCATCTGAAATAAGGTTAATAAATACAGCCATCTCATGTAGGGTTGGTTGTTTTGGTGAGGTAGATTATTTATTGTGATACTGAACATTTTTTTTTTTTTTGCATGCATTACCCTTTCAAGCTTGAAGTACTAGAAAAGGAACCAACAGCTTTGTGAATTTTAGGCAAGTGCTCTCCCACTGAGCTATGTCCCCAGCCCTAGAGTTATTATGTAGAACATGTAATATTCTTAGGACAGTGTCTGGTATACAGAAAGTATTCACTGAATATTAGCTACTACTTTTGCTTTTTTCTTTTGAGTTAATTTTATGTATGTAGCCCAGGCTAGTTAAACTTAAGAGTTCTGCCTCAGTCTCTGAGCTCAGGACAACTTGTGGGAATTGATTCTCTCATCCTACTATGGGGTTATGAGAACCAAACTCAGGTAGTCAAGCCTGGCAGCGGGTTTTCTACTGAGCCATTTCACCAGCCCCTACCTTTTTTGAAACAGGGTCTCTCTAGAACCTATGACTTGCTAGTTGGGCTGGGTTGCAAGCCATTGAATCTGCAGGATTTTCCTGTCTCCACCTCTCCAGAAATTACAAGCATGGACCATCATTCCCACCTTTTTATTGTTGGTGCTGGATATTCAACTCAGCTTTTTATGTTGCTCAGCAAGCAGTTTACAGACTGAGCTATTTCCCTAACAGCATCCACCCCTTTGAGACAGGGTCTTACTAAGTATCCCCGGCTGACTGCTCCAACTCAAAAAGATTCACCTGCCTCTGCACTTCCAGTGCTGGGATTTAAGTCCTGTGCTACCAAGCCTGGCAACTTGTCTTTTTTTTTGACATGCAGTTTATGTAGACAGCCAGGCTGGCCTGGAATTCCTACTACTACAATCTCTACTTCCAGAGTACTAAGGTTATAGTGTGTGTCACCTCACCATACATTGTACTGTTAAACTTTAGAATTATACTTTATGTATATTCTTGTATACATTGTAACAAAAATGAACCTTTTAAGCCTTTTTAAAGTTTGTAATTCTTTGGCATTAGTTACATTCACATGTTGTAACCAACAGTGGCTGTTGTTAAAACTTTCATCTATCCAAAACTGTAATCATCAAGCAAGTAACTCCCATTGTTCTGTAGCCCCGTTAACTTGTGCTCTTGTTTCTTTAGAAACTTTGTGTTTCAAGTATAAATGGAATGATACAATATGTCTTTTCTGGGTTGGCTTATTTGGCTTAGTATAATGGTTTTAAAGTTGATTCATTTGATAGTATGTATCAGAATTTTGTTACTTTTTTTTTTTTCTAGACAGGGTTTCTCTGTTTATCTCGGGCTGTCCTGGACTCACTTTGTAGACCAGGCTAGCCTCGAACCCACAGAGATCCACCTGCCTCTGGCTCCTGAGTTGCTGGGATTAAAGGTGCATACCACCACGCCCAGTTTATTCCATTTCTGATTGAATAGTATTCCATCCTTTGTATAGAGAATTTAAGAAAAGAATTTAAAAAAAACTTATATATTGCTGGGTGTGGTGGAACATGCCTTTAATCCCAGCACTTGGGAGGCAGAGGCGATCTCTATGTTTCGAGTTTGAGGCCAGCCTGGTCTACAAAGCAAGTCCAGGACAGCCAGGGCTATTACACAGAGAAACCCTGTCTTAAAAAACAAAACAAAACCCTTATTATTTAAGTCTGCATGTAGGTATATGCAAGGGATGGAAGATGCTTATGGAGGCCACCAGTATTGAACTCTATGGAGCTGGAGTTACAGGCAGGTGTGAGTCACCTGATATGGATGGTAGTCCTTTGCAAGAGTGGTACTCGCTGGGCGGTGGTGGCGCACGCCTTTAATCCCAGCACTTGGGAGGCAGAGGCAGGCGGATCTTTGTGAGTTCGAGGCCAGCCTGGTCTACAAAGCGAGTCCAGGACAGCCAGAGATATTCAGAGAAACCCTGTCTCGAAAAACCAAAAAAAAAAAAAAAAAAGAGTGGTACTCACTCCTAGCCACTGAGCCATTCTCTAGCCCTTAGAGTACATTCAAAAAAAAAAAAAAATCCTTTTTAACACCTGGCTGTAGTAAATAATGCTATGAACATTAATGTACAAATATCCTTGATATCTAGTTTTTTTTTTTTTTTTGCAATGTACTTAAAAACCAAACCCTCAGGTTTTATACATCCTATGCTAGACAAGCATCCTACTATTCAGCTAAAAACCCCATTCCAGCTCTTTTTTTTTTATCATTACTTTGTTTCCAACTCTTTTTTTTTTTTGGATACAGGGTTTCTCTGTGTGTAGTTTTGGCTGTCTTAAAACTCACTCTTGTAAACCAGGCTGGCCTCCAACTCACTGAGATCTTCCTGCCTCTGTCCCCATGAGTGTTGGGAGTAAAGGTATGTGCCAACACTGCCCAGCTCTAGCTTTACTTTAATATTAACTTTTTTCTTAAAAAAATATCTTTAGGGGGCTGGAGAGGTGGCTCAGCGGTTAAGAGGACTGTCTGCTCTTCCAAAGGTCCTAAGTTCAATTCCCAGCAACCACATGGTGGCTCACAACCATCTATAATCGGATCTGGTGCCCTCTTCTGGACTGCAGGCATACATGCAGACAGAATACTGTATACATAATAAATAAATAAATAAAATATTTTAAAAAAAATATCTTTAACCTAAAATTTAAATAAATAATTAAATGATGATAATAGTAATGGTAATTGTTAAATTATTATTATTAGTGTTTTTAAACAAGAGTATCACTCTGTAGCACAAGCTGTCCAGGAACTAACTCACTTTTGTACCCCAGACTAGTCCTGAATTTGTGGGCATTCCTCCTCCTTTGGTCTTCCAGCTGCTGGGAGTGCTGGTGTGGGCCACCATGCCCAACTTTAAAATATATATTCATATATATGTACATACATGCACACACATGCATACATATCTTTGTATTTTTGAGATAGGGTCTCATGTAGCAGTCTGAGCCTTGAAATAAGGCTATGTAGCTATCACTCATGACCTCTTATCTTTTATCTCCCAATTGCTGGGATTCCAGGCGTTCACAGCCTCCTATGGCATGGTGATATACACTTGTAATCCCAGCACTTGAGAGGCCAAGATAGGATCGCTGTAAACTTGAGAGCCTGGTTTACATAGAAGATTCAGTCTCAAAACAAAAGCCATATAATCCAGCAATTATACTTATAGCTGTACCCAAAGAATTGGAAGCAGAATCTCAAACATGTTTTTGTATCCATGTTCATACAGCAGTATTATAATAACTAAAATATGAAAGCAACCAAGGGCTCACTGATAGGTAAATGGATGAGAAAAATGACATCTGTGTATATGTTTATATTTTCTCTGGAAAACTATTCAGCCTTAAAAAGGAAAGTAAGCATCTGTACTCACTGCCTTCCTAAGCTTGTGGACTAGCTAGCCTGGTGTATGCAGCACCAAACAGAGACCTGTTTCAAAGGGTGGACAGTGAACAACCATACCTGAGGTTGTCTTCTGATGTCCTCAAGCTTGCCAAGGCACACGTGGACCCGTGCTGAAATTAATATACTTACATACACATCATACACTCACTTGTGTAATATGTATATAGATAAATGTTTTTATAAGTTTTATTATTTAAATTTATGTATATGGGTGTTTTGTCTTTGTACCATGTGTATGCCTGGTGCCGTAGGAAGCCAGAAGGGGTTGTTGGATCCCTGGGACTGGACTTACAGAAGGCTGTGAGCCACTAATGGGTGCTGAAAACCAAACCCAGGTCCTCTAGAAGAGCACAAGTGCTTTAAACCATTGAACCATCTTTTCAGATCAATGTGAGATTTTTAAATGTGCTTTTTAAGAATGTTATTTTAAGCCGGGCGGTGGTGGCGCACGCCTTTAATCCCAGCACTTGGGAGGCAGAGGCAGGCGGATCTCTGTGAGTTCGAGGCCAGCCTGGTCTACAAAGCGAGTCCAGGACAGCCAGAGCTGTTATACAGAGAAACCCTGTCTCAAAAAAGCAAACAAAAAAAAATTTTTATTTTGTGTATGAGTGTCTGCCTGCAAATATGTATATGTGATATGTTCATGGCTTGTGCTTGTAGAGGCTAGAAGAAGGTGTCAGACACCCTAGAACTGGAGTTGCAGACAGTTGTGAACTGTCATGTGGGTGTTAGGAACCAGACCCAGATTCTCTGAAAAAGAACAGGTGCAACCGGGTGGTGGTGGCACGCCTTTAATCCCAGCACTTGGAAAGCAGAGACAGGTAGATCTCTGTGAGTTCGAGGCCAGCCTGGTCTACAAAGAGAGTCCAGGACAGTCAGGGCCACACAGAGAAATCCTGTCTCGAAAAACCAAAAAACAAAAAAAACACCTGTTCCTTTTCTTTTTTTTTTTTTGGTTTTTCGAGACAGGGTTTCTCTGTGTTTACTTGGCTCTCCTGGACTCACTTTGTAGACCAGACTAGCCTTGAACTCACAGAGATCCACCTGCTTCTACCTCCCTAGTGCTGGGATTAAAGACATGTGCCACCATGCCCGGCAATTGCAGACAGCTGTGAACTGCCATGTGGGTGCTGGGATTTGAACCTGGGTCCTTTGGAAGAACAACCAGTGCTCTTAACCATTGAGCTCCAGCACCAAGATAAGATGTTTTTAAAGTTGGAGCTGAAGAGATGGCACAGTGTTTAAAAATACTTATTGCTCTTCCAGATGATCCAAGTTTGATTCCCAGCATTCACATCAGGTAGCTTATAACCAGTCAGTTCTCTTAATCATTGAGCCATCTCTCCAGCCTTCCCCACCCAAATCTTTTTTCTTAAAAGATGGTCACTCTATTATGTCATAGAATAGCTAGAATGTGAAGATGTCATATTCAGAAATAAATCAGTCATAAGAAAAAGTACTGTATGATTTCAGTTTTTGAACTCAGTAGTCAATACTTTAAGTCATTGGTGGTACACACCTTTAGTTTCAGCACTTGGGAGGCAGAGGCAGACAGGCCAGCCTGGTCTACAAAGCAAGTCCAAGACAACCAGAGCTATTACACAGAGAAACTGTCTCAAAAAACAGAAAAAACTAAAACCATAAATCATGAAAATATTGGTTACCAGGAGAGAATTAAGAGAATGATGGAAGTTACTGTTTTGTTTGTTTGTTTGTTTGTTTGTTTGTTTTTCCAGACAGGGTTTCTTTGTTTAACAGCTCTGGCTGTCCTGGACTCGCTTTGTAGACCAGGCTGGCCTCGAACTCGCAAAGATCCACCTGCCTCTGCCTCCCAAGTGCTGGGATTGAAGGTGTTCGCCACCACCGCCTGGCAGGAAGTTACTGTTTAATACATCATTTTACAACATTAAAGGAAGTAAGGAAATGGATTGTACTGATAGTTGTACATTACAACCATCATGCCACTGAATTGAACTGTATAATCAAAAATACTTAAGGTGGGGGGGCTGGAGAGATGGCTCAGTGGTTAAGAGCACTGACTGCTCTTCCAGAGGTCCTGAGTTCAATTCCCAGCAACCACATGGTGGCTCATAACCATCTACAATGAAATCTGGTGCCCTCTTCTGGCTTGTAGGCATACATGCAGACAGAACACTATATAATAAATAAATAAATCTTTAAAAAAAAATACTTAAGGTGATAAGTTGTGCATATTTTACCACAATAAAAGAAAATTGGAGAGGCCAAGGATGTAACTCAGTTGGTGTGGTGCTTGCCTAACATGCAGAAAGTTCAGAAAAACTGAACTCCAATTTGTAATAAAACCAGATGTGATAGTGAACATTTGTCATTCAGGAGGGGAAAGTTGGAGGATCAGAAGTTCAAGGCCAGCGTGGGATACATTAGGAAGACTGTTAAAAAACAAAAAACATTAGGGACTGGACTAGAAAGAGAGTTCGGTGTTAGGAAAGTATGTACTGTTGGGGGCTGGAGAGATGACTCAACAGTTAAGAGCACTGGCTGCCCTTCCAAAGGACCCAGGTTCAAATCCTAGCACCCACATGGCAGTTCACAGCTGTCTGTAATTGCCAGGTGTGGTGGTGCACGTCTTTAATCCCAGCACTCGGGAGGCAGAGGCAGTCGGATCTCTGTGAGTTCATGGCCAGCCTGGTCTACAGAGTGAGTCCAGGACAGCCAGGGCTACACAGAGAAATCCTGTCTCGTAAAACCTAAAAAAAAAAAGAAAAAAGGGAACTTCATGTCAGCCATTTTGTTGGCTTGTGGATTATTTTTATTTTCTTTAAGTGTCCTTTGATGCACAAAGTATTTAATTTTTATGGTATATTTTATTTTTTCCTTTTATTTGTTGTGTCACATTTAGGAAATGCTTGTAAATCCATGAAGATCTTTCAGTAGCTACAAGAAATTCCTGGAGATAAGTTCTCATCTTGATTTAGGTTACATGCCTGTCTTCAAAGCAATCCCTGGTGAGGACAATAAGTATTCTGATTAACTGAGTTAGATAGTGCAGGGTCAGCCACATAGACTGAGAATGATGTTAATGCCACCATGATTTTTCCAGTAAAGCTCAAATAAGTGCTGAAAAAAATTACTCAGGAAAAAATTATTGGAAATGAAATATCTTTGTACACTAAAAAGTTTATAACGCCCCAGAACATACTTTTTTGTATGAGACCTTGAATTTTGGGAAAAATGCTTTTTAATGTATTTGTGTATATGTACGTACATCCCATATTACTTGTGTGATAAGGCTTCTCTGTTTGCTCTGGCTGGCCTGGAACTTGATTTGTAGACTAGGCTGGCCTCAAACTCCAGAGTGCTGGGATTAAAGGCCTGTCCCACCACTGCCCAGCTCAGAATACACTTTTTTTTTTTTCCTGAGATATGGTTTCTCTGTGTGTATCTCTGGCTGTCCTGGACTCACTCTGTAGGCCAGGCTGGCCTTGAACTCACAGCATCTGCCTGCCTCTGCCTCCCGAGTGCTGGGATTAAAGATGTTTGCCACCACCCCTGGCTAGAGCACACATTATTTTTAATAGATTTTTTTCCTTTTTTTTTGTTTTTGTTTTTTTCCTTTTTAAAAAGTTAATTTGAGCCAGGCGGTGGTGGCGCATGCCTTTAATCCCAGCACTTGGGAGGCAGAGGCAGGCGGATCTTTGTGAGTTCGAGGCCAGCCTGGTCTACAAAGCGAGTCCAGGACAGCCAGAGATATTCAGAGAAACCCTGTCTCGAAAAACCAAAAAAAAAAAAAGTTAATTTGTTCTGTATGAATTCTTGTGTGTACACATGCCACAATATGTTTGTGGACATCGGTGGACAACTTGTAGGAATTAGTTTTTTTCTTTCTATTTTGGGTCCTGTGGAAAGACAGTCAGTCTTGTGGCAAGTGTCTTTACTCACTGAACCATCTCACAACTTCTCTTTTTTTTTAAACAAGATTTTACTGTGCATCCCTGGCTGGCCTTGAATTTACATAGATCCAAGTTCCTCAGCCTCCAGAATACTGGGATTAAAGGCATGTGCTACCACCTTTGACTGAAAAAATGTTAAAACTTAAAAAAAAAATTGTGTGTTTATGTTTGAGGAAATTAGAGAAGAACTTTTGGGAGTTGGTTCTTTCCACTGTGTAAATCTAGGGGATTGAACTAAAGTTGTCAGGCTTGGGGGCAAGTGCTGGAACCCACTGAGCCTTTTCCCTAGCCCTGTATAAATATTTAAAGTGACCTCTGAAAATATCCTTGACACTTATCCCTGATAAACCTAGCACACAAGGATTAAGTAGTTTAGCTTCTACTTCATGTTCTAAAGTACTTGCTTGTGGTTTATTTTATACAGGTACTACCCTGCTAGGATTTGGTAGGAAAAAGATCTACTACTGAAGCTTTCTTGATATAAAAAGAGATGTGGGGGGATTCTCGATCTGCTAACAGAACAGGACCTTTCCGGTAAGTTTTAAAATTTAAATATTGAAGTTGTCAAGTACTTATAATGTAACTTTTGGCTTACCGTAAGGCAGATATTTTCTTTGTGAAGAAATAACTAAGTTATTTAAAGGTAGAAAATAATGTTAAAAGTTTCTAGTCATTTCTAAAGTGATTGAGAGTATATAATGATAAGGAGCATGCCAGATGTTTTGTCTTTGTTTCTCTTCACCTTTCTCTTTATATGAAACTGGGGCAGAACCCAGCTTGGCAAATGCCTTGGCTCTGAGCTACAGCCTTAGACCCTTGATAGCCTTTTTACCCTTTCTTTTCTTTTTTGGTGAGATAGTTTCTTATCTTTCTATGTAGCCCTGGCTATCCTGGAACTTGCTCTGCAGACCAGGCTGGCTTCAAACTCAGATCCTCCTGCCTCTGGTGCTGGGATTGAAGTACCACGCCTAGACAATAGCATCTTTCTTATTTTCCTTTTCCCTCTCCCCTCCACCTTTCTTTTCCCAGACAGGGTTTCTCTATGTAACAGCCCTGGCTCTTGTAGAACTCACTCTGCAGACCAGACTGTCTTGAACTCACAGTGATCTGCCTGCCTCTTCCTCCCGAGGGCTGGGATCAAAGCCATGCGCCACCACCACTGCCGGCTAAAATCCTGTATTTATTTTTCTGTGTGTGCAGGCATGTGAGTGCCATAGCACAGGGGTGAGGGTCTGCAGACAATTTGAGGACATCAGCTCTCTCCGTCTACTGGGGCTGCATCTGTCTGCCTGGGGGCTTGAATTTACATTGTCAGGCTTGGCAGCCTTACCTGCTGAGCCATCTTGCTGGCCCTGGAAGGCACCCCCACACACAGAGGATTTCTCTCCTGGAACACATTCTGTATAGGAGGCTGGCCTTGAGCTCAGAGAGAGACCCACCTGCCTCTGCCTCTGGAGTGCTGGAATTAAAGGTGTGTGCCACCACGCCTGACTCATTTTTCAGGTAATAAAAATATACTAGAATCATTCATTAATTTATCTGTTGTGAGTTTTTGAGAGAAATATGTTACTCCTGCTCATACTGGCCTGAGCTCACTCCATGACCCAGACTGACACTGAAGTCATGGCCGTCTTTCTTGAGCATCCCAGCTGCGAGATGATTTACCTACTTTTGAGATAAGGTTTTACAGTTTGTCCTGGGCTGTGATCTTCCTGCCCCAGATTCCCAAATAGCTAGGATTGTTGTATGCATCACCACTCTTGCCGCCTTCTTCATTTTTGTTAATTCTCTTTTAGCAAAGTAATGTATACTTGGAAGGCTAGCACAATGTGTTCTACTTAAGTGTTTATGAAAGCTCCATTAAGGGCCTGGGAGGATGGTTCAGCAGTTAAGAACTATTGCTGCTCTTCTAGAAGATTCAAGTTTGATTCCTAGAACTCACATCAGAAGCTTACAACCTTTTGTAACTCCAGCTCTCAAGGATTCCACTCTCTGTTCTGAACTCCTCAGGAAACTACACACACATACATAAAAATAAAACCTTGAAAGCTGCACGTGTTTCACTAATTTATGTCTAAACTCTAGAGCTGTCTTGTTAGTGATGTTGATATGCTTTTCTAAGTTACACATATGCCAGTTTTAGGGGTTATTGGGTACAAAGAAGAGTGGAAGGTTGTAGCACTTAGTTATAAGTAGAGTGTGCTTTAGGTTTATAGGAACACTTTTAGAAATACTTATTTATGTGTACCTTTATGTGCACATGTGTCTGTGTGAGTGTGTGGATGCCAGAAGGGAGTGACAGTGGGATGTTAGGCCTGGTAGTGTTTCTTTGCTTAATGTATATTGGCCTTAAACTTGCAGTTCTCCTATCTCAGCCTCTCATAGTACTGGAAATAAAGTCTAAATTTTTTTTTAATTAATGTATTTTACTTTTTATGTATAAATGTTTTGCTCACATATAAATATGTGTACCACATGAGTGCCTGGTGCCCACAGAGGTCAAAAGAGGGCATCGAATCCCTTGGAACTGAACAATAGATGGTTGTGAGTTGCCATGTGGGTGCTGTGAACCACTAAGCCATCACTCTAGCACTGGAAGTAAACTTTTATCAAAATATAGTCATGTTCATTTATTTGTGTGTGGCTGCTTTCATATTGCAATTATAGACTGGATAGTTATGGTAGATACTGTATACTCTAAAAAGCCCCAGTATATTTACTATCCGGCTTTTTATATAAAAACTTTGATCAGGCATGGTGGCACATGCCTTTAATCCCAGCACTCAAGAAGCTGAAGCAGGTGGGTCTCTGTGGGTTTTAGGCCAGCCTGGTCTACATAATGAATTCTATGACATCTGAAGTTTTTTAGAGGGACCCTCCCTCAAAAAAAACCTAAATAAATAAATAATTTTACCAAACTCCATCCAGTCTAAATCAGTGTTTATTGTAAGATTTAAAAATATTTAGGTAATTGCCTCTTTATTCTACTTATGGATAATTATTTTGTATGTCAGGCTATTTCTTAGAGAATTGAGGTGATTTAAGTAATCATTCAAAATATTAGATAGATTTGGCTTTGTTACATAATCTCCCCCCAACACACACCCCATTTTAAGAACACTTTGTTTTGTTTTTTTGTAACAGGGTTTCTCTGTGTAGCCCTGGCTGTCCTGGACTCACTCTGTAGAGCAGTCTGGCCTTGAACTCTCAGAGATCCAACTGCCTCTGCCTCCTGAGCAAGCACTGGAATGAAAAGTATGCGTTACCACCACCACCTGGCTTAAGAACATCTTTAAAAAGTGACTTACTTATTTTTATGTGTATGGGTGTTCTGTATGTGTGTCTGCTTACCACACTCATGCAGTTTTTGTGGAGGCCAGAAGAGGACAGTGGATCTTCTGGAACTGGAGTTACAGCAAGTTAAGAGCCACCATATGGATGCTGTAACATGTCATCTCTCTAACCAGAGCATCTTAAAATTGCTTTTTGTAGAATATTTTGTCTTCAAACCATTAAACTTAAAATTTTATTTCCTTATTGTAGATTATTACTTGCTTTAATTTTTAAATTATTGTTTTTCAAGACAAGGTTACTCTGTGTAACAGCTCTGGCTGTCTTGGAACTTGATTTGTAGACCAGGCTGGCCTTGAACTCCCAGAGACACACCTGTCTCTGCCTCCTGGTGCTGGGATTAATGCCTGGCCTTTTTCTTTCTTTTTTTTTTTTTTTTTTAAACAGAATTTCACTCTATTTTTTTTTTTTTTTTTGCTGTCCTTGAATCTGAAGTTAGCCTCCTGCCTCAGCCTTCTGAATCACTGGGATTATAGGTATGAGCTACTATTCCTGGCTTTTTAAAGTTTTTATTTGTTTTGTTTTGAGACAGGGTCTTTCTTTGTAGGCCAGACTGACCAGCCGGGTATGGTGGCACATGCCTTTAATCCCAGCACTCGGGAGGCAGTGGCAAGCAGATCTCTGTAAGTTCAAGGCCTGCCTGATCTACAAAGTGAGTCCAGGACAGTGAAGGATACACAGAGAAACTGTCTCGAAAAACAAAACAAAACACAGACTGACCTTCTGTGTTCATTCTCACATGTAGACCTAGTGGGCCTGAAACCTACTCTGTAGACCAAGTTGGCCTCTAACTTACAGACCTCTTCTTGACTCTGCCTCCTGAATGCTTGGATTTTTTTTTTTTTTTAAGGCTTTTTGAGACATGGTTTCTCTGTGTATCCTTGACTGTCCTGGACTCACTTTGTAGACCAGGCTGGCCTTGAATTTACAGAGATCTGTCTGCCCCTGCCTCCCAAGTGCTGGGATTAAAGGTGGGTGTCACCACACCCAGCTTAGATTTTTTTTGCTTGTTTCAAGACAGGGCCCTTTTGTGTAGTCCTGGCTGTCCTAGAACTTGAAATGTAGATCAAGCTAGCCTCACAGAGATCCTTCTACCTCTACCTAACTCATTAACTCCTAATTTTTAAGATCTTTTAATCAGGGGGAGATAGCATTCCATTGTTTTGAGTTAAGGTCTTACTGGGTAGTCCTGCTCTGGCACTTGCTATGCAGATTAGGCTGGTCTTGAACTCACAGAAATAAATGGCATAGGGCACCACTCTTGGCACTACTGCTGTCTTATATTAATAGAACTGCTCTTGATTAGACTATAAAATATAGATATAAGAACTGTAGTGTGGTAGGTTACTCTAGATCTGCTTGACTTAGGAGAGTAAGATAACCCTCATGGCAGTGTTCAAGAGCAATGCTGGCTCTGTTCTGCTCTGTTCTGGTCAGAAAGTGCATATCTTTAGATGCCTCAGCAGTCATTCCATGAGTGTCTGAGGAAGCTTAAGTGTTCTAGAAGGTCAATTAATAGGACTTGGATGATTTTAAGTATGGGAGACACTGTGATTAATGGAAACATTCTAAATTTTGTGTTAAATTTTATTCTTGATGAAGAATATTTAAATTAGTTTATGGTGAACCACAAAGACACAACTAATTTTAGTGTTGTTGGAAGCCAATAGAAGCTTTTATGTTCTGAAAATCCACTAATTGTACATTGTTCTATTATTTAGATTAATGTTTTAAATTTCTATTTACTTTATAAAAGGGTTTAGTGTTTCTGGGGAGATGGCTTCCTTCCTGGGCAAGAGTGCTGCTATGAAATCAAGAGGACCTGAGTTTAAGTCCCTACTACCTACATAAAACAGCATGTTTGGAACTCCAGTGTTGAGGGTGGAGACTGAAGGGTCCTGGAAGCTCAGTCCAATTAGTCTAGATGAAATGGTGAGCTTCAGATTCAGGGAGAAACCCTGTCATAAAAATTAAGGTAGAGAACTATAGAAGATGCCTGATATCCTTCTCTGGCCTCTGTATACACATACCCATGCAAACATACTCTCTCTCACACATGTACATATATATATATATATATCACAAATAATAAATTAGAAAATAAGATACAAGGCTGAAAAAATGGCTCAGTGATTAAGAGCACTGGCTGTTTTTCCAAAGGTCTAGAGTTCAATTCCCAGCAACCACATGGTGGCTCACAACCACCTACAATGAAATCTGGTGCCTCTTCTGGAGTGCAGGCATACATGTAGGCAGAATACTGAATACATAATAAATAAATAAATCTTTAAAAAAAAAGCACTGCCTGCTCTTCCAAAGGACTTGGGTTCAAATCCCAGCACCCACATTCATAGTTGTTTGTAATGGCTGGGTGTGGTGATGCACACCTTTAAATTCCAGCCCTTGGGAGGCAGAGGCAGGCGAATTTCAGTCAGTTCAAGGCTAGTCTGGTCTCCAAAGTGAGTCCAGGACAGCCAGGGATACACAGAGAAACCTTGTCCCTTAAAAAAAAAAAAAAAGATAAAAAGGAAGTGGTGATGGTATTGTAATGGTTCTCCTAAACCGAGTTACCTAGAGTTGATTGTCTTTTGAGTTTTACTATGGTGGTGTAGTTTGAGCTCAGAAGAGTCTTATGATAGAATCTGTATATTTGGGGAGGAGATACTTGAGTTGGTCTTGATAGTCTACATGCTTTTGTTGTACTGCTGAGTAGTAGATAGCTCTTCAGTAGTATTTATTTCCTTTTCATATGCCCTTTCTGGGATCCCCAGGTGTCCAATTGCCTACTTAGGTTCCTTGATATCTTGGTTTATTGAAACAGGGTTGTTGGCATATTTTTTGGGGGGAATTCTTACACCTCAACCTCCCTTCCAGACCCCCAACACTAGGTGGGAGAGAAAGAAAGTTAGAGGGGAAAGGGGGCATTGAGTTCTTTTAGATTCCTTTCTGGTTGTTAGGGATGTTGAGTTTATGCAGTAAGTCCAATCTTTGTCTTCTCAGGATATATCCAACTTCTTTTTTTTGTTTGTTTTAAAGATTTTATTTATTATGTATACAGTGTTCTGTCTGCATGCACACCTGCAGTCCAGAAGAGGGCACCAGATCCCATTATAGATGGTTGTGAGCCACCATATGGTTGCTAGGAATTGAACTCAGGACCTCTGAAAGAGTAGTCAGTGCTCTTAACCTCTGAGCCATCTCTCTAGCTCCATATCTAACTTCTTATCGTCTCTTTTCTCACGACCACTTGACAAACCAGTCAGAGGATCAGAAGGAGCAGGAATCAGCAGGAGGAACAGCTGCACCCCTCTCTTGGGGCTCTGGTCTTTTTATACCCTCTCTAGAGTCCCCAGAATTAAACTATCTTCAGCTGGCAGAATCATGCCCCTGCCAGAGCACACAAGGCAAATAGTCTGCTGCTATGGACAGTCTGAAGCAGCTCCATATCCCACACCTGGGATTAAAACAAAAACATGTTTACATAACTGGGTTTTTTTGTTTTTGTTTTGTTTTGTTTTTCGAGACAGGGTTTCTCTGTATAACAGCTCTGGCTGTCCTGAACTCGCTTTTTGTAGATCAGGCTGGCCTCGAACTCACAGAGATCCACCTGCCTCTGCCTCCCAAGTGCTGTGTGCCACCACCGCCCGACTTATAACTGGGTTTTTAAAGACACCAATATTCTCACTACACAGGGTCTCATTCTATAGCTGTGACTGTCTCCTGATCTTTGACCAAAGCCAAATTATGTAAAATGCTTTCACAGTGATTAGGCAAAGGGAAATGTTGGGTAGTATGAAAGACTGGGCAACTCTTTGTTTATTGAGTTATGTAAATGGAGTATGAGTTTTGCCTGAATGTACATGCATATGTACATGTCTGCTTCCTGAAGAGGCCAGATGAGGGTGTCAGATCCCCTGGAACTGGATTATACAGGTTGTAAACTGTCATGTTGGTGCTGGGAACCAAGCCTAGGGCCTTTGAAAGAAAAACAAGTGCTCTTAATAACGGAATCATCTCTCTTGTCCCAGTTCTTTTTTGTTGTTATGTTTTCTAACTTATTATTATTATTATTATTATTATTATTTGTTTATTTGTTTATTATGTATACAGTGTTCTATCTGCATGTATCCCTATAAGCCAGAAGAGCTCATTATAGATGGTTATGAGCCACCATGTGGTTGCTGGGAATTGAACTCAGGACCTCTGGAAGAGCAGTCAGTGCTCTTAACCTCTGAGCCATCTCTCCAGCCCTAGTATTATTATTATTTTTTATTTTTTAGGTTTTCCGAGACAGGTTTCTCTGTGTATCCTTGACTGTCCTGGACTCAACTTTGTAGACCAGGCTGGCCTTGAACTCACAGAGATTCCCCCTGCCTCTCCCTCCTGAGTGCTGGGATTAAAAGCATACACCAACACACCCGGCTTATTTTTAAAATACGTTTTATTGCAATAAAAAGTTAGCTTGAGGCATTAGAATCTAGTTTGTCAGCCTCTATATTTGGGACATGTATATAATGCCTAAAGATCTAATGTTCTAGATTACTTTCAGCTTTCAACTTTTGGATAATTTAGCTTGGTGCAGATGACTTAACAAACATGCCTTGTCTTGTGATTCATGTTGCCTTCTATGATGATACTCTTGGATATCTATAATCAGACCCAGCTGAGATTCCTTCTATAGAGCAACAGTAGAGCTGGGGTAGTGCTGATGCTGGTCATGATGGTACACAACTAGTCTTCCTTTCTTTTTTTTTTTTTTTTGGTTTTTCGAGACAGGGTTTCTCTGAATATCTCTGGCTGTCCTGGACTCGCTTTGTAGACCAGGCTGGCCTCGAACTCACAAAGATCCGCCTGCCTCTGCCTCCCAAGTGCTGGGATTAAAGGCGTGTGCCACCACGGCCCGGCCAGTCTTCCTTTCTTTTTGGCCTATATTCATTGGATTGAGTAGAATAATGATGTAGTAATAAAATATTTTTAAATGTTTACCATTGAATGTAGCAATGGGAAAGACACTTCATGAAACTTATAAGAAATTTTACAATTTGAGGCTGGGCATGGTTGCTTATCATAATTCTAGTATTCAGGAAGCAGAGGGAACAGAGGATTGCTTCAAGTTCAACACCAGCTTGTACATAGTGATTTCTAGGTGAGCCAGGGCTACATAACCAAGCCCTATCTCAGAAACAAAAGAAAAAAACCAGAACAACCAAACAAATAGAAAATTGCATTGATTTCCTCTGACTCCACTTGTGTAGTAATTGTCGTGATGACCTTGGAATTTTAAGTTCCTTGGCTGTAGAAAATGGGAAGTTTTGTAGCATGTTACCTTTGTTAGCTTATCTGGTATTGCGGATTTTCCCTGTTGCAGGACTGGGTGAAAGCTTTTTCTGCATCAGTCATGTTGAAAACCTTGTGTTGACTTACCTCGTGTTCTGAAATGGGAGCATAAAAGTTTACTCGGACACCTCGTCTTAAAATAGCAAAACTTGCTGTTTTCTGCAGATCTAGGACCTTGTTACAGAACTCTGCCCCCAAAATGTGTTTACAGAAGAATATGCTGTGATTAGAGAAGAATATGCTGGTGTGTAGATTTCAAACTCTCTGGACAATATGAATAACCCTGTCTTTGTTTCTACAGTGGGAGCCAAGAAGAAAGGTTTGCTCCCGGGTGGAACAGGGATTATCCTCCTCCTCCCCTTAAGAGTCATGCTCAAGAGAGACACTCTGGCAACTTTCCTGGCAGAGATTCACTTCCCTTTGATTTCCAGGGGCATTCAGGACCTCCCTTTGCAAATGTAGAGGAGCATTCTTTCAGCTATGGAGTTAGAGATGGACCACATGGTGACTATCAAGGAGGGGAGGGACCTGGACATGATTTCAGAGGGGGAGATTTTTCATCTTCAGATTTCCAGAGCAGAGATTCAGCACAGTTGGACTTCAGGAATAGGGACATACATTCTGGGGATTTTCGGGATAGAGAAGGACCACCTATGGACTACCGGGGTGGAGATGGTACTCCAATGGATTATAGAGGCAGGGAGACACCTCATATAAATTACAGAGACAGAGATTCTCACACTGTTGACTTCAGAAGTAGAGATGTTCCTCAAGCTGACTTTAGGGGGCGGGGCACTTATGATTTAGATTTTAGAGGCCGAGATGGATCCCATGCAGATTTTAGGGGAAGAGATTTATCAGATTTGGATTTTAGATCCAGAGATCAGTCTCGTTCTGATTTTAGGAACAGAGATATATCTGATTTGGACTTCAGGGATAAAGATGGAGCACAGGTGGACTTCAGAGGCCGAGGTTCAGCTACTACTGATGTAGACTTTAGGAACAGGGATACACCACATTCAGATTTCAGAGGTAGACACCGTTCTAGGACTTACCAAGATTTTAGGGGCAGAGAATTAGGACCTTGTATGGAATTTAAAGATAGGGAGATGCCTCCTGTGGATCCAAAAATTTTGGATTACATTCAGCCTTCTACACAAGAGAGAGAACATTCTGGTATGAATATGAACAAGAGAGAAGAATCCACACATGACCTTGGAGTAGAAAGGCCTGCTTTTGGTGTTCAGAAAGGAGAATTTGAGCATTCAGAAGGAGAAACACAAAGTGGAATCTTTGAACATGAATCTCCATCAGACTTTCAGAACAGCCAAAGTACAGTTCAAGACCAAGAGAAGCCAAAGCTTTCTGGAGGTGAACAACAGAGTTCAGATGCTGGTCTGTTTAAAGAAGAAGGTGATTTGGACTTTCTTGGCCGACAAGACACTGATTACAGAAGCATTGAATACTGTGATGTGGATCACAGGTTGCCAGGAAGCCAGATTTTTGGCTTTGGCCAGAGCAAGTCTTTTCCTCAGGGCAAAATGTCCGGAGATGCCCAACAGGACCTTCAGGTATGTTGATGAAGTGGTTCATAACATTTTTTCAAGGGTGAAGTGGAGAATGCAAAATGTTCAGCCCCTAAAGCCTTCTTATACAACCATCCAAAATCAAACTCTGTATTTGGGAGTGGAATATAGGAGTCGAAATATCCAGAAAAGGCCCTTGGGTCAGGTCATGTTTTTAAGTGTGTTTAGTCGTTGATTTGCTCTATTGTGCTTATTTAAATGTCCTACGATAATTGATTTCAATTATCAGTCTTGGGGAGTAGGTCTCACAGCTTTTGCAGTCCCTGTGATTTAGGATTTATTTTATTTATTTTTTTTATTTTATTTTTTTTTTTTTTTATTTTTTTTTTTGGTTTTTCGAGACAGGGTTTCTCTGTTTAACAGCTCTGGCTGTCCTGGACTCGCTTTGTAGACCAGGCTGGCCTCGAACTCACAAAGATCCGCCTACCTCTGCCTCCCAAGTGCTGGGATTAAAGGCGTGCGCCACCACCGCCCGGCTAGGATTTATTTTAACTTCATTTAGAGAATACTTAAATTTTTTTTTTAGAATCATGAGGATATGATGTTATTGTTGCATGTTTCTTCTTATAGCTAGCTTACTTAGCTTAAATGTAAAGTTTCTTGAATTTAAACAAGGAGAGTTATATTTGCAATTTCATTATGAAAACTATCTAAAAATAGATTTTACCCATCTCTACTTAGGTTTCTTTTATTTTGTGATCTTTTGGGGGTTTTTTGAGACAGGGTTTCTCTGTGGCCCTAGCTGTCTTGGAACTCACTCTGTAAACCAGGCTGGCCTTGAAATCAGAGATTCACCTACTTCTGCCTTCCAGGTGCTGTAATTAAAGGCCACCACTGCCTGGCCTGTTGGTGATCTTAATACTTAGCAACCAAATAGTAGATTTTGAGAATTTTAGAACATGCTTTCTTTATTATTTTAAGACTGTCTAAGTAAGCCTTGGTCTTAGTATATTTATAATCCAGTAATATTGAGGGGGGTGAGAGAAAATTATAATCTCTCATATCTTCAACATGATGCAAATCACTTTTGATCTTGAGAGAGAGTGTGTGTGTACATTTTTTCTTAAGGTTTTTTGAGATAGGGTTTCTCTGTGTATCCTTGACTGTACTGGACTCACTTTGTAGACCAGGCTGGCCTTAAACTCACAGAGATACGCCTGCCTCTGCCTTCTGAGTACTGGGATTACAGACAGCTGTGAACTGTCATGTGGGTGCTGGGATTTGAACCTGGGTCCTTTGGAAGAGCAGTCAGTGCTCTTAACTGCTGAGTTATCTCTCCAGCCCCTTTGAGTATATTTATGTTGGATTTTATTTTACTTGCAAAAATAAATCTATTTGTGAAGTAACTTTACATTCTGAATTCAAGGATCAAGATTATAGAACTGGCCCAAGTGAGGAGAAACCTAACAGGCTTATTCGATTAAGTGGGGTGCCAGAAAATGCCACAAAAGACGAGGTAAGGCATATGTTCTCTCTGTCTCTATTGTTAAAAAAAAAAAAGAACCCAGATGTGGTGACACACGCCTATACTCTAGCAGTTGGGAAGTATATTCAGAAGGATTGCCAGTTGAGGCCAACCTGGATTACATTGTGAGATCTTGTCCAGGACAAGGACAAGGACAGGACAGCCAGGACAGGACAGCCAGGGCTGTTACACAGAGAAACCCTGTCTCGAAAAACCAAAAAAAAAAAAAATCTATCGTTTGATATGCTAACTACAAGTAATATTTAAAACCTCGACATAAAACAATTCAATGTGAAAGTTGGGCTTGCTAATAGAAGCCAGAGCTGAACCTGGTAACACAGGCCTATTATTCTAGCTATTTAGGAAGTGGAGGTAAGATTGTAAATTTAAGGCCAGCCTGAGCTACAGAATGAGCTCAGGGCAACCTGGACAATTTACTGAGATCCTGTCTCAAAATAAAAAGTACAAGGAGCTGAAGATACAATATTTTCTTTGTGCATACCTTAAGTTCAGTCCCCAGTACCCCCTCCCAAAAAAAAAAAAAAAAAAAAGGCCAGCTGAGACTAGCTACCTAGCCATTTTATTTTGATAAATAAATAGTCAAGGAAGACTTACATACTCTTCAACCTACATTCCTCAGTGTTAGCATCTGTAATACCTATAGTACAATATCTAAGCCAGGAAGTAACTTTGAAATAACCTATAGAGCTTATCTGATGTCACTGATGTAAGGCTTGTAAGATGGCACATAATTAGTATCCTCAGACTTGATAATTAACCTTGAGAGTGTATTATAATAGAAGTACATGCACAAAGATGCAGTTGATTTATATTAGTAAAGAATGGAAGCTAAGCCAATTGTGGTGGCGCACACCTTTAATCCCAGCACTCAGGAGGCAGAGCCAGATGGATCTCTGAGTTCCAGGTCAGCCTGATCTCCCAGTGAGTTCTAGGACAGCTACATAGACCTTGTCTCAAAAATAAACTGGGAGTTACCTAATTGCTCTGTTTCAAAAGATTTTCTGGCCAATTATGACAGAACTTAGGGAAGAATTAGAATATTATTAGATGTGAAAGTATGCTAGACATTATGAAATGCTAGTATTGTTTCATTTGTTACAATGTCCTATGAGTAAATACTCTTAATTAATTTACCCCACTATTGGTTGAGAAGCCCTTGTTTGAAGTTCTTGGGACAAAGTATTTCAAATTTTATGGTTTTTAGATTTTGGAATATTTGTATAGAATTTGCTGGGTTGACATTCCTAACTAATCTGAAATCCAAAATGCTTACCAAGTTTCTTATTTTGTAGTATTTCGGATTTCAGAGGGTAGGGTTGGGGAGTTCTTTTGCTTTTTTTTCTTCTTCTGAACAATCTTACTGTGTTGACTTGGCTGGCCTATTTTTGGGTTTGCCATCACCTTCCTTCTGGATCCTGAAAGATATCCTTCCTGTATTGCGCACCAGACACTGTTGAAGGCACTGAATAATAGACCAGTGAATATAATAAAGTTGCTACTTTCATGGCTAATACAAAAGGAAGCGAAAGAAACAATAGAGGGCTGAAAAGATGGCTCACTGGTTTAAGGCACTTGTGAGTCTCTTAGAGGCATCAAGTTTGTTTAGTTGGGCATGTGGGCAGCTCACAACTTCCCATAATTCCAGCTCCAGCGAATTCAACATCCTCTTACTAATCACTAAGGGCACCTGCACTCATGTGTGTATGCCCACACATAGACACAGGGACATGGACCACATCATTACATTTTTTTCTTTTGTTTTGTTTTCTGAGACAGGGCACATAATTACTATGTAAAAAAAGAGAAAGAGCCATAAGCCAGTTGTGGTGGCTTTAGTCCCAGTACTTGGGAGACAGAGGCAGACAGATCTCTGAGTTCAAGACCAACCTTGTCTGCAGCTTGAATTCCAGGACAGACAGCACTGCACAGAGAAACCCTGACACAAAAAAACCAGAGAGAGAAGGGGAGGGAGAGGAAGAAGTGAGTGGTGGGAGAAAAGTTTTAAGTAGTGGTAAATTTTCTGGAAAACAGCTAAAGATTTAAAAGTTCTTGGGAAGTAGAGTCAGAGTTCAAGGTTATCCTTGGATTTGAGGCCAGTCTGTGTTCCAAGTGTCAAACAACAACAGAAGGTTTAGATTGCCATCAGGACTTGGCTTTGTTTCTTCTCTTTATTTTTATTTATTTCTTTGTGTATGTGCATGCACATGGGACAAGTGTGTGCATGCCTGGCATACATATGGAGGTCAAAAAACAACTTACACACCTTAGTTTTCTTTTCTTTTCCTTTTCTTTCTTTCTTTCTTTCTTTTTTTCTTGTTTGCTTTGTTTTGGTTTTTGTTTTTCTTGAAACAGGGATTCTTTTCTCTGTGTAGTCCTGGCTGTCCTAGAACTTGCTCTGAGTTAGAATGGCCTCAAACTCAGAGATCCATCTGCCTCTGCCTCCTAAGTGCTCGAACTAAGTGTTCCCACCTGCTGAGTCTTGCCAGATCCAAGATTGGGCCAGTTTAGATTGAACTCAGATCTAAATGTGATGAAACAGCAGGTAGTTTGAAGATAGAACAGACACCTAGACCAAATTAAGTGCTATGGCCTGAACTAGGTTGGATCATGCATTATTTTGGATTTGGCATGAAGCACTAAGCATTGAAAGGTTACACACAGTAAGTAAAGAGTGGTTTGGAATACATACAGATTTCAAAACATGTGCTCTTTAAAATTATGCTAGTTTGCCTTTTCTGGAGAGTGCTGGGTGTAAATCCAAGGCCTTGAATGTGCTAAGCAAGCACTCTGCCACTGAGCCTCATTCTTTTTTTTTTTCCAGACAGGGTTTCTCTGTGTAGCCCTGACTGTCCTGGACTCACTTTGTAGACCAGGCTGGCCTTGAACTCACCGAGGTCTGCCTGCCTCTAGTTCCCAAGTGCTGGGTTTAAAGACTTGTACCACCATACCTGGCCCCTTGAGTCTCATTCTTATTAATTCAGCTCTTCTGCCTATGTATGTTGTATTCAGTTTCTGTTCCTTTGTCTCTGTGGTGTGCCATTCACTTTGACCTGTGAATCTCCTAGCTAGCTGGAGTTATAGGTCTGTATCATTATGCTCAACTTCATTTGTCACATTGTGAATCCATAGAGTGTGTATGGTTTAATTTTGTCTTTATAAAATAATCATAGCTTTAAATTGTACAGTTAAAGCCAGTATGGAAATATAAAAATTAGCATTTAACCATGCTTCATATCATTAGTGTAAATGTCATATTTTTGCAGATTCTTAATGCCTTTAAGACTTCTGATGGGATACCTATAAAGGAGTTGCAGTTGAAGGAATATAACATAGGTGAGTTTTTTAATGTGCTTGTAACCTTGGGTTAGGAAGGTTCTTGGACAGATGTGTGCATCATGTGCTACTCAAAAATTTGTTTTTAAGAAATCAGAAGTAAGATTTCCAGAAGTTTCCTGTTGATGCCTTCAAATAACAAGCAGCTTTAGTCTTAACTGTGATTCTTTGTATGGCTGTTTGTCCACACATGGGCGATGAGGATGCGTGTTCCAGTTCTTCTGAGTGCCTGTGAGATAAAGTGAGTGTTGCAGCATCTATCCCTGAATGTTTTATATGACTAAATTATTAAACTTGGTTTTTATGGTTTTCACAGTGGTGGGTGCTTACAGTTGAGCCTCGTGACATTTAATATGCTCACTGTTTACAAACTTTTACATTTCATTGTTTCAAAGTGAAAGTTAACAGCTTACCAGAGAAATTGTTCAAATTCGTGGTTTTCTGAATTTTGTCTTGCTCTGAAAAGAGTCTTGCTGCAACTCAGGTTTTGAAATTCATGAATAGATCTAGAATAACTTTCTCTTTGACCTCTGTCTGCAGTCTGAAATGCAAAATACACTCCTAGTATTTCTGAGTGCCACCTTTGGTCACCTGCTAATCTTCAAATTCAAGCATTCAAAGCTTGTTTTTACTTTTTACTTATTCTTTTCTCATATATTACATCTCGACCACAGTTTCCCCTCCCTTCTCTCCTTCTAGTCCCTTCTCTCCACCTCCCCTCTCCCCCAGATCTAGTCTCTTGTCTGTTTCATTTCAGAAAAGGGCAGGCCCCCCCCCAAGGCTATCCAGCAAACATGGCATAGCAAATTGCAATAAGACTAGGTACATCCTCTCATATTAAGGCTGAACAAGGCAACCCAGTAGAAGGAAAAAGGTCCCAAAAGCAGGCAAAAGAGTCAGAGACATCTCCCACTAATTAGAAGTACCACAAGAACACCAAGTTGTGCACGCCTTTAATCCCAGCACTCAGGAGGCAGACGCAGGTGGATCTTTGTGAGTTCTAGGCCAGCCTGGTCTACAAATCGAGTCCAGGACAGCCAGGACTCTGTTACACAGAGAAACCCTGTCTTGAACTCCCCGCCCCCCCCCCCAAAAAAAAAAGGACACCAAGTTACACAACTGTAATGTATATTCAGAGGATTAGGTTAGACAAATATTTGGCACATATTTTGAGATTACATAATATGAAATAGATTACAAATAAAGGTAGTCAGTGGGGGCTTTGCTGGTGCATGCCTTTAATCTCAGCTTTCAGGAGGCAGAAGGAGGTGGATCTCTATGACAAGGCCAGCCTGGTCTACAGAGTGAGTTCCAGTACAGCCAGGGCTACACAGAGAAACCCTGTCCTGATAAACCAAAACCAACCAACCAAATAAATAAATATAATCTTTAAGTGATCTGTTTTGTTGAATGTTTAATTGAAGAAAATAGAATGTTTATTTTTTCACAGAACACAGAATCACAGCATATTTAAAGGCATCTTCAAGCAAAAGTATGTCATATTTTGGAGGATATAGTTTATTTTTATTATTTGTTTAATTTTTTTGCAGTGCTGGACAATTCTATGGGCAAGAATTTGTTTTGTTTTTCTTTTTAAATATTTATTTAATACATATACAATGTTCTGGATTGAAGTATGTATGCCTGCAGGCCGGAAGAGGGCACCAGATCTCATTATAGATGGTTATGAGCCACCATATGGTTGCTGGGAATTGAACTCAGGACCTCTGGAAGAACAGCCAGTGCTCTTAACCTCTGAGCCATCTCTCCAGCCCTGTTTTTGTTTTTCTTTTTTTTTTTTTTTGGTTTTTCGAGACAGGGTTTCTCTGTGTAACAGCTCTGGCTGTCCTGGTCTCACTTTTGTAGACCAGGCTGGCCTCGAACTCACAGAGATCCACCTGCCTCTGCCTCCCAAGTGCTGGAATTAAAGGCGTGCGCCACCACCGCCCGGCACCTGTTTTTGTTTTTCAAGACAGGGTTTCTTTGTGTAGCCCTGGCTATCCTGGAACTCACTCTCTTTACCAAGCTGGCCTAAAAGTCGGAGATCTGCCTGTCTCTGCCTCCCTAGTGCTGGGATTAAAGGTGTGCACCACCACAACTTGGCTGTCTTTGAATGTAATTTTTGTATCTAATAGATAGCTTCTTTTTCTCATGGATTCTGCAATGAAAAGTTCCACACAAAAATAAATTATTGTGCCCGGCATGGTGGCGCACGCCTTTAATCCCAGCACTTGGGAGGCAGAGGCAGGCAGATCTCTGTGAATTTGATGCCAGCCTGGTCTGCGAAGCAAGTCCAGGACAGCCAGGGCTGTTACACAGAGAGACCCTGTCTTGAAAAAAAAAAAAAAATTATTGTGCTTAAAATAGAATGGCTTTTTTAGTTTGTTTGTCGAGACAGCGTTTCTCTGTGTAGCCTTGGTTGTCCTGGAACTTACTTTGTAGACCTCCTGCCTCTGCCTCAAGAGTGCTAGGATTAAAGGCGTGTGCCGCCACGACCATCTGAAATATCTTAATGTTTAAATAGCAGCAGTTTAAACTAAAGTCCTTTAGTTTCTTTGGTACTCATTAACTTTCCAATTTCACTTGTCAGATTTGCAAGCAAGGTAAAATTATATAAATGTGTAGGATTCAAAGAGGAAATTATTAAGTTTGATAGCTGTAGTAGTTACTAGTATAGTAATTGACAAACTTAAAGTTGCAATATACATATAAAATCATTTAGGATATTAAAAACAATGGCCTTTTGCTATATGTAATGATTGTATATTCAGTATATACATTTACATGTAGTTTTTCTTTTTTATGAAAAGATTGAATTACCAGTTCCATGTTAATAATATTATATCTGTGGGTAACAGGTACAATGTACTTTAAACAAAGCCATATCATCTTATTCTCATTCCTAAAAACCTTTGTATAGCCTTCTATGTCATATGGAAGAAATCCCCAATTTCTTGTTTTAACTTAAAAAATACCATATAAGCTAGTTTATGGCTGTTTAACCTCATTCTGTACTGTTTTCTAATTTCCTATTATCTGTAGCCAAACTGGGCTAGTCTTCAATCTTTGACCAATACCAGCTGATTTCTTTGTCAGATCCTGTTCACTCCTTTCTTTTGATCTCTACTTATCTTTTTTGTTTGTTTGTTTGTTTTGTTTTGTTTTTTTTCAAGACAGGGTTTATCTGTATATCTCTGGCTGCCCTAGACTCGCTTTGTAGACCAGGCTGGCCTCGAACTCACAGAGATCCGCCTGCCTCTGCCTCCCTAGCACTGACAGATTAAAGTTGTGCTCCACCACACCCAGCTAGTATCTAAGATCTTTTAGGTGAAGAACATTAAGGGGTATATTTAAGTTTTACAGCAGATGTAGCTTAGGCATTATATATCTGCTGAAGAATATGTTTCAAAATAATCAGATAAGAGAATTTTTATACTTGTTAAAAGATTATATATGAGGGGCTGGGGATGGTTCGGATGGGAGAATGTTTGTCCAGAAAGTATGAGACCCTGGATTCTGGTTTTTTGAAACAGGATCTCTCTACATAGCCTTGGCTGTCTTGGAACTCACTCTGTAGACCAGGCTTGTCTCCAACTCATAGATAGCTGCTGCCTCTGCCTCCCAAGGGCTGGGATTAAAGGTTTGTGCTACCATGGCCCAGCAAGACCCTGGACTGGGTCAACAAGTAGCACATAAAAATGACATCATGGCACACACCTGTAGTCCTAAAATGTGGGAGGTAGAGGCAGGAGCTCATAGTCCAGAGATACAGGTCATGCTTGGGTACTTAAAGAGTTTAAAATCTGCTCTGGCTACCTGAGAAGATGGTTGGTTTAAAGAAAAAAATATCAGTGGATAAAATGACTTATTTTTTTCTTTTGAGATAAAGTTTCACTGTGTAGCCCTAGCTTGGCTAGAACTTACTATGTGGACCAGACTGGCCTCAAACTCACTGAGATCCGCATACCTCTGCTTGCCAAGTGCTGGGTTAAAGACGAACACTACTGTGCCTCGCCCAAAAATAACTCTCATAAATTAAGAATGAGGGGCTAGAACGACAGCTCAGTGGTTAAAATTACTGGATGCCCTTCCAGAGGACCTGTGTTCTATTCCCAGAATGCACATGGAGGCTCACAGCCATTTATCAGTACAGTTCCAGGGGATATGATGCTTTCTTCTAGCCTCTACAGGCACCAGGCATGCATGTGGTGCACAGACATACATGCAGGCAGAACACTCAGACACATCAAATAAAAATAATTATATTTTAAAAATTAAGAATAAGCCGGGCGGTGGTGGCGCACGCCTTTAATCCCAGCACTTGGGAGGCAGAGGCAGGCGGATCTCTGTGAGTTCAAGGCCAGCCTGGTCTACAAAGCGAGTCCAGGACAGCCAGGGCTACACAGAGAAACCCTGTCTCGAAAAACCAAAAAAAAAAAAAAAAAAAAAACAAACAAAAAAATTAAGAATGGCAGCTGAATGCTGAGGTATTGACGCAACATGTAAAGTACTTGCCACCTCAGTGTGGGAGCCAGCGCTCACACAAAAGTTGGGTGCTACAGCACACAGTCGCAGTCCCGGAATCCCGGCACTGGGGAGGTGGAGGTAGGAATCACTGGGCTTGCAGCCCATTCTTGCTGAATTCCTGAGCTCCAGTATTAGTGAGAGATCCTGTCTTAAAAATTATGATGAAGAGATGTTGGAGACATGATTGAGTGGTTAAGAACACTAGCCGAGCCGGGCGGTGGTGGTGCACGCCTTTAATCCCAGCACTTGGGAGGCACAGGCAGGTGGATCTCTGTGAGTTCAAGGCCAGCCTCATCTACAAAGTGAGTCCAGGACAGCCAGAGCTGTTATACAAAGAAACCCTGTCTTGTAAAAACAAAACAAAAGAAAACACTGCTCATGCGGACAGTAAACCTAGGTTCAATTCCCAGCTACCTGTATGATGACTTTCAGCTATCTGTAACTCAGTACCAGAGGATCTGAGGCCTTCTTCTGGCTTCTGTGGGTACCAGGCACACACGTAGCACAGATACACATATAGACAAAAGGCCATTAAATAGAGGAAATATATGATGAAGAATGATTAACACACGTGCTCATGTACACATATGCACCACTAGCCTTCCACCCACATAAACAAATTGTAGTTAACAGGTAGAGTCAGAAGGATCAAGAGTTCATGGTCTGCCTGAGGTATATAAAAAGTTCAGTGCCAGTCTGAACCTACTTGAGACCGTGTCAAAACCACTATGACAACTGAACTAAGCCAGTTTTAGATGGGGTGCTATCCTGCCAGAGCCAGTGCTAGATAGATGTTACTTGTAATGGAAGGATTTAGAATGTATAGAGTTGACCTATTTAGTTTCATTACAAAATGAGGTATGATGCTACTATTGTAACTCCAGCACTGAGGAGACCAAGATAGAGAATCTCAAATTCCAGGTCACTCTAGGGCTATATAATAAAACTCTGTCCATCTGTTTACCCCCCAAAAAAAAATCTTTGCTGAAATTTAACCAAAAAACTTATTATTTAATGTATTTTTAGATTTTCGAATTACAAATAAGAAATTATACACTCTTTTACTTTTCATTTGGTGTTTGCAAAGTAGCTTCCTTAATTATATATTGTCTTGACTTTTTATATTCCTGGAAAAGTGTCAGGAGTAACATGTCCTCTGATGATTAGATAGTCTGTGGAGTACACTGCATGCGACTGGAATATGCTCCAGCAGCAGAAATGAAGAGACAGCTCATGCACAGGACAGTGGGACTGTATTGATGGAGAGGCACCAGTTAACACATATGAATCTCCATGGAAATGGATGAGTTACTAAAATCACAGAGATGTGGATGAGCCTTGAAAAACGAGAAGGAAGTCAGACACAAGCAGCCACAGATTTTTATGGCTAGCCATAATAGGTCTAGCCCCAGAAATAGAAAATTAGTGGGAATGAGGAGAGCCTGCTTATGGTATGGGTTTTCTTTTTAAGGTGGTGAAAATGTCTATAGTTGCCAATGTCATAACTATAGTGAATTATATACTTTACAAATATTACTTATTTTTATGTATATGTGTGCCTATATGAGTTTTATGCACCATGTGAGTATAGATGCCTGTGGAGGTTAGATTAGAAACCAACATTGGAGCCAGGTGTGGTGGTGCACGCCTTTAATCCCAGGACTCAGGAGGCAGAGGCAGGTGGATCTGTGTGAGTCCAAAGCCGGCCTGGTCTACAGAGTGAGTTCCAGGACAGCCCGGGCTGTTACACAGAGAACCCTTGTCTCCAAAAAACACACCAAAAAAAACCAGCACATTCAAACCATAGAAGTCACTTAGAGGTAGCAGGATTGAAAAATAATTCATGACTAAATAAATGCTCAAGTTGCTATGTACAGAAATTAGTAAATATTTATTTGTTTTATCCACAGAGCTTTAAGAGGATACGATAAAAGAACTCAGTACTTTTTAGGGGTCTCATAGGAAATAATTAGGAAAGAAGAGAAAAATGAGTGCTGGGGTTATCAGGTCATACCACCATACTTTTTTTTTTCCTTTCTTAATTTTTAGACTAGGCTCCTTATATAGCTCTGGCTGTTGTGGAATTTGCTATGTAGTCCACTTGACTCTGGCTCCTAAGTACTGGGGTTAAAGGCCTGTGCCACTACGCCCAGCTCCTTTTTTTAAAAAAATTTTTAAAATTATTTTTACTTTATGTGTATGAATGTTTTGTCTGGACATATATAGATAGATCCTGTGTATGCAGAGGCCAAAAGAAGGTATTAGAACCCCGGGAACGGAAGTTACAGACACTTGCGAACCACCTTGTAGGTTCTGTGAAATAATCCCAGGGCTTCTGCAAGAACAGCTGGGTTCCCCTCCCCACCCCCCAGGGTTTCTCTGTGATTCATGCTGGCCACAAATTCACAAGAGATCCACCTCCCTCTGCTTCCCAAGTGCTGGAATCAAAAAGCATGGGAGACTGAGGCAGGAAGATTGCTGCAAGTTGACGTCAGCCTGGGCTACATTGTAAGGTTCTGTCCGGAAGAAAACTAAATCAAAGAGTTATCATTGCTACTTTGCATATTAGATAACCAAGGCCTAGAGGCTTGACTTCGATCACATGTGTGTCAGTTGTAGCTATTGTCTATGTGCAGCACTGTGAAAGTTTCTTTTATGTTACCCAAGTGGTGATGCTCATTACAGTTGGTTTGGCATTGAATGAGCACCATCCTGTGCCAGGTGCTGTTCTGGGTTTGGGGCAGTAATGAAAAGAAGACTTCAGTCTTTTTCTGAGACCTCAGTTGTTTGAGGTCAGTTTGCTACAGGTGCTCTTCTCTTGTGTTGATACTTTTCCCATTACTCCATGGTTCCTTCTGGAATGAAGTATTCTCACCTTGGAAAAAACAGATTCACAAAGTTTTGATTTGTTTCTTTGGGTTTTCCAGACAGGGTTTCTCTGTGTAGCCCTGGCTGTCCTGGACTCATCTTGTAGACCAGGCTGGCCTTGAACTCAAAGTGACCCACCTGCCTCTGCCTCCCAAGTGCTGGGATTAAAGGTGTGCCTCTCCACGCCCGGCTGAAATTTTCTTAATTTTAATAAAACAACTTCTTATACCTTTTGTTCTATTATTTCTATTGATAGGAATCCAGATATCTGAATTGGGTTTTGCTAAAATCTGTTACCTTTTTGATGGATTACTTTTCCTCTAAAAACATGTACTTTCAATGAAATAAAAATAGGAAAAGAGGACCTATAGAAAGAACCACGTTCTCTACAATTTCTGTCAGTCTTTTCTTATTTATTTTCTTTCTGTCTCCCCCCCACCCCCCAGGGTTTCTCTGTGTAGCTTTTGCTTTCTTGGAACTCATTTTGTAGACCAGGCTCAAACTCACAGAGACTCACCTGTGTCTACTTCCTCAGTGCTGAGATTAAAGGTGTGCACACTACACCTGACTCTTATCAGTGTTTTCATGACCATTTTACATTCATAATACTTGCTTCTACAGACATAATACTTTTTTTTTTTAAAGATTTATTTATTATGTATACAGTGTTCTGTCTGTAGGTATATATATCTGCAGGCCAGAAGAGGGCACCAGATTTCATTATGGATGGTTGTGAGCCACCATGTGGTTGCTGGGAATTGAACTCATGACCTCTGGAAGAGCAGCCAGTGCTCTTAACCGCTGAGCCATCTCTCCAGCCCGACATAGTACTTTTGTTTAGAGAAAAGGTTTTTTTGTTGTTGTTGTTTTTTTGAGACAGGGTTTCTCTGTGTAGCCCTGGCTGTCTTGGACTCACTGTGTAGACCAGGCTGGCCTTGAACTCACAGAGATCTGCCTGTCTCTGCCTCCCAAGTGCTGGGACTAAAGGCGTGTGCCACCACGCCCAGCCATAGAGAAAAGGTTTTATTTAAATCAGATTTTAATAAAATAGACACTGATTCCCACAATCCTGATTTCTTTAAAATTCTGAAGAGATGGTTTGTTGGTTATGAGTGCCTGCATGCCTTTAATCTGAGCACTCTGGAGGCAACCAGAGTTAACATGATAAAAATCTGCCTCAAAAAGAGTACTTGTTTAAAAAAAAAAAAAAAAAAAAGAGTACTTGTATACTTCCAGAAGACCCAAGTTTAGTTCCCAGCACCTGTCTTGCATATCTCATTACTGCTTTTAACTAGGCTACAGTGGTGCACTCCAGGTGCACACAAATACACATACACATGAGAGAGGAGACAAAAATAAAAAATTCTAATCCTCCCTGTATATTTCATAATTGACATATCCTGGGATTGTTGAAAGTCAATTAATGGTCCCTTGTCTGACATCTTTTTGTTTGTTTATGCCTGAGGCAGGGTTTCTCTGTGTAACAGCAGGGTCTGTCCTGGAACTCACTTGTAGACCAGGCTGGCCTTGAACTCAGAGAACTGCCTGCCTCTGCCTCCCAAGTGTTAGGATTAAAGGTGTGTGTCAGCATGCATGGCCAATGATCTCTTAAATAGGAAATTCACCTGGGCTTATTTTAGTTGGATTTTTCTAGATAAGTTTGAAGGTAGGTCTACCTATCTCATTTGCCTAAACAAAATTTTTGTTACAAAAAGTGGGCTGTTAACAATTGACTTAAACCATCTGGGACTGTATTTGTTGGCATTGTAGACTGAAGCCTTGCAGGGACAGAGACCAAAAGTTAGTTTTGGAGTTGGGTTGGATATTACTTATCAGGTCTTCGTTTTCTGTACCTTATCCCTCCTTAACTACCTAATTAGTTTTCATAGATACTTTTTGGTAACTAAATGATTAATGAAAAGGGAGACAATTTGAAAATTCACACTTATTTGTGTGTGCTTATGGACATATGTCACAGGGCATGTGTGGAGGTCAGAGGGCAACTTGCCCCCAATTGGTTCCCTCCTTCCACCAATTCTGTTCTGGCGTACAAATTCAGATAATCAGACTTGGTAGTAGTATCTTTACCTGTTGAGCCAATCTTGCTAGCCAAGATTTGAAAGTGTTACCATTTTAGATTTTTGTTCCCTTGTGCTGTTCTTATACTTCTTAGCTTCCTAAAAAAAAAGTATAAGGAATCTTCGTACTTGTGGAAGATTTGTGCATTTAGGTTAGAAAATATAGCCAGGTATGCTTTTTTTTTGGTTTTTCGAGACAGGGTTTCTCTGTATAACAGCTCTGGCTGTCCTGGACTCGCTTTGTAGACCAGGCTGGCCTCGAACTCACAGAGATCCGCCTGCCTCTGCCTCCCAAGTGCTGGGATTAAAGGCGTGCGCCACCACCGCCCGGCAGGTATGCTTTTTTTAATAGGCATGTAAGACTCTGTAGCCTACCAAGATGTTTTCCCAGAAAAGATTTAATAAAAAGGTAATAAATGATACCTTTGGTAAAAATCTGCTTATAGAATTGGATTTTTTTTTTTTGGATACAAGATTTCTCTTTGTGTATTTCTGGTTGTCCTAGACTCACTTTGTAGACCAGGCTGGCCTTGAACTCACAGAGGCTTGCCTCTGCCTCCCGAGTGCTGAGATTAAAAGCATGTTTATGGAATTGGGTTTTGTTTTTGTTTTTTTGGGTTTTTGTTTTGTTTTTGGGACAGAGTTTCTTTGTGTAACAGAGCCCT
This sequence comes from Lophiomys imhausi, assembly GCA_907164525.1. Classification (NCBI taxonomy): domain Eukaryota; kingdom Metazoa; phylum Chordata; class Mammalia; order Rodentia; family Muridae; genus Lophiomys; species Lophiomys imhausi. The sequence continues at coordinate 16,335,282 of CAJQZJ010003646.1, forward strand.
GGCTGTCCTGGACTTGATTTGTAGACCACGCTGGCCTTGAACTCGCAGAGATCTGCCTGCCTCTGCCTCCCGAGGGCTGGGATTAAAGGTGTGAGCCACGATACCCGGCCTGGAATTATTGATAGTATCTACCATCTTGATTCCAAGTAATTCTGAAGGCAGGATTTATTGTTGGGTTTCAAAATGTTATTTCTCTAAGTAAAATATCTTCTGTAACTACTAGAACTTTTCCTGTGAATTATCAGATTACCATAATTGTAAAACAATTATACTTGGGAAACCAGAAAATCCCAGGTTATTCCATTACAGCAATACAGTCATTTTAATTGTGTTGTATACAGTTGTATTGCATTAATTCATTTTCAAACTTTTGTATGGTCACCTGTGGTTGCTTGAATCCTGCCTCCCTCCCCTACATTCCATATCCTGTTTTGTTTTGTTTTTTTTTTTTCACTGAGTAATCATGGAGGTGGGATGAGACTTGGCTGTAGCTTCATTTGGTTTCTGATTCCAAGTTTCTCTGAGTGTGAGCATTTACTATGCTGGCTGTGCTTCTGTTATTTAAAGTGATATATTTTTCATACATTATGGCCCTTAAATGCAAGCCAACCTCTTCATCTGGTGTCAACCAAAGGAAAACTGATCTGTTGCAACGCTGGAGGAAAAACTGGCAGTGTTGGATTTACCTATATTGAAAGATGGTATGTTGTTCTTCACCTTGGGCTCTCCAAGTGACAGTGCATGGTTTTTATCTCATATGCTGATTTTTGTCTCTAACTTCTGAGTTAGATGCAGTTTGTATTTAATTCCAGCCTTTTTTTTTTTTTTTTATCTGAACAAATTTTATATAATTACCCATAAGGGTATATTCATTTTTAAAGCTTTTATATGCTATATATTTCCATATTGCTACATAATTTTATAACCATCTTTTCTAATAAGAATTTCTAGTTTTTGTCTTTTCAGAAGAATTGTGGGAGCCAATAAAATCATTTATTGAGATTGAACACTTTCTAACTTGCTTATTTAGGCCCACTCACAATGATTCTGCTATAAATATTAAAATAGGAATAACTATTGTGCTGCTGATTTCAACATTTCTTAGTTATATAAAGAGTTCATTTTTCTTCAGGCATGTGGGATTCATCCTGTATTGAGACTGAGTAAATTTGAAATTAAGATTAGTAAGTTCCTACAGTGATTTAAATAAATAATCTTACTAAAGAGTAAATGCTAGGGCCTAGAGACACATGCCTGTAGTCCTCGTTACTCAGAAGGCTGAGGCAGGAGAATAGTAGATTTAAGCAAGCTGGTCTACAGAATGCGGTTTAAGGTTAGCCTAGAATCCAGTAATAGAGGCACTTTCCTGTAATCCAAATACTCTGTTGGTTGAGGTAGGAGAATTGCTCCCAAGTTTGAGGCATGCAGGCCTACGTAGCAAAATCTCTGTCTCAGAAAACTAAATAAGTAAAACAAAAGAATATAAGTAGCCTGGGCAACTTAGCATTATCTAAGAATAAAAATCCAAAGTGTTCAGCCCTGAAATTATATACATAACAGGTAACACTAAGTAGTCTCAGCACGTTATATGTGACAATAACAAAAAAAAGTCGCCCTGAATTTGAGAAGGGTGTGGGGTCATGGGAGAGGCTTAAGTAAGGAGAGGGGCAGGGGAAAATGATGTAATTGTATTTTAGTTTTTAAAAAATTCTGAGTAACAAGATGGGCTGATGAGATGGCTCAGTGGGTAAAGGTGCTTGCCACTAAGCCTGACAACCTGAGTTCAGTTTCTAAGACCCACATGCTAAAAGGAAAGAAAATGATTTCCAAAAGTCCATCTCTGAGACAGATGGTAGTAGCATACACCTCTAATCCCAGTACTTGGGAGGCAGAGGCAGGCGGATCTCTGTGAGTTCAAGGCCAGCCTGGTCTACATTGTCAGTTCCAGGACAGCCAGGGCTACAAAGAGAAATACTGTCTTGGGGGGAAAAAAGTACATAGAAGACTAAGATAGATTAAATTAATAGCAAATTGCAGCATCCTTACTGAAAAAAATGAAAGAAGATAGTGTGCTGGTTAATGGTATTCTGAACTGCTTGGGTGTAAAAGGCTTAGTACTGGGTTAAAGCTAACGAGTCTTTGAGCAAATTACTTACCCTTTCTTTACCTGTTTCCCCATGAGTAAAATGAATATAATAATATATGCCTCTTTAGTAGTCTTGGGATTAAACCAGTATATGCAAAAGAATTTTGTAATAGATGCTTGTTTATAACAGGTACTATGTAAATACTTAGTGTCATTGTCTTCTGGCAATTTCTGAAAATCTTTATGATACAACTATGAAGTTTGAATGCAGAGAATGTTTGGGATCAAGATTGGGTACCTTAAAAGATACTATAAGCCGGGCGGTGGTGGCGCACGCCTTTAATCCCAGCACTTGGGAGGCAGAGGCAGGCGGATCTTTGTGAGTTCGAGGCCAGCCTGGTCTACAAAGTGAGTCCAGGACAGCCAAGGATACACAGAGAAACCCTGTCTCGAAAAACCAAAAAAAAAAAAAAAAAAGATACTATAATTAAACTTTAAGTATATGTTCTTTTGTTAGCTAAACTTTAGTGCTGAAGAAATTTGAGTGGTGGCCTTGTAAATTTAATGTTATTGTGAAGTTGATATGTATAGATGCTCATTGTGCCTCATATATATAGACTACATATTTTCCTTCCCAGTGATAGTATCAAAACCTGTTTGTTCTTCAACAAAGTATGAATTATGAATCATCTTGTTCTTCCCATAGAGTCTCTGTATTCCTCTGGGCCACATTGTTTACATCTTTAAGCATAGCAAAGAAACTTAGGGCTTTGCAATCTGGTTTTAGTCCTCTTTTTTTTTTCATTTTGGCAACTATAGAGAGAGTTTTGTTTTCTATACTCTTGGGAACTCTGTTGATAATGTTTTTAGTGGTAACCAAAGTATTCAAGAGAACACAGGTTGATCCGTGGCTACCCTTCTCTAATTATGGACATGCTTTTGAGTATTTGCAGTAGAAATTTGATGATAAAAGGAATCTATTCCTTTGTGCTATTCTTCAGTGCTTCCAAAGAATATTTAGAACCATTTACAAGATACAGAATGTCTTTTATATTTTTCTATATTATATATATATCAGACTGAGTTTGTTTAGGAAATTCCACTTGGAAGGATCTGAATAACAAAAAATGTACATAGTTAACAGATTGTATACACATATTTATACCAAATTATTTTTGTTTCTTTAAAGATTGATTAATAAGAGGAAACTGATTTTGTGATAAGTTTAAGCAAGTTGGTGTTGGCCAAAACTATGAAATTAGGATTGAGAATTTTGTCTCTAAATAGGTGTGGTGGTGCACACCTTTATTCTCAGCACTCTAGGAGCAGGGGCAGGTGGATTTCTATAACTTCAGTGCCTGCCTGGTCCACCTAGTGAGTTCCAGGCTAGTTGCAGTTACATTGTGAGACTCTTTAAAAAACAAAAATCTCAAACAGGCAGTGGTTGACACATGGCTTTAATCCAGCACTCTGTAGGCAGAGGCAGGTGGATCTCTGTTAGTCTACAGAGAGAGGTCCAGAGTAGCCAGGGCTCCATAGAGAACCCCTGTCCCTGGTGTTGGGGTCTGCCTAGAGAAAACCTGTCGTGGGTATGGGAGACAGGACACATTAGCCTGAGGTAATGCTGGGGTTTGTAAAAGTTTTTGTTTCTTCTTTCTGGTCATTTCCTAAACTCAAAAGCAAGGATATACATCATTGTATAACATTTTGTAGTTAAAATAGTTATCAAGTCTAAAATCAAAGTTATTGTCATGAAACATTTTAGACCATTTAGTTCATATAACAAGGAATCCAATCCATTTCACCAAATTTGGTATGCTTTTTAAGGTTTATTTCGATTTTTTATATTTTAAAAAGAATTTTTAAACATTTCTATTTATTTTGGATTTTCAAAACAGGGTTTCTCTGTGTAGTCCTAGCTATCTTGGAACTTACTCTTTTTTTTTTAATTTAGATTTTTTGAGACAGGGTTTCTCTGTGCAACAGCCCTGGCTGTCCTAGAACTCACTCTGTAGACCAGACTAGCCTTGAACTCACAGAGATCTGCCTGCCTCTGCCTCCCAAGTGCTGGGATTAAAGGCGTGCGCCACCAAGCATGGCGAAAAATTGATTATGTGTATGAATGTTTTCCCTGTATATATGTCTGTGTACCATGTGTGCACCTGGTGCCCACTGAGGTCAGAAGAGGTCACTGAATCCTGTGGGACTGTAGTTAGAAAACTTTAAGTCATCATGTGGGCACTGGGAACCCAACCTGAGTTGTTGGGAAGAGCAAAATTATGCTTTTAACTGCTGAGCCAAATCTCCAGCCCTTATTTTATTTTTGAGGCAGGGTCTCCAATCAGACTTTGGATTGTAATTTTCTTGTATCAGCTTCCTGAGAGCTAAAAATGAGGAGAAGGGTGCCACCAGGCCAGCTTCTCTATTTTGCCTCTTGTTGGTAGGAAATTTGAATCCAGAACCTTATACACCACTTAATTACACTCTAATCAAGGTACTTTTTTTTAATGCTTTTTCAAGACAATTTTTTTTTTAGCTCTGCTGTCCTCAAACTCACCCTGTAAACAGTGGATTTTGATACCTTAATTCAATGAATATCAGTTTCTTCTTGTTATATCTACTTTACGTTTAAACTTTCCATAGGTTTTATGTTGTGTTCTTTTGTTGTTGTTTTTGTTGTTTTAAAGACAGGGTTTCTCTGTGTGACAGAGCCCTGACTGTGCTGGGCTCCAGCTCACAGAGATCCTCCTGCCTCTGCCTCTCCAGTGCTTCAATTAAAGACATGGGCCACCATGCCGGGGTTACATTGTGTTCTTTCACTCTGTTTTATTTTTTTCTTTGAATAAGTTGTATCTATTTTGTTGTTCCATTGTATAGTGTAAGTTCTAGAGGTAGGTTTCTTTATCCTATGAGGAAATGGAAGAAGCATGGAAGCCACATGTGGAACATTGCAATAAGTGTATTTTGTAGTCATACTACCGGTATTAGTATAAGGAACTATATAAGACAGGTTAATATGGAAGTTAGTAGCGTGTAAATTCCATGACTTCCCAGTTTCATGGTTCATTAGAGCCTCAGGCCTGTGATGCAGATAATACTTTTTCAGTATTAAGGTTTTGTTTTTTTTTTTTTTGATGATACCTAAAGAATTACTGAACACACATTGATTACTAACAGCTGCTGTCTTTCCCCTCTGCTTGCTCTGCCATCAGCTTTTTGAATATAAGCCCAGTTTTGGTTCCAGCTCTTCATATTTATACTTTTTTTTTTTTTTTTTTTTTTTGGTTTTTCGAGACAGGGTTTCTCTGAATATCTCTGGCTGTCCTGGACTCACTTTGTAGACCAGGCTGGCCTCGAACTCACAAAGATCCGCCTGCCTCTGCCTCCCAAGTGCTGGGATTAAAGGCGTGCGCCACCACCGCCCGGCTTCATATTTATACTTTTATATCTTCCTCCTTTCATAAAGTTTTTAGCTGTTTTATGACTTGAGTTTGAAACTGGGGGGAGGGAGGGTGTTGGTGGTTGTGGTGTGGTGGTGGTGGCTGAGATGGTCTGTTCTTTGTCAACTTGAAGCCTACTGTGATATCCAAATAGAATAGTTATGTCATTCAGTCAGCACTTCTTTCTTTGAAGGTGGTTTCTGCTTGAAGAATGGTGACTCTTAGCACAGCTTTGGAATAATTGCTTCTCTTACTTCTCTCTGGATACATTTTTTTTTTTTCAGATACTTTCCTGTTCTTGTTTGCTGTTTTTTCCAGAAGATTCAGCCTGTCATTAAAATGTTTTGGGTTCCCACATGAACTTTGTGTGAAATTACTCAATTCTGTGGTACCCTTTCCTGATCAGCAGTAATAGAGGGCAAAGAATCTTCTTAGTTAATAGAAAAAAAGACATTTGGAATGAATCTCAAAGTTCAGAAACACCCAGACTTTTCCTTCAGTGCTTTTTTCTGTTTGTGGAAGCACTTTTGCATAGGATAGAGGAGGGAGGAGATAGATGGGAGGACTGTGTTTAAGGGGTTCAGAACAGGGGATATAATGTGTCTTTTATGTTTGCAAGGCACTAACACCACTCCCGTCTGTATTTAAATGCTGTCCCCAGGTTACGACTATGGCTATGTCTGCGTGGAGTTTTCACTCTTGGAAGATGCCATCGGATGCATGGAGGCCAACCAGGTTGCTTTATACTTCGGTCAAATGATGCTGAGAGGATATATATTTTTATATATGGGGAGGGAGGGTTTCAAATAATTTCACTTTTTAGAAAGGTACAAGAAATCTTTTTCTTTGGCGCAAACAGTCCTACCAAAATCCAGTTGTGCAAAGAAACTTTTTTAATAGCTGAGAAAATTTATTTAGAACAGCTAATGGGCAGAGTACATTTTAGAGACTAGGCTCCAGTTCTAGTTTGACTGGGTTCTAAAGACTGCACATGGGAAACATGACAGATCTGGAGTGTTTCCCTCTGCAGTGCGATACGGATGTGTGGGCTCCTGATATAAACAATCCTTGGTTTTCTAGGCTCTTAAGGGTCTACCTGCACAGGAATTCTAAGACAGTCAGTGGTCAAACACAGACTTAGGATGAAGGCTACTAATGGTGATTTCTATAGCACTAAAGTCCTGCCTATGAGTGTTATATATGAAAGAGTGCCACTGAGGAGAAAAGAGGAATAGATAGTTTGGGTCTGTCTCATTCATTCTTGTTCTTTGCTGCTTGGAGTTTGGTGTTCAAAGGTTAGCTGCTTAGAGTCACAGCTGGAGAATCTGAGTCTACACTTAATGTGTGAACTTTCAGGAGTTGACTTCCAACCTAGAATTGTCATCTGTGTCTAATTGAACCCTGCCTAGTAGTTGGGGAAGAAATTACTAAATAGAATCCTTCTTGCTAGAGTTTAGGTTTTTTTCTTCCCTAGGGAAAATCAGTTTGCTTTGTCTCAGTTCCTCCATCTTGAGATGGGAGAGCAGCTTAGGGATGTAGTTTGACATATATACGCACGCACGCACGCGCACGCGCACACACACACACACACACACACACCCTTTTTGTTTTTGTTTTTTAGGTTTTTGAAACAGAGTTTCTCTGTATCCTTGACTGTCCTGGGCTGGCCTTGAACTCACAAAGAGCTGCCTGCCTTTGCCTCCCGAGTGTTGGGATGAAAGGCGTTGAGCCTCCACGGCTGGCCTTGAACTCACAGAGAGCTGCCTGCCTTTGCCTCCCGAGTGTTGGGATGAAAGGCGTTGAGCCTCCACGGCTGGCTGTTTGTTTAAAAGCATCAGTGCATCACCAAAAAAAGGCTCTTCCAAAGGGGAATAATTATATGAAATCTTTTCTGTAGCCTAATTCTTTTTCATCAGCATTCCACTCAACATGACTCATGACCCCTGCCCCCCTTTTTTGAGGCAAGGCCTCACTATGCAGCCCTGTCTGGCCTGGAACTTACAGAGACCGATCTGCCTCTGCCTCCTGAGTGCTAAAATCAAAGGTCTGCATTACAATGCCCACCTGTCCTGTTTGCTTCTTTGTGGGGAGGGGTTTTTCCTTATTGGAATGGAGATGGCATTGTGGGTGGGTTTTTTGTTTGTTTATTTACTTATTTAAGACACATTCTGTAGCCTAAACTGGTCTAGAATGAACTGTGTAGCCCAGGCTAGATGTGAACTTGTGACAGTACTCCTGTTTCAGCTTCTAAGTGCTGAGATTATAATTACAAACTGCTAAATTTGGTTTTTATTGCTGTGACAAAGCATCGTGACCAAAAGCAATTTCAGGATCCAAGGGTTTGTTTCAGGTTACAGTTTATAGTTCATCATGAGGTTCAAAGTAGGGCAGGAATTCAAGGTGTGAACCTGGAAAGCAAGAACTAAAATAAAGACCATAAAGGAATAATGCTACTTTCTGGCTTGTTGCTCATGACTTGCTCAGCCTGCTTTCTCATACCATCCAGGACCACTTACCCAGGTGTGGCATCGCCTTCAGTGAGCTGGACCCTCTCAGATCAATCATTACCAATACTAGTAATAATGCCCTTTAGGCCAATCTTGTGAAGGCATTTTTTTTCTTCTTCCTTAGGCTTGTGTCAAGGTACAAAAAACCCAATTAGCATAGCCAACATACCTATCTCTAGAGAAAACTATTGATGTATTGTACCTTTTAGTAGAAGTAGAAGTACTGTCTACTATCCAGTCACCAAAGAATAACTGGATGAGGACATTTTCTCCTCACTTAACAGAGTTGTTATTGCCTGTCCATCACTAAATCATTCAATAAGTATTAACTATCAGGAATTGTATCACTTCTTATTTTGGGGAGAAGACTGCAAGCTGTGATCTAGGCCAGGCTTGGTGGCGCGCCTTTAATCCCGGCACTGGGGAGGCAGAAGCAGGGGGATCTCTGTGAGTTTGACTCCAGCCTGGTCTATAAAACAAGTCTACAAGTCTACAACAACCGGACTTTGTTACACAGACAAACCCTGTCTTGAAAGAAAAAAAACAAAAACAAAAAAAAGAAAGGAAGGAATAATCTATACGATTCTATCCTGACAGTCTCTCTGAAAATGAGAACAATTATTTAATTCATAAGCAATATGTTTTTTTTTAAACAACTTATTTATTTTATGTATATTGGTGCTTTAACTGCATGTATGTCTGTATCAGGGTGTTGGATCCCTTGGAACAGGAGTTACAAACAGTTGTGAGTTGCCATGTGGGTGCTGAGAATTGAACCCTGGTCCTCTGTAAGAACAGCCAGTGCTCTTAACTGTTGAGCAATTCTCCAGCCCCAAGCAATATGTTTTTAACAATCTTTTACCATTGTCTCACTATGAGTAGTTGAAATATGAATGGGAGGACCATGACAGTTGCCATCTCTTTTGTACTGTTCTTTCCTAAGTGTTCCATTGTTTTTTTTTGAAGCAGTTTTTCTGGTTTTTTTCTTTATATTCATTTTATTTTTAAAAGACAAGTTCACGGGCTGGAGAGATGGCTCAGCGGTTAAGAGCACTGTCTGCTCTTCCAGAGGTCTGGAGTTCAATTCCCAGCAACCACATGATGGCTCACAACCATCAATACTAGAATGTGATGCTCTCTTCTGGCATGTAGGGGTACATGCAGATTGAGTTCTCATATATGTAAAATAAACAAATAAATCTTTAAAAAAAAGACAAGTTCACACAATATGGAACTGTTTAACCTGTTACTCTTCATGGTAGGCCAAGCTGGCCTGAAACTGTCAGAAATCCATTTGTCTCTGACTCCTGAATGCTAGAATTAAAGACCTGTGCCAGGATGCCCAGCTTATCCGTGCTGCTTGTAATCTTAAGAGCATCAACACTGACTGGGATATAGCAAGCACAGGGCCCTAGCACTCAAAAAGGGGATGGAGAATAATACTTAAGAGATTAAACATGGGCTGGAGAGATGGCTCAGCGGTTAAGAGCACTGGCTGCTCTTCCAGAGGTCATAAGTTCAATTCCCAGCAACCACATGGTGGCTCACAATCATCCATAATGAAATCTGGTGCCCTCTTCTGGCCTGCAGATATACCTGCAGACAGAACAGTGTATACATAATAAATAAATCTTTAAAAAAAAAAAAAAAAAAAAAGAAGCCGGGCGGTGGTGGTGCATGCCTTTAATCCCAGCACTTGGGAGGCAGAGGCAGGCAGATCTCTGTGAGTTCGAGACCAGCCTGGTCTACAAAAATGAGACCAGAACAGCCAGAGATACACAGAGAAACCCTGTCTCGAAAAAAAAAGAGAGAGAGATTAAACATTATCTTTTAATCACTTCTTCTGTATCCCAACCAAAAAAAAACCAAAACCCTATCTATAAAGTACTATTCCCTTAAGGGTGTTGGCAAATAGACCTAGGGCATCAGTTTTTCCAAACAGTGCTTGTTTGTAGACAAATCTTCTATTGAACCTGTATCTGGAAAAATGCTCATTTATGCTAACAACACTCATGATAAGTACTTCTTTTAAATGTGATAAAATAAGCATCAAGTAATTCTTAGTTTCATGAGAACTTTAACATCTGTCTCCTATGATAGATTTGTGATTATTTTTGCTATGCATAAATCATGGCTCATTTCTGTGGATTGAAATAATTTCATTGTAATTTGTTCTTTGTTGGAAGTGCTTAGTATATATTTTAACTTTGTGCTTCCTTTTCATCACATGTCTTTGAGCCAGTTTGTTTGTTCGTTTGTCTGTTTTGATTTCTGTTTGTTTGTTTGTTTTGCTAATGTTGAATTTTTATAAAAATAGCATTTGTTACGGTACTGGTTTTCTAAGTCTTGTGATTTTTGGAGCTTGATTGCACATGGTATCTGGTTTGTTTTCTGTTGTGATAAACATCATGGCCACCTTGGGGAAGAAAGGGCTTACTTCATCTCACAGCTCAGGAAGGAGAAATCAGGGCGGGCCCAAAGCAGAACCATGGAGTAATGATGCTCAGTTTGCTTTTCTATGTAACCAAGGATCACTTAGGTGCGCCTGGATGACAACACCCAAAGTAGGCAGGACCATTCCTCAGGCTAATCCAATGGAGGCACTTCCTCAATGTTTCTTCTTCTCAGGTGACTCTAGCTTGTGTCAAGTTCACAAAAACCTTGCTAGCACAGATGGGTATTGAAAAAAAGCTGAGGGCTCAGCAGTTATGAGCACTTGCTGCTCTTGCAGAGGACCTGAGTTCAATTCCCTTGGACCTACAAAGTGACTTAATAACCATTTGTAACTCTATTTCTAAGGCATCCCAATGACCCCCTACTGACCTGCTCAGGTATCAAGCACACATACGATGCACATAGATACTTGCAGGCAAAACATTTATACATAATATAAATCCAGCAAAACCAAAAATTTACAGAAAATCTAATTATCAAGCCAGGAGTTAGGAAAAGGCGTAGCCTGATTTTGTGGTCTTGATTGTAACTTTGGCTTATAGCCAGCTGTCTATAACAGTTATGAAGGAATCTTTAAGGGCTTGATGGTTAAGAGCACAGGCAGCTATCCCAGGGGACCTAGATTCCATTCCCAGCCCCACGAATGCTCACAACTGTCTGTTTCTTCCTGGCTTCTGCAGGCGCCAGGCATACACATGGTGCACAGACGTATATGCAGACAAAACACTCACACATTAAATAAGTGAATTAAAAGAGAAAGGGGAGGAGGGTGAGATAGAGATGTGGGAGCTGTGGGAACTGATACAGACCTTTAAATCTTTGGGGATATACTTCAGATGGTAGTGATGAGGGACTCTGTAAGTTCTTAGGGAGGGTATTATAAAGACATCTACTCAGCGCTCTCTGCTTCCTTGGTGAAGATGTGGCTGTTCGCTCCTACAAATTCTTCCATAGTGTGACATAGTGTGACTGGAGGTTGAACAACTGTGGCTACTTGAAACTTTGTGCCTATAGAACTGCAAATGAAACCTCTTTTGGTTTTATAAGTTAGCTTGTCTCAATTATTTCACTATGCTCACCAGTACAAACACTTGGAAATTGCTATAAACTTGGTAGGCACAGCAACGTTAGAATTCCACCATACTTACTGGATTTTTATGATGCTTGTCTGTCTGGTTTGTTTATTTGGTTTAGGTTTGCAGCAGGGAAAGACCCTGTACATGTTAAGCAAGTGGTCTACCACTAAGTCATTGCCTAGCACTTTTAGGAAATTGAGATGTTTAAACTGAAAATTGGATAGATGAATGAATGCATGGATGGATGGATGGATGGATGGATGGATGGATGGATGGATGGACATGTAAAGGTGAATGATCTTTACCATTAACTGTCCTGCAGTCCTGCAGCCGAGAATTCTAGCGTGTGTGGGGGGCCACATGTGTTCACATGAGTTCATTTGCTATGCAGGCATGTCTGTAGGCCAAAGGTTAACATTGGGGTTTCTTCCTCAGTCACTTATTCCACCTCCTTATTTATTTGAGACAGGTTTTCTCATTAAATCTCGACTTCCTCTTTTTTTTTTTTTTTTTTCCTCAAGGGAGGGTTTCTCTGTGTGTATCCATGACTGTCATGGACTCACTTTGTAGACCAGGCTGGCCTTGAACTCACGGAGATCTGCCTACCTTTGCCTCTCCAGTGCTGGGATTAAAGGCGTGCGCCACCACACCTGGCAATTACAGACAGCTGTGAGCTGCCATATGGGTGATGGGATTTGAACGTGTGTCCTTTGGAAAAGCAGGCAGTGCTCTTGACTGCCGAGCCAGCCCCTGGACTTCCTCTTTTGGGATAGATTTGTTGGTGAGTGTGCCCCCAGGATCTGCCTGTCTCTGTGCCCCACTGGGTTACAGATGCATGGTGCTGGATCTACCTTTTAACATAGGTTCTGGAGGATCTAAATTCAGGTCCTTATGCTTGAATAGCAAGCACTTTACCTACTGAGCTGTCTCAGAAGCCCAGTAATGTTTTTGAATTTACCATTGCAAGTAGTTCTTCTGTCTCATAAGTTGTAGAATGCAGTGAATGTTACTGAACACTTTCTAGTATGTTGAACTTAGATATTCATGTGTCCTATTGTCCATAGGATAAAGTGTTTACATGTTTTCATATGGGTTATATACATACATTTCTGAGCAAAGGTATTAATGCTCATGGATCAGCTTATCTAAAATAGTAGTTGCTTTTGGACTGATGAGATGACTCAGCAGGTAAAGGCATTTGTCAATCCAAAGACCCACATAATAGAAAGCAAAAACTGACTCCCAGAAGTTGTCCTTTGACCTCCACATGCCATAGCATATATCCATACACACACACATGCATGCACCTGATTGTTCATGGATATGTGTGAGACTGGATCTCTTTTTGTTCAGCAGTGCATATGTTAGGCAAGCCAGCTCTCCAGCTTCCAGAAAACCCCTTGCCTCTGCCTTTCACTTCACTGAGTAAGTGTTGAGTCCAGCTAATGAACTTAGGACCTCACACTTGTGATGGAAGCACTTTACCTGCTAAGCCATTCCTTTTTTTGAGACAGGATTTCTCTGTGTAAAAGTATATGGACTGACCTGGACTCACTATGTAGACCAGGCTGGCCTCAAACTCACAGATTCACCCAACTCTGCCCCCCATGTGCTGGGATTAAAAATGTGTGCCACCACACCTGACTCGATTAACAACAATCTTATATTAAGTATGTCTTCTATAAATATTTCTCTCATCTGACTTATCTTCTTGTCTTCATAATGTCTTTTACGGAAGAAAATTTAATTTTTTATAAAATTACCTCAGAAGCCCCGGAACTGAAGTTACAGATAGATGTGAAGTTGAACTGTCTTGTGGGTGCTGGGAACTGAACCTGGGGCTTCTGGAAGAGCAACCAGTGCTTTTAACCACAGAGCCATCTCTACAGCCCCAAGAAAATTTAATTTTAATAAATCCAGTTTATTAGTTCTTTTATGGAAATTTTCTTTGGAGTTGAACATAAAAAATAATCTGCAGATCTTGGGTCATGTAAATTTTTTCTTATGTATGGTCTCATGTAGGAGACTTATAGTTTGCATTTACATGTGGTCTAACATGTTTTTAGTTAATCTCCGTGATAGAATAAGATTACCTTTTGCATATGGCTATCTAATTGTTTCAGTGTCTTTTGTTGAAAAAACTACTTTGATCTAAGTATGGTGGGACACTTGGGAAACTGAAGCAAGATGATTGCCTTGAGTTCAAGGCTAGCCTGAGCTACATTGTGAGTTACAAGCCAACCTGAGCTACAGAATGAGTCTGTGTCTCAAAAAAAAAAACCAATACTCAACAAACAGAAGAATATTTTTTTCTACTGTATTGCCTTTTCTCCTCGTGTCAGATCTTTGTATGAGCCTGTTCTGTTCCTTTATTTGTTTGTTCCTTTACTAGTACCAGTTTCTCTTATTTACTGTTGTCTTTAGAGTCAGTCTTAAGGTTAGGTAGTATCAATCTTTCACTTATTTTTTAATATTGTTTTAGCTATGTTTGCTTTTCCACATAAACTTTATTTTTTCATTAAGTCTGAGTTGATCGGCTACAGAGATAATACAGAGGTTAAAAGCAGGTACTGTGCTGGGCATGATGGCACACGCCTTTATTCCCAGCACTAGATGGCAGAAGCAAGTGGATCTATGAGTTTGAGCCCAGCCTGATCTACATAGTGAGTTTCAGAACAACCAGGACTGTGTAGAGACTTGTTTTTTTTGTTTGTTTTTCGAGACAGGGTTTCTTTGTATAACAGCTCTGGCTGTCCTGGACTCACTTTGTAGACCAGGCTGGCCTCGAACTCACAAAGATCCGCCTGCCTCTGCCTCTGCCCGGCGAGACCTTGTTTCAAAAGGACAAAAATGTAAATAAAATAAACCCCTTTTACAAACATTATTTCCATATAAAATAGGTTCTTTTGTTGGTGTTCACAAATACAAATACATTGTCAGAATTTTGATTAAGAGTACATTGAGAGCTGGGCGGTGGTGGTGCACGCCTTTAATCCCAGCACTTGGGAGGCAGAGGCAGGCGGATCTTTGCAAGTTCGAGGCCAGCCTGGTCTACAAAGTGAGTCCGGGACAGCCAGGGCTACACAGAGAAACCTTGTCTCGAAAAAAAAAAAAAAAAAAAGAGTACATTGAGGGCAGTGTGTGATGGCACACACCTTTAATCCCAGCACTTGGTGGCAGAAGCAGGCAGATCTTTGTGAGTTCAAGGATATAGCCTGGTCCTCAAAGTGAGTCTAGCACAACCAGGGGTGGTTGCACAGAGAAACTGTCTCTTAAAAAAAAAAGAGTACTTTGAGAGCCTGGAGAAATGTCTCAGTGGTTAAAAGCGTGGACTGCTCTTCCAAGGGCCCAGGTTCAAATCCCAGCACCCACATGGTATCTCACAAATGCCTATAAGAAAGAAGTAGATCTCCAGGGGCATCTGCATGCACATTGTACACATATAGACAAGCATACACACACAAAAAATTTTTTAAATGTATTGAATTTATTTATCTTGGTGTTCTTTTTGAGACATGGTTTCTCTGGCTATCCTGGCCTTGAACTCGTAGAGATCCCCCTGCTTCTGCCTCGCAAGTGCTGGGATTAAAGGCGTGTGCCACTGAGCCCGGCCATAATAGTTTCAAACTGCCATGTGTGTGCTGGGATTTGAATATGGGTCCTTTGGAAGAACAGCCACTGAACCATCTCCCCAGCCCCCAAAATTGCATTGAATTTATAGATGAACTTAGTAAGAACTGACATCTTAGTGATATTGAGTGTTGCTTTTCAATGAAGTTGAATTAGTTTATATAGTAATTTCTTTTATTTCTTTCATCAGCATTTGCCTTGAACTGAACCTGCCTCTCTTTTCAGAGTGCTGTGATTAAAGGTGTATGCCACCATACCTTGTATGAGATTTTATAGTTTTTTTCATATAGCTGTTATTCATATTACTAGATTTATAACCTATTATTCCTTACGAATTTAATACTAATGTAATATCTTTGGTTTTGTTTGTTTGGCTGCATGGCCCAGGTTGGCCTCAAACTTCCAATCCTTCTGCCGTGAACTTGTCATGGCTGGTATTACAGATGTGCATCTATGTCTTGACTTCTCATGGCTGGTATTACAGATGTGCATCTAGGTCTTGGACTTCTCAGGGCTGGTATTACAGATGTGCATCTATGCCTTGG
>CAJQZJ010003646.1:16351029-16366002 GCA_907164525.1 Lophiomys imhausi
CATCTATGCCTTGGACTTCTCAGGGCTGCTATTACAGATGTGCATCTATGTCTTGATTTTTTTTTTAATGTGTATGAGTGTTTGCTTGCATATGTTTCTGTGCGTCATGTACATGCAGTGCTCAAGCAGGCCAGAAGAGGGTGTTGGGGCTGTTCGGGCCTCGGGAACTGGGGTTATATAGACTGTTGGTATTGCCATGTTAGTGCTAGGAATTGAACTCTGCTCCTCTAGAAGAGGAGCCAGTGCAGTGTTCCTTTTTTTTTTTTTTTTTTTTTGGTTTTTCGAGACAGGGTTTCTCTGTGTAACAGCTCTGGCTGTCCTGGATTCGCTTTGTAGACCAGGCTGGCCTCGAACTCAGAGATCTGCCTGCCTCTGCCTCCCGAGTGCTGGGATTAAAGGTGTGCGCCACCATGCCCTGCGGAGCCAGTGGTCTTAACCATTGAGTCATCTCTCCAACCCTTGATAGTTGGTTTCAAATTCTAATTAGTTTTTGCTGAACATAAGAGATTTTATGTCTTATCTATTTTGTATTGCTGTAATAAAATCCCCGAGTCTAGGTACTTTTTATTTTTATTTTTTACAATTATTTATGTGTGTGAGTGCTTTGCCTTCATGTATGTATGTGCCCTGTGCGCATGCCTAGTGCCCTCCTTCAGAAAAAGTTGCCACATCTCCTGGAACTGGATTTGTGGACGATGGGAACTGAACCTACAGCTTCTCCAACAGCAGTAAGTGCCTTACCTAACTGGTCCATTTCTCTACCCCAAGATCTAGATGTCTTAGGGTTACTATTGCTGTAATAAAACACCATGACCAAAAGCAAGTTGAGGTTCTCTTGGCTTATACTTTCACATCATAATTCATCATTAAAGGAATTTGGGGCAGGAACCTGGAAGCAGGAGCTCATGCAGAGGCGCAGCTTCCTGGTTTGCTCAGCCTGATTTATTGACCACCAGCCTAAGGGTAGCCCCACTCAGAATGAACTGAGCCCTCCTCTATCAATGACTAATTAGAACTATGCCCTACATGCTTGCCTACCGCCAGATCTCATGGAGGCATTTTCTCAGTTGAGGCTCGTTCCTTTCCAATAACTCTAGTTTCTGTCAAGTTGACTTAAAACTAGCTAGCACAACTGACTCCTTGTCAATTTGACATTACAAACATTATCATTGTTAAACCACAATCTTCCCTTTCTTGTTCATTCCTAATATCAACATTACAACATAAAACATTTTCAAAACTTGAAAAGTCCCACAGTCTTACAGATTCAACCACTGACAGTTCAGTCTCTTTAAAAAAAAAATCAGAAGTCGGGACTGAAGAGATGGCTCAGCAGTTAAGAGCACTTGCTGCTCTTCTGGAGGTCCTGAGTTCAATTCCCAGCAACCACATGGTGGCTTATAACATTCTATAATGAGATTTGGTGCTCTCTTCTGTCATGCAGGCATACATGCAAATAAATTATTCACATGTATAAGTAAACAAATCTTGAAAAAAAAAAAAGAAGAAATCTGGGCCATGTGTGGTGGCACACCCCTTTAATCCCAGCATTTGGGAGGCAGAGGCAGCCTGACCTCTGTGAGCTCAAGGCCAGCCTGGTCTACAGAGTGAGTTCAAGATAGCCTGGGCTACACAAAGAAACCCTGTCTTGAAAAAACAAAAACAAAAAAATAATAGGGGAAGAACCAGGGCACAGTCACAATCAACTCAAGCAAAACTGAACAACTGTGTATATAACTCAATGTCCAATTTATAGGATCTGCTCACGGTCTTCTGGAGTTCTCCAAAGGGTTTGAGTCGTTATCCGGCTCTGCTGTCTGCAGCCCACATAGATTGTCTCCTAAATTCAGGCCACATGTATTCCACTGTTGGCATCTCCAAAATACTGGGGTCTCTATCTGCAACTGGGCTGCATTTTCACCAGTAGCCTCTCCTGAGCTCTGTTCAGAGATTCCTATGCCATAGTGCCAAATCTCAGCTGCTTTCCGTGACCCCTCATGCCTTCAAAAACAGTACCACCTGGGTGACTCTTACACTACTAAATTTGGCCACCAGCCTTAGCCACCTTTGGAACACACTTCTTCTGTATGCTGACTCTGATGAAACTTTCCAGATGTCACTTACATGACAGTGGCATTAATCACCACTAATTTCTCAGCTCCAGCTAACCAGCATCAGTTTCCCAGTAAAACAAAGGTTTTACTTCAGTGGTACTGGTCTCATGGCTGATTCTTCAGCCCTACCTGACCAGAACCTTGGTCTTAATTCAAAATAGCAAATGACTCTGAAGCTTTTAAACTTCCCTCTGAGCCAGGCAATGGTGGCACACACCTTTAATCCCAGCGCTTGGGAGTCAGAGGGACTCGGGTCTCTGAGTTTCAAGACAGCTTCAAGACACAGAAACCCTGTCTCAAAAAAAGTTTGGCTTTTGCTTTTATTATTTATTTGTTTTGTTTTTTTCGAGACAGGGTTTCTCTGTGTAACAGCCCTGGCTGTCCTGGACTCGCTTTGTAGACCAGGCTGGTCTCGAACTCACAGAGATCTGCCTGCCTCTGCCTTCCGAGTGCTGGGATTAAAGGCGTGCGCCACCACGCCCGGCTTTGTTTTTAATTTTTAATTATATGAATGTGTGTATCTGTCTGTCGCTGTACGCATGAGAGAGACATCAGATCCTTCTGGAGCTGGAGTTAGAGTGGCAGTGGTACTAGGAACCGAAGTAGGGTTTTCTACGAGGGTTTTTAACTGCTGATCCCATTTCTCTAGACCTTAGTGCAGACTGCTTTTAAATTTCTTTGACACTTACTTTTTGATCTTTGTTACTTAGAAATGTATCATTTAATCTTGAAGTGTTTGGGGGTTTTACAATTGACTTGTAGTTAAATTCTCTTATGAATTGAAAGCAGTGTTGTTTGATTTCTATTCATTTAAATTTGTCAAAATATGTTTTATTTTCCAGAATGTGGTCTTTATTAGTGAAATTATACATGTGAGCTTGAGAAGGTTTAGTTTGTTTTTGCTAGCTCACAAATTTGTTGATTAGATTGCTTTTTGTTATTTTGATGTATTTTCTTCCAGATTTTTCTATCTAAATGTTAAATATAGTTTATATATTCATTCAGTAGGATAATTTTGTGCAAATTGTTTATTAGGTTTTTCTTTTGTATTCTCGTTTTTTTTTTGTTGTTGTTGTTGTTCTTTTTGTTGGGTTTTTGGGTTTTTTTTCAAGACAGGGTTTCTCTGTGTATCCTTGACCTGGACTCACTTTGTAGACCAGGCTGGCCTTGAACTCACAGAAATCCGCCTGCCTCTGCCTCCCGAGCGCTGGGATTAAAAGTGTGCGCCACTACACCTGGCTGTTTATGTTCTTTTGAGACAGAGTCTCACTATGTAGTCTCCTGGAACTCAGTATGTAGACCAGGCTGGCCTTAGGCTCACTGAGCTCCACTTGCCTCTGCCAAATGCTCACACACATAAAAAAATAAAAAATTAGTGAATCTTTTTAAAAATTTATTTTTGAAATTACGTGTATGTGGTGGTGGGGTCTAGTGCATGTAAGTGCTGGTGCCTAAAGCAGTCAGGTCTCTGATAACTCTGGAGCTGGCAGTATAGGCAGTTGAGAGCTGCCTGACATGGATACTGGGAACTGAACTCATGCACTCTCTGAGAACATCAGTGACTCTCACCATTGTACAATCTCTCTCGCCCCTTAGAAAATATCTTTTATTACATTTATTTATTTGTGTGTCTGTACATGTAGAAATCAGAGGACAGCTTGTGGAATTCCCTATGTCCTATCATGTGAGTCGTAGGGATTGAACTGATGTTGTCAAGCTTATAGGCAGATGCCCTTGTCCTCTGAGCCACCTCAGCAGCACTTACATACATTTTGATTGTATCATGTTTAGTGACTTTATAGCAGCCCATAGCTAGATTGTCATAAGTTATAAAGCTAGTTTTTTAAAACATTATTAATCTTGTGATATATAACCTTACAGCTATGTAGTCACAAGTCTGTAATTGCTTTGGGATTAATTCCTACCAGTAGACTTGCCAGATGGAGAGGTTTGACTTGACTGGGTGTGGTGGTGCAGTCCTCTTCACTCAGTGCTGCTCAGTAGACACAGGCAGATGAGCCCTGTGTGTCTGAGGCCAGCCTGGTCTACATAATGGATTCCAGGCCAGCCAGAGCTACATAATGAGACCATGTCTCAAAACAAACTAACAGAAACCAAATTTGACTGAATCTAGGATTTCATTTCTAATATTAGTAGTTGATGATTAACAGTTTAGAATTTAGTAAATGTTAAATTACCATATGGTAATTTTCCTTTTTTCCCAGTGGTATTTGAAAATATTTTCCTTTATGTCCTAATCAGTGTTCAGTGTTAATTAAAGATACTAGATAGTAGTACAATGGTATGTGTTACTATACTTTTTAATTTTCTGTCTTTTAAATATCTTCTTTTTGTTTGTTTGTTTTTTGAGCCAGGCTGTGTAACAGAGCCTTGGGTGTCCTGGACTCCCTCCCTTTCTCTTCCCTTCCCTCCCCTCCCTTCCTCTCTTTCCTTTCCTTTCCGTCATTACCAGCAGAGGTGAAAAAGGAAATTAGCTGAGCCCAGTGGTATATACTTCAGCCCTCCAGCCCTCTGAGGGTAGAAGTAGGCTGATCTGAGACCCCCTATCTCAGAGAAAACAAAAACCAAACCAAAAAGAAGGGAATTATTCTTATTCCTATCTTAGATTTATTAGTTTGGTAGAAGATTTTTATGTGTGATAACTGCTATTTATATTTCTTTTGTCATTACTGATTTTCATATATATATTAAGTCAAAAATGGAAGAACAATATTTTTATCACCTTGTGTAGTCTCACTTTTGGGGGGTTATTTATTTATTTACTTGTTTGTACATTTATTTATTTGGTTGTTTTTCAAGACATGGTCTCTCTGTGAATTCCTGACTGTCCTAGAGCTCACTCTGTAGATCAAGCTGGCCTCAAAACTCTGAAATCCGCCTGCCTCTGCCGCCCAAGTGCTGGGATTAAAGGTGTGCCACCACCTAGCACCACATGCACAGCTCTCCTATCTAGTCTTCATGTAGATAGATACATACGTGATGGATTTTTTTTTTTGAAGTATTGAAATGAAATGTATTAGTGGAATATGAGGTGGAGTTTCTCAAGAATTTATCTCTCATAATCCCTTGTTTTTTGTTTCCTTTGTGTTCTTAAAAACTCTTCGCTGTTTTGGAATTTTCTCTCAATTATCTTTTGAACCAAAAAGCACTAGAGAAAAGGTATATTAGTCTTAAATATTATTTCATGTAATTTTGAATATTTATAGAGATCAACTGATAGATACTTTCAGGAGGCAGGCCTGGGGCTGCTGTCTCACAGTGATAAAGCACTCACCCTTGAGACTGTGGAAAGTAAGACTGTTGCTAAGGGAAACTACTCTATACTAGATGTATTCAGTTCACAGAGCTAACAGAAAAAACAAGACTATTATAATTTCAAGCCAAAAGAAACTTGATGCATAGGATAAATTTCCTACAATGATATTAGTAACAGATCCAGAAAGATTCTATTTTGGTATGGGGAGATGAGTCTGTAGTGTACCTGCCAAGAAAGTATGACCTGTGTTTGGATCATCAGCACTAATATAGAAAGTCAAATGTAAGGCAGGTAATTATAATCCCAGTATCGAAGAAGATGCCTGGCATCATCTTATGCCTTCCACACATGCAGTGTATTTTAAGCAGCTTTTTGGGCATTTAAATATTATGCTCTCTATAAAATTGTTAGATTAATACCTGACTGGTTAGTTCAGTTGTTTAGACCATCATGCTAATAAAAGAAAATTAGGGCTGGAGAGGTGGCTAAGAGGGTAAGAGCACTGACTGCTCTTCCAGAGGTCCTGAGTTCAGTTCCCAGCACCCACATGGTGGCTCACAACCATCTATAATGGGATCTGGTGCTCTCTTCTGGCATGCAGGCATATGTGCAGACAGAACACTGTATACATAATAAATAAATAAATAAAATCTTAAAAAAAAGAAAATTATTACTTTACCTAAAATGATTCTTTGTGAAGAATATGAATAAAATAGGCAAGTGCAGAAATGTGAAGAGTGACATCTTCAGAGGTATTTTTGGTGTGTTATATAGCTAAAGATATCAGAGTATAAATCAATTTTAACTGGCTATTCCCATTTAACTCATTCTCTGGTCTTTAAACAGAACATTGCTTCTCATATAGAACCACTCCTTCCCTCCTCATCATTACTCTTTACACCTCTCCTTTAGTTTTGCTTGGGTTTAGTTATATTGGTTTTGGTTTTTTTTCAAGACAGGGTTTCTCAGTGTAGCCCAGGCTGTCCTGGAGCTTGCTCCATAGGCCAGGCTAGCCTCGAACTCATAGAGTTCTGCCTCCTGAGTGCTGGGATTAAAGGCATATTCTACCACTCCCAGGTTGTTTTGCTTTTTTCTTTAGGGCACAGTCTTATGGTACTAGCTGGCCTAGTATGGTCTGTGATTCTGACTGTCTTTGGACTCAAAGTACCCTTTTTCTGCCTCAACTTCTTGCTGCTGGGATTACAGTTGTGCCACCATATCCAACTTTTATTGTTATTTCTAAAATTCACTTCATTTCATATAGTGGCAATTTTTATTTTTGTCATTGTACAGTTTTCAAGTTTAAGATTATATCACCAGTTATTAATCACCTTTTTTTTTTGGTTTTTCAAGACAGGGTTTCTCTGTGTATACTTGGCTATCCTGGACTCACTTTGTAGACCAAGTTGGCCTTGAACTCACAGAGATCCACCTGCCTCTGCCTCCCGAGTGCTGGGATTAAAGGCGTGTGCCACCATGCCAGGCAATTACAGACAAGTGAATCTCTGTGAGTTCAAGACTAGCCTGGTCTACAAAGTGAGTCTAGGACAGCCAGAGATATACAGAGAAACCCTGTCTTGAAAAAAAAAACCAAAAAATATAAATGTTTGTTTTATTTGTATGCATGCCATACCACGGATATGGAAATCAGAAGACTACTTTCAGGGGTCATTTTGTTATGCCCAGTTCACAAAACCATAAGACAAGCCAGGAAGACTTCAACTCGATGCAAAGGCAAAAGGATCTTTATTCAGAGTACGAGCCAAGGCAAGGACCGTCTCACTACTCCACGCAGGGAGCCAGTCAACAACAGTGTCCAGGCTGGAAAGCCTGAGGATTTTAAGGGATTGTAAGGGAGGGGGTGGACAGTTAGGGAGACAAAACATTGACATAGAGATTCTCCTGTGTTTGATTCCTTTCAGTGCATTAAAGGATTCTTTTATTCTGTTCCTTTGCCATCAAGTATCATAGAATGGGATTGGGAGTATAGGTCAGTGATAATAAAGTGCATGCCTGCCATGTGCTAGACCCTGGTTTTAATTTTCAGCACTAGTACCCAAACGAAATTGTATTGTATATATACAGATGTGCTTGTCTGTTATCCTCCCCACAATACAAAATAATCTTAAATAGGGGCGTTGGTGGGCATATCCCTTTAATGCCAGCAGGGAACCAGAGGGAGATTGATCTCTTGAGTGAGAGGCCAGCCTGATGTACATATCAAGTTCCAGGACAGCCAGGGCTACACTGTCTTGGAAGAAAAAAACGAGGGGTGGGGGGTGGCGGCCATGGTGATCCTGGGTCTTTTCCTGTTGCCCAGACTGTTCTCAAAGGCCTAGGCTTCAGCAAGGCTCCTGCCTCAGATTTAACCTTCTGGGTAACTGGCTTTGTACGAGTACACTGCTGTGCTCAACTTCCTTTGCTGTTCTGACTACAGTAGCTCCCATTTATTTGAAAAGAATGCATTCTATACTCAGTTGTATAGAGAGAATTCTGTTTATACTGTTTTTCCATGTTTTGTTCCTACATAATACAAATTAGTGCTTTATTCTGTTTTACCTAAGCACTTAACACCAACCTTTATAATTTCATGGATAAAAGATTCATTCTTATTGCAGACTGTAAAATCCACAGCATAGGCTTTTAAAAAATTTCCTTATTTAACCTTTTGATTAAAGATAGAACTTTACAATTCTTCTTTACTATATTCAAATTGTAACCATTGCTTAAAACAATAAGGACTATGTTAGCACTATGATACTGAGGTAATCCATCTGGTAGCATGCAACTAAATGATCCACGTAGTATGTACAGTGTAGTGTGACTATCTCAGATCTGCTGGAGCAGGCATGGAAAATTTTATCATGCTACTCAAAACTGTGTGTACTTTAAACCTTATGAAATGTTTATGCCCTAAATTTTGTGTTTAATATTTTGGACTGGTTAACTATAGACAATTGAAACTGGAAAGTAGAACCAGAGATAAGAATGGGAAGCAGCTATGTTAGTGTAACTTTGTATGATTGTGTTAGCTTCACAGTTACCTCTTAGCCCAGCTATCATCCAAATAATTGAGACTCTATTATATTATTTGTTAAACAGATTTTGCAACACAAAAACTGAGCAGTTATTACTCTATTCTTAACTCACTAAACTAATCTGGCTTCGCCCCAGTGTAAATCTCAGAGATACTTGCACTTTGTGATTTTCCTGCTTCAGCTGAATCTCTCCTGTCTCTTCATCCTTTGCCTCTACTCTATACCCCTCCTTCCTCTCCTTAACTCCCCTGGAGGGCAGGAAATCCAGCCCTGTTGTCTCCCCTACAGAACTGGCCTGTAGTGTATTGTGTTCCTGGAACCAAATTCATCTTGAAACCTTAGTTAATTTTTACTGTAGGGAGTGGGGCTCAGTAAAACACAAGTTGCCATCTTGTTTTAAAAAATACAAGTAAGCTGCACTTCATGGCGCACACCGTTAACCCTAAAACTCACAAGGCAGAGGCAGGCAGAGAGGCAACCTGATCTAGACAGTGAGTTCCAGGACAGCAGGACTATGTAGAGAGACCCTCAATAAATAAATAAATGAATGAATGAATGAATGAATGAATGAGTTAATGAGTGAACAAATTTATGAATAAGAGAGACCCTGAATGAATGAATGAATGAATGAATGAATGAGTGAATGAGTGAACAAATTTATGAATAAGAGAGACCCTAAATAAATAAATGAATGAATGAATGAATGAGTGAATAGATGGATGAATAAGAGAGACCCTCAATAAATAAATAAATGAATGAATGAATGAATAAGTGAATAAATGGATAAATAAGTGAATGAAAAAATAAATAACATGAGTAGGGGCTAGAGAGATAGCTTAGCAGTTAAGAGCACAGGCTGCTCTTCTAGAGAACCTGTTTGATTCCTCACACCCACATGTAGGCCTACAGCCATCAATATCTCCAGTCCCACTTTTGATCTCCAAGGATCCTGCACACTTGTGCACAGGCACACACACACACATATGAGAAAGAGAGATGGTATATATCTGCAGTACCAATGCTTGTGACCCTGGAGGTGGAGGCAGAAGGACCATAGTGAGTTCAAGGTGAACCTGGCCTTCCTGAGACCCTGTGGGCCTTGTCCAATATAAAAAAGGAGGGGCTGAGGCTATGGTTCAGTGAGTAAAATACTTGCTACACAAGTATGAGAATCTGAGTTCAGAGCCTAAGTGCCCCCCCAAAAAAGTGGAGTGTGACAGGGGTACCTTTAGTTCCAACACTGAGAAAGTGGAGAGAGTCAGATTTTTGGATCTCCAGCTCAGCAGAATCAGTGAACTCCAGGTTAAGTGTGAAGCTATGCCTTTGTTTGTTTGTTTGTTTGTTTGTTTGTTTGTTTGTTTGTTTGTTTTTTCAAGACAAGAGTTATTCTGTGTAGCCGTGGCTGTCCTGGAACTTGATGTTTAGATCAGGGTAGCCTCGAACTCAGAGATTCACCAGCCTCTGCCTCCCGAATGCTGGGATTAAAGGCATGTACCACCACCGCCTGTCATGAAAAGTCATGCCTTAAAAACATAAGATAGAGAGGGGCTGGAGAGATGGCTCAGTGGTTAAGAGCACTGACTGTTCTTGCAGAGGACCCGGGTTTAGTTCCCAGAATGCACAAGGCAGCTCACAACAGTCTCTAACTCAAAATCTGACACCTTCACACAGACATACATGCAGGCAAAACACCAGTACACATAAAATATAAATAAATTTAAAAAAGAAAAAAAAGAGGGGGGGGGCTGGAAAGATGGCTCAGCAGTTAAGAGCACTGGCTATTTGTTCTTCCAAAATACATTTGGCAGGTTCAAATCCAAGCAGCCACATGGCAGTTCACAGCTGTCTGTAATTTCTGGGTGTTGTACATGCCTTTAATCACAGCACTTGGGAGGCAGAGGCAGGTAGATCTCTGTGAGTTTGAGGCCACCCTGGTCTATACAGTGAGTTCCAGGATAATCAGGGCTACACAGCGAAACCCTATCTCAAAAAAACCAAAAATAAATAAATAGATAAATAAGATAGAGACTTAAATGTGTATGTGTTCTGAGTAGTTGTTGGTTGTTGCTAATGTTGCATAAACTGATTAGATATGTTTGTTTTTAAAGATCTTTTTGAAAAAGTTTTTGTTACACTTTAATATGGACAATACAAGATAAGAAGTATCCTGTTTTGCCTAGAGTTGGTGAGATGGTTCAGTGGGTAAACACTCCTGCCACCAGGCCTTACAGCCTGAATTCCATCTCCAGAACCCACATGGAGGGAGGAGAGAATTGACTCCTGAAAGTTCTTTTCTGGCTTCCACCTGTGTGCTGTGGCATTCATGCTCATACACATGCACATACACGTACACACACAAACATTTTTAAGTATTAGCTGAGCATGTAGCTCAACGGTAGAGAGCACTTACCTGGCAGTCTAGAGACCCTCTAGCAATAGGTTTATGGCGGGTAATGTGGCTCACATGGCAATAGCTTGTCCCTTGGCCATATTGAACCCTAAGGTAGGATTTTGTTTCTTTGGTGATCCCATAGAGGCTCATCACTTAGATTCTCAAAGGACAACACAGATCTTGTTCAGTCAAAGGCCAGTCTAAGCACAGGGGATGGAAAAGAACAGCCAGCTAACT
Source organism: Lophiomys imhausi (assembly GCA_907164525.1). Classification (NCBI taxonomy): domain Eukaryota; kingdom Metazoa; phylum Chordata; class Mammalia; order Rodentia; family Muridae; genus Lophiomys; species Lophiomys imhausi. The sequence continues at coordinate 16,362,088 of CAJQZJ010003646.1, forward strand.
ACAGAACTGCTGCAAGACAATCTTTGGTATTTCCCTCAGAATGTCTATTCTCTCTTTCTTGTTACTTTTGTCCTGTTTATTTGCTTGTTCCTTTGTGACAGGCTCTCACTATGAAATGTAGGTTGGCCTTCAACTCATGATCCTCTACCTTCTGATTGTCTTCTGAATGCTGGGATTACAAGTGCAGGCCACTATACCTGGCTTGTGTGGGTATTCACACCCACACACATACCATGTCTCATTGTGTAGTAAGTCTGCTTTGCCTGCAACTTGCTTCAACTCCTAGAGATCCACATGCCTCTGAGTGCTAGGATTAGAGGTGTATGCCACCTTGTTCTTTTGGCCTTTGAGAATAGTTACTTTTACACCATATTCGAACTATAACATAATCCTTGCATTACTTTGAGGGGAAATGGGGAACTTGACTGCTTGACACAAAAAAGTCCTATAAAAAGTAGCTTTTAGGGGGCTGGAGAGATGGCTCAGAGGTTAAGAACACTGCCTGTTCTTCCAAAGGTCCTGAGTTCAATTCCCAGCAACCGCATGGTGGCTCACAACCATCCACAAAATGAGATCTGGTGCCCTCTTCTGGAGTGAATGTATACATGCAGGCAGAACACTGTATACACAATAAATAAATAAAATCTTTAAAAAAAAAGTATGCTTTTATTCTCAAAGAGATGTCATATGTTGGTTGTTTTGCAGTGCTGGAGGGATTGAACCTAGGGCCTTGCTTATGTCAGGCAAGCAGTCTACCTCTGAGCTGTATGTGCTCTCAACCCAAAGTAATTGTAGGGACTTTAAGAACAGAATAATCACTTTGAGAGAGCTAATTTGGGAGATCAACAGTGCTTTCAAAAAGCAAAGGTAATCCCAGCTGTCAGGAGACTGAGGCAAGATGATCATAGTGACCCTCTTTAACCTGTGTCGGCATCAGAGGCTAGAGAGGTAGCTTCTCAGTGTGTACTGTTCTTGCAGAAGACCTGAATTTAGTTCCCAGGACCCACTTCAGGTGGTTGGCGACTGCTTATAACTCCAGTTTCAGAAGGCTCTGGTGCCTCTAGCCTCCTTGGTTCTTTGTACTCACATACAATGAAAATAAATCTTAAAAGAAATAATAGTAACAGCAAAAAAAGCAAGCCTGTTATGGTGGTCTCTGTAAATTCATTCTAAGTCCATTGCCTGTGAATTTCTTTTTTTGTTTGTTTGGATTTTTTATTGTATCTTTTTCAAGACAGGGTTTCTCTGTGTATCCCTGGCTGTACCCCGTCTCCTGTGATTTTCTTTAATCATTTTTCTGTGCATCTTCTCATCAAAGACCATCCATATGGTGTAGCAAATATCATGAAGCAACTGACTCTAAAACTAAAAAAGCCTAGTTTAAAAAAAAAAAATCTTGCCAGGCTTGGTGGCGCTGCCTTTAATCCCAGCATTCAGGCTGCAGAGGCAGGTGGGTCTCTGTGAGTTCAAGGCCAACCTGGTCTACAAACTGAGTCCAGGACAGTCAGGGATACAGAGAAACCCTGTCTCGAAAAACCTAAAAAAAAAAAAAAAAAAGTCTTACTTTCATACTATATATATTGCTGACTAGCTCTGTAATCTTGGATCAGCTATTCCATGTGAGTTTGTTTTACATATACTCAGAAGAATCTCAACTTAGTTCACTAAGGTGAGATGATAGTTGTGAAGAATGTCTTTGGTATGACTTACTCTGTAAGTACACATGGATATCTTTGACCATCAGCACTAGTTCTCAGCCATTGGTGACCTCATTCTCTCATCCTATGTTTGCAAGAAGGGTCAAGAAAGGGATTGTGAGTGTTCAGTGTGAGTTACACTCACAGAGCGTTATTTTCTTCTATTAACCTTTTTGTTTGTTTACTTTAATGTTTAATGGGAAGGTCTTTCATGTTATACAACAATCATAGTCTTAGTATCGAGTATAATTGTGTCTAAACTTTTGTTGGCAGTAGTCTTGTGCTTCACAGTACCTTAAGAATCCTTGTGGGGCTGGAGAGATGGCTCAGTGGTTAAGAGCACTGGCTGCTCTTCCAGAGGTCATGAGTTCAATTCCCAGCAACCACATGGTGGCTTACAACCATCCGTAATGAAATCTGGTGCCCTCTTCTGGCCTGCAGATATACCTGCAGACAGAACACTGTATACATAATAAATAAATCTTAAAAAAAAAAAAAAAAAGAATCCTTGAGGTTGGGGCTATAGAGATGGCTCAGCAGTAAGAGCATTGACTGCTCTACCAAAGGACCCCAGTTCAAATACCAGCACCCACATGGCAGTTCACAGCTGTCTGTAATTGCCAAGCATGGGGGCACATGCCTTTAATACCAGCACTCAGAGGCAGAAGCAGGTGAATCACTGAGTTTGAGTCCAGCCTGGTGTACGAAGTGAGTCCAGGACAGCCAGGGCTCTGTTACACAGAGAAGCCCTGTCTTGAAAAACAAAACAAAAGAATGCAACGATAAAAAAAAAAAGCAAGAGTGCACAACCACTAAAAGTGATTATTGTGCCATTTTACAATTTACTAATCCATCTCCCCACAGGTTACTTCCCTAGGAGACACTGGCAGATTTCTGCTCTGTGTTATCTAGAAAGGGGACTGGCAGAGTTGGGGAAAGGTGTGATGAGTATGTGTCGCTCCTATACTTTGTATGTCTGAGCCATCTTTGTTTGATGACAGCTGTGAAATGAAACCATAGGGAACCCTGTGTAGTTTTCTTTAGGTTTTTCCCATGACTGTTCTTATTAGAACAGTTAGCTGCTCTTCAGTGGGAATGTTAAAACCATTTCACAATCTTTAGAAGTTTTATTGTAGCTTGATGTCTATCTGTGTGTGGATTGAATATTAAGGCTGCCTGAATTGTAGAAGTAAGGAATCATTACTTTCAAGCTGAGCTTATTGGCACATCCCTGTATTCTAGCACTGAGCAAGTAGAGACAGGAGAACTGCTGGAAGTTTGAGGCAAAATGAAACTAGGTTGGGCTTAGGTTTAATGTCTAAATCTATGGATACCTCTAAGTGTGGATTCAGAATATATAAATTCACAGTAGTGCTTTGCTCTGGTGACTATTGTTCAGGGTTCAGATGGCAAACCTCATGTTTTGGGGGTTGAGTACACAAATGTGTACTTCAAAAGCAATACCTCCCTCCAGAGGTACTGTATGCCAAGCATTCTGGGTCTCTGGGAATGGTTCTATTCAGTCCTTTGTCGTTGCAACAAGAACTTATTAAGCTATACTAGTTACGTGTTTGGTGTTGATAACAAAAGGCCAACAAGATTTAGTGTGACCTCTTAAGAGCTGGACCATCAATTTAACAACTAAAACAAAATATTAAGATATAAGCTCTGGGGGCTGGAGAGATGGTGCAGCGGGGCTGAGCGGTTAAGAGCAGTAGCTATTCTTCCAAAGGACCTGGGTTCAATTCCCAGCACCACATGGGAGCTCACAACTGTCTGTAACTCCAGTTCCAGGGGATCTGACACCCTCATACAGACATACATGGAGGCAGAACATCAATGTAAATGAAATAAAAATAAATAAATTTTAAAAAAAGATAGAGGTTCTGGCCCAGAGTAGTAGGAGACATCTATAATTCTAACATTGGCAAGGCAGAGGCTGGTGGATCTCTGAGTTTGAGGGCAACCTGGGCCTAGTCAGAGCTAAATAGAGACTCAGTCTTTTTTTTTTTTTTTTGGTTTTTCGAGACAGGGTTTCTCTGAATATCTCTGGCTGTCCTGGACTCGCTTTGTAGACCAGGCTGGCCTTGAACTCACAAAGATCCACCTGCCTCTGCCTCCCAAGTGCTGGGATTAAAGGCGTGCGCCACCACCGCCCGGCTGAGACTCAGTCTTTCTTTCTTTCTTTCTTTCTTTCTTTCTTTCTTTCTTTCTTTCT
>CAJQZJ010003646.1:16366732-16389033 GCA_907164525.1 Lophiomys imhausi
AGAGAGAGAGAGAGAGAGAGAGAGAGAGAGAGAGAGAGAGAGAAAGAAAGAGAACTGTTAATCCCACTTTATGAATGAGGAAGCTGAAGAATAAAGAAGATGAGGGCCTTTCTGAAGGTCATGGAGTGGAGACAAGATTCAAATTTAGGGAACTTACTCCAGAGTCTACACTGTTTTAGTATTTCTTGTTTTTTTGCATTGATTTAAGAGTATTATCAGTGGGTAAGTGTGCTATGGTGTGCCTGTAGAAATCAGAAGACAACTTGCAGGAATCGGTTCTCTCCTACCCTGGGGTTGTGTGGATTGAACTCAGTTTGTCAGGTGTGGTGGGAAGCGCCTTATGTACTGAGCTATCTTGCCAACCTGGTTTTTTTGTTTTGTTTTTATGTATTAATCTTCCTTCTTTTCTATTTATTTGTTTGTTTGTTTTTGAGGCAGGGACTCCCTGTGTAGCCTTGGCTAGCCTGGAACTTGCTGTGTAGACCAGACCAGGCTGACTTTGAACTAATAATGGTTCAAAATTAGTAACAATAATAGCCTTCTACCTCCTGAGTTTTGGGAGAACTCATGCTCTCCCAAATGAGATGCACTGAGATGCACTGTCTTCTGGTGTGGAAAGGTGTTCTGTTTACTAGTTTTCCTACATGGATCAAGCATAACAGAAGTGTGACCTGATGTTCCCTTCATGCAGATCTCTTTTCTGATTGGCTCCTGAGGGTAGCTTGCCTGTTTACAATACCAGGTACAAATTGGTGTATAAATGAGCCAAGAAGTCCTTTCTAGTCCTAAATGAATCCTGTGCTGACACTCACCAGCTTGTCATCCAGCTTCTCTGAATGTGGTTCCATATCTGTAAAAAAGTATTGCTTCATGGATCATTTAGGGGATTAATGAATATAATTCACTTGCCAGTTTCTGGCTCTGAGTAAGTGCTTAGTAAATGTTAGCAATTTTTATATGTATTGTTCTTAGCTGTTAGAGCAATACTGAAGCACTTTGTCAGAAACTAGATTCTAAGACCAAGTTAGGAGGGCAGTTTTCCTTTGGTTTTATTTAACAAGACAATAATCTTATTCTATGTATTTCTCTTGACTCTTTTGGTGTGAAAAGCAGAGAGGTAAAGCATTATTTGACAGATGTATGGATTCAAGCAAGAAACTGAGGTCCAATTGCAAGGAAATGACTTGTATAATTCAGAGCCCTGTCTGAGGAGACACAGAGGACCCTAGAGGGCGGAGAATGAACACAGCGCAGGGGCTAGTTCCAGAGTCGCATCTTCGGTTAGTTCACCAGTGTGGGTGAGGGTCCTTTGTCAGTAAGCAGAGACCCCTCCCCTCTCTGCTCCAATATATCTGCTGGCTTGTATTTGTTAAAACTTTTTTAATGTGAAGTAGAATTTGTGACTTGTCCAAAAATAGGCAAGGAAGCTCTGTAAGTAGAGGCTTGTTGAGATCCCTTGTCCCATCTGTTCCTGTGCCAGATTTTCCAAAGGCTTATTTGCCAATTGTTGCTCCTCAGACCTCGGGTTAGCTTACTCTGTAGACTCCAAATCTGGATGGTGATGCCTCCTCCGCCGCCACAGGTGTTGCAGCTACTGTTTATTCACAGTTTGCTGCTATAAGAATATAATCTGCTGTGAAACTTTCACCTTCCTCCTTTCTTCTTGTGTTTGGTGTTGTACTTCTTTCTCCTGGTGCTTTTGCCATACAGCCAACGTAAAGAAATACTGTAGACATCAAAGTTAAGAGCTTATTTCTTCTCCAGGAGATGTGCTAGCCATAGAACAAAAGGTAATTGAGAGAGAACCTAAACCTCTGTGCTTAACAATGTTTGGACACAAGGGATGGATGCTTGCTAGAGCGCAGCAGAATGCTCTACAGTACCTCTGGAGAAGCCACTGGGCATAGCCTGCCCAGGGACAGTGCCTTGGCCCTCTGGAGCCAAGGCTGAAGACAAGTTTTACCTTCTCCCATCCCCTTCCCTGATCTTAAACTCACTTTGTGACACAAACTATCCTAAGTGGCTTAGAACAGCCATCTTACGTATTGGTGAATATTTTTACTTCTTATAAAATGTTTCAGGTTAGAGAGTGGGAAGGCCATCTGTGCCTTCCTGTCTCTGTTACTCTAAGAGTTGTAGTTAATGGCTTTTCTCTTTCTTTTTACAGGGAACCCTAATGATCCATGACAAAGAAGTCACTCTTGAGTATGTACCAAGTCCAGATTTTTGGTATTGCAAACGAGTAAGTATTAAAATTCTGTTTTAGAAATAAGAATTCCAGCCGGGCGGTGGTGGCGCACGCCTTTAATCCCAGCACTTGGGAGGCAGAGGCAGGCGGATCTTTGCGAGTTCGAGGCCAGCCTGGTCTACAAAGCGAGTCCAGGACAGCCAGAGCTGTTAAACAGAGAAACCCTGTCTCGAAAAACCAAAAAAAAAAAAAAAGAAATAAGAATTCCAGAGACAATATTCTAGTTACCACCTAGCCCACTGTTTCCTTGCATTGCACTATTTATCACAGTATAATAAATAAATCTTTAAAAGAAAAATTAACTTTCCACATTTCCATTCTCTGTGTATGCTAACTATCAAATTTTTAAGCTATACTCTTATTGGAGGTCTTATTGCAGTGAGTCTGAAAATGCAATTTCAGTTTTTGGTGGTTTGGTTTGGTTTTGTCTTTCTTTTTGTTTTTTTGAGGCAGGCTTTCTTTGTGTAACAAGCCCTGGCTGTCCTGGACTAACTTTGTAGACCAGACTGGCCTCAAACTCACAGAGAATCTCCTGCCTCTGCCTCCTGAGTGTTGGGATTAAAGGCGTGCGCCACCACCCGGCACAATTTCAGTTTTTTTTTTTTTTTTTGGTTTTTCGAGACAGGGTTTCTCTGTGTAGCCCTGGCTGTCCTGGACTCACTTTGTAGACCAGGCTGGCCTCGAACTCGCAAAGATCCACCTGCCTCTGCCTCCCAAGTGCTGAGATTAAAGGCGTGCGCCACCACCGCCCGGCACAATTTCAGTTTTTAATGTTATAGTTTTAAATTATTTACAGGTGTGGTAGTCCACACCTTTAATTCTAGCAACTCTTGGGAGGTAGAGACAAGGGTAACCTGGTCTACAAATGAGTTCTCCAGCCAGCCAAGGCTACACAGTGAGATCTATTTATCTTATGTGTACGAGTACCCTATTTGCATGTACACCTGCAGGCCAGAAGAGGCCATCTGATCATATTTTAGAGGGTGTGTGAGACACTATATGGTTGCCGGGAATTGAACTAGGACCTCTAGAAGAGGAACCAGTGCTCTTAACCACTGAGCCACCTCTCTAGCCCACCCTTCAAATTTTTAATTATCCCAAAATGATCCATTAATCAGTCACTTCCTAATGTTACCTTTTTCTAGGTCCTAGCTCGCCACTAATCTTTTGTCTCTGAATTTGCCTTATTCTAGACATTTTATTCAATGAAATCATCAAATCAGAGCATTAGTCACTGCTTTATTCTTTTCTATAGCTGAATATTGTGCAGATTTATATCATTTTGTTTACTATTCATCAGTTGATATATATTTGTTATTTCTGCCTCTTGACTATTATGAATAATACAACTTGTGTACTAGTTGTATTATTCTTTCTAATTCTTTGCATATGTGCCCAAGAATAGAATTGCTGAGTCATCGTAGTAAGTTTATATTTAACTCTTTGACGAACAACCAAACCATTTTCCATACACTGCTGCCATATCATATACATTCCCACCAGCAGTGCATAAAGATTTCAAGTTTTACACATTCTTGTCAACATTTGACATTTACCATTTCTTGTTGATAACCATTCTAGTTGCTGTATAGTAGCATTTTATCATTTAAAAAAAAAGTTATTCCACTGTGTGTGTGTTTGGGTACTTGCCTGCCATGGTACCATGTGGAGGTCAGAGGACACATTTGGGGTGTAGGTTCTCTCCTTCCACTATGTGGATCCCGGGGATTGAACTCAGGTTGTCTTATTTGGCAAGAGAATTTTTTTTACCATTTTGCCACTCACTAGCCCCCACATTTTATGATTTTAAAATTACATCATTTGTTTATTTTGTGTGTGCATGTGAACATACACATGTCATGTCAAAAGTGTGCAAGTCAGAGCAACTTTAAGGAGTTGGTTTTTTTACTTCTGCCATATGGTTCCTGGGGATAAAACTCAGATCCTCAGTTTAGTCAGCAAATCTATTTGCCTGATGAGATATCTTACTGTTTTGATTTGTGTTTCCCTAAAGACTAATGATTGGATATATTCTGTGTAACCATTTGTATATCTCCTTAGGAGAAATGTTCAGTGATTCTTTTAATCTTTTTAATTGAAATATTTGGGGTTTTGTTGCTAAATACAAATTCCCAATAAGATTTATGAAGACTTAACCCTGTGTTTTTTATCCTAAAAGTTTGACTACTCCAGGGGTGGATGAGTAGTTGTTTGGTTGGTTTTAAGACAGGTCTCACTGTGTAGCTCTGGCTTGTAGGACTGTCTTTCTCTACCTCTAAGTACTAGGAATAAAAATGTGTGTTACCACACCTTGCATATTTAAGGTGTTTGATCTTTTGAAGTATTTTGATTGTATCGTGCTGGGGATCAGTCAACTACAGGACCCTACCACAAAGATACATGAACAGTCTCTGTTAATTTATTTTGTGTTGTGTGATGTTAAGGGTGCAGCTTTGGTGTTGGGTAACTTTGGTGTGTAGCATATGGGATTTTCAGTTCTTAAAATATCATTTTAAGATATTTAAATGGGCGGTGGTGACGCACACCTTTAATCCCAGCATTTGGGAGGCAGAGGCAGGCGGATCTCTGTGAGTTCGAGGCCAGCCTGATCTACAAAGTGAGTCCAGGACAGCCACAGCTGTTATACAGAGAAACCCTGTCTTGAAAAAACAAAAACAAAAAAATAATAATAATACCATTTAAAGAAACCATTTCACTATCTTGATCTTTTTTTTTTTAAAGTTTTATTTATTATGTATACACTGTTACACTGTTCTGTCTGCAGGTATACCTGCAGGCCAGAAGAGGGCACCAGATTTCATTATGGATGGTTGTAAGCCACCATGTGGTTGCTGGGAATTGAACTCAGGACCTCTGGAAGAACAGTCAGTGCTCTTAACCTCTGAGCCATCTCTCCAGCCCTGACACTTTTTTTTTTAATGTTTATTTATTACTTCAAGTTACATCTCCATTACAGAACCCTTTTTCCACCCCTCCGACCCCACCCTTTCCCATCTATCCTACTCTTCCGGAGTGAGGTGTCCCTGCATACCAATCCCCCCATCCCCAGTTCAGCAGTCATATGAGAGCTAAGAGCTTCATCTTGCACTGGGGACCTACATGGCAGCACCACTAGGGCAAAGTGTCCCACTAAAAGGTAACAAAGTCTATGTTCCTGTTCCTTTCAGTCTGTTGGTTGTAGGATAGTTATCCTGTCAGTATCTTAACTTGGTAGGTAGGCACAGTTGAGTGTGATAAAACTTACACATAAGCGCAATGATTTTTAGTAAGTGTGTAGTGCAACCACTGCCATAATTTTATTTAAAATCATTTTCATCATTCCCAAAGAAATCCAGTGAACTTATTTTCCATCCTTAACATCAGGCCCATAAATAAAACTACAATATATGGTCATCTGTCTGGCATAACTATTTTAAGGTTCATTTAGGTTGCAACATGTATTAATACTTCATTTGCTTTTATTACCAAATGATATTTTAAAACAATCTATGCTGGGTGGTGGTGTCACAAACCTTTGTTCCCAGTACCTGGGAGGTAGAGGCAGGCAGAACTCTGTGAGTTTAAGACCAGACTGTTCTACAGAGTGATTTTTCAGGACAGCGAGGGCTACACAGAGAAACAGTGTCTTCAAAAACCAAAACCCCCAACAACTATGGTCCTGACATTAAAGATGAACATGAAAATTAAGACTAAAATTAGAGAATCTAAAATAAATAAATTGTGTGTGTGAGTGTGTGTATTTATATGAATTTTTCTTTGCTTTTGGGTCCCCTCCCCCCATTTTTTGTTTTTCGAGCACTTTCCATGTGTAGCCCTGGCTGACGTGGACTCGATTTGTAGACCAGGCTGGCCTTGAACTTGCAGAGATCCATCTGCCTCTGCCTCCCAAATGCTGGGATTAAAGGTGTGCGTCACCAAGCACAGCTTCCTTTGGTTTTTTGAGACAGGGTTTCTCTGGGTAGCCCTAGCTGTTCTGGAGATTGGCCTGCCTTTCCTTCTGCCTCTTGAGTGCTGGGATTAAAGGCATGGGCTACACATCCCCACCCCCAGTGATATATAGACTTCTGGTTTTTGTTTTTTTTGAGACAGGGTTTCTCTGTGTAGCACCCCTGGCTGTCCTGGACTCACTTTGTAGACCAAGCTGGCCTCTAACTCACAGAGATCCACCTGCCTCTGCCTCCTGAGTGCTAGGATTAAAAGCTTGTGCCACCAGGCCAGGCTAGCCTGTTTTTTTCTCTAATGAGAGACAGAAGGGGAGTGGATCTGGATGGGAAGGGAGGTAGGAAGGAACTAGGAGGAGTAGAAAGTGGGGAAGCCATAACCCAGATATATTATGTGAGAAAAAAGGCTATTTTCGATTCTGCCTCAGCCTCCTGAATACTAGGATTACAGACATATGTCACCATCCCTGGCAGCTGTGGGTCTTTAAAGTTTCTGTTAGATCTGGCATAAGTCATAGTACTCACATTCTATTAGCCAGAGTATGATGCATGGTGATGGCTGACAGTGGGGAGGGAAGGGCCTCACCCTGTAGGAATGCATCACTGCTGCTTTGACAGTAGGAAAGGGTCTGCTTATGGAAACAACTGATGTTACTGTTTTATCTTCTCAGGACCTCACATTCTTCCTTTACAAAACCAGTTGCTATTAGTGCCTGTTAGATGAGGTTGATAGGGTTAGTGGATGATGACATATAAAGCAGGCATCAGCTAGCCATCGCTGCCTCTATTCTTACTTTCAGTCTGGCAAACTCTTACCTAATAGTCCTACTTGATTGGTACCTTTTTCATGGTTCCTGTTCTACTTTTGAAACTTGTTATTGAAAGTTCAGGGCTTTGGAAGTTGAATGGTGTGCTTGACTCCCGCACACTCAGTTCAGAAAGAACTATACTTATACTTTTCTTCCCTTGTCTTAAGCTAGTGAAGACTCCCTAACATTTAAGGTCTTTTAAATAGGTGTTCAAAGTATGACATGTGTATTTTGCTATTTTCTTGTTCCTCAGTATCAATTTCTGGAAAAGGAGTTGGTAGTTGAATTCTTAAAATCCAGCTACATGAGGGGCTGGAGAGATGGCTCAGGGGTTAAGAGTACTGACTGCTCTACTAGAGGACCTGGGTTCAATTCCCAGTACACCTACATAGCAGCTCACAGCTGTCTGTAACACCTGTTCCAGGGAATCTGACACCCTCACACACATACCTGTAGTCAAAAACACCAATGTACATAAAAAATTAAATAAATAATTGTAAAAATCGAACCGAGGACATTAAGGAAAGCTATATAACCAAGACCAAGTTTTGGGTACAGTGTATAAATGGCAGTGGCTTTAGGCACTAGTACCTTTTAAGCCACTTAACAGGCAGTTTCCTTTCAAGGTCCCTGTTCAGGTCAACGGCATTGTGGACTTGTCTGGATGCTTTGTTACATCTCAAACAGCATTCACGTGTTCTTTCTGCTACTGTTAATATCAAATACTTTGTGGGCTATCAAATACTTTGAGGGGATCCTGGGATAGTCCTTGTTTCTTCATTTTTGTCAGTTACTACTGTGTTGGATATTCATTCCTAAAAATGGTTTTGGTCACAATGAAGTCTTTCTTTTTTTCTTGCAGTGTAAGGCCAGCACTGGTGGGCATCAGTCTTCTTGTTCATTCTGCAAAGGCCCAAAGGAAGGTGAGTGTCCTATACAACGAACAAATAGTTTAATTTTTATTTCATTTTAAAAAGTAGACATCTCGCCGGGCGGTGGTGGCGCACGCCTTTAATCCCAGCACTTGGGAGGCAGAGGCAGGTGGATCTTTGCGAGTTCAAGGCCAGCCTGGTCTACAAAGCGAGTCCAGGACAGCCAGAGCTGTTAAACAGAGAAACTCTGTCTCGAAAAACCAAAAGAAAAAAAGTAGACATCTCCCCAGGCATTGTGGTGCATGCCTTTAATCCTAGCACCTGGGAGGCAGAGACAGGTTGATCTCTATGAGTTGGAGGCCAGCCTGGTCTACAAAGCAAGTCCAGGACAGCCAGGGCTGATAAACAAAAAAAAACCCTGTCTCAAAAGGGGGGGGGGGGGAGAAGACATCTTAGGGCTAGAGAGATAGCTCAATAGTGAAGAAAATATACAGGGTTTTTTCAGGTACCTGAGTTTGGATCCCAGCACCCACATCAGACAGCTCACAATTCCCTATACTTCCAGCTCCACAGGATCTAATGTCATCTTCTGTCCTTCATGGCCACTTAAATACATGTGGTTATACTCAGATATGTACACATAAATAAAAATAATTTTTAATTGACATTCCAGTCTATAATCCCAGCACTTGAGAGATGAAGGCAGGACAATCTAGGGTTTAAGGCCAATATGTGCTATATAGCAAGAGCTTTGTAAAAAACAAAAACTTGGGCTGGAGAGGTGGCTCAGAGGTTAAGAGCACTGGCTGTTCTTCCCAAGGTCCTGAGTTCAATTCCCAGCAACCACATGGTGGCTCACAGCCATCTACATTGAGATCTGCCCGGGCACATATGGAGAGCAAATACTGTATACATAATTAATTAATTAATTAATTAATTAATTAATTAATTAATTAATGTTTAAAAAAACAAAACAAAACAAAAACTTGTTGGATGCCTTTAACCAAAACTAAAGGTATAGAACAAAAGAGTGTAAGCTTTAAAAGAGGAGGAAAAGGGGACTGAGAGGAGAGAAGAAAAAAAGAATTGACAATCTAAAAGTAAATCTGTGAAGCTTTAAAAAATACATTTCAGGGGCTGGAAGAGATGGCTCAGCATTTAGAGCACTAACTGCTCTTCCAAAGGACCTGGGTTCAAATCCCAGCACCCACATGACAGTTCACAGCCGTCTGTAATTGCTGGGTATGGTGGCGCACGCCTTTAATCCCAGCACTTGGGAGGCAGAGCTCAAGGCCAGCTTGGTCTACAGAGTGAATCCCGAACAGTCGAGGATACACAGAGAAACCCTGTCTCCAAAAACCTAAAAAAATAATTAAATTAAAAAAAAAATACAGTTCAAGGCCACCAAAATGGTTCATTGGGGAGAAGTGTGAGTTCAATTCTTGGAACCAACATGAAAATCCAGAAATGCACCCCCGTATTCTACTCCAAGTAGAGGATAAGCATCGAAGAATCTCCATTTGGAGATGGTTGCATTGGTGGCAAACATCACTGGGCAAGAAAAATCCCTTGCTTCAACTGCAGACAGAATGCTGTCCGAAAAGGACAAAACTTGGAAGCAGTTAAGTCAACAGCCTAGCTCTGCCAAGACAGGGAAGGCAAGTCCTTCATAATTCCTGCTTTACAATTAATGTCTGTCAGAGATACTGGGCCAAAAGGCTGAAGATAGATGCTCCAATGTATTCAGAGAAATTGGGGACTGTCCAGGCAGCCAGTTGTCTGTCATTTTTTAGTTTTGGAAGCTCCTTGCTCTACACTCCTGTATAATCAGATATATTTATCCTTCTCTGGTCTCTGATGTGGTTGAAGACTAGATAGTTATAGTCTCACAGTTAACTTTTAAATTGTTTAGGAATTAAAAGGATATGCTAGGTCTAAGAAGATGTTTTTAAGTTGGTAATGCAAGTTAGAATGGAAACTGAGTTAGGTATAGAACTTTAAACTCATGGAGATAGATAGATAATAGAATATTAATATCAGCTGCCAAATATGTTTGGAGTGGACATTGGAAATGTATGTTATACCTTATAATTTTCATAATGTTGCCTAATTATTAAAAAAAATTTAGAGGGCTGGAGAGATGGCTCAGCGGTTAAGAGCGCTCTTCCAAAGGTCCTGAATTCAATTCCCAGCAACCACATGGTGGCTCACAACCATCCACAATGTGATCTGGTGCCCTCTTCTGGAATGCAGGTGTACATGCAGATAGAGCACACATATGAATAAAATAAATCTTTAAAAAAAAAAAAAAATTTAGAGATGCTCTGGGCGTGGTGGTGCACACCTTTAATCCCAGCATTCAGGAGGTACAATACTGGTACAACTTCCAGGGTGAGATGAGAACAATGACAAGAGACCCAGAAGGTGACTGACCAGCTAGCCTATAGGAAGCAGTGCAGCAGAAACAGGAAAGACCCTGGCTCAACAAAGTAGAAGAGAAAACAGACTCCAGATAGTTGTCTCTGGCCTTAACATGTGCACTATGTTCCTCACACACAGGTCACATACACACGCACTAATGTAAAAATTTGGAGAGGACCAGGCATGGTTGTACATATGTTTAGTCCCTGCACTTATGAATCAGAGATCGGTGGATGTTTTGAGTTTGAGACCAGACTGGTTTACATAGAGAGTTCAAGGCCAACCAGGGCTACATGGTGAAACCCAGTCTCAGTAATAATAATAATGATTTTCTTTTCTTTTTTTTTTTTGAGACAGAGTCTTACTGTTTATCCCTGGCTGTCCTCGAACTTGCTCTTTAGAGCAGGCTGGCCTTGAACTAGGAAATCTGCCTGCCTCTGCCTCCTGAGTGCTGAGATTAAAGGCCTACACCTCAACCTGCCCTTGTGATTTTTCACCTCCAAGTACCATTAGGATTGGTGGCCTGTTTGCCTAACCTTGAGCTCAAGAAAGACTCCTTATGGTGCTTGTGGATGGATAGATGGTTTATGAAAACCCCTACCCAGCAAATATCAGAACTGAACCTGTAGCTTGGTGGTAGGACTTACATAACCTGAGTTTGACCCTTAGTATATCACATACACAAGGAAAGAGAGGAGAAACAAAAGCCATCATACCTATCCACTAATCATCTGCTACTAGTGTTAAATGACCATTACATTGCTCCCATAGAATGTCTCTTTTTATGCTACATGGCTTCCTTAGAATCCCTCTAAAAATGAATGAATTATAAAAATAAAAGGAATTAAGATTGACTGTGGAAAAGGCTCAGTTATCCTCTGATTTCCACACACATGCCATGACATGTACACAGCCATATGCATAAGCTAAACAAATGAATAAATTATCTTTAATTATGAGAAGAAAATCAATCACAAAAATATACCTCTATGCCGGGCAGTGGTGGCGCACGCCTTTAATCCCAGCACTTGGGAGGCAGAGGCAGGCGGATCTTTGCGAGTTCGAGGCCAGCCTGGTCTACAAAGCGAGTTCAGAACAGCCAGAGCTGTTAAACAGAGAAACCCTGTCTCGAAAAACCAAAAAAAAAAAAATATACCTCTAGCTAAATAAATAGTCTGCCATGGACTGTGTTAGTATTATGACATTAGAGGAAGCAAGACTTCTATATGCTTTGGGTATATGCCACTAAGCCAAATGTGTCTGCTAATTTTGTCCTTACATTGTTTCTCCTTTCTCTTCCCTTTACCTTTTCTTCCTCCCCTTTATTCTTCCTCTTCCTTTTTTTCTCTCCTGTATACTGAGTTTCTAACTCAGGACCTTGTTCATGCTAGGCAACCATTCTACCACTGGTATATATCCTCAACCTTGTTTGTTGTATTTTCTTTTTTCTTTTTTTCTTTTCTTTTTTTTTTTTTTTTTTTTTTTGGTTTTTCGAGACAGGGTTTCTCTGAATATCTCTGGCTGTCCTGGACTCGCTTTGTAGACCAGGCTGGCCTCGAACTCACAAAGATCCGCCTGCCTCTGCCTCCCAAGTGCTGGGATTAAAGGCGTGCGCCACCACCGCCCGGCTCATGTTTGTTGTATTTTCGAGACAGATTCTTACTATGTCGCTCTAGCTGGCCTGGAATTGGCTATGTAGACCAAAGTGGCCTTGAATTCACAGTGATCTTCCTGCCTCTGCCTCCCAAATGTTGATTTTGATTTTGAGACATGATCTCATGTAGGCCAGGTTGGCCTTCAACTCACTCTGTAGCAAAGGATGATTTTGAAGAACTTCTGGTTCTCTTGCCTGTACTTTCCAAGTACTGGGATGTTGTTGCAGATGTGTGTTGTCATAACCAGCTATTTTGTTTGTCTTTTTTTTTAAGATGTATTTATTTATTATGTATACATTGCTATGTCTGCAAGCATGCTTGCAGGCCAGAAGAGGGGAAGAGATCTGATTATAGATGGTTATGAGCCACCATGTGGTTGTCAGGAATTGAACTCAGGACCTCTGGAAGAGCAGTCAGTGCTCTTAACCTCTGAGCCATCTCTCCAGCCCTTGTTTGTCTTTGGAGACAGGATCTCACTACGTAGCCCCAACCAACCTCAAACTCTTGATCCTCATGCCTCAGCCTCACAAGTGCTGGTTCCTACGTATCTGTTTATTGTTGGTGATAATAATAAGGTCCTGCAGGTAGGTATTAGGCATGTTATGTATAAGCATTTATTAAGTAGTTAGTTTTGTTGTTGACTTTTTGTTTCTTTTTTCTTCGTTTCTTTATTGGTACTTTTCATTCTATTTTTGTTTTGTGTGTATGTGTTTTGCCTACATGACTGTCTATGGACCATGTGTATGTGGTGCCCTCAGAGCCCAAAACTACAACTGGAACTAGAGTCACAGGTAGTTGTGAGCTACCATGTGGGTGCTAGGAACTGAACCCAGGTCTTCTAGAAGAACAGCCCATGCTTCTAATCACTGAGCCATCTCTCCAGGCCCTTTTATGTAGTTTGTTTGTTTGGTATGGTTTGGTTTTTCTAGATAAGGTTTCTCTGTATAACAGAGACCAGGTTGGCCTCAAATTCATTGAGATCCACCTGCTTTTGCCTCCTGAGTACTGGGATAAAAGGTGTGCACAACCATGCTGGGCTTTTGTTACCATTTTTAAAGTTTTTTAAATTTTATTTTATACAGACCACTCTCCTGGACACGGTAACGTACGCCTTTAATCCCAGCACTTGGGAGGCAAAGGCAGGCAGATCTCTGTGAGTTCAAGGCTAGCCTGGTCTACAAAGTGAGTCCAGGGATACACAGAGAAACCCTGTTTCAGAAAAAAAAAGAAAAAGAAAAATATTCACAAGACCTCTCTTCTGCTGAGCAATTCCTCCAGCACCCAACTAGGATTTTTGTTTTGAAATTTATTTTTATGTGTCTATGTGAATATAAGCCACCAGTATATAGGGGTTATAGAGGCCAAAAGATGGTGGATTCCCTGGAGTTGGAGTTACAGAGATATGTTAGCTACCTGGCCTCATATACACACTGAGAAACAAATTCAGGTCCTCTAGAAGAGCAACAAGCACTCTTTACTGCCAAACAATCTCCAGATCCATGATTAATTTTCTTTTCAGATTTACTTATTTTTCATTTATGTGTATATTTGCCACTTGAATACTCATACACACAGAGGCCAGAAAAGGGCAAAGTGTTCCCTGGAAGTGAATTTTACAGATGATTATTAGCTGACGTGTGATGTCGGGAGAGCCAGGTTCTCTGCTAGAGTAGCAAGTACTGTTAACCACTGGAAGATTTATAGGTATTTCTGAGATGATATTAAAAACATTGGTTTCATAAAGTCTTATGTATTTTCTGTTTAAATTCCCCTACTGACAGAGGTCAAGCAGGAACTAGTATCCTATCCTCAACCTCAGAAAACAACCATACCAGTACCCTCAGAAAAACAACCCAACCAGCCACGACCAGCTGATAAGGAACATGAACTCAGGAAGAGGGAAGAAGGACAAGAATCAAGATTGGGACATCAAAAGAGAGAAACAGAAAGATACTTTCCTCACTCTCGGAGGGAAGGGCTTACTTTCCGAAGAGACCGAGAAAAGGAGTCATGGTCTGGTGAGACACGCCAGGATGGAGAGAGCAAAAGTGAGTGATTTGTCAAATAGTGTGACAAATTGGAGCATAGATGGGTGGCTTACATTGTGGCCCTATCCAGCTGCTGTGTACACTTGTGGAGCTGCACAGCCTAGAAGCCCTTATCTTCAATTGGCCTTACTAGTCAAAGGAATCTCTATCTTCCTTTTTGGTTTTTCAAGACAGGGTTACTCTGTGTTGCAGTACTGACTGTCCTGGAACTGGCTTTGTAGACCAGGCTTGCCTGAAACTCAAAGAGATCTGCCTCCCAAGTTCTTGAACTAAAGGCATACACCACCATGCCCTGCTAGAATCTTTAACTTCTACATAGCAAGTTACTATATATAAAAAAGTAAATGTGGGGGCTGGAGAGATGGCTCAGAGGTTAAGAACACTGAGGTCCTGAGTTCAATTCCCAGCAACCACATGATGGCTGATAACCATCTATAATTAGATCTGGTTCCTTCTTCTGGCCTGTAGGGATAAATGCAGATAGAACACTGTATACATAATAAATCTTTTTTTTTTCCCCGAGATAGGATTTTTCTGTGTAACAGCCCTGGCTGTCCTGGACTTGCTTTGTACACCAGGTTGGCCTCGAACTCACAGAGATCCCCCTGCCTCTGCCTCCTGAGATAAATCTTTTTTTTTTTTTTTTTTTTTTTAAGTAAATGTGGGCCATTTTTCTGGGTGTGGTGGCATACGCCTTTAATCCCAGCACTTGAGAGACAGAGCCCCCGGAGGATCTCTGTGAGGTCCAGGCTAGCCTGGTCTATAAAGTAAGTCCAGGACAGCCAGGGATACACAGAGAAACCCTGTCTCGAAAAACAAACAACAACAACAACAAAATGCAGTGATTAAAAAAAAAAATATTATTTAGGTTTTAAGTATTGGTAATGAAAAATGGGAAATATTTCTTTATAGGAAACCAACCATGGTAGAACATCTGTCTCTTTCCTTAATATCTCTGTACTTGTTTCATTTAGCAATCATGCTGAAACGTATCTATCGTTCCACTCCACCTGAGGTGATAGTTGAAGTATTGGAACCCTACGTCCGTCTTACTACTGCCAACGTCCGTATCATCAAGAACAGAACTGGCCCCATGGGTCACACTTACGGCTTTATAGACCTCGACTCCCATGCAGTGAGTTTTTCCTGCTTTAAAATGAGGACTTATGGAGCTGGAGAGATGGCTCAGCAGTTAAGAGCACTGGCTGCTCTTCCAAAGGACCCGGGTTCAAATCCCAGCACCCACATGGCAGTTCACAGCTGTCTAATTGCTGGGCGTGGTGGCGCACTCCTTTAATCCCAGCACTTGAGAGGCAGATGCAGGAGTATCTCTGTGAGTTCAAGGCTAGCCTGGTCTACAAAGTGAGTCCAGGACAGCCAGGACTACACTGAGAAACCCTGTCTCAAAAAAAAAAAAAAAGAAGGACTGATGCCTAAAGAGCCTCATGTAATGTTTAAGAAACAAGGGCATGTAGTGCACACCTGTACACACAGCACCCTAGAAGCTAAAGCATGTGGATGACAAGTTCAAGCCTAGCCTGGGCTACAACGTTAGCCCCTTTCTTGACTTACAAACGAGTGTAGGGGGGCACTGGAGAGATGGCTCAGAGGTTAAGAGCATTGGCTGTTCTTTCTGAGGTCCTGAGTTCAATTCCGAGCAACCACATTGTGGCTCATAACCTTCTATAATGAGATCTGGTGCCTTTTTCTGGCCTTCAGGCATGCAAGCATAATAAATATACATACATAATAAATAAGTAAAATCTTTTTTTAAAAATTGGGGAAGGGAGATGGGAGGAATCAGTGGAGAATTCTCTCCTTAGGGACTAATGTTCATTTAGGTAGACTAATGCCCTAAAAAGACAGGCCTCCATGTGGACAAATCTAACCACCAAACCTTTCACCATTTTAGTGTATTTTCTAAATTTTTTTTTGTTTATTTTTTTCTTGTTACAAAAATGAGGGTTTTTTTTTTTTGGTTTTTCGAGACAGGGTTTCTCTGAATATCTCTGGCTGTCCTGGACTCGCTTTGTAGACCAGGCTGGCCTCGAACTCACAAAGATCCACCTGCCTCTGCCTCCCAAGTGCTGGGATTAAAGGCGTGTGCCACCACCGCACGGCGAGGGTTTTTTTTTTTTTTTTTTTTTTTTTTTTTATTATAAAATTTTCTATATATTTTTTTTTTTTTGAGACAGAGTTTCTCTGTGTAACAGCTTGGCAGTCCTGGACTTGCTCTATAGACCAGGCTGGCCTTGAACTCACAGAGATCCTCCTATATCTGCCTCCCAAGTGCAGGGATTAAAGGCGTGTGCCACCGTTCCTGGCAGCCAGATATTATTTTTTATTTATTCTTAATTTATGTGTATGAATTTTGTCTGCATACATGTCTGTGTTAATGGAAGCAGTGCCTTCCGAGTCCAGAAGAGGGAGTTAGATCCCCTGGAACTGACTTTATACACATTTATGAACTGCCATGTGGGTGCTGGGAATTGAACTTGGGTCCTTTGGAAGAGCAGTCAGTGCTCTTAACTCCTGGGCCACCTCTCTAGCCCCACAAATGGTTTTATATTTGATAGTAATAGGACATTTCTTCTTTTTCCAAAAACTATATAATAGATTTGTTTGTTTTTGAGACAGGGTTTCTCTGTGTAACAGCTCTGGCAGCCCTGGACTTGCTTTGTAGACCAGGCTGGCCTTGAATTCACAGAGATCTACCTGCCTCTGCCTACTGAAAATGGAGTGTGCCACTGGCTCTAATTAAGCCTTGTGCTTAGAATATTTAGTTCTAAGGCTCTTTTCTATGGAAATATAAAGACAGTAATGAAAATTGTTATTCCTTAAATATCCTAAAAAGTTATCAGGGTTTTTATAAACTGGTCTGAATGAATCTAATGATAATTTAGCCTAAGAGAAGTTCTGAAATGTGTAGTAGAAATAGAGGGGCATGGTGGCACACGCCTTTAATCCCAGCACTCACTAGGGAGGCAGAGGCAGGCAGATCTCTGTGAGTTCAAGGTCACCCAGGACTTTGTTACACAGAGAAACCATATCTTGAAAACAAAAAGAAAAATTAATAAAAACGTGGGAATATAGCTCAGTGCTTATGTAGCTAACTCTACTGCCAAAGGATCTGTTGCCATCCTCTGGTGTCTTCAGACACCAGGTGTACCCAGACATACATGTAAGCAGAACACCTATACACATAAAATTTTATATGTATATACACACATATATGCATATGGGAGGACTTTTTCAAGACAGGGTCTCACTATGTAGCTCTGGCTATCCTGGAACTCATTTTGTAGACCAGGCTAACCTTGAACTCACAAAAATTCACCTGCCTCTGCCTCCCCAGTGCTAGAATTAAAGGCTTGCACCACTACACTGAGCCACATAACATTTTTGTTTTTCAAATTATTACCAAAGCATTATGCATAGTAATTTATCTCCTAAGAAGGAAAAATCCATATTTAGTTCCTTTTCTAAGGACGTAGCCCTTTCTGTGTTTGGGTTCAAAATTGTCTTTGGTTCTTTAGGAAGCTCTTCGAGTAGTGAAGATTTTGCAGAACCTTGACCCACCATTTAGCATTGATGGGAAGATGGTAGCTGTAAACCTGGCCACTGGAAAACGAAGGTAAGGCCTCACTTCGGTTTTAGGGAAGAAACTGTTGTTCCTGGATAAGAAACAGATAGTAAGGCATTGTGACTTCCCAGCATGAGGTGTTCCAGATATATACGTGTACATCTTCTTTCCCTATACTGTGCTTTATTCTAACTACATAATTGTTCTCACTTTCAAATAGTCTTCCCACCTGGACATGATGGTGCACACCTTTAATTCCAGCACTCAGGAGGCAGAGGCAGGTGGATCTGTATATGTTCAAAGCCAGCCTTGTCTCATACCAAGTTCCAGGCGAGCTAAGTCTCTATAGCAAGACCTTGTTTCTACATACATACATGCATACACACACACACACACACACACACACACACACACACACACACACACACACACACACACACACATAGACATATACATACATACATAAATATACCACCATGCCCAACTGCCTGCTATCTTTAGGGCCAGAAATATTGGCATAGTTTTGGGTTTTTTGAGTACTTTGTTTTGTTTTTTGAGGGAAAATCTCACACTATAGCCCATACTTGGCTGGAACTCATTGTGTTGCCCAGGATTGCCTCAGAATCATAATAGTCCTCCTGCTTCAGTCTCCAGACTGCAGAGGTTACAGCCATGAGCCAACACACCTGGCAGATATGTTTAAATATGAAGGTAAAAAGCCTCTCAGAATATCTTCATCTTTAGAATCCTAAGTAAATGTACAGTCTTCCCATTGTCCTAACCTCACTCATCCTGGAATGTCCAATTCAGTTACTTGCTACTTTTTTACTCATCTTGACCAAAAGTGATGACTGGGAGATGACACACCAGAGAGCTGAGTTTACAGACATGGGGTAGCTTTTACTGTAGGACCCCTACTTAGTTGCTTGTTTTGTGCTAATAAATTACTTTTCAGGAACCTACTGCTGTTCTACTCAAGTATCTGGATCACCCAACATGCTTGCTGTCTGGGTTGGTTTCTTTTTCTACACAGTGAGGAAGACAGTTTTTCAATGAATCTGTAGGATTGGACGTTCATCAGGGAGCTTTATGTAACAGGCTTTTGATATGTCTTGTTTTATATTGCAGAAATGATTCTGGGGACCATTCTGACCACATGCATTACTATCAGGTAGGCTTTAACATATGGAGAATGTCCTTTTAAAATCTTCAGGTGACTTAAAAGGAAGATGGGATTTCCTTCAGTGATTGTTGTTAAGGTTAATGGCTGTTGTCTAGTTACATATTCTAATATTGCTTTCTCTCATAGGGTAAAAAATATTTCCGAGATAGGAGAGGAGGAAACCGAAATTCAGATTGGTCCTCAGATACAAATCGACAAGGGCAACAGTGTAAGTAACTTTTGTTTTGCTTTTCTTGTTTAAAATCTGTGTGGTCACAAAGAGAGCAAAGATGGGCACTCATCCAATGAGAGTATACCTTGAATAGGCTCCCCTCAGTCACAACTATATTGAACAGGAACTAATGCTGCCTCTTATTTTATTCCATGTAGCATCATCTGACTGCTACATATATGATTCTGCTACTGGCTACTATTATGACCCCTTGGCAGGAACTTACTATGACCCCAACACCCAGGTTAGTGTTTTTGCTTTATTTTCTCTATCAATAATCCTTTTGAGAAAAAGTACCCATAATGTGTTACTCTGAGTATTTTATTCTCTGGATTTTCTGGATGCTCATTGCTTGAAAAGTGGAAAGTTTATGGAATCTGCACTGTTGCCAATTTGGAAAATCAGTGCCCTGTGGCATTACAGGTAAGAACAGCACCACTTAGCCGGGCAGTGGTGGCGCACGCCTTTAATCCCAGCACTTGGGAGGCAGAGGCAGGCGGATCTTTGCGAGTTCGAGGCCAGCCTGGTCTACAAATTGAGTCCAGGACAGCCAGGGCTACACAGAGAAACTCTGTCTCGAAAAACCAAAAAAAAAAAAAAAAAAAAAAAAGAACAGCACCACTGTGTGATAAGTGTTTAGTTAACTGGTGCTCTATATGTATACCACCCCTGAACTGAGCTCTTAGATTGATGTAGGTTCTTTAGCCTGTAAAAGAACCGTTCTGTTGCCTTGGAGGGAACTGTGTTCTCTACCTGAAATTGCGAGAAAACAAGCGTTCTATAGACTCACTTTCATACTGTGTCACAGCAAGAAGTCTATGTGCCCCCGGACCCTGAGTCACCTGAGGAAGATGAGATCAAGGAAAAGAAATCTACCAGTCAAGGAAAGTCAAATGGCAAGAAAGAAATGTCTAAAAGAGATAGCAAAGAGAAACAAGATAGGGGAGTGACAAAGGTAAGACAACTTCTAAGTCTGCTATCTTATCACGTAATTACTTTTAAAATACAGGCATTGCGAACAGAGAAGATCTATGTTTAAAAATCTACATATAAAGTCACTTTAAAAATTCTCTATAGGGGCTGGAGAGATGGCTCAGTGGTTAAGAGCACTCACTGGCTGTTCTTCCAAAGGACCTGGGTTCAAATCCCAGCACCATATGGCACTTCACAGCTTTCTGTAATGTTCAGGTGTGGTGGTACACACCTTTAATCCCAACACTTGAGAGGCAGAGGCAGGCGGATCTCTATGAGTTCAAGGCCAACCTGGTCTACAGAGTGAGTCCAGGACAGCCAAGGATACACAGAGAAACCCTGTCTTGAAAAACTTTAAAAGAAAAAAATTCTCTAGGAGAAGCTGGAGAGATGGCTTAGCAATTAAGAATACTTGTTCTAGCCGGGCGGTGGTGGCGCACGCCTTTAATCCCAGCACTTGGGAGGCAGAGGCAGGTGGATCTTTGTGAGTTCAAGGCCAGCCTGGTCTACAAAGTGAGTCCAGGACAGCCAAGGATACACAGAGAAACCCTGTCTCGAAAAAAACCAAAAACCCAAAAAAAAAAAAAAAAAAAAAAAAAAAAAGAATACTTGTTCTTATGGAGGATGCAAGTTTGATTCCCAGCATCCATATGATGTTCGCAACTGTCTATAATTCTGGTCAGTTCCAGGGGACCCATACCTTTTCCTGAGTGTATACACTGACATACATCCAAGCAAAACACTCATACATTTTAAAATTCTTTTCAATAATGTATTTGTTTTCATTTTATGAACATTGGTGTTTTGACTCCCTTTATGTCTGTGTGTCAGATCCTCCGGAACTGGAGTTACAGACAGTTGTGAGCTGCCATGTAGTACTGGAAATTGAATCCAGGTCCTCTGGAAGAGCAGCCAGTGCTCTTAACCATTGAACCATCTCTCCAGCCCGTACATTTTTTTCTAATCTTAAAAAAAAAAAAAAAAAGCCACTGTGCCTTTAATCCCAGCGCTTGAGAGGCAGATGCAGGAGTATCTCTGTGAGTTCAAGGCTAGCCTGGTCTACAAAGTGAGTCTAGGACAGCCAGATACACACACACAGAAACCCTGTCTCAAAAAGAAAACAAAATGCCGGGTGTGGTGGCACACACCTTTAATCCCAGCACTAGGGAGGCAGAGACAGGCGGATCTCTGTGAGTTCGAGGCCAGCCTGATCTACAAAGCAAGGCCAGGACAGCCAGACCTGTTATACAGAGAAACCCTGTCTCAAAAAAACAAAAAAAGGAAAACAAAACAATCTAGGAGGGCTATAAGTAAAGACTAAAGAAAATAATGCTATATATTAGTGCCTAATTAGGGTCCTAAAATGTTAGAAGCACACTAAATGTTTCCTTTGTTGTTTATTTGTTGGCGCTAGAGGTTTTTTTTTTTTTGTTTTTTTTCGAGACAGGGTTTCTCTGTGTAACAGCTCTGGCTGTCCTGGTCTCACTTTTGTAGACCAGGCTGGCCTCGAACTCACAGAGATCTGCCTGCCTCTGCCTCCCAAGTGCTGGGATTAAAGGCGTGAGCCAAGCACTAGAGATTTTTACTCAGGTCTTTGCATAAGTGATCTATACTGATATACTCTAGGCCCAAATATTACACTTTTAAACTTTATTTCACAATAATTACAATGTTGCAGATGTTTGAAGTTTTTTAAAACCAGGCTGATTTGAACAAAGTTACTCCTTAACCCAGTTTTTTGGTTTTTGCATTTATTTATTTCTTCAAGTTACATCTCAATCACAGTTACCTCCTTACTCCCCCTCCTGGTTCCACTCTCCTACCCTCTTTCCCCTCACCCTCCTATCTGCTTTTTTTTTTTTTTTTTTTATTTAAGGTGTGTCTTTTTCCCCATACCCAGTTTTCATTAGTGATTATCATAAAAATTATCTTTGTTGTTGTTCAGTTTCAAGAAGGTACCAGTGAGGGGAAGCCTCCTCCAGAAGATGTTTTCAAGAAACCTCTGCCTCCTACTGTGAAGAAGGAAGAGAGTCCCCCTCCAGTAAGCTAATTCTGATATTACGAGCTGGTCTGGGAGGGAAAGAAACCCCTGCCTCTCTCTGCTTTTGGTCCCTTGACTCTGTGTATGCCAAGTAAGGATTACTCTTGAGTGGAAATCGGAGTGGAATAGGCAAAATTTGCTGCCTGCTAATAGGGGTGTTAGTCACTAATCAGAAGATGTTGTCTTGACTTCTGTTTCTTTACCTTGTGGTGTTCTCATCACAGCGGGTATGGTCTTTGTGTGTGTGTGTGTGTGTGTGTGTGTGTGTGTGTGTGTGTGTGTGTGTGTGTGTGTGT
>CAJQZJ010003646.1:16391411-16407908 GCA_907164525.1 Lophiomys imhausi
GATAGATAGATAGATAGATAGATAGATAGATAGATAGATAGATAGATAGATAAGCTAGATAGATAAGCAAGCAAGCCATGGGCTGGAGAGATGGCACAGTGGTTGTTTTAGTCAATGTTCTGTTGCTGTGAAGAGACACCATGATCATCTCAACTCTTATAAACGAAAATATTTAATTGGGGCTGTCTTACAGTTTCAGAAATTTAAGTCCATAATCGTCATGGTGGGAAGCATGGCAGCACACAAGCAGACATGGTGCTGGAGAGGTAGCTGAGAGTTCTACATCCAGATTAGCAGGCAGCAGGAAGAGAATGAGACACTGGGCCTGGCTTGAGCATTTGAAACCCCAAAGGCCACCCCAAGTGACACACTTCCTCCAACAAAATCACATCTTCTAATCCCTGTCAAGTAGGTCCACTCCCTAACGATCACACATTTACGTATGAACTATGGGGGCCATTCCTATTCAAAACACCGCAGTGGTTAAGATTTCTTGCAGAAGTTGCCTGGTTTGAGTACCAGTACCCATGTGGAGGATCAGAACTGTCTGTAACTTCAGTTAGAGCATTGAGACAAATGCATTAAAAAAAGAAGTCATGCCGGGCGGTGGTGGCGCACGCCTTTAATCCCAGCACTTGGGAGGCAGAGGCAGGCGGATCTTTGCGAGTTCGAGGCCAGCCTGGTCTACAGAGTCCAGGACAGCCAGGGCTACACAAAGAAACCCTGTCTTGAAAAACCAAAAAAAAGCACGCCTTTAATCCCAGCACTTGGGAGGCAGAGGTAGGTGGATCTCTGTGAGTTCGAGGCCAGCCTGGTCTACAATGTGAGTCTAGGACAGCCAGAGCTGTTACACAGAGAAACCCTGTCTCGAAAAACCAAAAAAAAAAAAAAAAAAAGAAAAACCAATAAAAAAAAAAAGAAGTCAGACAGTAATGGCATACACTTTAATCCCACCATGTGGAAAAGGAGCCAGACAGTAATGGCGTACACTTTAATCCCACCACGTGGAAAAGAAGCCAGACAGTAATGGCGTACACTTTAATCCCACCACATGGGAAAGAAGCCAGACAGTAATGGCGTACACTTTAATCCCACCACGTGGATGCAGAGGTAGCTGGCACTTATTTTTTCCAGCCATCCTGGTCTGCAGAGCAAGTTCTAGGACAGCCAGGGCTGTACAGAGAAACCCTGTCTGGAAAAACCAAACATATATGTCATATTAATATAAAATATTATATATAAAAGATAAATCAAGTCGGGCGTGGTGGTGCACACCTTTAATCCCAGCACTCAAGAGACAGAACCAGGCAGATCTCTGTGAGTTTGAGGCCAGCCTGGTCTACAAAATCCAGGACAGCCAGGGCTATTACACAGAGAAACCCTATCTTGAGGCGGGGTTGGGGGGGGGATAGGGGCTGGAGAGATGGCTCAGCGTTTAAGAGCACTGACTGCTCTTCCAAAGGACCCAGGTTCAAATCCCAGCACCCACATGGCAGTTCACAGCTGTCTGTAATTGCCAGATGTGGTGACGCATGCCTTTAATCCCAGCACTCAGGAGGCAAAGGCAGGCAGATCTCTATGAGTTTGAGGCCAGCCTGGTCTACAAAGTGAGTCCAGGACAGTCAAGGACACACAGAGTAACCTTGTCTCCAAAAACCTAAAAAAAAAATATATATATATATATATATATATATATATATATATATATATAAAAACCAGAATAAATTATCTTATGTACTTTACCATATAATTTGTTTAGTCATTAAACAATCCAGTCAAAATAAAAGTGGTAGTCCCAATAGTCCTCAATACCTATTGGGAAAGGCCTAGAATCATTTCTAGAACTGTTTTGTTGTTGTTTTCCTAGATCTGTACTCATAAAATTTATTCTTTTCTCAGCAAAACCTGGAAATTCACCGGAAGATAAAGCAGTCAGAACAAGAGCTAGCCTACTTGGAGAGGAGAGAACGGGAGGTAAACTTGGGTGAACAGTTACTCACTTTGCTCCATATCTTTTTGCCCCATGGTATATACTTTATACATTGTACTGAATCCTCTTTAGAAAAAGATAGAGAAGAAAAGGGGTCCCAAAATATGATTATAGTAGGGAGGGAAGAAAGGAGAGAGGGGAAACTACAGTTGAGATGTAATATATAAGAGAAAAATTAATTAATTACAAATAAATAAATAAAACCACACTATAAGGGGCCAGAGAGATGGCTCAGAGGTTAAGAGCACTGACTGCTCTTCTGGAGGTCTTGAGTTCAATTCCCAGCAACCACATGGTGGCTCACAACCATCTGTAATGAAATCTGGTGCCCTCTTCTGTCCTTCAGACATACATGCAGGCAGAACACTGTGTACATAATAAATCTTTAAAAAAGAAAGAAAAAAACCACACTATAAAATGAAAAATATCTATGACATATACATTTGTCAAAGCTCTCGTTCTATATTTAAAAAGATGTTTTTTTCATTGTTTATAAATTATATCCTAGTAAAATAATTGGGTTTTTTTAAAAGCTGTCATCTCCAGGGGTCAGATATATAGCACTCTCACTCCCTATTCAGTTTTTAAAACACTTGAGAAAGTGAAGAATTGTTATATAGGGCTACTGAAATACCATCTTTCACTATTTTAGAGGATAAGTTGGAGGAAGTAGCTTACTATACCAAATGGACTAGCTACCAGAACTGCACAGTTAGGCAGACTCTCTGCTCCAGTTGCAGTGCCCACTACTAGTCTCAGGCATTTTCTTTTCTTTTCCTTCTTTTTTTTTTTTTTTTTTTTTTTTTAAGACAGGGTTTCCCCGTGTAACAGAGCCCTGGCTGTCCTAGAACTAGTTATGTAAATCAGACTGATTTCAAACTCACAGAGATCTGCCTACCTCTGCCTCCTAACCTGGGATTAAAGGATTAAAGGCAGGCATGTGTCACCACATCCAATACCTCAGGCAAAAAAAAAAAAAAATTATGTGAAAATTAAGGATACATTTGCCCAGCATGGTGGTGCACGCCTTTAATCACAGCACTCAGGAGGCAGAAGCAGGTGGATCTCTGAGTTCAAGGCCAGCCTGGTCTACATTGAGTTCCAGGCTAGCCAGGGCCACAGTGAGACCCTGTCTCAATATTTCTTTTGTCAAGGCAGAGGCTCTGGCTACTCTAAAATTCACTGTAGATCAGGCTGCCCTCCAACCTACAGAGATCTGCCTGCCTCTGCCTCTCCAGTGCTGGGATTAAAGGTATGTGACACTGTGCCTGGCTTTCTTTTCTTTTTTTAATTAAGGGGGGGGGCAGCTGAGCGTGGTGGTGCACACCTTTAATCCCAGCACTTGGGAGTCAGAGACAGGTGGATCTCTGTGAGTTTGAGGCCAGCCTGGTCTACAAAGTGAGTCCAGGATAGCCAAGGAAGGATACACAGAGAAACCCTGTCTCGAAAAACCAAAAAAAAAAAAAAACTGGGAATGGTGGTTTTCGCCTCTAGTTCCAGTGCTTTAAGGCCAAGGCAGGAGAAATTCTGAGAGATCAAAGTCAACCTAAGTCACAAAGCAAGACCCTGTCTCAGAAAACAAAATGGTAATAAAGCCCATGCGTGCGTAGCACTTGGTAAGCTGAAGTGAGAGGATGAGATGATGTCAGCCTGTGAGCATGGTAAGATCCTATATTCCTAACCTGACCCCACCCCAAAAAAAGTAGTGTCAGGAACAGGGTAGAACTTCCTCTCCCAACCCTCTTAGGTGGAAATCTCAAGTCTGCTCTTCTATTCCCCACAGGGAAGGTTTAAAGAAAGAGGAAATGATCGAAGGGAAAAACTCCAATCTTTTGATTCTCCAGAAAGGAAACGGATTAAATACTCCAGGGAGACTGACAGGTATGACAGATACTCTCCATTCAGCCACAGTCTGGAGACCTAATAATAGAACTGTCTTCTGCAAATGTTTTTCTGCTTTATCAGAGAGATGTGAAGTAACTAGAAATCAGTATTGCCTGAACTCCAGGAAGATCTACCATGCCTATTTGACCTCTCCCTTTACCAGAAAGTGTGTATGTTCTCAGGGAAGGTTGGCTTGCTGAAGTACTTCTACTACAGAAAGCCAGGGTTCAAGTGGCTGTGATCCAACTCTGTATCAGTAATTCTGTGCCACCTTCCAAGCCTGATAGTGTCACATTATTGGACTATTTCTCTATGGAATCCCTATTCAGTTGCATACTCCGTAATTGATTGATTGCTGCTAGACATATATGACCTCTTAACTTCCTCTGCTTGTTTCCAATCTAGTAGTTCCCAATTCATAACCCCAGAATTACATTGAGACTGGTGATAATTCATGTACTAAGTGCAAGGAATGATCAAGTAGGCAAGACATGTTATCCTTGGCTCTCTGGACACAGACTAGAGATGGGCTTAAGTGATGATTTGGCTCACAGGACAACCAGTAAGGAAGGGGATGGGAATGTTTAATGTGGAGGAAACTATGTACAATAGGATTGTTTGTTGGTTTCTGGGTTTTCTTTCTGTTTTGTTTTGTTTTCTTCTTCTTCTTTGGTTTTTCAAGGCGGGGTTTCTCTGTGTTGTCCTGGACTTGATTTGTAGACCATGCTTGCCTTGAACTCAGAGAGATCCTGCCCCTCTTAAGAGTTCAGAAGCACTTCCATTACACTTGACCTTTTTTTTTCCTTGGGGATAGAACAGCAACAAAGTACTTGTTTAACATGCCTGAGTCCCTAGCCGGGCGGTGGTGGCGCACGCCTTTAATCCCAGCACTTGGGAGGCAGAGGCAGGCGGATCTTTGTGAGTTCGAGGCCAGCCTGGTCTACAAAGCGAGTCCAGGACAGCCAGAGATATTCAGAGAAACCCTGTCTCAAAAAACCAAAAAAAAAAAAAACATGCCTGAGTCCCTAGATTCAATCTCCAACACCACACACACAAAAGCAAACAATTTTTTTATAATTTTATACATATGGGTGTTTTGCCTGTATGTATGTCTGTGTATGTCATACATACAGTGCCCATGGAGGCCCAAAGAAGATACTGGATCACTTCAAACTGGAATTATAGACAGTTGGGAACTACTGTTGGGTTGCTGGGAATCAAATCCAGGTCCTCCGAAGTAGTGCCCAGTGTTCTTAACCACTGAGACAACCCTCCCACCCCTAATAAGTAAATTTTTTTTTTTTTTTCCAAAAAATGAGATCTAAGCCGGGCGGTGGTGGCGCACGCCTTTAATCCCAGCACTTGGGAGGTAGAGGCAGGCGGATCTTTGTGAGTTCGAGGCCAGCCTGGTCTACAAAGCGAGTCCAGGACAGCCAGAGATATTCAGAGAAACCCTGTCTCGAAAAACCAAAAAAAAAAATGAGATCTAGCCGGATGTGGTGGCACACGCCTTTAATCCCAGCACTTGAGAGGCAGAGACAGGTAGATCTCTGAGTTCTTGCCAGCGTGGTCTACAAAGTGAGTCCAGGACAGCCAAGGCTTGGTACACAGAGAAACTCTGTCTCAAAAAACCAAAAAGTAAAAAATAAAGAGTTCTTTCCTTGGGGCTGGAGAGATGGCTTAGCTGTTAAGAGCACTGGTTGTTCTTCCAAAGGACCCGGGTTCAAATCCCAGCACCCACATGACAGTTCACAGCTCTCTGCAATTGCTGGTGTGATGGTGTACACCTTTAATCCCAGAACTTGGGAGGCAGAGGCAGGTGGATCCCTGTGAGTTCAAGGACAGCCTGTTCTACAAAAGTGAGTCCAGGACAGCCAGGTATACACAAAGAAACCTTGTCTCCAAAAAAAAAGAGTTCTGTCCTTTATGTGAGCTGAAAAGTATAGAGGGCTTGCCTAGCATACCTGAGACCCTTGGTTTGATTCCCAGGATAGCAAAGAAACAAAACAAAAAAACAATATTACCTTTTAAAAATATATACATAGCTGGGGATGGTGGCTCATGCCTTTAATCCCAGCACTTAGGAGGCAGAGGCAGGTGGATCTCTGTGAGTTCAAGACCATCCTGGTCTACAGAATGAGTTCCAGGACAGCGAAACCCTGTCTTGGAAAAAAAAGAAAAAAACATATATATATACATACACACACACATTTTGCCTAAAGTACCAGGTGTGATGTAATGTTCAAGGAACTCTTTCTTTTTTTCATTTTCCAGACAGGGTCTCACTGTGTATCCCTGGCTGTCCTGGAATTCACTCTATAAACCAGACTGGCCTAGAACTCATAGAGATCCATCTCTCTGCCTCCCCAGTGCTGGGATTATCAGCGTGCACCACCATGCCCAGCTTCAAGGAATTTATTTTCTTTCTTCCTTCCTTCCTGTCTTTTTTTTTTTCAATGTGACTTCAAACCTTACCTTTATTATCAGTTCCTACTACTTCTCTAGACAAATAATCTTACTTGCCTGATATACATTTTCTAGCCCTCATTTGTCCAGATCCAGTTCAGACATGTCTTCTTGCTTAAAATCCTTTCACCTTTCTTTTTTTTTTTTTTTTTTCTTTTTGGTTTTTCAAGACACGATTTCTCTGTGTAACAGCTCTGGCTGTTCTGGACTCACTTTGTAGACCAGGCTGGCCTCACACTCATAGAGATCTGCCTGCCTCTACCTCCTGAGTGCTGGGATTAAAAGCGTGCACCACCACTGCCCGGCCAATTCTTTTATCACTTTTCATGATGATTGTCCCACATCCATGATTGATCTCTTCAGTGGCCTGTAAGCATCTATGGACAAAATCTTCATATTTTTCCCCATGGTCAGGGCCCATTCGTAGTCCCCTTTGAACCCCAAGGACAAGCCTAGTTACATGGATATCAAGTTTTGCTTAATATATTTATTAGGAAAGATGTCTTAACCAAGAGATCAGCAGGTCACCTTGAAAATGGTGGTAGAAATGTGTCTGCTTCTCTTACAGTGATCGTAACCCTGTTGATAAAGAAGACACTGACACTAGTAGCAAAGGAGGCTGTGCCCAGCAGGCCCCTGGCTGGAGGAAAGGGGCAGGTCTGGGATATAGCCATCCTGGATTGGGGTCATCAGAGGAGGTAAGAACAATTCTGTCTTCCTGGGAGTTATGTGAGCCTTGAATATACTTAACTTTTTCTGTCCAAAATAGAAATCAAAAGACAATTTCTAGAATCAGTTCTCCTTCCACCATGTAGGGATCACTCTCATGTCACCGGGTTTAGTGGCAAGTAACCTTATTTCCCCTAAGCCAACTCAACCAGCCGTCCCACTCCAACCTATGTTATAACTTCTTGTGCTGGGCTCTTGGTGATTTCCCTGACAGTGAGAAGGCAGAGAAGTTGAATAAAGTTCATCACACTGTTCTATAAAGAATGAGCAGTGCCCCCAGTGCAAGAGGAAGCTCTTAGCCCTCATATGACTATGAACTAAAGGGGGGCTGAAATGTGGGGGCACCCCACACCGGAGGAGTAGGATAGGTAGGAGAGGGAGTAGAGGATGGGAGGGTAGGACTGAGAAGGGTGGAGGGAGGGGGCTGTGATAGAGATGTAACTTGAAGTAATAAATAAATGTAGTTTAAAAAAAATAAGAGCCGGGCGGTGGTGGTGGTGCACGCCTTTAATCCCAGCACTCGGGAGGCAGAGGCAGGCGGATCTTTGTGAGTTCGAGACCAGCCTGGTCTACAAAGCGAGTCCAGGACAGCCAGAGCTACACAGAGAAACCCTGTCTCGAAAAAACCAAAAAAAAAAAAATAAATAAGAATGGCCGGGCGGTGGTGGCGCACGCCTTTAATCCCAGCACTTGGGAGGCAGAGGCAGGCGGATCTTTGTGAGTTCGAGGCCAGCCTGGTCTACAAAATGAGTCCAGGACAGCCAAGGATACACAGAGAAACCCTGTCTCGAAAAACCAAAAAAAAAAAAATAATAATAAGAATGAGCAGTAAGGACAGAATGGGAACCAGGTGGTTTGAGGCTAAAGGACCTTTGTTGTTGTTTGTTTTTTGGCTGTCCTGGACTAGATTTGTAGACCAGGCTGGCCTTGAACTCACTTATGCGTCACCACACCAGGCCCTAAAGGATCATTTGATTTAAAAAAAGGGGGGGGGGGGCTGGAGAGATGACTCAGGTTAAGAGCACTGCCTGCTTTTCCAGAGGTCCTGAGTTCAATTCCCAGCAACCATATGATGGCTCATGACCATCTATAATGTGATCTGGTGTCCTGGCCTGCAAGGCATACATGCAGGCTGAATTCTGTATACATAATAAATAAATCTTATTTAAAAGAAGAAGAAAAGAACCGGGCCTGGAGAGATGGCTCAGCAGTTTAGAGCACTGGCTCTTCTTCCAAAGGACCCGGGTTCAAATCCCAGGACCACATGGTAGTTCACAGCTGTCTGTAGTGGCCGGGCGTGGTGGCACACGCTTTTAATCCCAGCAAGCCTCTAATCCCTAGGGAGGCAGAAGCAGGCAGATCTCTGTGAGTTCAAGGCCAGCCTGGTCTACAAAGTGAGTCCAGGACAGCCAAGGATACACACAGAAACCCTATCTTCGAAAACAAAACAAAAAAAAAAAAAGAACCAGGGGGGCTGGGGCTGTGACTCACTTCTCAAGCCAGAGGCCCTATGTTCCCTGTACTGATATAGGGAGAATAAAAAAGACTTGGGACTTTGGGGCACCACAGTGAGCTACAAAGAGCAGGGGAGCCAGTAATCAAAGATTTGAGACCACTCTCTGTGAGAGGGATTGTCAGCACAAATCTTTCATAGCTAAGTTATAGGGATCATGGTTCCCTGGAAGGACATATCTCCTCTTATTTCAGGGAGAGCCCATGGAAAAGATGATCAGAGGAAATACTGCCCAGGGTTGAGTCTCTGAAATTGCTGACCTTCAAACACTTATTTTCATTTCATTCCTGTTAAACCTCATGTGTCTGATATTGAAGCCATTATTTAGAAATCATGGTATTGTTCTCCTCCTTATCCAAAGATCTAATTTCACTTTTTGTTCTGCAGACTGAAGGCCGGATGAGGGGACCTGGGGGTGGTACCCCAGGAAGAACCAGCAAGAGACAGTCCAATGAAACTTACCGAGATGCTGTTCGAAGAGTTATGTTTGCTCGATATAAAGAACTGGACTAGAATGGAGACACCCCACAGGACACAACTTCCTTCTTGTTTTGTTTGTCCATCTCTCCTTTTGTTTTGTTACTGTTCTTGCTGCTAGAACTTTTTTAAATAAACTTTTTTTCAATGTGAATAAATTTGTTAAGGTTGTTTTTCCACAACAGATAGAAATTAGAGCTTGAGGGCTAGAGAGATGGCTCTGCAGTTAAGAGCAGTGGCTGTTTTTCCAGAGGTCATGAGTTCAATTCCCAGCAACCACATGGTGGCTCACAACCATCTATAATGAAATCTGGTGCTCTCTTCTGGCCTGCAGATATACCTGCAGACAGAACACTGTATACATAATAAATAAATCTTTTAAAAAAGTAAATAAGAGATTAGAGCTTGATGGTAAGAAGTACACAAAGCCTCCATTTGTGCACATCTGAGTTAATACTGAAATGGACTCCTAGTGCTGCAGTGAGCAGGGAACACTGCCTCCTATCTGTCTGAGTAAGATAGTGAGCATGTGAAAAAAGATTCTATTTTATATTATTAGGTTTGACTCAGCTGACCTCCAGTTCCAGGAAAAACAACAAAATATACCCAACCTTTGTATTCCAGGGATGATCCCTAGTCATCACCAGACAGCTCACTCTGAGAAAGCCCCCAAAAATTCTGAACAAACTTTCTGCTGGTCAAGCTGACCATTAATGGTATGGCAACAACAATGAGCCAATTAGGGATAGACAGGTTTGTCCAAATGTCATCCAGTCGTATGCTAGAAACCCCTTTCTTTGTTTAAACCCCCATATAAACCCTATATTTTTGGAGTTTGGGGCTCAACTCAAACTGCTGCATTGGTGAGCCTTGGAAGTCCAAGCTTGAACTTAAATAAACAACCTTCATGTATTTACATCTGAGTTGTCTCCTGGGTGGTCTTAGAGGTCTTTTGTTTTTTTTGCTGTCCTGGACTAGATTTGTAGACCAAGCTGGCCTTGAACTCATATAGATCAGCTGCCTCTGCCTCCCAAATGCTGGGATTAAAGGCATGCCACCAAGCCCTGCTTTTTTTTTTTTTTTTGGTAGGATTTTCCAGACAGGGTTTCTCTGTGTAAAGGCCCTATCTGTCCTGGACTCACTCTGTGGACCAGGCTGGCCTTTAACTCACAGAGATCCACCTGCCTCTGCCTTACAAGTGCTGGGATTAAAGGCCTGCGCTACCACGCCCACTATTTTTATTTTTTTAAACATTCATGGTTGGGCTTGGGGGAGCTATACTCAAACCAGTGTATGTATATGTAGAGGAAGAGGATAATTTGTGGTAATCAGATCTCTTTTTGAGAACTTGTAGGCCCTCAGGTTAAAAACTCAGATTCAAGCCAGGTGTGGTGGTGCACACCCTTAATCCCAGCACTTAGGAGATAGAGGCAGGTGGATCTTTGAGTTTGAGGCTAGCCTGGACTATAGAGTGAGTTCCAGTACAGCTAGGGATGCACAGAAATCCTGTCTCGAAAAACATATAAAAGGGGGAAAAAAAAATCTCAGAATATTGACTTTGGCGACAATAATAATAATTTAACATAATGAACCATCTCATTGACCCAAATTTTTGTTTTTGTTTAGTAAGATTTACTTTTTTTTGGTTTTTCGAGACAGGGTTTCTCTGAATATCTCTGGCTGTCCTGGACTCGCTTTGTAGACCAGGCTGGCCTCGAACTCATAAAGATCCGCCTGCCTCTGCCTCCCAAGTGCTGGGATTAAAGGCGTGCGCCACCACCGCCCGGCTAAGATTTACTATTTTTATTTGTGTCTCTTTGATTGGTGCAAGAAGAGAATTTCTCTTTGACTGGTGCAAGAAGAGAATGTGGGATCCCTGGAGCTGGTGTTACAGGCTTGTGAGCTGCCAGATATGAGTGCTAGAACCCGAATTTGGGTTCTCTGATGAGCAGCAGGCACTCTTTTTTTTTTTGGTTTTTTGAAACAGAATTTCTCTGTGTAGACCAGGCTGGCCTCGAACTCACAGAGATCCACCTGCCTCTGACTTCCGAGTGGAGTGCTGGGATTAAACGCGTGCCCCACTATGCCTGGCCCTTCTCTCAGGTTTTATAACGTTAAAAAGATAATGCCAAGGATACACAGAGAAACCCTGTCTCGAAAAAAAAAAAAAAAAAAAAAAAGATAATACTTGTGAAGATCTCTGCACAAAATCTAACATAGTCGCTAGGAAAATAATCAGTAGCATTCACTCTCTAGGAGCTGGATTATACATTTTAACATAGTGTCAGGCTCTTGTAAAGTTCACATCCGGGTTCTCGCAGGCTTTGTCGTGGAGCAGATGAAATACGCAAAAAAATTAACACAGGGTCTAGTGACAGGCTACCTTGGCGACCACACTTCCCGACAGCCCTCGCGCAGACGGGCGCCTTCGCTGATTGGTCGCCTCTGCAGAGGCGGGTGGGGTGGGGGTGGGGAGGGTAGGCGCGAGGTACTGTGGGTAGGAGAAGACGGTCGGTGGAGACGCCATTTTGTGGTGCGGCCGAACCCCGTAGGAGGTTCTGGGACGCTGAGTCGCTACTGCTTCTGCTTCGTTCCCTCTTTAGGGGTGAGTGCGACGGCCTTCTATTACACCCCAGTGGTTCTTGCTGTTGGTGCTGTCCTTTGAGTCTGCCTGTCAGCCGCCAGAGGTGACTGCTCAGCCACGTCTTTGAAGGGACTGAACTAAGCAAGCGGTGGAGGGCCGCGCCCCTCCTCGCCCCCTAACCCCGTCCTCGGCCCGTCTCTTTCGAGCTGTCTCTTCCTGGGACATTGTCCCGAATGCCCTGTCCAGCGGAGTGGCAGAGCACCTGTCCCTCGGACACTCCTCGGGAGCACCTGGCAATTTCTTAAGCCATCATCCCCCCCTGCGCCTGCGACTGAATCTCACTCTGGGAAAGGAGGCTTGTTGGTGGTGATCTGAGGACTGGGAACCTTCTCAGAGGTGGGGAGGGATGTATGTAAGGTGGGAAAGACAGACTGTACGCTGAAGTCAGACACACAGGCCTTATCGCCGCCATCTCGGCCGCGACACCCCACGGAAGTGGGCGCGGGCAGCCCCCGGGAAACAAGGGACAGCCGTAGCCATCCGACCCCGGAACTTGAATCCCTAGATGTCTCCCTCATTTGCCTTCTTCAGTCAAGATGTTAGAGATAGCTGTAACTAGTTTCTGGGACACCACAGCCATTTCAGAGTACAGCTGTGTGTACATCCACGGACCGTGGGCAGGGATCAAGCAGTTGGACACTCAGTGGTCTGTGTCGTTCGTGGTGGCTGCTCCAAGACAGGTGTTATTGATACACAGATATTAATCCGAGTCAAGGTTTGGTCTTGTCTTACTGAAATAGATTGAGATCAGGCGTTGTGTTATACATGTAAATTTTAGTCACATCAGCGTTTCAGCTTCTGAGGTTTTAAAGTTCTTGTCAGAAAATTTTGAGTCTAATGTTTCACGATTTTCGTGTTGACACGTTGTATTAATGAAGCCATTTGGATGAATGTTTTAACATCAGCCATCTCAGTAGAGTTGCTTTCATTATGAAAATAGTCTTTTGCTTTGTAATCGTAGTAGGATATCCAAGGTGTCTAGAACCTTCACTCTTCTTGAGTTTCTTATTGAATATATAGTCTTAATATGTTAAAGTGTCCTTCATCTTCCTGCTTAGCAAAATAGTAGCATGATTTAGTGTTGGCAGTCTTCCTTTCCCACCTTAGTCACTCTTAAGGATTGGTGGAATCTTAGCCACACTTTTATCCCAGTTTGCAGGGCACTTGAATTAAGAGATCCCTGGAATTTGCAACAATCTTTTTTTTAATCCCCAGGGGAAAAATTAAACCTTTTGAAGCAGTGTGGTAGATCTTCAGTGAGACAATGGGTTCAGACAAGAGGTGAGTTTTAATACAGTGCATGCCTTTGGTTTCAGCATTTTAGTGGGGACTGAATTCTTTGTTTTGAATTGTTTATTTAGCCCTGTGTGGTGGTAGCTCACTCTTTTAATCCCAGCAGGAGCAGTTGAATCTCAGAATTCAAGGCCAGCCTGGGCTGCATAGAGAAAACTTGTCTCAAACAACAATAATAATTTGTTTATTTGCCAAGCAAATATTTAAGCATATATTTTGTTTCAAGTGTTTCAAATGATCACTTTCTTGATTCTGTTCTCACAAACTTCATTCTAGTGAGAGAGTTAAGTTATGACAAAAGATATTTAAAGTGCTGTCTGGACATGTAAGAAGCATAGAGAAGCTTCTTGGAGAAAGTATTCTCTGAGGTGAAATCTGAAGGCTGAGAATTAGGTTAAGGATAGCAGTATGGAGTAGGCTGTGGAAAGTTCCAACTGTGGACAGGAGCTATTCAAAGCCTGCTTGACAAGCAGTGAGTGAATGCCACTCCTTGTTCTTCCCTAGTGATACAATGGCTGAGACTTAGAGAGCTAAGTGGCCTGGGAGCCTGTGTTACATCGAGAAGGGAAAGGAAAAAGCTGGAGTATGAAGATAGAACATTTTAAGACTGGGGAATATAGCTCAGTGGCATATGAGGCATTAGGATGAATCTACAGTAGGACTAAATAAACAAAGATGAAAACTTGGCTGTTACAGCAACTGTGGATACGGAGATCACAAATTATGTGACTTACAGCCTTTACTTATTCTTAATATTGAGAGGCCAGTTCTTGTGATAGATGAAATTGACATCCAAGAGAGACTTGCTTATGTCATATGGTATAATTTTAATCATGTGATAACAGTCTACTGTTCAAAATAACACATGTAATTAAAATTTACCTTTTTTGGTTATGAGTCTAGCCTCTAACGCCTGAGCCAGCCATCTCTCCAGCCCAAAATTTACCCTTTTTTTTTTTGTTTGTTTGTTTGTTTTTCCAGACAGAGTTTCTCTGTGTAATAGCCCTGGCTGTCCTGGGCTTGCTTTGTAGACCAGGCTGGCCTTGAACTCACAGAGATCCGCCTACCTCTTGCTTCTGTGTGCTGGGATTAAAGGCGTGCGCCACCATGCCCGGTTAAAATTTACCCTTTTGCTGCCAGTAATAAAAATGTTATATGAAGCCGGACGTGGTGGCACATGCCTTTAATCCCAGCACTTGGGAGGCAGAGGCAGGTGGATCTCTGTGAGTTCAAGGCCAACCTGGTCTTCAAAGCAAGTCCAGGACAGCCAGAACTATAACACAGAGATACCCAGTCTCAAAAAAACAAAACAAACAAACAAAAAATGTTATATGAGCCGGGCGGTGGTGGCGCACGCCTTTAATCCCAGCATTTGGGAAGCAGAGGCAGGCGGATCTTTGCGAGTTCGAGGCCAGCCTGGTCTACAAAGTGAGTCCAGGACAGCCAGAGCTGTTAAACAGAGAAACCCTGTCTTGAAAAACCAAAAAAAAAAAAAAAATGTTATATGAAGTAAATGTTTCATGAGACTATTGGTTTGGAGTAATGATCCACTTATGTGTACAGATGAACTACTTGAAAAAAGTAATTGATTAGTGGGAGTTAGAAGACTTGGGTCCTTTAGGGCATTGGTCCATTTCTGGTACGTGTGGTACCCTTGAGAGTATATGAGTTAAGATTTACTCTTTGGGTGGGTATGGTGACACAGACCTTTAATCCCAGCACTTGAGAGACAGAGGCAAGTGAATCTCTGTGAGTTCCAGCCCAGCCTGGTCTACAAAGTGAGTCTAGGACAGCCAGGACTATTACACAAAGAAACCGTCTCGAAACATCAAAAAGAAAAAAAGATTTACTCTTTGATAGTGGGAGCCTTTGGTCTCAGCACTCACCAGGCAGAGGCAGTCAGATCCCTGAGTTTGAGACCTCCCTGGTCTATAACGTGAGTGCCAGCGCAGCCAGGGCTACATCAAGAAACCCTGTCTCAAAAACCGAAAGGAAAGGGGAGAAAAGAAAAGAAGGATGTACTCTTTGAAATTGGGGGAAATTTGGGTAATTAATTTCTTGCTATCTTTGGTTAGTATGGTCTGAAGTGCAAAAGAGGGGTCAACCATAGGCTTAAGAAAGAATAAATTTTGAGAATATGTTCCCTTCTCAAAAATTTTTTTTATTTTGTTGCTGGTTTTTTGCTTTCTGAGACAGGGTTTCTCTGTGTAGAACTGGCTGCCCCAGAACTGTCTTTGTACACCAAGCTTTCCTCACAGAGGCCCACCTGTCTCTGCCTCCCAGGTGCTGGGACTAAAAGTATGCACCACTACACCTGGCTACTTCCTAAAACTTTTTGTTGGGGGGAGGGGTTTCGAGACAGGGTTTCTCTGTGTATCCCTGGCTGTCTTGGAACTCAGTTTGTTCCAAGATAGAACAGGCTGGCCTTGAACTCTTGAGATCTTTCTGCCTCCCTAGCACTGAGGTTAAAGGTGTGGGCCACTATGTACAACCCTTCCTAAAGCTTTTAAACTAAATATCTGATAGTTACATTTTCTGACTTACTGTCAATTCCTTCAAGTTATGTGTATGTAAGTGTGTGTGTGTTCTTTTCTTTTTTTTTTTTTTTTTTTTTGAGATGGTCTCACCATGTAGACTCGGCTGGTCTACAACTCGAGTTCCTCGTTCTGCCTCCTGTGATTAAAGGCAGATGCCGCCACAACTCGCCTATGCATGTTTTCTCAATAAATACCCTTATAAACTGGAAATTTGTGGTCCATTTTAAGGGATATATTAAACTATTTGGATGTACCTTAGAA
The DNA here is from genome assembly GCA_907164525.1 of Lophiomys imhausi. Taxonomy (NCBI): domain Eukaryota; kingdom Metazoa; phylum Chordata; class Mammalia; order Rodentia; family Muridae; genus Lophiomys; species Lophiomys imhausi. Next base: position 16,407,206 of record CAJQZJ010003646.1, read on the forward strand.
ACTGGTATGTGGGGCAGTTCTTTTTCTTAATGTACAAAAGGATTTACTTAAATGAACATCATTTCCTTGCAGAGTGAGTAGAACAGAACGTAGTGGAAGATATGGTTCCATCATAGACAGGGATGACCGTGATGAGCGTGAGTCTAGAAGCAGGCGGAGGGACTCAGATTACAAAAGATCAAGTGATGATCGGAGAGGTGATAGATACGATGACTATCGAGACTACGACAGTCCAGAGGTAAGTAATAGCAACTGTTGATTAAACTTAAAATTAAAATTGTATCGCCAGTCTTCTTGCAAAGTATAGGAAATATGGGAACTCGGTTTTTTTGTTTTTTAAGATTTTTCAAGACAGGGTTTCTCTGTGTATCCTTGACTGTCCTGGACTCACTCTGTAGACCAGGCTAGCCTTGAACCCAGAGATCCACCTGCCTCTGCCTCCCGAGTGCTGGGATTAAAGGTGTGTGCCACCATGGCAGAAATGTGAATTTTAAGCTTTTTCTTTGCGGGGGGGTGGGGGGGTTGTTGTTGTTGGGTTTTTTTTGGGTTTTGGTTTTTTTTTTTTTTTTTTTTTTTTTTTTTTTTTTTTTTTTTTTTTTGGTTTGGTTTGGCTTTAGTTTTTTTTTTTTTTGGTTTTTCGAGACAGGGTTTCTCTGAATATCTCTGGCTGTCCTGGACTCGCTTTGTAGACCAGGCTGGCCTG
>CAJQZJ010003646.1:16408008-16422705 GCA_907164525.1 Lophiomys imhausi
TTTTTTTTTTTTTTTGGTTTGGTTTGGCTTTAGTTTTTTTTTTTTTTGGTTTTTCGAGACAGGGTTTCTCTGAATATCTCTGGCTGTCCTGGACTCGCTTTGTAGACCAGGCTGGCCTCGAACTCACAAAGATCCGCCTGCCTCTGCCTCCCAAGTGCTGGGATTAAAGGCGTGCGCCACCACCGCCCGGCTGGCTTTAGTTTTTTGAGACAGGCTTTCTCTGTGTAACAAGCCCTGGCTGTCCTGCACTCACATTGTAGACCAGTCTGGTCTTGAAACTCATAGAGATCTGCCTGCCTCTGCCTCCCAAGTGCTGAGATTAAAGCCATGAACCACCACACCCGACTAATACCTTACTTTTATATTACATATTTGTTTGTGCCTGTGTTTGAAAAGTATACAGCCTAAATAACTTTATACCTTCCCCCACCTTTTCTACATATATAATAATCTTTTTTAAAGATTTATTTATGTATGTGTATTGTGTCTTGCCTGCATGTATGTTTGTGCGAGCGTGCCAAATCTTCCGGAACTGGAGTTACAGGCAGTTGGGAGCTGGAATTGAACCTGAGTCCTCTGGAAAAGCAGCTAGGGCTCTTAACCATTGAATCATCTCTTAAGCTCTAAAATCTATATAACAGGAGATTGTACTATGTGTTATTGTATTTTAAACTGTTCTTCTCAACTAAGAGAATGTCATTTTAAGAAATACTGCATTGAAAGAGATGGCTCAGCAATTAAGAACATTTGCTGTTGTTAAAGATACCCCAGGTTTGGTTTTTAGCATCCACATGGTGGCTCACAAATGTCTTTAGCTCCAGTTCTAAGCTATCTGGCATCTTCTCTGGACTGAGTACCAGGCATGCACATGGTACCCATAGGGTCTAGATCAAAGGGCACAAGGTGATCTTAATTATAATTTTGTTTTCTTTGGACTAGAGAGAGCGTGAAAGAAGGAACAGTGACCGGTCTGAAGATGGCTACCATTCAGATGGTGACTATGGAGAGCATGACTATAGACATGACATCAGTGATGAAAGAGAGAGCAAGACCATCATGCTGCGTGGCCTTCCTATCACCATCACAGAGAGCGATGTAAGAAACAGCAGGTCTAACATTCTAATAGGCACACCCAACTTACTCATTGTCTCATGGTGCTATCTTACCTGAGGCTGTTACCTCAGGTAATGAAATAGAGTTCTTTCTTTTGTGATGGACCAAAGTAAAGTACCATTTATATCTAACCTTTAAAGATCAGTATAGAATTTTCTAAAGTTTCTGCGTACAATAAGCCTGGTTTGTTAATTAGCTCTTAGAATGGAAAGCAAATTCCTATTGAAAAAACTCACTGGGCATGGTGGCGCACACCTTTAATCCCAGCACTCAGGAGGCAGAGGCAGGCAGATCTTTGTGAGTTTGAGACCATCCTGGTCCAACCAGCTGTCCAGGATAGCCAGGTATACACAGAGAAATCCTGTCTAGAAAAAAAAAAAGATTCAAAGCTTGACAACTCATACCTATAATGTCAGCATGTAAGAGGTAGAAACAAGAGGATCACCTGAGAAGCCATTGTGATCCTTATAGTGACATCTAGACCAGCTCGGGATATGAAGTATGTACTCTGATTGAGAAAAAAATTAACTTTTGGGGGTTTTGTTTATTTGCTTGTTTTTATTTTTGTTTGGGGTGAGTTGTTTTTCAAGACAGGGTTTCTCTGTATAATAGCCCTAACTGTCCTGGATCTGATTTGCAGACCATGCTGGCCTTGAACTCAATGAGATTCACCAGCCTCTGCCTCCCAGGTGCTGGGATTAAGGGTGTGCATTACCACCATGCCGGGCTAACTTGGGCTAACTTGTTTTTGAGCGTTGGTTTTTCTGAAGCTCAATATTCCATGTCCAGCCTCAAGTGGTTCCCCCCCCCCTTAATAAACTGCCTCTATTTAAGGGACTAGAATAGAAAAATGATTCAGTGGGGCTGGAGAGAGGGCTCGGCTGGAGAGAGGGCTCAGCTGTTAAGAGCACTGACTGCTCTCCAGTAGACCTGGGTTGAATTCCCAGCTCCCAACTAGTGGCACACAGCTTTTGTAACTCCAGTTCCAGGGTATCTGGTGTCCTCTTCTGACCTCCAAGTGTACGAGGCACAAATGTGGTATATAAATATAACTGTAGGCAAAATACTTACGTGTAAAATTTAAAATTTTTTTTGAAGAAAAAGTTTTGTGTGGGGTTTTTGTTGTTGGTTTTTGTTTGGTTGGTTGGTTGGTTGGTTTTTGTTTGTTTGTTTGATTTGTCTTGGGGTTTTTTTGAGACAGGATTTCTCCATGGAGCCCTGGCTGTACTGGAACTACTGTGTAGACCAGGCTGGCCTCAAACTCACAGAGATCTGCCTACCTCTGCCTCCAGAGTATTGGAATTAAAGGCATGCGCCACCACACCTAGTGAAAAAGTAAATTTTTAGTGCCCAACCTAATGCTATATATTCTAATCTGAGCACTTAGGCTGAGGCAGAAAGATCGGTAATTTCACGCCAGCCCAAGTTGTATAATAAGATCACTAAAGAACCCAAAGGTTGAGCTCTAGCACCACCAAAAAGAAAACCAAAAAATTAACATTATTAATAATCTGGCTAGCTGGGCGTGGTGGCGCACACCTTTAATCCCAGCACTCCAGTTTGAGGCCAGCCTGATCTACATAGTGAGTTCAGGATAGCCAGATATACACAGAGAAACCCTGTCTCGAAAAAACCAAAAAAATAATAATAATGATCTGGCTGCCTTTTACTTTGAATAAAATTTTCTATTCGAAATCTCAGGGATTCCTGTTGAAAAAGATACTTTGTTCCTTGGCATTTCTTAAGTTTATGTCATTGGTCTTCTGCATACATGTCTAAATGTGTCAGATCCCCAAGAATTGGAACTATAGACAGTTGTGAGTTATGATGTGGGTGCTGGAAAGTGAATACGAGTCTTCTAGAAGAGTAACCAATGCTCTTAACCACTGAACCATCTCTCCAGCTCAACATTTCTTAATTTCTTTTTATTTGTTTGTTTTGGTTTTCCCAATGGGGTTTCTGTGTGTGTAGCCATGGCTGTCCTGGACTCACTTTGTAGACCAGGCTGGCCTTGAACTCAAGAAATCTGCCTGCCTCTGCTTCCTGGGTGCTGGGATTAAAGTCGTGCACCACCAGTCCCAGCAATTACAGACAGCTGTGAACTGCCATGTGGGTGTGGGATTTGAACCTGGGTCCTTTGAAAAGGCAGTCAGTGCTCTTAACTGCTGAGCCCTCTCTTCATCCCCCATTTAATTTCTAACAGTATTTCGTGTCTTATCTTTTTTCTATCTACTACTTGCTTTTTCCATATTTCTCTTCTTTTTTTTTTTTTTTGGTTTTTCGAGACAGGGTTTCTCTGTTTAACAGCTCTGGCTGTCCTGGACTCGCTTTGTAGACCAGGGTGGCCTCAAACTCGCAAAGATCCGCCTACCTCTGCCTCCCAAATGCTGGGATTAAAGGCGTGCGCCACCACCGCCCGGCTCATATTTCTCTTCTTTGGAGAATTCATTTTTCTATCAATGTGTTTTTGTTTATCTTAGAGTTCCCTTATATGTCACCAATCCTGATATAGCAAGTATAATAGAATTCTTTTTATCTTTCCAAGACATTTTTTATTATTTTCATGTAGCACCTGTGCTGTAGTTATCAGTGTACATTTTTTTTTAAGATTTATTATGTATTCTGTCTGCAGTTATGCCTGCAGGCCAGAAGAGGGCACCAGATCTCATTATAGATGGTTGGGAGCCACCATGTGGTTGCTGGGAATTGAACTCAGGACCTCTGGAAGAGCAGTCAGTGCTCTTAACCTCTGAGCCATCTCTCCAGCCCCAGTGTACATTTCTTTATAGAAGACTATATTTGTAAAAACAATTTTCTTTCTTTTTTTTTTTTTTTTTTTTTTTTTTTTGGTTTTTCGAGACAGGGTTTCTCTGAATATCTCTGGCTGTCCTGGACTCGCTTTGTAGACCAGGCTGGCCTTGAACTCACAAAGATCCACCTGCCTCTGCCTCCCAAGTGCTGGGATTAAAGGCGTGCGCCACCACCGCCCGGCTACAAGTTTCTTTCTAAAGCAGTTGTTTATTGTTCCCAGTCTTTGAAGGCAGTGTGCTGAAGGGAATGTAAAGATGTACAACATGTTGGGGTTTTTTATATATATATAATTTATTTTTTAATGTACATTTGGTGTTTGGCATACATGTATGTTTGTGTGAAGGTGTTGGATCCTCTGGAACTGGAGTTACAGACAGTTGTGAGCTGCCATGTGGGTGTGCTGAGAATTAAACCCGAGTCCTCTGGAAGAACAACCAGTTACCCGTCTCTCTATCCTAACAACATGGTTTTTAATGTTGGAGGAGTCGGGGGCATTTGAGACAGGATTTCTCTGTGTATCCCTGGCTATCCTGAAACTCCCAGTATAGACCAGGCTGGCCCCAAACTCAGAGCCACCTGCCCCTGCCTTCCAAATGCTGAGATTAAAGACTTATGCCACCACCACTGGCTTGAAATAATTTTTTTTTTAAGATTTTCTTATGTGTATCAGCACTCTATTGCATGTATGCCTGCATGACAGAAGAGGACATCAGATCCCATTATAATAGATGGTTGTGAGTCACCGTGTAGGTGCTGGGAATTGAACTCAGTACCTCTGGACACGCAGCCAGTGCTCTTAACTGTTGAGCCATCTCTCCAGCCAGAATTTTTGTTTGTTTTGTTTTGAGTTTGGGTTTGCTTTTGGAGAAAGGATTTCTCTGGATGTCCAAGAACTCCTGTAGACCAAGCTGGCTTCCAATTCAGGGATCCACCTGTCTCTACCTTCCAAGTGCTGGGGTTAAAGGTGTGTGCCATCACACCCAGCCCGAAATATGTTTTTAAAAGATGCAAATGTCAGAACCTGTTGCCCAGGAGGAAAGTAATAAAGGTCATAATATTTAGTACAATTTTAAATGCAATAAAAGTTTAGGAGATTTTTAAACTAGAAGTAACTATTGTAGTAAATGTGAGATGAGATAGCTTGTTTACATACAGTTAATAGTGAGTTGCTTTTTCATTATTTTTGACCCACTCACATCTATGTACTGCATTAGATGTCACCATTTCTTAGAAAAACATGGATGAATAGCCAAGTCAGCTTATGGTGGTTGTAGCATAGAATAATGGTTGGTTGCTAGATGAGGTAGCATATGCCTATAATCCGAGCTGCTAAGGAGACTGAACCAGGAGGGAGGTTTGAACTGAGTTCTAACCCAGTCTGGGCAAGAATCTTATTGCAGGTGTGTGTGTCTAGTTTTGTGTCGAACTTTTGTTTCAGGGAGAGGTCTCTGTAGTCTGGACTGTCCTGGGCTATATAGCAAGGCCTTTCTTTATACCTTGGTGCGGGGAGGGTTGTGTGGAACTTTTTGTTTTGTTTCGGGGTGGGGATCTCTAGTCTTGACTGTCCTGGATCTCACTGTGTAGACCATGTTGACCTCGAACTCATAGAGATCCTCTTGCCTCTGCTTCCCAGATACTAGGATTAAAGGCCTGTGCCACCATGCCCAGACCTTTTTGGTTTGGTGTTTTTCGAGACACAGAAGTCCATCTCCCTCTACTTCTGGTGTGCTGGGATTAAAGGTGTGCTCCACCATGCCTGGCTCAACTTTATTATTTTTTTAACCTCTCTCTTACTGAGGAGCCATGGAAGTTTTTTTCAAAAGAACCATTTACTAGTAGATGAGAAAAGAACTCCATTGGAGGAGATATTAGTTGACCAGATTTTTGAGAGAGAAATGTTTTGGTTGGGTAGGGAACTAGGGAAAGGGTATAGTGAATGTAGTCATGAGCCAATCTGAAATACAGAAACATACTGAATCTACTAAATAAGGCCTTACACAAGCAGTCAAATGCTGTTGGCAGGAGACAGGTAGGAAGGTGCTATTAGTTGGAGGATTTGAAACCCCATCCAACTAAAAATGAAATGGAGTTTCTAGCTGGGCGTGGTGGCACATGCCTTTAATCCCAGCACTCAGGAGGCAGAGGTAGGTGGATCTCTGTGAGTTCTAGGCCAGCCTGGTCTAACAAGTGATTCCAGGCACCACCACGCCTGGCTGGATCTCAGTATTTTTAAAATATGTATAGAACACTTAAAGAGAATGATTCCAACAGTCTCTGTCAGTATGGTATCAGTCAGTTTGATTTACTGTTATTACATTTATTAATTGGGGGAGCACACATATGTGAAGGTCAGAAAATGATTAAATTGGAAGCGTTAGGGGTGTGAGAGTAGGCTTAGAACACAGGTTTTATAGTGTCTGTCTTATCTCTACCCTTACCTCTGTCCCTCCCCTCTTTTTTTTTTTTTTTTTTTTTTTTTTTTTGGTTTTTCGAGACAGGGTTTCTCTGTGTATCCTTGGCTGTCCTGGACTCACTTTGTAGACCAGGCTGGCCTCGAACTCACAAAGATCCGCCTGCCTCTGCCTCCCAAGTGCTGGGATTAAAGGCATGTGCCACCACCGCCCGGCCCTCCCCTCCTTTTTTGTTTCAAGGTATTTATATGTAGCATAGGCTTGCTTGCTTTATTTACTTGTTTACTTATATATTTGTTGAGGCAGTCCTCTCTATTATGTAGTTTGGGTGTGCTGAAACTCCCTGTGTTCTGGCTGGCCTCCAACTCACCTCCACTTATCTCTGCCTCCCTTGTGTGCTTGGAGCTTTTGAGCTGTGTTTTCTTTTTTTTTTTTTTTTAAGATTTATTTATTTATTTAATGGATACAATGTTCTAAGATTTATTTATTTATTTAATGAATACAATGTTCTGTATTGAAGTATGTATGCCTACAGGCCAGAAGAGGGCACCAGATCTCATTATAGATGGTTATGAGCCACCATATGGTTGCTGGGAATTGAACTCAGGACCCCTGGAAGAGCAGCCAGTGCCCTTAACCTCTGAGCCATCTCTCCAGCCCTTGAGCTGTGTTTTCAATCTCCTGATTGGGATTTCAGGCCCAAACTTGGCTTGACTCTTTTTATTCTTGGTTGGATGTGCATCTGAGGACAGTGACATAGACTTATGTCTTTTTGAAATCTGTGTTCTTCAGAATTCAGGGCCATGAAATTAAAGGACAGATACTTGAAGGTGTCATGTTATAATTAGGACAATAGAATAACAGATAATTGTGTTGTAGGAAACTATCTAGGCAGCATATGGCAACGTTGTTACATTTATTTTCATGAAAAATAGTCTCTATGACTTAAGATAAATGTCTTTTGATGAAATAAGTGAAAAACTTGACTATAATCCCAGTCTTTACATATTTTTATGGCTGTAGCTTAAACTAACTGTAAAACCCTGTACAGATTCGAGAAATGATGGAGTCCTTTGAAGGCCCTCAGCCTGCAGATGTGAGGCTGATGAAGAGGAAGACAGGTGAGAGCTTGATTGGTTCCTGCCTGCTATTGTTCTCTTCCCCATTCCCACCTCAGTCCCTAAAGAACATCATGATAAACCCCAGTCTTCAAACACATGAATTCAGAATGAAAGGTTTGCCATGGCTAAGGAATATGACTTTGAAAACAGTGCTAGCATCTGAGGAACTTTTTAAAAACTTTGCTTTTAGGGGTTTTCTTTCCCTTCGGTAAGTAGTGATTTATAAACTCCTTGTTTGACTGTTCGTAGTCGGTTGCATGGTTACTTTTAAGTGTGGAATCAAATCAAGTGGCATTTAATTCAGGCGGCTGTTCCTTGCCATGGCAAAGTATCAAGAAGATCCCCAAGTCAAGTCACATTTGTAAAGCTGCTTCCCAATTGGCTTTGTCACGCAGTGTTGAAGCAGTGGGAGAGAGATTCACCTGTTATAAAGGAACTGACTAACACGAGTATCCCGTCTATATCTGAATGCTGTCTCTAGGTGTAAGCCGTGGTTTCGCCTTCGTGGAGTTTTATCACTTGCAAGATGCTACCAGCTGGATGGAAGCCAATCAGGTTGCTTCACTCACCAAGTCTAGATATTCATGAAAATGGAACAAGTCTGTACAATTTAAAAAAAAAAAAAAGGTTAAAGGAGTGGTTTGTTCCAAAGGAGTGACTTGACTTTAATATTTAATAACAAAAAAGCTTTGTGTATATTAAAATTGGCACTACTAGAGTAAATACAGTACCAGGAGCAGTGTTTCAGAATTGCTCAGCTTTTAAACATGACTACCTATCAGAACTTTACCTTCTGAAAATCTGTGTGGTAGTCAACAAAGTAGCCTAATGTTCCCCTTTTCCTGCCTGATCATATTCCTATTCGTTGTATTTGTTGAGAGAGTTTAAACTATCAAACTCTCCATTTGACAGTGAAGAGAACATAATGGAAGAAGCAGGCACTTTTACAAGTATTTCCTTATTTTTGCCTGGAGAACATATGCCAATTAAAGCCATAACTTCTCAGATGGATCTGTTAAGGATCAAGTAGAGTTTTTGAACAATAAGTTCTGATAAGATTGGCATGTAATCAATGTCCTATTGTTGTCTAATCTAGACATACTGGCATTAAAATTCTAATCTCCCTGAGAATGCCTCTTATAATCTGTTAAAAAGAAATCGTGGGGGCTGGAGAGATGGCTCAGTGGTTAAGAGCACTGCCTAGTGCTCTTCCAAAGGTCCTGAGTTCAATTCCCAGCAACCACATGGTGGCTCACAACCATCTACAATGTGATCTGGTGCCCTCTTCTGGAATGCAGGTGTACATGCAGATAGAGCACACATATGCATAAAATAAATAAAATAAATCTTAAAAAAAAAAAAAAAAAAGAAATCGTGGGCTGGAGAGGTGGCTCAGAGGTTAAGAGCATTGGTTGCTCTTCCAGAGGTCCTGAGTTCGATTCCCAGCAACCACATGGTGGCTCACAACCATCTATAATGAGATCTGGTGCTCTCTTCTGGCCACAGGCATACATGCAGACAGAACATTGTATATATAATAAATAAATAAATCAAAAAAAAAAAAGAAATCATTATTGTAGCCTTAACTAAAGTATTCTATACTGTGTCAAGATAATGTTTGATATTTGTCACTTAAAATTTTTTTGCAAAAAAACCCAAAGGACAATATATTGACTACCTTTAACAAGCATACACTAGGAAGTTGCTTGACTTGGGTTTTCTAAAGCATTTTACGGTGTAAGTCACTCAAGAGTAAGAATTATGTTATATGATTGGCTAATATAACCTTTTATAGCAAGACTTACTTTTAAGACAAGAGTATTGCTTTGACAATTTGTTTGGAAGATTATCAGTTTCTTGTCAACCTGGTAGCATAAGACTATAATCTTAATGCTCTGACTCAATAAAATGAGTTATACTCTCAGTTTCTTAACCCAGAAATTACAACCCGTCAAGTATGGTGACTTACTCTCATAATCTAAGACTCAGGAGAGTGAGACCGGAAGACAGTCATGAGCTCAAGGCCAGCCTGTGCCATAGAACGCTGTATTTAAATAAAAATAAAAAAAATCAAGCCAGGCAGTGTGGTGTACACCATTAATGCTAGCACTAGAGACAGAGGCAAATGGATCTCTGAGTTTGAAGCCAGCCTGATCTATAGAGCTCGAACTCCAGGACAATGAGCACTACCTAGAGAGATCCTGTCAAAAAAAAAAAAAGGCAAATAAATAACATCACAATCCTGTCTTTAAAGTAGAACTTCTTGTGTTTCTTGTCATAGATACCATTCTAGTAAATCTAGAATGTGTACAATAAAGCTTCCTGTGTAAGTACTTCCCTTGGTAGCCTTTTTGATACAGTGGATGTGTCAAAAACCTAAGAGATTTAAGTTTCTGTCATTTTAATGTATACAAAGCTTTGTTAATATGTAACTTTTTACAATTCAAATTCACTCCAGAAATAAAAGGCTAGTAGGATTAGGAACCCAGTAGTAGATTGGAGTCTCTCCCAACACACATCCCTCCTAGTGGGATGTGTTGACATCTTGTATTTGCTTCTGTACATCACAGTGCATAGATGGCCTTTCAACTCTCTGTCTTGGCCAGAACATGCAGTTTTGCCTTTAGATGTTACAGAGATAAAAATTCATAGCATGATTTGTGAGAACCAAATTGCCCAACAATATTTATTTGTAAAGGGGTTAGACTCCTTTTGAAAATTGGAGCTGGATATGTTGGCCCATGCCTTTAATCCCAGAACTCCAGAGGCAGAGACAGTTAGATCTCTAAGTTCCAGGCCAGTCAGAGCCACATGGTGAGATCCTGTTTCAAAAAAATTAAGTAAAATAAAATCTGGATATCCTATTTAAGTCTGTTCGGATAGTGTTACACAGCTATTAAAACCACCATCCCCCTCCCTGAGAAAAGAACAGGGAAGACTTGCTCCTGTTAAATGAAGGGTCTTTGGGGGCAGGTGTCAGGAATGCTCTTGATTCAGCTCAGAGTTTCGACCTATCAAAGTAAAGTCCCCTTTACTGACTTGATTGACTTAAATGATAAGATGGTATACACTTCATGAACTTTCCTACCCCCTGAAGAAACTTCATTGGCCTCCTGGTTACTCATCCTGAAGAGAGTACAATCCATTTCAGAGAAAAGCACACCTGTCACCTAGGACATGACATGATCACATTTGGCAAGAAGACCTCACTTAGCAGTTTAAAGTTGGTAGCATTCAGAGTAGTCCTTACTAAGGAGTTATGATCAAGTTCCCTTTTAAAATGAGATAATCCTGTCCCTTTGTCCCTCCAAAGAGTACATCCTGAAGCAGTAGTTTGGGGGAAGAGAAAATACAAAGGCTTTTACATTACATAAGGGTGAGGGACTGGGAAAAAGTGATGCCAAGCCCAAGGACACCATGCTAAGGGCTAATAAAGGAGACAGTCTCAGAACTGGAAGAGGTCTGTCTTCTGCTTTTGAAATACACTGTCAATCTCAGGTAGCCTGTCAATGCTAAATGTTAGGACTTCTGTCTCTGTGGGAGACACAGCCTGGTGCATGTCAGCGTTTAGTGTTTGGCAGCTTTCTCAGCACTCCCTGACTCCGTTTACCTTTACTCCGCATCCCATTCTCTTACTGCCTATCTGAAGGATTGGATGGGCAGAGTATAGGTGGCGGTGGTTGGTCTTCCCCGTATGTTGTCCATTTAATTCCAGAGCACTGATTTTTCCGAAGTGTGCTCTGCCCTGGGAAAATGGACACATATTTCTCACAATGGGAATAACTAATTACTTCTTTTTTTTTTTTACAGAAAAAATTGGTGATTCAAGGAAAGCACATTGCAATGCATTATAGCAATCCCAGACCTAAGTTTGAAGATTGGCTTTGTAACAAGGTAAGCATGTTTTCCTCCCATATATGAAATATATAAATATACTAATATATAATATGCTGTATCTAGTATATAACATAAACTAATAAATATACTAATAATATACTAAGTTTTTCTCTTTGTCCATTTGTTTGATATCCTAACAAGAAAATTAGCACAGCCAGTAGCTTCTGTCAGAAGTCTTTTTTTTTTTTTTTTTTTTTTTTTTTTTTAAGGTTTGTCTGTGTATCCTTGATTGTCCTGGACTCACTCTGTAGACCAGGCTGGCCTTGAACTCACAGAGATCCACCTGCCTCTGCCTCCCTAGTGCTGGGATTAAAGGTGTGTACCACCACGCCCAACCAGAAGTCATTTTTTTGCTTCTTCCTGACTTGTCTTTGGTCTTCCTCTACTGCTTCCTGTGATCCCTGGAATCCTGTAGAGTTTTTGTTTTATAGAGATCCAGGATTCTAGCCCAGAGTTTCAATTAAGATTTTTAGATGTATTTCACTTTGTTCTTTGTGGAATTCTGGAGGTCTCAGTTTTTAGCATATCCTCTTAATTGTATTAACAAAAATCCTCGCAAACTTTGGTATACAGTAGTATTGGTCTTGTCACCAATGCTGAATTTTGAACTTGATTGTAAGTATGTATTATTTTGAAAGTGCTGAGATTACTCCCTGTGCATGAGTCTGGTGTGGGTTTTGTGTTATATTGTGTCTGCATATATGATGTTCCATGTAATGTTCTTGTAATATAAAGAAAGACTTTTGTCAGTGGCTGCTGCAAGAAACTTCATCTTGGTGAAAGTGGAATCCTACTTCAAAATACAGTGTTTTCCTTGGAAGAATTCACAGGGTATAAAAATTTAGGTTTATGTCCTTTTGTCTAGGATACATGGTAGCAATTTTTGCTTTTATATTTAGTTACTTGAGTTACCTGTGGCCTCACTGCTCTAACCCACATGATGATTAGAAAGCCTGGCCTAATGTAAGAAATAATTACAGATAAAACTTTTTTTTTTCCAGTGCTGCCTTAACAATTTCAGGAAAAGACTAAAATGCTTCCGATGTGGAGCAGACAAGTTTGGTAAGCGTGGATTCAGCTGTTTGGAAAATGCAATTAAAGTGACTTACTGACTGTGAACCTTAGGAAAAGTCTAGATTTCTAGGGTATTTAAACAAGGAAACTACATAATAATCTAAATCTTTTTTGCCTTGGGCTAAGTAGACATTGATGATGTTTGTGAGAGAACAGAAAATTCTTTTCCAAAATTAAGGCTGTTCACCTGGTTTGCATGCTAAATCTGCTTTTGAGTAGTACAGGGTGGTGCTGTCATGCACTGATCCATTGTTTCTTAGCTGTCAAAATTAGGAAGTTAAACTATAGCCACAGATTTCTTAAAGGGGGAAAAAATGGCATGGTGGTTCACACGTATGCTGAATTAGGAGGATAAAAAGTTCAAGGCCAGCATGGGCTAGTTAGTAGGTTTAGACTGACTTAAGTTACATATTAAGATTGTTTAAAAAAAAAAAATGGTAGCAGGCAAAGGGGGGGGATGGCTGAATAGATAAAGTATTCTCTGTGCAAGCCTGAGGACCTGAGTTCAAATCCTCAACATGCACACAATTTTAAAAACACAAACAAAAAATTGGGCGGGGCATGGTGGCATGCTTGTAATTGTAGTGCTGCCGAGGCATGGCACACAATCCCTGGTACTCTGACCAGCTTGTAAGTGGGTCAGCTCAAAGTGAATGAAAAACCTTGACAAAAAACAAGGTAAAAGCAATAGAGACCCAGGTGTGCACCTGTGCACTTCTCCACTGCATTTGCACTCATGTGAATGAACTTGTCCATTTCCCACACAGAGGAAAAATTTCCCCTCCCAGGTTTAAAAAGAAAAGTGGCTGCTACATCTGCTTAAATAAAAACAGTTGCCTTGCTGGACATGGTGGCGCAAGCCTTTAATCCCAGCACTCGGGAGGCAGAAGAAGGCAGATCTCTTTGAGTTCGAGGCCAGCCTGGTCTACAGAGTGAGTCCAGGACAGCCAGGGCTACACAGAGAAACACTGTCTCAAAAAACAGTTGACTCTCAGGAGGTAAAGGCAGGATGCTCTAGAGTTCCAGGTCATCCTCAACTATATGGCAGGTTTGTTGCCAGCCATGGCTACATGAAACTGTCTTCATACATAAGTACTTTAAAAGCTATAATGTACTTTGTCAGAAATACATTGGAGCTGGGAATGGTGTCTCCTGTCTGTAATCCTCACACTTAGGAAGCTGAAATAAGATTGCCAAGAGTTTAAGACCTTGTCTGGGCTATGTAGTAAGACCGTGTAAAACTATTGGAAACAAACAAAAATGTACTTTGGGGAGGTGAAAGATAGATATCTCAGTGGTAGAGCTCTTGCCAAGCACACACAAGGGACCTTGATTTAAACACACGCGCACAGCCGGGCAGTGGTGGCGCACGCCTTTAATCCCAGCACTTGGGAGGCAGAGGCAGGTGGATCTTTGTGAGTTCGAGGCCAGCCTGGTCTACAAAGTGAGTCCAGGACAGCCAGAGCTGTTAAACAGAGAAACCCTGTCTCGAAAAACCAAAAAAAAAAAAAAACACGCGCGCACATCCCACTGCAGTAAAAAGCAGGAAGTGGATCTTGTTTGTCTTCATTTTAGTCTCCTTTACTCCTAGACTCTGAACAGGAAGTGCCTCCTGGAACCACAGAGTCTGTTCAGTCGGTCGATTACTACTGTGATAGTAAGTTCAAACATAATCCTTTGGCTTTTGTGTTGAACATTGACCTCTCCACAAGCTCAGTTACCTTAAATTTTTTTTAATGTATCCACAGCTTTAGTTTTCCCTGTAGAAGATTTATCTTCAGAATTTTCTTAGCCTATCAGGATGAAAAGTAAACCACAACCTGTAAAAATGAGCGTTTTTACTTGTAAACCTGCCTTAAAAAGCACTACTGGTGAGAAAGTGTGACTGTTGTTTTCTCACTTACCAATAGCTATTATTCTTCGGAACATAGCTCCGCACACTGTGGTGGATTCCATCATGACAGCACTGTCTCCCTATGCTTCCTTAGCTGTCAATAACATTCGCCTCATAAAAGACAAACAGACGCAACAGAACAGAGGATTTGCATTTGTGCAGCTCTCTTCTGCAATGGTGAGGTTCTCTGTTGATCTTTCAGTGTTTTGTTTAAGTATCCTGTTGAGAATGCACTTAAGAGAGCAGTAGTCTGTCCAGTAAGTATAGCCTGCAACCAAATCTTTCCTTTTTAAAATGTGGAGGCTGCAGTGATGGCTCAGTCATCGAGCGTGTGTGTGTGTGTGTGTGTGTGTGTGTGTGTGTGTGTGTGTGTGTG
>CAJQZJ010003646.1:16427580-16438840 GCA_907164525.1 Lophiomys imhausi
GTGGTGGCGCACGCCTTTAATCCCAGCACTTGGGAGGCAGAGGCAGGTGGATCTTTGTGAGTTCAAGGCCAGCCTGGTCTACAAAGTGAGTCCAGGACAGCCAGGGCTACACAGAGAAACCCTGTCTCGAAAAAACCAAAAAAAAAAAACATAAAAAACCTAGCCTTCCAAAAAAAAAGAGAGATAGAAACAGCTTACAAAGTGAGCAGTTGTCCTGGAGTCCAATGCTTAGCTCTTCCTAACCTTCTTATTTATATCATCAGGCACAGCAGTGACTACCACTTCAGCAGCTGTAGTGTCCCAGAGTCCCCAACTCTATAATCAGACCTCCAATCCACCTGGCTCTCCGGTAATCCTTTGCTCTTAAATACAGAGTTGGTAGCTTTGTTGCTATGTGACTATTACCCTATCCTGGTATATGGACCAGGATTGACTAATTACATACATTTTACATTTCACATAATTTCTTTATTAGATTTTTGAAAATTATATGTATGTGCATGTATTTTAATATAAAGTACCAAGCGGGTCATATTTACACTTTGTAAATGCTTCAGCCTTACCATTGAAAGTTGTCAGCATGTTCCTGCTATAGAATTTCCCTAGATCCTTGCTGCAGAGTGTCTGTCAGGGGAGTCCTTCCTCCTAGATGATTGCAGTGACTTAGTTCTCTTTTTAAAAAAAGGCTTTACAGTTGAAATTATATTGAAGCTAATGTTCTTTCCAGACTGAGGAAGCACAGCCTAGCACTAGCACAAGTACACAGGCCCCAGCTGCTTCCCCTACTGGTGTAGTTCCTGGTACCAAATATGGTAAGCCAAACTTCATGGGACTGTTGGCAGTTGGAAGGTCCTAATTGTTGCCTTTGTTATTAATAAAGTTCCTCTCCCTTTGAAACGGGTGTCAGAGGGACATTTGGGAATGCGAAGAAAGAACATTGAGGCCTGCTGTAGCTCACTGGCTTAGAGATTGGCATCAAGTTTCTTACCTGAATGACTAGCTGGGTTTTGTTTTTGCAGCGGTACCTGACACATCTACTTATCAATATGACGAATCTTCAGGATATTATTATGATCCTACAACAGGACTCTACTATGACCCTAATTCACAAGTAAGTAATTTTTTCCCTCCTTTACAGCACTAGAAAAATTTGGTTTCATTTAATGCCTTTATGGGGCATAAGTTGAAGTATTCCCTAAAAGGAATGTGTGGCCCAGATAAATTGTAGGATTCTTGTTTCGTTAATTTCTTCATGGCCACCATTGCATAATATTTATTTTAGGATTTAAAGTTAAATGTTTAGAAGGGCCTGGAGAGATGGCTCAGCGGTTAAGAGCACTGGCTGTTCTTCCAAAGGACCCGGGTTCAAATCCCAGCATCCACATAGTAGTTCACAGCTTTCTGTAATGGCTGGATGTGGTGGTGCACGCCTTTAATCCCAACACTCTTGGAGGCAGAGGCAGGTGGATCTCTGTGAGTTCAAGGCCAGCAGCTTGGTGTACAAAGTGAATTACAGAGCTGGGCGTTGGTGGCGCACGCCTTTAATCCCAGCACTTGGGAGGCAGAGGCAGGCGGATCTCTGTGAGTTCAAGGCCAGCCTGGTCTACAAAGTGAGTCCAGGACAGCCAGGGTTACATAGAGAAACCCTGTCTCGGAAAAAAAAAAGTGAGTTACAGGAAAGCCAGGGCAGCCGGGCGTGGTGGCGCACGCCTTTAATCCCAGCACTTGGGAGGCAGAGGCAGGTGGATCATTGTGAGTTCGAGGCCAGCCTGGTCTACAAAGCGAGTCCAGGACAGCCAGAGCTGTTACACAGAGAAACCCTGTCTCAAAAAAAAAAAAAAACAAAACAAAAACAGGACAGCCAGGGCTATTCCACAGAGAAACTTTGTCTCCAAAAAAAAAAAAAGTTTAGAGACTCAGTGAGATGCCTCAGTGGGTAAAAGTGCCTGCCATGAAAGCCTGACCACCTGAATTTGATCTCTAGAACCTAGAGTGGAACAAAACCAGCTCCCCTAGTTCTCCAGTTGTCCTCTGGCAGCCACACACCTGTCTCCATACACATACCACATGTATACATACACATTTTTTTTTTTAAATCTCAGCACTCTGTTTTTAAGATTTGTTTATTATGTTTACAATGTTCTGTCTGCACATATGCCTGCAGGCTAGAAGAGGGCACCAGATCTCATTGTAGATGGTTGTGAGCCACCATGTGGTTGCTGGGAATTGAACTCAGGACCTCTGGAAGAGCAGCCAGTGCTCTTAACCGCTGAGCCATCTCTCCAGCCCCTACATACACATTTTACACAGTACTAATGAAACAGTGGTGACGGTACACACACCCTTAATCCCAGCAGGATTCCCAGCAGGCAGATGCAGACAATCATTCATTGAGTTCCAGAATAGCCAGGGCTACATAGAGAAACTCTCTACAAAAAAAAAAACACAGCCGGGCGTTGGTGGCGCACGCCTTTAATCCCAGCACTTGGGAGGCAGAGGTAGGCGGATCTCTGTGAGTTCGAGGCCAGCCTGGTCTACAATGTGAGTCTAGGACAGCCAGAGCTGTTATATAGAGAAACCCTGTCTCGAAAAACCAAAAAAAAAAAAAAAAAACTCGCCGGGCGGTGGTGGCGCACACCTTTAGTCCCAGCACTTGGGAGGCAGAGGCAGGCGGATCTCTGTGAGTTCGAGGCCAGCCTGGTCTACAAAGCGAGTCCAGGACAGCCAGGGCTGTTACACAGAGAAACCCTGTCTCGAAAAACCAAAAAAAAAAAAAAAAAACAGATGGATAGATGGATGAATTAAATTAAAAAAAACAGTTTTCCCAGTGTGGTGGCACACGCTTTTAGTCCCAGCACTTGGGAGGCAGAGGCAGGCGGACCTCTGTGAGTTCAAGGCCAGCCTGGTCTGCAAAGTAAGTCCAAGATAGTCAAGGATACACAGAGAAACCCTGTCTCGAAAACCTTAAAAAAAAAAAGATTTTGGCCAGGCTTAGTGGCACACGCCTTTAATCCCAGCACTCGGGAGGCAGAGGCAGGCGGATCTCTGTGAGTTTGAGGCCAGCCTGGTCTACAAAGCGAGTCCAGGACAGCCATGGCTATGCAGAGAAACCCTGTCTCGAAAAACAAAAAAAAAAAGATTTTATGCTCAGGGTCTAGCATGGTACACACCTTTAATGCAAGTACTTGGTGAGGCAGAAAAAGGCTGATTTCTGTGAATTTGACCCTGATCTAAATAGCAAGTTCCAGACCACCCAGGGGTTACAAAGTCAGACCCTGTTTCAAAAACAAGAGAAGCATACCTGTAAACCCAGCACTCAGAAGCTAGTGGCACCGAGATTCAGGAGTTCAAGGTCTGCATAAGATGTTATCTCATAGCCGGGTGGTGGTGGCGCACGCCTTTAATCCCAGCACTTGGGAGGCAGAGGCAGGCGAATCTTTGTGAGTTCGAGGCCAGCCTGGTCTACAAAGCGAGTCCAGGACAGCCAGAGCTGTTAACAGAGAAACCCTGTCTCGAAAAACCAAAAAAAAAAAAAAAAAAAAAAAATATAAAAATAAATAAAAAAAATAAAAAAGTATTTATAATCTACGATTTATAGCAAATCACTTTTGAGCAAAAGAAAGGATATTCTCTGTGAGTTTGAGGCCAGCCTGGTCTACAAAGCGAGTCCAGGACAGCCATGGCTATGCAGAGAAACCCTGTCTCGAAAAACAAAAAAAAAAAAGATTTTATGCTCAGATGTTATCTCAAAAACAGAGAAAAGAAATGATGGGGTCTGAAGCTCAGCACTTGCTATTCTCCCAGAGGAGAATTTGGTGCTCAGCACACACATGGCTGCCTACAGCCCTCTGCAGCCTCTGCTCCATCAGGGAATCCAGAGCCTTTGTCAGGCTCCAGGGACACTTGCACTCACATGCACATACCCATATGCAGACACATGTACACATGGTTAGAGTTTATAAATGTAATTTTTTTAAATGATGTCTTTCGGGGGATGTTATAAAGAGAGAATTTTTTTTAAATTGGAAAGCCTGGGCTGGAGTGATGGCTCAGAGGTTAAGAGCACTGGCTGTTCTTCCAAAGGTCCTGAGTTCAATTCCCAGCAACCACATGGTAGCTCACAACCATCTACATTGAGATCTTGTGCCCGGGCATTTATGTAGAGCAAATACTGTATACATAATAAATTAATAAATAAATGTTTTTTTTTTTTTTTAATTGGAAAGCTTTAACTTTTATGTGGGTTTAGTATAGTCACTTTGTTGTGCAGCTGGCACCTCTGACAGTATTTTATGATCTCAAATCACTCCCCTTCCTGTGCCCCCACCAAAAAAAAAAAAAAAAAACCTAATAGACATCTTTTATCTCTGAATTTACCTGTTCTAGATGTTTTATATAAATGGACTCAAGGCACTGTGACTTTTGTGTTTAACTTCTTTACTTAGCATACCTGTGTATTCTTGGGGATAGGGTGTGTAACAAATCCAGGGAATATTTTATTTTTGGTAATGTTTATAATTTTTAAGGAGGAAAAGCAACTTTAACACCCCATAATAAGTATCTATATTAGGCACTGTGTATATATAACATAGCAAAACAAGTACATTTAACAGGAAGTTGACATTGAGTGCCTGTGGTTTCTGAGAGAGAAGTGTGAAGAAACAGTGTGCAACCTGCCTGTGTGCCTAGCTTCTTCACTTTCCTCATTTGTTCAGTCTGATCATTTCCGTGGTAGTTCTCCATGGTTCAGCCATAAATGTTGCAATCCCACAGTACCTTTCCCTTTAAGAGATATAGAGGAAGAGCAAGTAGAGTAGGTAAAAGCCTTTGCTACCAGACCTAATAGCCCAGCACCCGTTGCCTGGAGACAAAATCAGCTCCTACAGACTGTCTCTGACTCTGCTTGGTTTGAGACTCACACACCTACTAAACATTGTTTGCTTGCTTGTTTTTCGAGACAATTTCTCTGTGTAGCCCAGGCTGTCCTGTACTTGCTTTATAGACCAGGCTGGCCTCTCCCGAGTGCTGGAATTAAAGGTGTGTGCCACCACTGCTGCTACTAAACATAATTTTAAGAAAGAAAAGCATATACATCCTAGTCAAGACACTGGTGGGTCTCCCTGAGTTCAGAAGAGCAGCCTATAGTGAGTTCTGGAAGGCCAGGGTTACATAGTGATACCATGTCTCAGAAACAACTACATAAACCAGATGTGGAACATGCCCATCACCCCAGGTTTCTGAGGTGGAAGCAGGATGAGTTGTTCAAAGAATCCCCTTCTGCATATCAAGTATGAGCCCAGCTACATGAGATCCTGGTTTAATTTTAAATTTTTATTTTATTATGGGTATGCTTCCATGTTTACCACTTGTGCGCCTGCTGTTGAGTGCTGGAAGAGGCTAGAAGAGGGGTTTGGATCCCCAGGATCTAGAGTTACAGATGGTTGTGACCTATTTTGTCACAATTGTCATCCAGAGCCACTGTTCTTAACCACTGAGCCATCTCTCCAGCCCCAAGATCCTGTGTTTGTTGGGGGTTTTTTGTTTTGGGGTTTTTTTTGTTGTTGTTGTTTTGGTTTTGGTTTTTTGGTTTTTTGGTTTTTTCTGGTTTTTCGAGACAGGGTTTCTCTGTGTAACAGCTCTGGCTGTCCTGGACTCGCTTTGTAGACCAGGCTGGCCTCGAACTCACAGAGATCCATCTGCCTCTGCCTCCCAAGTGCTGGGATTAAAGGCGTGCAGCTACCACCACCTGGCCGTTTGTTTTTTTTTTTTTTTTTTTTAAGATTTATTTACTTACTAAGTAATACAGTGTTCTATCTGCATGTACACCTGCAGCCAGAAGAGGGCATCAGATCACATTGTGGATGGTTGTGAGCCACCATGTGGTTCCTGGGAATTGAACTCAGGACCTCTGGAAGAGCAGCCAGTGCTCTTAACCGCTAAGCCATCTCTCCAGCCCCTGGCCGTTTGTTGTTTTTTTTTTTTTTTTTTTTTTGGTTTTTCGAGGCAGGGTTTCTCTGTGTAGCCCTGGCTGTCCTGGACTCACTTTGTAGACCAGGCTGGCCTCGAACTCGCAAAGATCCGCCTGCCTCTGCCTCCCAAGTGCTGGGATTAAAGGCATGCGCCACCACTGCCCGGCAGGCCGTTTGTTTTTAATAAACAAAATCCTCCTAAGATTCTTGAGGAGAAATCATATTCTACTTTTTCTAGAAGATTCATACTTTACTAATTGGCTCATCCTCAAGCATACCAAGGTGTTCTGTGGGTCCTTTCTGAGCAGGAAATACATATAACTAATCTTTAGTATATTTTGTTTCCATTGTTTGTTGTGTTGAAAAGGGTCTGGTGAGGCCACGTGTGGTGGCGCACCCCTTTAATCCTAGGATTCGGGAGGCAGAGACAGGAGGATCTTTGAGTTCCAGGACAGCCAGGGCTGTTACACAGAGAAAACCTGTCTAAACACGCTCCACACCCTCTCCTTCTGCAAAAAAAATTAAAAAGAAAGAAAAGGATCTGGTTTAGGATTCCCTTTGTAGCTGAAAATGAAATTCTGATCCTCCTGCCCATCCTCCCAAATGCTAGGATTACAAACGAGTGCCCGGATCAGACTTACTTGAGTTTTTGTTTTGTTTTTAGATAGGTTCTCAGCTATGTAGCCTGAACTGACTCTGCATTTGCAATCCTCCCTAAGCCTCCTGAGTGCTAGGATTGATTACAGGCGTACATTACTATTAAAATAATATTTAAGTTTAATACAGGACTTGAGTTATCGCCAGGGGTAGGTTCAATCCCACCACCACAAAACCTTTATCAGCAAACCTGCATTCATTATGCATCCTCTTTTTTTGTAGTACTACTATAATTCCTTAACACAGCAGTACTTATACTGGGATGGAGAGAAAGAGACCTATGTGCCAGCTGCAGAGTCTAGCACTAGCCAGCAGACAGGCCTGCCTTCCACAAAAGAGGGGAAGGAGAAGAAAGAAAAACCCAAAAGCAAAACTGCTCAACAGGTAAGACCTGTCATAGGAAACCATGATTCTTTCCATAGACAGTTAAATTGACTTAATTCTTCATTTTTGGGATAGAACACTTAAGTCGGCTTTATTTGGATTCTTAGAAACTGGACTACATACTTGGTGGTCCAAGCCTATAATCCCAGCAGCCTGAGACACTAGGATAGAAAGCTCACAGTTTAGAGCTTGAGTTAAGCCACAGTGTGCGCACCTTTTCTTCTTTTCTGTTTTTGTTTTTCCAATACAGACATCTTAGTAAAACCCTGTCTCAAAATAAATAAGCTGGGGACTGGAGAGCTGGCTCATCGGTTAGAGCACTAGCTGCTCTTCCAGAGGTCCTTAGTTCA
Source organism: Lophiomys imhausi (assembly GCA_907164525.1). NCBI lineage: Eukaryota > Metazoa > Chordata > Mammalia > Rodentia > Muridae > Lophiomys > Lophiomys imhausi. The sequence continues at coordinate 16,434,941 of CAJQZJ010003646.1, forward strand.
ATTCCCCGCAACCACATGGTAACTCACAACCATCCCCAATGTGATCTGATGCCCTCTTCTGCCTGCAGATGTGCATGCAGTTAGAGCACTCATACATGAAATAAATAAATAAACCACTGGTGATGCAACTCAGTGATAGAGTAGTTGCCTGCATTCAATCCATAAAAATAAAAATGTGGTTGGGCAGGAGTTGCCCAATGTAGAATGCCCATCTGGAATTTCAAGTGCTAGGCTTGATCTCCTGAAAGAAGAACAAGAAAAATTTTCAAGGCCATAGTGGGTTAAGGCTCATGAACCCTTCTCTCAAAAAAATAATAAGATAAGGTTTCTCTGTGTAGCCCTGGCTATCTTGGAACTCACTCTCTATACCAGGCCTTGAACTCAAAGAGATCCACCTGCCTTTGCCTCCCAAGTGCTGGGTTTAAAGGCGTGTGCCCCCACGCCCAGCCTGACATATGGTTCTTGTTGGCTTATTCATTGTCAGGTCACCGAGAAGCGCTTTTTTTATGGTGTTTGTTGTTTGATACTAGATTGCCAAAGATATGGAACGCTGGGCTAAGAGTTTAAATAAGCAGAAAGAAAATTTTAAAAACAGCTTTCAGCCTGTCAACTCATTGAGAGAAGAAGAAAGGAGAGAATCTGCTGCAGCTGACGCTGGCTTTGCTCTCTTTGAGAAGAAGGTAATGGTAACAGGAATAGCTACATTTCGTAATGGGTATCTGTAACACTTGAGACTTATGGCTTGTTCTGTTTTCCAGGGTGCCTTAGCTGAAAGACAGCAACTCATCCCTGAGTTGGTACGAAACGGAGATGAAGAAAATCCCCTTAAAGTAAGGAAGTACCACCTGTGCGTTAACCAAGTGTGCACTTATGTCTTACTTTCAATCTCTGCTACACTTGGCTAATGTAATTACTTCCTAAAATGGGATGTTTTTCTCTGTCGGTGGGTATTTGGAGCAGCTTTGGCATATAGACTCCACATTTGAGGGCTCTGTTTTCTGTGCCTGAGATCAGGTGAGATGGACTGATTAATAAAGCTTGAATCACTCGCTACGCTAAGTAAATTGGCTTTTGAGGCATTTGTAAATAGAATTTTTAATGGTCTGGAAAGGAAATTAGGACAAAGCGAAAACTTACTCTCCTTGATAAATACTAATCTAGCTGGGCAGTTGCTCTGATCTGTTTTGTTTGGAGTTTTTAATGCATGGCCAGTTGTTTGAAAAATAGTCATCTAAGAACCCATTTCTGAGAACCCAGAGAGTTGGTACTGGAAGGCTGGTCTATACAGTTGATGAAGTGTGGTTCACTATTAAAGGACAGCATAAGTAATAGGGATTCTCTCACATTTTGGCACTGCTGTTTAAGCTATGGAATTTCCAGTGACCCATTGTCATTTTGTCTCTAGAGGGGTCTGGTTGCTGCTTACAGTGGTGATAGTGACAATGAGGAGGAGCTGGTAGAGAGACTTGAGAGTGAGGAAGAGAAACTAGCCGACTGGAAGAAGATGGCCTGCCTACTATGCCGACGTCAGTTCCCAAACAGGGATGCCCTGGTCAGGCACCAGCAGCTCTCCGACTTACACAAGGTGGCCCTGCTTCTCAAAACTGTGGGAAGGACGGGAGAGTAGTAGTGGGAGTGGTCACCCCGGTGAAATCTCAGTACAAATACCCTTCTGCCGCACGGGCTCCTGGAGTCACAGAACATAAGAAGCATGTCTTCACATACCCCAGGGTTTTCTTCAGAATCTGTTGCATTGAGATTTGGCTGGAATATAAGAATGTTAGGACATTTCATATTAAAATGGTCTGAATTCTAAATGTGTCTGTAAACTCTTTTGTAATAGCAAAATATGGACATCTACCGAAGATCCAGGCTGAGCGAGCAGGAATTGGAAGCCTTGGAGCTGAGGGAGAGAGAGGTGAATGAATGGATACTGTAAAACTAGGATGAAAATCCTGACATCTCTGCCTTTAGTACTTTCTGGTTTGTTTGATTGTTTAGATAGAGTCTTACTATGTTCACAGGCTGGCCCTGACCTCTTGGCCTCAGATCTTCCAAGTAGCTGGCACTATAGGTGTACACTACCACAGCAGCCTTTTATTTTGCTTTTATGGATAGCATTTAGTTCCAAGTTCCTACGGCAAAGTGGAATTGTCTATAAAACACACTTTGCCATCCAGCCATTGTAGTTCATGTAGACTGCACTAGCCTGTGTTTTGTGAGCCCCATGGTGATTTTGTTAAGGGAAAAAAAAATGTTCTCCTTTGTCCTGGTAATGTAACGCTTTGTGAGGGATGAGCAAGGCTTCAGATTAGGCACTGAAGACAGGAAAACGTGGTGATTCCCCAGTGATGTGGAAGGAAGGAGTTGGCAGCAAATGGTAAACAGGGCTGAGAAGAAAAGTTTAGTCTGTAGTTCCTGTGGTGTTAATGACTGATGAGATGTGCCCAGACAGAATTGTAAATGTCCAGAGAGGCCTATACATTAAAAATAACTTAGACATTTCTTACCCCAGGGTAAATCTGAGCTGTGTGTGCTCAAGGTTTTTGCTTTCCCCATTGATTATAGTGCCAGCTCTCCAGATCTGCTGGATGGGTCTCAGGAAGCCTCTCTAACATTTCTCTGTTTCAGGGGGTAGACCTGTCCAAATCCTAGCTGGGGAATAGGGAATTCTGGCCTCCTCATCTTTAAGACAGTAACAAACATCGTGACCAAGAGTAGTAAAGGAAAGGAATTTGGTACTTAGGACCACACTAAATAGTGACACTCCAGAGTAAAGGATACTTCAGGTTAACATCTGTATGTATAAGACTATTGAAGGGTTTTTTTTGTTGTTTGCTATGTAGATGAAATACCGAGATCGAGCAGCAGAAAGACGAGAGAAATATGGAATTCCAGAGCCTCCAGAGCCCAAGCGCAAGAAGCAGTTTGATGCTGGCACTGTGTATGTGATGTGCAACATTTTCCAGTTCATTAGCTGGGGCTCTGGCTGTTTTGAGTAACTGTGTGTTTGCCACTGGCAGGAATTACGAGCAGCCCACCAAAGATGGCATTGACCACAGTAACATTGGCAACAAGATGCTGCAGGCCATGGGCTGGCGGGAAGGCTCAGGCTTAGGACGAAAGTGTCAAGGCATCACAGCTCCCATTGAGGTAAGTACTGGTGCTGACACTTGTGGGTGCTGGGTGTTACATAGACAGGCACACCTTCCCTGAAAACCCTTCCTTCATCCCCGTCGCTGTTTTGTTTTTGAGATAGGGTGCCCCTGTGTATATAGCCATGATTTTCCCAGAACTCACTATATAGACCAGTCTGGGATCAAACTTACAGAGATTTACCTGCCTCTGCCTAGAGATTGCTGAGACTAAAGGCGTGCACCACAGACCTGGCACCCTTGTTTATAAAATCAAATTTTGAAAAAATATTTCATAAGTTGAGCATGTTCCCTGCTCTTGCAGAGGACCCAGGTTCAGTGTCCAGCACCCACTGGGGAGTCTAATTCCAGTCTGGTTTTTGACTCCCTCTTCTGGCCTCCACAGGTACTACACACACATGGTGCACAACATACATAGAGGCAAAATATTCATAGACATAAAATAAAAATGAGTGAATAATTAAAATATAAGTCAAGGCCAACAAGATGGCTCAGTAGATAACTTAACATGGAAGCCTAGCAACTTGAGTTGGGTCCCCAGAAGCCACACAAAACTGGAAGAGAACTATCTTTACAAAGCTATTCTCTGACATGATTAAAGGCGTGTACCAACACGCCCGGGCATTTTTGTAATTTTTAAGGAAAATTTAAGCTAGATTTAGTGGCACATGCCTATATTTGCAGGCTGAGACAGGAGGATCCCAAGGCCTAGCTGATCAACCCATCCCCACTGGCCCATCTTAAA
>CAJQZJ010003646.1:16448802-16518220 GCA_907164525.1 Lophiomys imhausi
AAAAAAAAAAAAAAAAAAAAAACAGGGCACCCTGTAACCCTCTTCTAAGCCAAGGGGGCTGGAAGGGTTGGCAGGGGACTCACTCAGTATATCTCTGAGAAACACAGAGGAAGAATCCCAGCATCCTATCATAGAATCTCAAAGTTCTGTCCCCAACCCAGGACATGGTCTTCTGGGCTGGTCCTCTCTTTTTTTTTTTTTTTTTTTTGGTTTTTCGAGACAGGGTTTCTCTGTGTAACCCTGGCTGTCCTGGACTCACTTTGTAGACCAGCTGGCCTCGAACTCACAAAGATCAGCCTGCCTCTGCCTCCCAAGTGCTGGGATTAAAGGCGTGCGCCACCACCACCTGGCAGCTGGTCCTCTCTTTCTCCACATATGCCTCCCCATGGGAATCCCAGGAACAAGAGGATGAAAGGCTAAAAAGGTTGTTCAAAGAAGGCAAGGCCTCAGGGCACCAGTGACAGACACGTTTAATCCCAGCACTCCCGGAAGCAGAGGCAGTCAGATCTCTGTGAGTTTGAGGCCAGCCTGGTTTACATGTCTAGTTCCAGGCCAGCCAGGGCAACATAGGAGACTCTATCTCAAAAATAAACAAATAAATAAACCAAGTACATTCTGCATGCTGAGTCCTGGGTAAATGGTGAGTTCTGTCCCTGCACATGAGCATATCTTCTCAGGACACAGCTAAACTCCATGCTTAGGGAACACCACACTCACGCTGCTGGGAAACAAAACAACCGGAGTTTGGGGTAAACACTGTTCTGAGTTCATGAGCAAATACCGCACTGGGAATGAGAAGCATACTTTTCCCTGGCGGGGGTGTTAGGGGTGGATCATAAAATGTGGGTAAATATTGGTGATTTCCAGACGTAAATATTGTCTTTAGTTCGTGGGTGTACATATGGCACCTTGAGCAGAATGAAAATGCTACAAACACAGGATGAGAGTAACATGTTGGGATGTGGTAAAGCGGACCTCGTGTGGTGTTAGGGCTGGGGGCAGGGTGGCAAGTGCGCTTTAGCTCCTATGTGGGCAACACAGTGACAGTCCTCAGCTAAGGCATTCAAAGTAGCCCTTGCTTAGCTGGATTGTGGTAGCTATGCCTGTAATCCCAGCACCCTGAGGCTGGGGTAGGAGTTTGAGGTGAGCCCGGGCAACATCATAAATTAGACCATAGTGTGAGATGAGATCTAGTCTCAAAAACAAACCAACAACAACAGCAGAAGCAGACCTGAAGTTGAATCATTAGAATGGAAGTGCTCTGTGGAAAGTCAGGCATTTCTGCGCCAGGGCCTGAGTCCAGGTGACCTATGGAGCCATCCGTGGTTTCCCCACCTGTGGTCAAGTATACTCCCTGTAAGGCTTTTGGGCCAGGCATGCCCAAGCTAGGCGGATTTGGAGAGGTGAGGGCAGCCCAAGTAAGCCTAGGGTGAACCCACACACACACCAAAGAGCCTTCTACTCTCTGGCTCCTACCCATCCTGTTGGGGCCCCAGACTCTCTTCCTCTCGCTCATGAAAAGCTTGGGAGCTGCCCTGCAGAAGAACCAGGTACATTCTGTGCAGGCTAGGGGCATAGATGACCCTAGCCTAGGACTAGAGTCTTCCCCCTTTGGGGTCAGCCTGATGCCTAATGTCCCAGATGGCCAGACCTGCAGGGTACAAACCGGAACAGAGAGGAATACTGCTAGCTCACTTGAACTTCAGTAGTGGAGTCCCACAAGGCCTGGTCCGGCCCAAGTTGAATGGAGATGAAGACCGGGTGTCTGTCTGGAGAGGGGTCTCAGCCATCTTAGGACAAATATGTGCATGCAGTCCCTGCATGTGTCCACGTGTGTAAAAGGTATGATTTAGGTTCCTTCATGCCCAATCCTATCAGGGATCAAGGTCAGTGGGTCCTCCCTGAGGGTCTCAATGATTTTATGTCAAGGGCCTCAGATAATGAAGGCTCCAGCTTACTTTTATTGGTCTTTTTGCCTCTTCCAGGCTGGTGAAAACAGGACATACAGAGCCATACGGGTGGTCTCTGTGCTTCACAGAAGAGCTGCTGGGGCTGTTAAGGTAGCTCAAGGGGGGAAAGGATCATGCTGCCAAGCTCGATGACAAACTCACTCTCCAAGACCCACAGGATAGGAGAGAACCAACTCCTGCAAGTTGTCCTCCGATGCCCACAAATGCATGCATACACAAATACACAAATAAATATATAAATACACACAAACAAATGTTTTTTGTTTGTTTCAGGATTATACAGAGACAGGGTTTCTCTGTGTGATTGCCCTGGCTGTTCTGTACTCACTCTGTAGACCAGGCTGGCCTTGAACTCACAGAGATCCACCTGCCTCTGTCTCTCAAGTGCTGGGATTTAAGGCGTGCACCACCACGCCCAGTTCAAACAAATAAATCTAATAAAAATGTTAAAAACAAACAAACAAAAAAAAACAGAACAATTGTTGCCACAGTTGGTCAGCACCTCTGAAGCAGCTAATCTAAGTGATTTGAACTGGAAGGTAAGATCCTAAAGGGGGATCCCTGAGCCCTCACCTCTGGTTCCAGTCCCCCTACCTACAAAGGCACTGGGGCTAGGAGCTGAGACACTGACTAGTCATTGAACTTGGGAAACAGAAGGGAAAGCCTTTGCCTCCCTCTCACCTCAGAGTACCCAGCCTCCTGGAGCATCAGCCACACCAGACTCTTGAAGGACAGCAAGCAATGTTAGCTGACAGGGGCTGCTCTTCCAAATCTCCTCCCTGGCTTGTTCCTCTCACCACCCCAGCTTTCCACAGCCTACCTGGGCACCCAGGCTCAGCTGCCTGCCAGGTACTCCTGTGTCTCCTCAGAATCCTGTGACCAAGCCAAGCCCTCAATTCAAGGGAACTCTGGCCACAAGCCAAGGAATCTAGACTGGAATAAGCCCACTTAAAACTGGCTTGGTGAGCAGTCTGGGAAGGCCAGTAAACCCCAAATCCTTACCTCATTTGCTGACTTGTTCATGAGACAACCGCTCTCACATCCCCACAGCCAGCCAGGTCTCTAAGGCCACAGGCAAGCCCATGTAATCTCAGAAGCTCTGCTTCACTGACACATTAATGGAAAAGCCTGAGACTCCAGGAGCCCCCATGCTCCCAGATGTGTCTAACAAGCATCTTATAGTGTCTCTGAGAAGCCCGGGAGACTCCCTCTGCTAGCAGACTGTCAGGCCATGGAACAGCTGGCCTTAAAGTCCAGTCCTTAGCAAAGGGCCTAGGTGTGTGAAAGGTCACAGATACGATGATGGATGCATAGTCAGGGCTGAGCCTGCACCAGGAACTCCCCAGCTCCCCTGTGGCTCTAGCTGACAGGTTTGTCCTGAAATCTCTCCGAGAGTGTCTTCAGGGATAACAAAAGGACACTTTCTGCCTCTCTCTGGACCATCACAACAAATTAGAGTCTGGTGACCCTGAAGACCAAGTTTATAGATAAGATGGTTCTTTCCTGTGAAATAATCCTCTGGACTGGACGTGTGGAGTCACCTTCCAAGTATGTGTAGAGGCTTTTCAGGTGTGAGTCATCTCCAGCTTACTGTAAACTGTCTCCTGGGCCTGGGCCTTGCCATGTACTACTCTCTCCGGACCTGAGATGATGATGACGACTCCCCAGATTGTACCTCTCCGAAGTCAGGAGCTAAGCCAGATAGTTTCTAAGCTCTGGGTTCTGCCCAGCTGGGAACCCAACATCCCACTTCAGTTTCCCAGGCTGGAGATGATGGGAGATGAAGGTGAGTGGTGGGAGCCAGGGGATTACTCCTTGAATTCCTTTCTCTTGTGACCGCGCTGCCAGGAAGAAAAGATTCATCTTAGCCTTCTGGTCCCCCGAAAAGTGGGGGTGAATAATTCTAGGCCCTCTAGTCCCCCCACCCCCAACTGTTCTAGCCCAAGCCCGCCTCCTCTGCCCACCCCCTCCGGCCATATCCCAAATCCCCAATCCCAGCAGCAGCCCTCGGTGTTTGCCTGTTGCCATAGTGATGAGATGCACCTTTCTGTTACTATGGCAACCAGCCAGGGGTTTTTAAAATTCAGTTGAGGTAATTTCCACCCCTCAATCCTCATCCTCAGACACCTTGCTTCTTCTCTTTTCTTCTCTGACTGTTAGAATGTATTTTCGGGGGGGTGGGTCCCCATAGCCACCAGCGAGGGGTGGAGGGTTAAAGGACTGGCAGCAAGACTGGCCCAGTGCCTCCCTGAGGAGATCCAGGTTAGATCTTGGAGAAGAGGATGGCTCTCTCCCCATTCCTCCCCAGGCCCAGGTTAGGATGAGATAAGAGTCTCATAAGGCTTGGCAGGCAGAGGCCAGCGTACCTGGGGCCTGGGAGAGGATGCAGCCCTCATGGATATGTGACTATAGAGGGGCATGGAGCAGGGAAAGTGCACAGGGACCCTTGTTAGGCCTCCCACTATCTCCCCAGGGCTCATCCTAGGATCTCAAGATCCCAGGGCTCAGACCCTGAGCCAATGGATGGATGTTATTTGTGCTCCTCGGTCCTAGTGCTAAGGAGCTTAGCATAGCAGAACCCTAGGCTGACTGGATGTGGGCAAAGAGCATCTCTGGAGGGAGGACTGAAGGGAGGGGGCCGACAAGACAAGACAATATTGTCCAGCAACTTCTAGTCCCCCCTCCATCCCTAGACACTGGATTCATTAGGTGTATTCATTGGGAATTCATCAGAGTCAACAGCCCCTCCCTCTTTCTTGACTGAAGAAGAGACTGACAGAGAGATAGATTTCCTCAACTTCAGTCAAGCAGAGTAGTCTAGGTCTGGGAGACAATGGGATCACAGGCAGCACAGAGTAGCCTCATCTGTATGTCACTCTCACACCTTGGCCTGTCTCTGGAGCTGGCAGACAGACAGAAGAGGTTTTTGTTTTTTTTTGTTTTGTTTTGTTTTTTGTTTTGTTTTTCAAGACAGGGTTTCTCTGTGTAGCCCTGGCTGTCCTGGACTCAATTTGTAGACCAGGCTGGCCTCGAACTCGCAAAGATCCTCCTGCCTCTGCCTCCCAAGTGCTGGGATTAAAGGCGTGCGCCACCACTGCCCGGCTAACAGAAGAGGTTTTAAGAAGCAGGAAGTTCCTGATGGTCTTGCAGCAGACACATGTGGCCCCTCCTCCCAGCTCTGCTCTGTGCCTGTTCCGTTCCCCATCCCTTCCATCACTTGGGTCCTGGATCCAGGGGGCTCTCTCCTCAGATTGCCATGGATTATCAATGTAACTCCAGCCCTAGGCCTGCTTTCCCAAAGCCAGGCACTGACAGGAGTCTGAGACAAAGGGAAGCCACTCCCAGCTTCCCTGTCCCTTGGGCATAGCAGTCCTTTCTGAAGGTCCAGATGGCTAAACCAACTTTGGAGCTACAGGTAAACTGAAGACCCTACCTGAGGCTCTGCCCATTTCTCTGCTCCTACTTTCCCAAGCAGGGAAGTCCTAGTTTGAGGTAAGCATTGCCCTCCCTCAACTCCAGATTCTATTCCACCTGGGGTATGGAGTGATAGGATAAAATTGAAAGCGAAGGGTTGGGGGGGGTACCTTTGTCGGGCCCATGCCAAGGTGTGCCCCTGAGAAATTACTCCACACAACAGATCTAGTGTAAAAGATTTATTGGGGGGGTGGGGGAGCGAAAGGCCGTCTTGGAGTGGGGACATGAGGGTGAGGCAGAGGTAGACAGGCAGACAGACAGACAGAGAAGCAGAAAGGGAATGGGAGAGAGAGAGACAGTAGAGAGACACAGGAGAGAGGGCAGAGAGAGAGATCTGAGATGGCTGGGGGTCCTTTTATACCTGTAGGTGGTCCCTGAGAACAGGCCACTTGGATCACCTGATTACTAACAGAAAGTCCCTACTGTCCTTTCCACCAAGCCCCTCAAGGCTCTTATAGGTCCACAAGAGCCTAAACACCTGGGTCTGCTGTCCTCCATGTGAAGGATAATAAAGTCTGTGTTTGACACTTTCTGTGAGTTATTATCCCCACCAGCCTTGTAGGCCCCACTGGCCCAGACAAAGCCAGAGTTTTCAATGGCAGGCATCATTAATTCTTCTGTCCTCCTGCCAGCTGGTGTGATGGGTGGAGGAGGAGGGGTTAAACCAGGATCTCAGACAAAAGGGGGGGGGGGCAGAAGGGAAACAAGCTTGGATGAAGGAGTTCTACCTGCCTTTTCCAGACTCCTAGACTAAAGAAGCCCCAGTTAGGCTGGGGAGGACAGCCCAGGTAAGGAGGATGTCTCAGGCAAGGAAACTCTGGTCTCTAAGCCTCTCTCTCCCTTGCATACCCACTCAACTGGTAGGCTGCTGGGGATTTCCAGAAGCTCATGTACCAGGCACTTGACTTTCTCTAACCAAGGTAGCTTCCCAGAGTTGTGTAAGCCAGGAGCAGCTAGACCCCCCTCTCTCCTCAACAACTCCCAGATTCACCAAAGAGCTCCCTGGAAATCGGAAGCTGATTTTGAGCCACACTTCAGGTCTGCTGGGGCCTCCATACCCGTAAGACCCGGTGGCTAGTTCTGGGGATACGACTCCAGAGGTTTGACAGTGTGTGATTTGCTCAAGCCTGCCATCGGGTCCAAACAGACCCCTGGCCTTGGAAAGCTTGTGCAGTCCCCCATCCAGAGTCTCTCACTCTCACGCAGGTGAGAAACCGTCAGGGCCTGTGGAGGGTGATCTGAGATCCTCTGTTGGGGCAGGACAAGGCTCAGCTGCTTGGGAATGTAAGGAGCTCATTCAGCACTGGGCACTGCCTAGACTAGATGCTGCCTGTCACATTTTCTCCTGTAATGTCACAGCCAGCACCTTGCCCCTCCCGCATGTATGTATATGCAAGGAGCTGGAGGTCCCCTAGAGCAGCCTCATTCTGAAAGGAAACTTAAGAAACTGATTGTTCTGCCTCTCAGAGGAGAAAGGTCCCTGGGGCTCCAGGATCAAGTATCAGGGCCCAGAAAAAAAAAAAAAACCTGTCTTTCTTTGTTGGTGGGGAGCCAGCAGGCATTTAAAAGAAGAGCTGAGACTATGCCGCCAAGTAGCTAAAGTGTAAGGGATGTGACAACTCAAACACAGAATATGTGTCCGTGTTCTCTGGACAGCCACTTTAGACCAGGGCAAATGCACCTTTCTTTCTAATCTGTAAGATCACCAAGATTCAGAGTGGCAGGTGAGTGGGTGGTTTAGCTAAACACCACTGGCCTCAACACACACCCTCATCTGATGTTTTGCCTGGCCCACTCTCTCTGGCCTTCTCTCCTGTGGCACTTCTTTCCAAAATTCCAATTATGTCTCCCCAGGAGATTCTGTCCTCCCTGAAGGCAGAAACCATGTCTAGCTCAAGTCTACAGCCCTCCCCACTGGTTACCCACCACTCTGCTTCCCAGGGGCTGGGAAAGAGAACATACAGGCTGCGCATGTGCAAAGCAGGGAAGAAATTTGCTAATTAAACTTTTGAAAGGTGCTTGTATCTTATGATCTATTGGTTGGATGACTGAACTGTGTCCCCAAAGATGACATCTGTCCAGTTCGAACCTGCTATACTTTTAACCTTTCTTGCTAGCCCTGGACCAAGGGTAACCAAGGCAGGTGTGGTCTTTGGCGTTTTTGTTTTGTTTTCTTTTTTGTGGGTTTTTGTTTGTTTGGTTTGTATTTTTTTTTTTTTTTGGTTTTTCGAGACAGGGTTTCTCTGAATATCTCTGGCTGTCCTGGACTCGCTTTGTAGACCAGGCTGGCCTCGAACTCACAAAGATCCGCCTGCCTCTGCCTCCCAAGTGCTGGGATTAAAGGCGTGCGCCACCACCGCCCGGCTGGTTTGTATTTTTGAAACAGGGCTTCTCTGTGTAGCCCTGGCTGTCCTGGACTCACTTTGTAGACCAGGCTGGCCTTGAACTCCCAAAGATCCACCTGCCTCTGCCTCCCAAGTGCTGGGATTAAAGGTGTGCGCCACCAGGCCCACCAATTACAGACAGCTGTGAACTGCCATGTGGCTGGGATTTAAACTTGGGTCCTTTGGAAGAGCAGCCAGTGCTCTTAACCACTGAGCTGAGCCATCTCTCCAGCCCGGCTGGTGTGGTCTTGATCCTACCAGAGGTCAAGGGGAAGGACAGAGGACATATGAACCCCATTTGCCCTGTGATAGGGACCACAGGAGATGTGAACTACTGAGGAAGATGGATGATGGGAACTCCCTTGAAGGGGAGCCCTTGACATAAACTAGGGGTCTCCAACATATAACCTCCCTCTTGACTGGAGGGCAACAGCAAAGAAGGTCAGAGGAGAGGTGCTGGAGAAAGGGATTACCTCTTTGTTCATAATTGATAGCCTGGGGATGTTATACCAGAACAAGGCAGGGCAGGGCTTCGGTCATTTCCCATTCATGACCTGAAGGACAAGCCAGATCAGATCTTTCAGCAGCTGTTCCACTGATCCACCTGGAGATTAAAACCAGCCAGGGAGATGATAGAAAACATTCAGAGTAGTGACATTCTAAGATCAGCATGAGGGGTCCCTTCTAACTTGTCTTTTCTGGACTCAGCTGTGTCCTTTCCCAGGGTCTGCCAGGTAAACTCAGATGCATGAGGCAGGTTTATACCTGCTTTCCAGCCTATCTGCCCCTCCTAGGATGTAAGGGTCAGTGCTTCCACATCTGGACAGGTGAAGCCCATTTCTTAGCAGCCGCCAGGATGGAGCCAGCATCCTTTCTGGGAAAGTGACTGCCCAGCTCAGGTTGCCTGAAATGGGCACCAGCATGTGAACAAAGCAAGCTGGGTGGTGGGTGGAGCTGAGGCCCTTGACAGTGTGGGGCAGCCTGTTCTGGAGCTCACAGAATCCCCACAGTTGTTGATGAACCTCTAGCCCCCCAGCCTATGGCTAACCATTGTGTTTCCATGGTCAGCTATGCCAAAGTTATCTCAGTGTCTCCAAACAGCATGAGTCCTCTTCCTGGTTAAAAAAAAAAAAAAAAAAAAAAAGAAAAGGCTTTCAATTCTCGATTCCCTTCCAGAAGATTCCTCTATGGTACTCTATTTCCTTTTTTTGTTTTGTTTTGTTTTTGAGGCGGGCACTCTTTACATGGCTCTGGCTGTCCTGGAACTCACTATGTAGCCCAGGCTGGCCTCAAACTCACAGAGATCCACCTGCCTCTGCCTTCCAAGTGCTGGTATTAAAGGCGTGCGCCACCATACCCAACTGGTCATTCATTTCTTGAAGCCAAGTTGAAGGAGCCAAGCTGTCCTCCCCAGTGTCCGAGAGCCTATCACTATCGAAATGCCAAGGACGTGTTGGCATAGTTGGCACTAGCAATATGACTTGTAGTCTCGGGTCACAACTCCAAGGTAACATGTGACCAGTCTTTTTTTTTTTTTTTTGGTTTTTCGAGACAGGGTTTCTCTGTTTAACAGCTCTGGCTGTCCTGGACTCGCTTTGTAGACCAGGCTGGCCTCGAACTCGCAAAGATCCGCCTACCTCTGCCTCCCAAGTGCTGGGATTAAAGGCGTGCGCCACCACCACCCGGCTACATGTGACCAGTCTTAACAGGCTAATCTCCTCCCTGTTTCTTCAAGACCATGGTTTGCCTTAGACATTGAACTAAATTAGGGTGCACTGGAGGCCCGATTGTCCCTACCTGTCTCTGTGGGAAGGAAGGAACTGAACCGAACCATCTTCTACTTTCCTTACTTGTGGAATCCCTATGACCCAAAGAGGGAAGCTGCTGGTCTGTCCTCAGAGCACTCATCTGCGAAATGGGGGTGACTGTCCTCGTTGATGGGATGAGGAGCTGGTGAGGAGCCTAGGGTCTAAGTCTCTGGATGGAAGGGTTGGTCTTGACACATCTTTCCTCTTGGTCAGTGCAGAGCTCTCTGTGTGTTCCGTATTTGGAGCAGACTTGTCTCTTACTTTATCCAGCATCATCCCAAGTAACAAGTACAGGCCTGAGCCACTACACTAGCCTTGGTTTTTTTGGAACACTTTTAGACAGTGTTCAGCTGTGGGTTATTGGATCCTGCATGCTTTCAGGGCTGTGTAAAGGGTTCCAGAGGATCCAAGGTTACACAGAATACTCTGATTCCACCCTTGCTGTGAGACCTTGGGCCATTGGCAAGAATGAAATGTGCCAACTCCTCCCACTGGGTACTCCAAAAAAGCAGTGACTACACCCATGAAAGTTCACTTCCCATTTCCTGTTGCTTGGGTCTCAACTAGACAGGCATCCTCTCTCACCTCCCGGTCACCATTTCCTCCTGCCCCTCCCTCCACCCCCACCTAATGAGAACTTGCTCCTACCCCCACTGAGTAGCTTCCTCTCACTGCTTCTCCATCCCACTACAGTTAGGAGGGGCCACAATCTTCTGACCCTGGCTTACTTCAGATGTGTCGTTGTAGCCTCTCTGTCCTTCTGAAAGCCCCCATCCCATCCTGAAATACCCCGCCCTGCTAGATAGTCTTTTCCTAACTGAGGTTCAGGGACCCAACCCCAACCCCCAACAAACTTGGCTCCTTTCTGCTCCCCTCCCTTGCGGGCAGAGGCAGGGCGTTCAAGTCCATTTAATCTTGGCAGAATGCAATTTCCTGCTTCAGGGAGCTGGCGGGTTTAGGAGGCTTAATGAGGGGGGAGGAGGGGAGACAGGGAAGAAGAGAGGCTAAGGCTCGGCTGAGAGATGGAGACGGAGAGTCCCTGAAAATGGTGGTCCAGGAAGACTAGGGGGTGTGTCTGGGGTTGCCCCAGGATGGGGGATCTTTGAGATCACACAAGGGTCAGCTCCTGGGCTTCAGTCTCCTACTGATAGGTCAGGAACCCCACCTGCAATGCTCTTGCTGCCCTGCTATGAGGGTCAAACTAAGGGGGCATTGTAAACAAAATGTGCAGGGTCAGGGATAAGGACAATGTATATGGTCAAGGGAAGTAGTGGGGCTCGGCTCGGGTTCAAATGTGGAGGAAGGGAGGATTCAGTGAAAATGTGCAAGCTAGAGTGAACAGTAGGTGGAATGTACGTGTTGGGTGGGTCCCCGGAGAGAGTGCAGCTGGCAGGTCCCAGACCCCCAGGGGGTGGAGTAGCTGCCAGGTTGGAATTTCAGTCCAGAAAGGGATGCTTATCTGTATGCTGCCACCAAAGAGGCAGAGAAGATAAGGGACAAAGGGGCCTCTGAGGTGCCGGAAGCCTCACACCTGGTGGGGGCAGGGTAGTCTACAGCCTGCTTGACACCTGGAACACAGACCAGCCCCTGGGGGAGACTGAGGCTGGCTGTCCTCTTGTACTTCCTGCCCTAAATTCCCACTTAGCCCCCGCTCCAGCTTTACCTTCACTAGCCCCCCTCCCCAACCTGACTCTTCAGAAGCTCTTAGTGGAGCTTCAACTCTCTCGAAAAGGAGCCCCCCCCCTCCAGGAAGGACATGGGGGTAAGTGGTCAGGAGCCAACAGGAGGGTTCCACCACCCTAGAGAGGCCAATGTGGGCAGAATGGAGGGTTCCTACAAGGAAAAGCAGTGTGGGAGCAGAGTCTTGAGAGTGAGGAAGTTCTTCTGAGCCTGGGCTGCTAGTGAGGGGACAAAGCAGGGCTCAGAGAGGCCAGACAGAGGCTGCCAGAAGCACCATACATGACATCCAGCCTGCAGCCAGAGCTCCACTCTTCCTGCTGTGAATGGCATTGCCAGAGCCTAAGAGGATGCTAATGTAAGTGATGAAGTTCTCTGTCCCCTGGCACTTTGGACAAGGCCTGCTCTCTGGGCTTCAATTTCACCATTTATGACTGAGGGTCATGACTGTTTTACCAAACAGGAGCCTTTGGAAGCAGGGCCCTGCTTCAGCCCAGAGTCCATCCGTGGGTGTGCTTGAATAGCACCCAGGTTTGAGGAGAACTAGAAAGTTAGGCTGAGAAAGTGATTGGGACACTGTGGCCTTGTGCCCTCCTAGATACCTTGAGGTCCCCTAGTTTGTCAGCATTTGTGAAAGGAACATATCCCACAGAGGCAGTGTCCTGTCCCTCTGGAGAGAGCTGTCAGTGAACCAATAGGGGCAGCCAAGGCTCCACAGGCTGGGGATCCCCATGAGCATCCATCCTCTTCTTCCCCGGTGAGCAGCCCTGTAGCTGCCTCCTCACCTGCACCAGCCACTAGCCTTAGCCTCACACTTCCAGCTCACTGAGCTTTTTCACTCCAGTCCCTAGGTCAGAAGATCTCTGTGTTGACCCTAGAACCTCATCTCGCTGATTCCTATAGCTCCTGGCACCTCCTAGTTTAGAGGACCTATAGGCTGAACATCAAGGGTTGAGGCTGTGGCCTGTTTAAGGAGGGGCCGGCCGGTAGGGGACCCAGGAGTCCCAGGCAGTCTGCTGTGCTAATACTATGTGTTTCCATGACAGTCTGCAAACAGGGTCTCTCCCTGGGGGACAATGAGGCTGTCTTCCCGAAGGAGGCCCCAGTGGGTGTGAACGTGGGTGAATGCTGCTGCAGGGCCTGAACCCCTGGCAGGCAGAGGCAGTGGCAGGAGGTGGGCTCATAGCAGAGCAACTATGAGCCACCCCAACCTGCATGTATCCCTTTGTCAGATGAGAAGACAGACACCTGCTCTTTATTTTCTGGGGCTCCAACAGAGCAATTCCAGGCAGGCCCCTGTGTCCTTGGCATTGGGATTTTGGTCTCCCTGTCACTAGTGGGGTGGGCCATTAAGTTATAACAACTTGGGGAAGATGCACCGTAGATATTAACGGCTGCGCTTGTTCTCAGAAATTTGTCGCAAGGAGGTTCATTTGAAGCTCTCACAACCTGGTGAGGAACGGATGGGATGTGTTCCCACTTCGTAGATGAAGACACCAGGGGCAAATGAAAACCCCTTGCAGTCAGGCCTCACCAGCAGCCTTCCTTCACAGCTATGTACATACACCCTGGTCCCAACTTGTTCAGGACGGTAGAGTAAAAACCAGTGAAGCCAAAGAGTCCCAGGGCCGCCTGGCCAGCTAGGTGAGGCGGCTCTTCCTATTTCGGGGATTGGTTCCCGATTCCATTTCCGTGGAGGCTCTAGAACACACACGAGACAGCTACGTCAGACCTGTGCTGGCCTCTTCAGGGCTCTGGCTCCACTAAACACCAGACTCTCACTTGTCTTGGCTCTTCTTCTGCCCTCGGGGAACTCCTAGCCTTTTAACTCTTTATCTCAGAGCCTGACCTACTACTGCTTAGAGATGGTTTCACTGAAACAGCAGACCAAACTAGAACGGAGAACTTACAGTTCAGAATCTCCTTAGCTCAGCAGTTCCCAACCTTCCTAACGATGAGACTCTTTAATACAGTTCCTCACATGATGGTGGCTTCCAATCATAAAATTCTTTTCTTTTTCTTCCTTTTTTTGGTTTTTTGAGACAGGGTTTCTCTGTGTAATAGCCCTGGCTGTTCTGGACTCACTTTGTAGACCAGGCTGGCCTTCAACTCACAGAGATCCACCTGCCTCTGCCTCTGCCTCCCAAGTGCTGGGATTAAAAGCATTTGCCACCATGCCCAGCCATAAAATTATTTTCATTGCAACTTCATAATTGTAAATTTTGCTACTGTTATGAATTATAATGTAAATCTCTGTGTTTTCCCAATGGT
This sequence comes from Lophiomys imhausi, assembly GCA_907164525.1. Classification (NCBI taxonomy): domain Eukaryota; kingdom Metazoa; phylum Chordata; class Mammalia; order Rodentia; family Muridae; genus Lophiomys; species Lophiomys imhausi. Next base: position 16,462,387 of record CAJQZJ010003646.1, read on the forward strand.
TGTAGGCGATAGCTGTGAAAGAGCCATTTGATCCTCCAAAGTGGTCATGACCCACACGTTGAGAAAACCACTCATTGCCTTAGGAGAGCTAACAGGACAGAATTTGACTGAGCAAACAAAAGGCGGCTTTTAGGGAGAGTGAACCAGGCCAGAAGGACCAGGCCAGGGGACCTCTTAGGATACAAGGAAGGAAATTGCTCATGCCTTGTCCCCTCAGCCCTGCCTAGTCCTTACTTCCCCACCTGAAAGTTCCAAGGTGGGTTACATTGTGTCTCTAAGGCCCTAGATCCTGAACAGGGTTCTGACGTAGGGAAATGCCATTCCCTGAAATTCTATGCCCACACAGAGTCTGCCCATTTAAATGAGACTGAGACTTGTCTTGGAATTATCTAGCACATTTGAAGCTCTGGGTTCACTGCATAAATTTAATGTAATGGCATATACTTGCACTCAGGAGGTAGAGGCTGGAGGATCAGGAATTCAAGGCCAATCTCAGCTACACACCAAGTTCATGAAGCCTTGGCTACATAAGACCTGGTCTTAATCTACCAATCAATTAAAAAAATATCTTTAAGCCAGGATTGGTGGCGCACACCTTTAATCCCAGCACTTGGGAGGCAGAGGCAGGCAGATCGCTGTGAGTTCAAGGCCAGCCTGGTCTACAAAGTGAGTTCCAGAACAGCCAGGACCACACAGAGAAACCCTGTCTTGAAAAACTACCAAAAAAAAAAAAAAAAAAAAAAAAAAAAAAAGAAAGAAAGAAAAAGAAAAAAAAAGAAAGAAAAGAAAATATTTTTAGGCTGGCATATTCCCTTAATCTCATTGGAAGGCAGAAGCAGATGAATCTCTGTGAGTTTGAGGCTAGCCTGGTCTACAAAGTGAATTCCAGACAGCCAGGGATATGTAGAGAAACCTGTTCCCAAAAAACAAAACACACAAACTTTTAGATTTACTTTATGTGTATAAATGTGTGTCATGTGAATACCTGGGAGCTGTAGATGGTTGTGAGCCACCATGTGGATGCTGGGAATTGAACTCAAGTCCTCTGCAAGGCCAACAAGTGTTTTTAACCACTGAAATATCTCTCCAGGCCCAATAAATAAAAACATTTAAAGGCCTGTCCTTTTATGGAGTCCTATGTTGCTGGAAGCACTGAAAGTTTGGTGGGTGAGCTTGAGTATGGGCAGGTAATGCCGAGGACAGTTCATTCCTAGAAAGGGAAACTGAGGCATTGGGGATAAACTGAGATTACTTCTATAATCAGGTTTGGTGTGACAGGCTACCCCCACCATAGCTGTTCTGAGACTGGTGACAGCACAGAAGGGTTGGGGTTTCCCTGCTCCAGCCACAGGGCTGTCATGTGCACTTCCTCACTCAGGCAGGGGCTGGGTGTCTGGAGACAGACTGGTACCTGCCTCATGGTTAAAGCAGGTACTGGAGGACTGGGACAATGTAGGCTGCAGGACAGCAAGGAAGAAGCTTGCTTTCTAGAAGAAAGCTGGGCTGGAGGTGCATAATCCTAGCACTGGGAAGGATTGTGGCTGAAGCCTTGAGTTCTTGCTAACCTGATACGTTGAAACCCTGTATGGGGGGTGGTTACAGAGAGGCTCAGTGGTTAAGAGCGCTTGCTGATCTCTCCCAGCACCCATATCAGGCAGCTCACAACTGCCTGTAACCCTAGCTCCCAGAGGTTCAACACCTTCCTCTGCCACCACCCTCTGCCTCACATGCGTGTGTGCACACATATATATGAAGATACATGCATACACGAAATTTTTTTTAAAAGACCCCTTATGGGGAGGGGCAGCTGGAGTGATGGCTCAGAGGTTAAGAGCACTGGCTGCTCTTCCAAAGGACCCGGGTTCAAATTCCAGCACCCACATGGCAGTTTGAAACTGTCTGTAATGGCCAGGTGTGGTGGCACATGTCTTTAATCCCAGCATTTAGGAGGCAAAGGCAGGGAGATCTCTGAGTTCAAGACCAGCCTGGTCTACAGAGTGAGTTCCAGGATAGCCAGGGCTACACAAAGAAACACTGTCTTGAAAAGAAAACTCTAAAAAATGAAATAAGCCTGGCTGGTGGCAAACACCTTTAATCCCAGCACTCGGGAGGGAAAGGCAGGTGGATCTTGAAGGCCAGCCTGGTCTACATAGTGAGTCCAGGACAGCCAGGGATACACAGAGAAACCCTGTCTCAAATAAAATAAAATAAAAAGACTCTATCAACTTCTTTCCTTAAAAGAACAAGACAAAGTGAGTTTGGGGGGATGGCTCAATGGTTTGCATGCTTGCTGCACAAGCAAAGGACCCACATTCAGATCCCCAGGACCCATGCTGGGTGAGCAAGGTGGCCTACCTGTAATTTTTAAATCTCTGTCTTGAAAACCACACACGCACAAAAAAAAATTATTCTCCATGTATGGTATGAGTGCTTTACCCACACGTATGTGTGTTATATGCATATATGATGCCTATGGAGATCAGAAGAAGGCATCAGATTCTCTAGCACTGGAGTCATATGAGCCACCATAGGACTGCTGAGAACTGAACTCAGGTCTGGTTACCGAAAGTGCTCTTTAATGCTGGACCATCTCTCCAGCCCCACACACATACATACACTAAGAAGAAGAGAAGAAAGACAATACATAGGTATGTGGGCATCCTGCAGTTCTCAGTTTCTCCTTAGGGACTTTGAGGAACTGAGGAACGCTGCCCTCAGTGAAGTGGGGAGGCTGCCTCCTTCCCGGGTAGCAATGCCCATCTACTTGTGCACTGGGCAGTAAATTCTCCAGGCCCAGGCTGGCTAGGAATGCTTCTTGAGCCCCACAGAGCCTCCTTGCTGTGAGTTGTGACCACTGTGGCTCCAGAGAACAACAGAGGAGGCACAGGCTGAGGACGTGTGAAAACATTCCACTGGCTGGCAAGAACAAGGTCCCACAAGTTATTCTGAGGGTTCTCAAGCCAGGAGGGCAGAGTGTAAGATTTGTTCTGCAGTGGAGAATGCACCGTGCCCCTCCTTCCCCTGCCCTGCCCACCCTACGCCCTGTTCTTATCCCTCCATCTAGGCTGCTCCCTGCTCCTCTGACAGCAAGCGAGGGCTCTGTATAAACTTGTCCTCAGATTAAGGTTTAGATCACTCTTGAAGGAGAGGAGGGCAGGGAAGGGAGTCCTGCCAAGCTGGCCATGTGTCCAAGGGTAGAAAGGCCAGGGAGGTTGCCTGTATCTCTAGTTCAAAATCCAGGTCAGATCCATTGGCTTGGAGTTCAAACGGAAGCTGAGGGATTCCTGGTTAGCTCTGAAAACATCTCGCAACATCCCGGTGTTCCAGCCAAATGTGGGTCCTCTTCCTTAGCCACAATTTTCTCTCTAGGACCACATTAGCCAGGGGAATACTTTAAACTCCCAGTCAGGACTACGGGGGTAGGTCGGTTGATAGATAACTTGCATAGCATATATGAAGCCCGGATTTGATCCCAAGTACCACAAAAAAATCAGAGCTGGTAGCACATGCCTGTAATCCTAGCGTTTGGGAGGTGAAGGTAAGAAAGTCAGAAGCTCAATGTTATCCTCATTTGCATAGAGAGTTGGAGGCCAGCCTGTGATGCCGCATCAAATAAATAAGTACATTAAATTAAATCAAAATCAGAACATGTCATGCCCCACCGCCCTCAAGGCCGACTAGTTGTTTCTCTTTCAGAGGTTGTACCCCAACATTCAAGGGGATTCTGGTCTGGAGTGCACAGACAATATCAGATAGGCTCTCATTCCTCAAGATCTCTGTTCAATGGATACTTAATGACGTGCAGCCAAAGTGAGTGCAAAGCCAGACCCTAGGACTCTGCAGATCTCCAATAGCAGTGGAAGCTCCCTCCTCCATCCTTGGATGAAGGGCTGGAGACCAGAAATGGCAAAGGTTCCCACTCTTCCCATTTATGCTTGAAAAATCAAGCCCTACCAGGACAGAAAAGTATCCACTTGGCTTGGTAACTACACAGAGCGTGGAGAGCTAGGTTCCCACTCTTCCCATTTATGCTTGAAAAATCAAGCCCTACCAGGACAGAAAGGTATCCACTTGGCTTGGTAACTACACAGAGCATGGAGAGCTAGCTTGAGCCCAGGATTGAGTTAGGTCCCTCCACATATGCCCTGCTTTGCTGTAAAAGCTCTGAGGCTACACTCTGTAAAGGAGAGCTTGTTCTAGAAGCAGCATTCCTGGTTGGCCCATCCCAGTGCTCCTGTGCTCAGAGGCCTTGCTGGAGGAAGCCTCTCAGATTCCTGGATCAAGGAGGCTAGGGATCTACGGGATGCTCTGGCCTCAGTTCTGTGGGGGGGGGGGGGGGAAGGGATGGTGACCTTAAATTGCAATCTCTCTTCTAGGATGACCTGTAGCTAGGCCTTGGGGGAAGGCCTGATGGCAGGGTGCCCAGTGTCTGCTCAGTAGCTCCTGTGGTGGGGGGCGGCCTGCCTTCATCTGGGCCCCACTCCCCTGCTGGGAAAGAGGGATTGGGGGGTGGGCATGCCACCGCCACCACTGTCACGGAAGGGACATTCCCCAGTCATTTGGAACTAAGTAAGTCCAGATCCCAGCTTGCAAGCCTGGCTGCAGAACCCTCTTTGGGCCCCCCTCCCCCAGGACGGGGCCACACAGACACATGGAAGGAGTGTGCAAAGCAGATGCAGTCCTGGGACCGAGCCAGAAACCTCATAAGACCAGAGGAGGCTGCCATGGTCCGCTTTGTCAGTGAGCTGCAGGGGTCTCTCTTAGCCCCGAGGTCCACCTCTGCCTGAGGGACTGTGTCTACCCCTAGAAAATCTCACAGTCCCAGTTGCTCTGCCTTTTAACTCAAGAATCCACCTTGAGTCCTTGCTGCTGCCCTCGAGAGTGCCTTTGCTGAGGCAAGTACCCTTCTGTGCCATACCTACCCCCAGTGCATGTGAGCAGAGGCCTCAGGGTGGGGAAAGTAGCTCCCTGCCCATGGTCAGAACGTGGAGCATGTTCAACCCCAGCCAGGCCTTTCACTCACTATCTGGAGAAGCAACACACAAAATAGGCCTGCCTGCCCTCTTGGGGCAGACTAACCACTGAACATGAAAACAGGTCTCTTAGGTGGTACTTCGGGAGGAGAGGGAGGGCAAAGGGAAAGGAAGGCTGCTGAGAGCATCAGCGATCAGGATGGACCCACAGAGAAGGCAGTAACCTGGCACAAGCACAAAGTAAGGGAGGATGCATGCAGGTGTCCGTGGGAAGAACACGTGGGTATAGTCACCACAGAGGGCCCCCTCAGGCTGGGATGGCCCAGGTAAGGAAGGAAAAGGCGGTAGAAAGGAGAGCAAGAGAGAAGTAGGGGTGAGGCTGAGAGGGAGTCAGTCAATCTAGACAGCTTTCCTCCCCCTCTCCTCTTTTTTTTTCTTTATTGTTGTTTATGTTACATTTTTTTGTTTAGTATGGGAGGAGGTCCGAGGACAACCTGAGGGACACAGTTCTTTGCTCCCAGCTTGTGGGACCTGGAATCAAACTCAGAACTTGGGCTGTGAGATTTGTGAGATTTACCTTTACCTGGCCTCCCCTCTCTTTTCTTAGAAACAGAGTTTCACTCTGTGGCTGGGCTTTGAACTCACTATCCTCTTCCCTCAGCCTCCTGAGTCTAGGATTGTAGGTGTGTGCTACTATGCCCAACTTGGATTTGACTTTCAGCAAAGTAGGAGCCAGGGAGAGCTTTGGGTGATCAGAGAAACGTGACCTTGCACCCAGCTTTCCAGAGTCATCTTGAATCCTGCCTAAGGATCCTGCTTGAGTCGTAGGAGGAAAGAGCAGGAGTCGGGAGACAGAGGAGGAGGAGGCTTTCATGTAGTCAGATAAGAGGCGAAGTCTGCCTTGGAGGTGGCAGCCGGTGGTCAGAGAGGTTTTTTGCACATTCTGGCATTTTGCACAGTCTCGAGATGAAGCTGAAAGTATTTGCTAACATGAGAATCCAGATTAATTTAGGCTTTGGGCCTGAACTGCTGGAAGGACTGTGCACAAAGCCAGCCAGGCCAGGACTACTGGTGTGGCAGATGTCCTCAGCAGGTTCGTTGCTTTGCTGTCCAATCATCACTGACCAGGTTCTCAGAGGAGGTGGTCTATGCCATGGAAGCAGAAGAACCCTGAGTTCTCACCTCAACTCTTGCTGGGTGGGGTGTGGCTCTGCAGAGCCAGGTAGGGATGGAGGTCTAGGCCCAGCTCTTGGCTCCATGTGCGGGCTGGTCATGCCTGCTGGGCTGCAGGAGGGCTATATGGCCTCTGTCTAAACAGGATGTTCTCAGGATGGCCTATGGATCTCATGGATCATTTGAAAATCAGTGAGCTTGGGTCCAACTTCCTTACCAATACACACACACACACACACACACACACACAGACACCAGACACATTCTCTCTCTCTCTCTCTCTTTCTCTAATGCCCATACAGAATAAAAGGATAACAAGCAGGGATCTTAGCCCAATGTGTCTGTCTCTGTCATTCACACCGAACTCACCTAGGCAGCAGTTGCTGATAGTTTTCTGGCCTAAAGAATGTGCAGAGTTCAGGATCTCTAAGTGCTTGGATGACCCCAGAAAGCTACGATTCAGTCATCATCAGGACTGGCTCCCTGAGTGATAGGCCTTTGCCCAGTGCCCTGAAGAATCTACAAGGAAACTGGAAAGGCATTCTAGATACAAGGGAACCCCAGGTGGGAAGGCTCCAAAATGAGAGTCCAGAGGTTCTAGATGAGGCTAGGGATGCCTGATGGGTCCAAAAGTAGAACAAGAGGCAGGCAGCCGCCTTGAGAAGGGAAGCAGGGTGAAAGAGATGACTCCAGGTTCGGTTCTGGAGGAAGTGCAGGATTTCGACTGGCATAGACATCTGGGAAGAACATTCCTAGCCAAGGGAACAGCAGCAGAAAGGCTGGTAAGCAGCCAGGGAGGTGGGTCATTCCAGCTTTTGATGGGCTCCTAGCCAGACTCTGGGGCAGGCCGGGCAGGCGGATGAACCAAACCTTACCCTGGCCCTGGGCCAGGGGTGACTCCTCACTGCCTCCCCCTCCTGGTACTGCCCAACTGGCTGCCCCACACCCCCTCTCAGGCCCCTTCCCAATTCTCCCCCTCTCTGGTTCCAGTTCCGGGGGTGGGGGCTGGGCGAGAGAGCAGGCAGTGGCGCCTGGGGCAGGGGAGATGAGAAAACCAGAAAGTAAGGAAATCTGAGCCAGCAATGCTGGGCGGGCCAGGGCCTGCTCTGCCTGCTAGGCCCGGGAAACAGGTTCCCTGGAGACTGGTGCAGGGGAGGGAGTATAGACACCACCTTCGTCCAAGGGGTGTGGCGGGTCTCTGAGGTCTTCCCAGTCTAGCCATCATATGCAGAGGGCTGAGGGCAGGGTTCCTCTCAGGTTAGCTGGGGCAATGCATCTTCAGCCTCTGTCTCCAGCCTGTGCTAGGCCTGGCAGCCAGATAGAGGATGTATAGACAGCAGGAGGCCAAGAGGCTGCAATGCAGTTCCCACAGAACAGCCTGGAAGAGCTAGGGGAAGAGAAGCAGATACAAAAGCTGCCAAAAACAGCTTGGGCCAGGTTGAAGGGCTGGGGGACCTGGGGAAGGAGCTTTTCTCTTGCTTTTAGGGAACACTGTCACCCAGGGTGGGGACTAAGCTAGTTCCTGACCACCTGGAACCCCCAGAAGGGTGCAGGAAGCCAAGTCACGGAGAACTTCCCCTGACCCTATCGTGTGACTGGAGTGGGAGCCACAGAAGATACATTTGGTGCCTGGAGCTGAGGGTCTTACAGGGGAGGCACACAGGTCTTTTTGTTTACTCCAGCACAGCATCTCAGGGGTAACTTGAACAGCTAATGGGTAGGGGGGGTGACAAGAAGGCTCTAGGTTTCAGGGTGTACATGGGGTGATGACAGCCAGTGAATTGAGCTAGACAGGATGTTAGCCCTCTCACCTCTGAGCTTCTTGGCTCATGTTATCTTTTGGATGGATCTGGTGCTACAGGGGCTTGATCTCATCGACATTCAATAAAGATGTATTGAACTCTGTAAGTGAGGCTTGGTGCTCCAGCACTGGCCAACCCCAGAACTTGTCTGTTGCATGCCTTTGGTTCCCTGTGGACATCAGAGCCTGGCCTTCTGCCCTGGAGCTTTCTCTCAACTCTTGAAAAATGCCAGTTTTGGGGCTGGAGAGATGGTTCAGCAGTTAAGAGCACTGGCTGCTCTTCTTCCAGAGGTCCCGAGTTCAATTCCCAGCAACCACATGGTGGTTCACAACCATCCACAATGTGAACTGATGTACCCTTCTGGCTGTAGGTGTACATGCACATAGAGCACTCATATACATAAAATAAATAAATAAATAAAAATCTTTAAAAAAAAAAAAAAAAGAAAAATGCCAGTTTTTTGGGCCGGGCGGTGGTGGCGCACGCCTTTAATCCCAGCATTTGGGAGGCAGAGGCAGGCGGATCTCTGTGAGTTCGAGGCCAACCTGGTCTGCAAAGCGAGTCCAGGACAGCCAGAGCTGTTACACAGAGAAACCCTGTCTCGAAAAACCAAAAAAAAAAAAGAAAAATGCCAGTTTTCTTCAACCTGGTGGTCACGTGTCTTATATCTACTTCTCTCTGTCTCTTCCTCCATTCTATGGTGGGGACAATGAGGTCTACTCCCTAGCCTTCCTGGCAAGATTGAGACTCTGCCCAGAGTAAGTCTCTAGAATAGAGACTGGGATGGGGTCCTCTCAAGTTGTGGTGCTTTTTGTTTTAGCTTTTTTTGTTTTGTTTTGTTTCTTGGTTTTTTGAGACAGGATTTCTCTGTGTAGCCCTGGCTGTCCTGGACTCACTTTGTAGAGCAGGCTGGCCTTGAACACACAGAGATCTGCTAGCCTTTGCCTCCTGCGTGCTGGGATTAAAGGCATGCTCCACCATGCCTGACCTTGTTTTAGCTTTTAAAAAATATATTTTATTTTTGCTTTATGTACATTGGTGTTTTGCCTGCATGTATGTTTGTATGAGGGTGTTAGATCCCCTGGAACAGGAGTTACAGACAGGTGTGAGCTACTATGTGGGTGCTGGGATTTGAACCCAGGTCTTCTGGAAGGGCAGCCAGTACTCTCAGCTGCGGAGTCATCTCTCCACCCCTTGTTTTAGCTTTTGAGACAGAATCTCACTGTGTAGTCCTGCCTGGCCTGCATATTACAATGCAGACCAGCTGTGCTCAAACTCACATAAATCTGCCTTCCTCTGCTTCTCAAATGCTGGGATTAAATCAGGGCTGGTTTTAAAGTTCTTTGAATCCTTAAAATTGAAAAGAAAACTTCAGAAAGCTACATACTATTTCTTCAGATAGTACTATATAATAACACATTACAAGGCTGGGAATGTAGCGTAGTTGACAGACTTAACAAGCAAGCATGAAGCCCAGGGTTTGATCCTCAGTACCGCATGCTGATACACAACTGTATCCCTGCACTGTGGAGGTGGAGGCAAAATGAGAGGGTCACCTCAAGTCATCCTAGGCTACTAGTAAGTTTGAGGCTAGCCTGAGATACAGGAGACTCTAACTTGTAGAGATCTCCCTCCTCAGCCTCCTGAGTGTTGGGATTTGTTTTCTGTAGACAGTATCTCACTATGTAGCCCCAGCTAGCTTTTAACCCACAAGTTCCCTATCTCAGACTCTGAACTGTTGGAATTATAGAGTAGGCACGTGTTTGTGTGCTTCTGTGACTAGCTTAGTACTCAGACTTTGGTTTTTTTTTTTTTTTGTTTGTTTGTTTGTTTGTTTGTTTTGTCCTCTTCTTCTTCCTTTTCTTTCAGGGTTTTTGAAATAGTGTCTCATGCAGCTCAGGCTGGCCTGCAACTTGCCACAAATTCCTGATTGTCAGCCTCCACCTCCCAACTGCTAGGACTGTAGATGTGTGCCACCATGCTTATCAATACTCAGATAACTCAATTAAAAAAAAAAAAAAAAAGACATAGCCGGGCGGTGGTGGCACACGCCTTTAATCCCAGCACTTGGGAGGCAGAGGCAGGCGGATCTTTGTGAGTTCGAGGCCAGCCTGGTCTACAAAGTGAGTCCAGGACAGCCAAGGATACACAGAGAAACCCTGTCTCGAAAAACCAAAAAAAAAAAAAAAAAAAAAGACATATTTATTTATTGCGTATACAGTGTTCTGTCTGCAGGTATACCTGCATTCCAGAAGAGGGCACTAAATTTCATTATAGATGGCTGTGAGCCACCATGTGGTTGCTGGGTATTGAACTTAGGACCCCTGGAAGAGCAGACAGTGCTCTTAACCTCTGAGCCATCTCTCCAGCCTGATAGCTCAATTTTTAAAATACTGCTTATTCAGCCCTCTTGAACTATTTAAGGGAGGAGGGCTTGGCCTTTCACTCTGCATGGTCAGGTTCAATTCTTGTTCCTGGCCCACTTCCCATCACCCCTGTCACCTGAGGCCTTTGTTTGACAGGCTGTTCTGTGTCTCAGCAGTCCTTCACACAAACAGGTCATCGTTGGTTGAGAGCTGTCCTTTCTAATCCTGAGCTAGGAGTGCTTCCACACCCTTACAGCTCTGCCTTCAGGACCATGAGGATGCTGCTGCTGCTGCTGCTGCTAGTTGACAGAAGGGTTTCAAGAAAACAGGTGGAGGTTGTGGAAGAATGGAAGGGATGGTCCTAGTAGTGATAGTGATGGCAATAACTACTTTTTAATTTTTTCTTTACTTGGGCTCGAGAGAGAGCTCAGTGGTTAAGAGCACAAACTGCTCTTCCAGAGGTCCTGAGTTCAATTCCCAACATCCACATGGTGGCTCACAACCATCTGTAATGTGTTCTGATGCCTTCTTCTGGACTGCAGGTGTACATGCAGATAGAGCACTCATATACATTAAAATAAATAAATATGAAAAAATTTTAAATGAAAAAAATCTTTATTCATATATTTTATGTGTATAAATGCTCTGTCTGTACATATGCCTGCCATGCCAGAAGAGGGCATCAGATCCCATTATAGATGGTTGTGAGCCACCATGTGGTTGGTGAGAATTGAACTCAGGACCTCTGGAAGAGCAGCCAGTGCTCTTTCTTAACCACTGAGCCATCTTGACAGCCTCTGGGATAGCCATTTAATCACAGTGAGCAGTCATGGTAGGCATAACATGGTGATATCAGTGGAGTGGTGGGGACCACAAAGGTGGTCCTGAGCCGGGCGGTGGTGGCGCACGCCTTTAATCCCAGCACTCGGGAGGCAGAGGCAGGTGGATCTTTGTGAGTTCGAGGCCAGCCTGGTCTACAAAGTGAGTCCAGGACAGCCAGGGTTACACAGAGAAACCCTGTCTCGAAAAAACGAAAACAAAAAAAAAAAAAAAAAAAAAAAAAAAACAAAGGTGGTCCTGGTTACAGACCAGTGAGGATGAGGTGGGTGATTATTACAATGACTTACTTATTTCTGGTGTTGCAGATTGAATCCAGAGCCTTGCATATGCTAAGCCTATGCCCTACCACTGAGCAACACCCTTAGCCTTGTCAGTGTGTGTGTGAGCATTTGTCTGTTTTTTTTTTTTTTGTTTGTTTTGTTTTTTTCCTGAGACAGGGTTTCTCTGTGTATCCTTGACTGTCCTGGACTAACTTTGTAGACCAGGCTGGCCTTGAACTCACAGAGATCCTCGTGCCTCTGCCTCCCAAGTGTTGGGATTAAAGGCGTATGTCTTTTTTGAGACAGGATTTTACTGTACAGGGCTGGCTAGTCTGGAATTTGCCATGTAGACCAAACTGGCCTGGAACTCGGAGAAATGAAGGAATTAAAGGCTAAAGGCATGTGCCACCACACCTAGCCTTTTGTTAGTGTTTTGAATGAAGAATGACACAAGGTACTGTCACTTACTACAGTCACCATAAGCAGCAGGTAAATGTTTCCTTACCTTAAACACCCAGCTCCTCTTGGAAGCTTAGGGGTAGTAGCCCACTTCTGAGTCAGGTGACCCTCAGCAGTTTCCCAGTAATTAATCTCCCTCCACCTTATACTTATAGTCACCAAGTCACCCAGAGAGTGGCTCTCCTGGGAATCTTAGGCAGGAAAAGAGGATGGAGGAATAAGAAAAGAGGAACAGAAAAGGAAAAAGGAGGAAAGAGCAGGAAGAGGAGGGAAAAAAAGGACAAATGGGGGCAGGCGTGGGAAGAAGAGTAGAAGGCAGAGAAAGGAATGAAAGGGGTTAGAAAGCAAGGAGACAGGAGAGAAAGGGAGAGGAGGAGGGAATTGGAGATGGAGGATGAGAAAGAAGCAGAGGACAAAGAGGGCCAAAGTCTCTGGGGACCACAGCAAGAGTGTGTGGGGAAGAGCTGAGAAGTGCTTCTGGCTGATGAGGCCATGACCTTGGGGGATGGGCTGCTCAGAGGGACCCTTCCTGGGGTCAGGGGAGGCTCTTGCTCAATTGTTGAGGATATTTGAAAGCAAGTGCCCCTTTCAGAGCAGGAGGCCTCGACTCATAATCTGGGTTCTCTGGAATATGGCACTGGGGAAAGTCTCTGGGATCTGCTAGCTTGAAATAAGTCTCATTGGTGGTTGAGGTGATCACTTGGAGCATTTGGGTAGCTAGACAGGGCTAGTGGCGGGCTGCACCGACTTGACCTACTCTGGAGGCGGCCATCTGTCGGAAGGTCCAGAAGTGCCAACCGTCCCAAGGGCTGCACCGCCACCTGCTGAGAGGCCTGGGCCGGCCCAGGTCCTTTGCCGCGGGGCTGCGGCTGGCCGCTAGTAGGAAGGAGGGACGCGGAAGGGGCGCGCAGGTGATGCAGGCTGGTTGCTCCCCTGCGCTCCAGCCCTACTCACCAGGGAGTTGAGTGCCCGGGTAAACACCAGGCGCGATGTGCGCGGTGTATCCACAGAGACAAAGCCAGGGCGGGGCGGGGGCGCCGCCCGCGATGCCAGGGCGGGGGTGCAGGGCGCAGAGCAGCCTCCCCTGGCGCGGGTTGCCCACTGCCTGGGAAGCCTGAGCCTAGCCTTGCGGACAGGTGGAGCGGGGGCGGGGCGGCGGCCGGGAGGGTCCCGCCCCGGGGGTGGGGCCGGGCGGGCCGGGCGGGGCGGGGCCGTGCTATGCAAATGTCGCCCACGGGCGGCCAATTGCCTGCGTTCCGCGCGCGGCTCCGAGCGTCCCGTCCCGCCAGCAGCCTCGAGACCCGAGCAGCTAGGGAACAAACCGCGGCTGTCCAGGGAGCCCCGAGTGCAGCGCAGAGAACCAGGGCACGTCTCGAGGACCAGTGCAGCCCCGCGCGGTCTCCGGGCCCTAGTCAGGCAGCCAGGCGAGCGCAGCGCCATCCCGCTCGAGCCCAGCGCTTCGCTCAGTAGCCTAGCGCGCGCCGCCGCCCGCGCCCGGCACCGGGGAATGCGCCCTCGGCGCGCAGGCCAGGGGGCGCCCTCAGCCCGCCCCGGGGGAGGCGGCCCCGAGCGCCCCTGAGCCTTTCCATGGCCCGGGCTGGAGCCCGGGGCCTCGGCTGTTGACGTGCACGAAGCCAGCGGAACCAGTGGAGCCGCGGCGGCGGTGCGGATCCCGGCTCCAGCTCAGAGGCGAGAGGGCGCGGACAAGGGCCGTGGCCCCGGGGGGCCGCTAGAAAGGACCGGCGCGACGCGAACCTCTCCGCTGCTGGGGCGATTGCCGCTGCCCAGGCGCCCAGGCCCCGCCGCCGTGGACGAGGTGAGTACAGAAGGAACGCGACCCCCCGACCCCACTGGGACCCGCGGCACTGCAACTCCTTAGAAGTGCGAGAGGTCTGGCGAACCGTGGCACGCCGTCCGCGGGCACCAGGCGACAGCACTAGGAGGTACTTCATACTTGTCCCGGCGGCCGGGATCTCTCAGCTCCCGGGAGGTGTAAAGATGTGTGACTGCGTGATGTGGCCTATGGGGTCACCGGTATGTGAAGAATTAACTTTTCCCATCCCCTCAAGGTTTTGGGCTGTGTACCCTCACCCTCACGGAGTGGGAGTTCGGATCCTTCTGTTTTAGTCCTCGACTGACGCCTGCAGCAGCACTCTTTCCCAGTCGGTGCGTATGCACTGCCTCAATGTCCCTAGTCTGAAGACTAGGTCAGCCTCAAGGGAAAGTCTAAACTGGAAGCCCCCACGTGGAGGGTCGCTCGGAACAGTAGGGCAAGAGGATCTGCCTCCAAAGGGGTTTTCTTCCAGCCATTTGCCGACCTGGCTCCCGGCAGCATCTTGATTCTGCTTGGGTTCAGGGGTCTCCGTGTAGGTGAGGTGTCGTTAACTTGGAAGAGCCCGCCCGCAGTCAAGCCCCCGTCTGAACCGCCGGCCCTAGCAGTGAAATGGGCAGGGGACCACGGGGTTGGGGTGGGGGTGCCTAGAGCAGGTGAGGCAAGGAAAAGTGTCAAGTTGAAGAGTCCTTTGGAACTAAGGCTGGGGTCCCAGCTGGACCAATAACTCCTCATTCTTGAAATAGGTACATTTTGCTACCAGTCCATTAACATCTGGGGAGAGGACAAACTGAAGCTTCCCTGTGTCCACCGTAGAGCTGGGCCAGATGGAAGGACTCCTATTCCCCCGAATTCACTCTTTCTCCAGTATCTGCTACCCTAGTTACAGCGATGGGAAAACTGCCCGGGGGTGGGATGGACCCGGGGCTTTTTCTCCGGCTGCCCAGGGGGTGTGCCTAGATCAAGTGGACTATCTTGTCTGGGCCAGGAAAAGATGCAGGACTATCTACCCTCACTGTTCCCCTTAGTTCCAAAGGAGCCAGGCCCGGAAGTAGGAAGGTGGGGGCTAGCGAGGCCAGAAGCCCAGCCTCAGCCCCCGCTACTCTGCATACCTTGGGGGTGGGGATGGAGTCTGGCCCAGGTGACCTTGACTGGGAAACCCTGGCCACAAAAGGGGGTTTCGGTCCCGGCAGGTCTGTTTCCTGGTCCATGAGGTGTTGGGGGAGGGGGAAGCTGAGGATCTAGGAAGGAGTCTTGTGTGTGTGTGTGTGTGTGTGTGTGTGTGTGTGTAGCTGAGGCACTGGTGGGGTGCTGTTAGTAATTTCCTCCATTCCCCCACAGCCCTGCTCTTGCCTTTGCCTCCCTTCAATCGAGGCAGGTCTCAGCTAGAGTAGCCAACCTCCCTTTGCTAAGACAGGCTCCCCACCACCACCACCACGTTCTCGCATACACACACTATGAGCTTGGGAGGTCTGGATCAGGCTGGACAATTTGACCACCTGGCCCTCTGTCCCGCCCCCAGGTGCCTCTGGACCCCTTCCTCTGTCCGCCCCTTCCCTGCACCCCTTGCCAGCCCCAGCTCCTCGTTTCTTTGTTCAGGCGTCTCTCCTCCGTCCCTCCCTCTCTCCTCCCTCTCCTCCTCCCGCCTGCTGCCTCCCTCCCTTGTTCCCTCCCGCCAGCTTTCTTCTCCTCCTTTTGGATTTTTCTCCTGGTGGGCTCCCAGGTGGCGGTGGCTGTACCTCCCCTGTCCTCCTACTTGAGCTTGTTCTGACTTGGGGGCTTTGAGGGGGCTAGGGCTGAATGGAAGGTGTCCTGGGGGCCAGTTGAAGGGAAATGATTGCAGACACCCCCTCCCCCTTCCCTTTCAGTCCTTCCTTTCCTCATCCTTCTCTTTCCTCTGTTCCCACCCCTAGGCTCCCAAAGAGGGACCCTGGATTTGATCTTGAGCCCCCAGTAGACTCCATCCCCTCCTATTTACTCCTTAAAGGCCCAGAAAATTGTGGGAGGTCCGTGTAAGAGCCTCATGGAAAGGTCCCCTACTTTCCTGGACACCTTGAGTGAGTCCAGCACTAGCTTTGATGACCCTGACCTTGCCACTGTGAAAATGGATACTGGAAAAATGAGGTCACGGGGAGGGGGATGTGTTGACATGAGCCCCCCCATCAAAGCTCTCAGGGACCCAGACTGCATCTTGCCCTCCTAAGCTTCCTTGAGCCGCACCCCACTAGCAGGTCAAGTTCTTGAGCAAACTCATGCTTGTGAAGACATGCGTGGGCATGCAGGTGTGGATGTGTGTGTATGCAGGACTGTTCATGGGGGCCTCCTAGTGCACCCTTAGGGTGATCAAGGCTGCAGAGCCCATTTTCCCCTCCAGCCTCCCTGCCAGAGCCTGCCTCGAATTCTGTCGGCACTATCTTTGTGCCCCCAGCAGATGGGGGAGGGGCTGGGTCTGATTCTCCCCTCCCCCAGTCAGCCAGCCTCCCCGGGAGAGAGCTTCTGGGATGGGGAGATCTTGGAGGAATGAGAGGTGTGCCAGGCACTCCTGAGAGCACCGCTGGAGGAGTCAGCTGAAGCTGCACTTCCTGTCTGAGGAACCACCAAGTGGTTTTCCTTGGCAGGAGAGGCAGGGCTCCAGGGCTGGGGGCTGGGTCTGAGGAGGGCACTGGAGTCTAGGAGTTCACAGAGGCTCCTAGGCCTTGTCTCAGCCCTCCCCCCCCCCACAGTCCATGCTAGCACACACATACACTGGTGTCCTCGAAGTGGGTCTACTGTATTGCTTTCCGTGGGAAAAGGGGACAGACAGGGCAGATCTGGGGGGGGAGGGGTTGCTGTTCTTCTTAATGTCCCCACCCCCAGTGCTTCTGGATTTGGGGTGGGAGTTGGCACAGATTTGTATCGGGAGGGAGCAATATGTTTCAACAACTGGTGCTGGGCTGCGTTTACCCAACAGCCAGCTTGCCTGGGGAGACAATATTTGAAAAACATAGTATTAAAATTAGGACCTGCCAGGGGTGTGGGTGATGTTGAAGGGAGCAAGGCAGCTGGTGTACACCCTGTCACAGGTCTACTGGTCATTTTAGCATCCTTTCTGACCCCTGAGCTGGTACTTTTTCATGGAGGAAGTCCTTCTGCCTGTCTAACCTGAGTGCTTCCTGCTTCCTGCCTTTTATTAAGTGTGAGTCCTGTTATTATTGGTCTTTCCTTTTTTTGACTGATGCCATCCCTCCTACTTTGGGCCATCTGTGTGTCTCGTTCTTGCTCCCCATCCTCTCATAATTCCCCTCCACTCCAATATTAGGTCCAGACTTTTCCCTTTTCCTGCTCTGGGAGGAAAGTATTGGCTCAAGGGGACCTAGAGATGGGCACAGTGTGGAACCTGCTGTGAACCACAAGGGTTTCCATTATCTGCATGTGCCCAGCACAGAACTGAGCAGGCTGTGAGGGGTGAGGCTTGGATCTTCAGCAAACCCCATCAGTTCTGCTATGCCCAGGTGGCCCACTATGGCAGTATGGACTTTAATTAGACTTGTCAGTAACACTTCCTCAGACAAAGGTAGGCAGAAGAAAGTGTGAAGTTCGTTCCAAGTTGAGGCTTGTGAACATGGAGACTTTGACACTCTTTGTTCAGGAAGGGAAACTGAGGTAGGCAAGGTGCTGCTCTATTGTGATCCCAGCGGTTCTGTAGTGAGGAGACCCTGACTCAAAATTTTTAAAAAGGGTGGAACAAGGAAAATGGCCCATACATTCTAATCTCTTTCCAGGTGTCCAGAGAACTGGAACCTGCTTCCTGGGCCCTAGGCCCCTCCCACAATGCTTGTCACTGGTCTCATCCTCTGGGCTTCCCTGCTGACCAGGGCCTGGCCAGCTATCCACATCCAGGACCAGCTTCCGGCCACACCTCGAGTCAGACTGTCATTTAAAGGTAAGAGACTTTTTTGCTCCACCTCAAACCATCCTTTCTTACAGTGCTGGTTTTGCTGCAGAGGAAAGAGGAGTGTCAGGGAACGAAGACAACTGTATTGTCACTTGGGTTTCCCTAGGCAAGCACAAAGAAGGCAGGACTTACTGGAACCCAGAGGACTGAGGCATTTTGGGAAAGGGTCCTGAGCTGGGCGCTGGATCTTTGAACCCTGAGTGATACTGATGTCAGGCCTGTCTGTGCCCCAGGCGGCTCCTAGGGTTGAGGGTCAGACAATAAGGTAGACCCAGCTAGATGGAGGAGCAGGGACAGTACTACTGGGTGCTTGGGTGTCCTGGGTGTTCCAGGGTCCTAGGGAGAAGGGCACTATTGGGTGTTGTGTGTGGAGGATTGTGGGGAATAGTGCTCTTGACAGGCTTAGGGAGGGCAACTAGTATTGTGAAAGTCATTAGCACCCCATTCTTGTGACTTTGGGAAGTCACCAGAAGATCTTAATGGAGGGCTGGGGTCTGCAGAGTGTCCCTATTTCCGTCACCTTAGCACCTAGCCCACCTGGCAGGTGAACACAACAGGGAGAATGCAGGACGAGTGGCTTATTTGCCAGACACTTCCTCAAGGGACAGAGTGCATGTGCAGAGAGCACTAAGGCCCTGGAGTGAAGAACCGTGGCCGTGCTGGGGTCGGAGGATCTAGAGTTACTGGTGAGTTCTGTGTTGGCCATTCTCCAGCTAGAAGCAATGCTAGCCAGCCTCCTGCCCTGGGTGGGGCCAGTTCAACCCAGGCTGGCTAGATTTTCAAGCAGCCATATTGGGTAAAAGGGTGGGCTGACCTTTCCTTCCTTAGGCTTGGTTGAAGCTTAGTTCCTACCTTATCACCATGACCCCCTGGCTGGGCCCCTGCTCTCATTCCACCCCCACCACTTGATTGGAGGGGTAGGGAATGAGCTGGTTAACTTTCCCAGTCCTGTTGGGCAGACAAGAGTTAATCCATTCTGGTTCCTAAAGGGCCTCCTTTCCCAGGCTTGGGAAGGTGAGATATTTATTCGGCTGATACTTCCACCCTTCCCTGGTGGAATTCCTCAAAGCAGATTAATAAATCCTGAAGAAACTGGTTCCCCCTCTCACTTCCCTGCCTAGGGCCATTGGAGTGTCTCCTCCCTCAACAAGAGAAGGCAGCGGCCTTGAACTCCACAACTCAGAACCCTGTGCCTGCCACTTTGGGTATTATTTTATTAACATTCATGCCAGAAAGCAAGAAGACATAGGTGGTCTTTTGTGTGCTCCTTTTAAACCTTGTCGAACCGAGGGGCAAAGGGTCAAATACTTTGTTCCTGTTTTCCAGAGAGAGAGAAACTGAGGCACAGGCAAGGGCAGGGCCAAGGTCAGGCAGGAGGCAGAGACGGGACCAGAAATAGACCCTGGTGTCCTGGGCTTGCTGGCGCCCACATCGAGTTGGGTCGATTCCCTCTCAATTAGCTCTGAAGCCGACACCCACAGTGACTAAAAGCCCAGCTTCCTGGCAGCCAGCCTACGGTGTTGTTTGCTTGTGCCGGCCAGGGTAGGGCTGGAGGATACTTGGGGCCACCCCATTCTGGGACTTAGTATCTTTGCCTAGGTAGGTTCATTAGCCAGAGTGACCTCCCCTTTCTCACCTGACCTTATGTCATAGTATTGTGCTTAGATGTGCGCTCAGTTTAGCAGTTACTTGAGCACCTACTGTGTGCTCCACTTTGCCGAGTCCTGGGAACTCTGCAGTAAAAGCAAGATGAAGTGCACTTAGGGGGACTAGCCAAAAAGTTCTCATTAGGTGGCTCCACAGTGGAACTTAGGCCTGGTGTGATCCCTCCCCTGCAAGCTGCTCAGATCCACAAGAAGTGGCTCTCAGTGAGGAAAAATGTTTATGGGATGAGAGTGGAGACTGACTCAGAGTCTGGGGTCCCACAGATAGCTTAGGGCTGGAAAGGAGTGGGGGTCTTTCCTTCCAGGGTACACAAGGGGTTCATAGAGAATTGCTCTCAGAAGCACTTGCTGGTAACAAGGGCTCCATGTCTCTGTTTCTCCTTCATGCTTAGGTGGATACAACAGCTAGAAGCCAAGTTTGGGTGAAACATTTTTATCTTGCCTTGGGTGTTACAGCAGAAGGTGACACTTCCCGCTGGGTTTAGCTAGACTCTCCTAGGCAGAGGTGCTGCTGTGAGGGGCCGCATTGCCCAGGGAAGATAAAAGAACAAAGCCAGGAATTGGACTAGCTTCCAGCATGCAGCCCACCCACCCACTCAGGCACCCCAGATCTAGAGCCAGGAGGGCATGAGAGCAAAGGGGCCCCCAGTTCATTTGGGCCGAGAGATTTCTGTGGTCCTTCTGGGCTTCTACTAGCAACACAAGCAAGGAGCCAAGTGGGACCAACTTCCAGGGGCACCAGATGTGTATTTTCTTCCTGCTTCTGGATGGCTGCTGGGGATCCTAGACAGTAAGCCCTTCCCTCTGATCCTGATGGGGCCTGGAGTCCCCTTTGCCCAGAATTGCAAGCCAACTTTGGGTGGAAAAGCTTTTCCTTCCCCTATTCTGAGCCACCCTAAGTCCTGGACACTACCTCCCTCATAGCAGCAGGGAGGTGCCAGGCCCTGCCAGGTCCTTTGTTCAGTGGAGGGAATGTTTACTTTTCCCCAGGAAGCCCCCCCCCCCCCCCCACACACACACCAACATGCCACTGCTGTCTGGGCTGGCTTTGGCCAGGATTTGGGCCTGAGAAATGTTTGGTGGTTGAGGGGGATCTTGTGGTGATGTGACTCAGCTGGGCTGTTAGAGAAACTGAGGTGCAGGAATAGGGAGAGGGAGCAAATGGTCACTGTGTGAAGCCCAGAACAGAAATGGAAATGGATACCTTTGCTGAACTGAGAGCCAGGCAGGGCCCTAGAACCCCTGTGAGTCTGACCTCAGGTGCACCTAACTCCTGAGTGGGGAAGTGCTCCGCAGATGAGGGGTAGAGGGAGGCGGGCTGATCGCTGCCTCTACCAGTCAGTACTGCCCACTCACATCATTTGCGTGTGGCATCAGCGGACCCGGTTGCTGTATCTTGTTGAAAATGACAAGGATAGAGGTTAGGAGTAATCACAAGTCATTTATTTAACCCCGGGGTGGTGACTATGGGTTGAGGTGTAGGGACTTAAAGCTTTGACAGAGCCTTGGCCCAGGCTTAGCTGGGGCTAAGGGTGTGTCTGGAGGGCTCTGGGCCCTAGGTGTCACCGAGTCCCCCAACTCTGAGAGAAGCTTCTAATTGCAGAGAAATAAGAAGGAGGAAATGGTCCTGGAGCTGAGACCAGTGGTGGCATGGGGAACTAGGCAGGGGTCAGGTGGCTTTGACAGCTACAGGGGGTTTGGAGCTCTTAAATTAGAAGGGATGGGCAACTCCAGGATGAGCCAGGATGACAGTTGGCTTTGGAGGAAATGGAGGCCAACTCTGTGATTGCAGGAGGCCCAGCTTGAGGCAGTCAGGAGCCTTGGCCTTTAACCCAGACCCTTCCCAAGCTTTGGATGGGACACACTGGCTAGGCCTTCTGAAGCCCAGGCCTTGCCTCAGGCTCTGGCATGTCGCCCACCCCGCCCTGCTGGCTCCAACTTCCCTTGGCACTGAGTGGGGAGCTGGTGCATGCTCGAGGAGTAAATCATGTTCCCTGGCAGCCCTCACGGCTTCGTAATCGTAAAGAATTTAAAGAGAAACTGCCAAGATACAAATCTTACCCGGGGCCCCTAAAGGCATCTTTACCCTGTGCCTTGGGAGTCAGAGAACCCCAAAAAGGTTCTTGGCCCTCCAACCCGTGTGTATGCACGTCCCGCCCCTTCCCTTCTCCAGAGGTGATTGAGAGCTCAGGTGACTTCAAGGCCCTGACTACTGGGGGGGGGGGGGGGGGGTCCCAGTGCGTCCTTCAGCTAGAGAGCTATCATCCAGATGTGGTCAAACCTCAGTCCTACCCCTGGTGGCTGTGTGAATTCTGTGAAATGGTTTAGGCTCCCTGAGTCCCCTTTGTAAGGTGGAGTCGGTGGTAGCAGCCTGGAAAACAGCATCAACTGTAGGCCTAGCAGGCCTTGGATTTGAGATCCTCCTGCCTCAACCTCCGGTGGCTGGGACTGTAGGCCTGTGCTGCCAGGCCCATCCTGGAAGGAGCAGTCTGAGGGCTGCCTTGCTTGCATCATGGTCATCAATAGACCCTGAACAGCAAGCTTGCCTCTGTTCCCACTGCCTTCTGGAAAATGGGGCCAGGAATAGTTATGACTTGATTGTGGTGTTGAGAGGATTAATTATGTGGATATTGTTACTGTCCCCAGCAGAGAAGAAAATCTCAGTGACTAGGATGGGGGATGACAGGCAGAGGTTGATGGATGAGTCGTGCCCAAAGGTCTCCTCACCTTTCCAGAATTCTGACCTTTGGTTAGAAAGATGGTGCATCGAAAGGACCTACAACAGAGAGGGGTCAAGAGAGAGGGAATTCCTACCGTGGGCAGGTAGGAGGCAGGCAGGCTTTGTGGATGAGGCAGCGTTTCAGAGGAAAGAGCAGGGATAGAGGGAGGGTTCATACCACCCAACACTCTGTGGCCTTTGGCTCTGTTTCCTTGTGGCAGAGTCCTAAAACTTCAGTGGGAGAGGTACACTGGTGGGAAGTAGGTACCCTGAAGCATCAGCCTCCCACTGAGATAGCCTCCCAGAGCCTGACTTGAGCACCTGGGCATCTGCAGTGACCCCCACGGGCATCTGCAGTGACCCCCACGGGCTGCTCACTGGGGCAGAGAGGTTTGTTGGCCTGGCCCAGTGCTATCTGGGAATCTGAGCCCTGCCTCAAGGGAGCCCTTGGAGAAGCAGAGAGGATTCCTGCTGCATTTTTCTTAGAAATAGCAAGAGGGCCTTTGCCAGAGACTTGGATGCCAGAAGGCTACAGCCCAAATCTGAAGCCCAACTCACGTGGGTGCCTGAGCTTGGCAGGCGGATAGATCCCACCCAAGCGGCTCAAGCCCCAGGGAGAGAGTGGGGGTCTTCTTGGCTGTAGACTCTGAGCCAGCAAAGATAGAGCCTGGGCAGTGGCTACTGATCTGGGATCCAGGGGACCCGTCTAGGGGTGGGCTCAACTAGGCCCACTGGGGTACTGATCTGCTTGCCAGCACCAGCTGTCTAGGGTTGGCTCTACACAGCAGGGACAAACACACCATCAAGCCTCTCCAGGGACCAGGAAAGCTGGGAGTCTGGAGACATTAGGTCTAGCAGCTCCCTCGTCTTTTCTCCCCCACTACCCCTTCACCCTCTCCTAAACACCACCTCCTACGCTGACCCAACCTTTCCTCTGAAGTCTCCATAGCTAACCCACAGCCTTATTTCTTCCCACTTGGGACCTGGTGGTAGTCCCTCATTTCCCTCTGTGGGCTGAGTCCTGAGTCCTAGGGTTCCTGTACACCAGGCTGTATGCTAGAATTTGGGGGGATTTGCTGGATTCTGAAGCATCAGAGACTAGGTGGGTGGCACTCTAGGGGACTGCAACAGAGCTGCTGTGATTTTAACCCTTTCCTGACCCAGCACTACTGCAGCTCCCAAGGCTGACCCTGAGCATCTTTGTCTTCTGTTCTCTGTCTCAGTGTCCCCATAAGAATGTAAAGAGTTGGGAGCCAAGACTGGAGCATCTTATAAGGGTGATGGGAAGGGCCTGCAAGGACTATGGGAATCTGAAGAGAACAGCAGAGATGATGGTTGGGCCTAGGGCAGGGGGAGGAGGGTCTTGACACCCACTAGCCTGTCGGCTCATCCTGGCCTGTCTGTCTGGGTGATTTATAGCAGTAAATGAGCCATGGAGAGTTTGTTGTCTTTTGCAGTCATGGGGGGGGGGGTGGTAGAGGAAGGAGTGAGGGGTTTCCGGGCCAGGTCTGGAATGTGGGAGGAGGGGTGAGTCCCTGGGACCTTTGGAACTGGAGACTTCTGAAGTCTGGTTCACTCTTTCTACCTGAGAAATGGATCAGCGGTCTCCTCAGCCTAGCCAGTCCCTTTTGTTACTCCTTTCAGATTTCTGGAGGCACGTTCTTGTTCTTGAGAGCTGTTATTGCCTGACTGTAGTTATCCTACCCTGGTCACCTTCTCCCACCCCCACAAGGGCATCTCTGAGCTATGCTGCCTCCTCAAGCTGAGTCATGCTGCCTACCTGGCTCATGCCTCTGTGCGTTCTCATAGGCACCTGTTCATGGTAAGGGTCGTCAAAGGACTTCCCAGTCTTCTGTCCAACAGCCCAGACCTAGATATTGTGGGGCCATGGGATGGGCAGAGGTGAGGGGGGTGTCTAGGCTGGAGAGCCTTCCTCTGGGACAGAGGGTCAGAAGTGACTGGACATCCTTAGCACAAGGTGTAGACCCTCTGGTTCTGGCCTGTGAGTGCTTGAGTGAAGTGTCATGACCTTGTGCCCCTTCCCTCTGGCTCTTCCTGGCTTCAGGATGAGGTGGCTCCTAGTCCCTTGTCTGCCCTCTCCTGGGCGGAGCAGGTGGGCAGTGGGGCATAACGCTGGCCGTGGGAATAGCACGCCTAGGCCTGTCCGTCCCGTCCCCCCCCCCCCCGCCCCTGGCCCCTGAAATGGGAAGGAAGAATGGAGGAGCCTTGGTCCATCTGGGTGGCTCTTACTCACTCTTGGTGTTTACTGAACAGCTGGGATGTTTACAGTAGCCCTTAAGAAGTGGGCCCCTTGTTCTAGAGGATTTCCCATCTGGAGGGCCCCACCAGGGGCTCTTCCTACCTTTCTACCTCCCTACTTCTCTGGGATAGAAGTGCAAAGGGACCTGGAGCAGAAAAGCTCACCCTTCTCCCCTCCCCTGGAATAGGTTTCCTGGAAGTGGCAGCTGTAGGTGGTGAAATACGGTAACTGGGTTCCCAGTTCAGACATTTAAATTAAATTCAATCAGAGTGGTTATTGAATATAAACACGTGGAGTCATTTACATGTTAATTATGTTGAACGGACGATGAGGCCATAATTAGTTGCTAATTGGGTGAGAGCGGCTGTAATTGGTTTTGTTGGCACCGACCTGGCTCACCTGCCTGGTGGGGGCGGTGCCTGAGAATCCTGGGAAGACTCCTGGTTTACTTAGACTCATTCTCTGGTCAGGAAGGCAATGGGGACAGATAGTGTGGTTCAAGATGCCCTACCCTCCAAGGACTTGCAGTTTATCACCAAGGCAAACCCTCATTCTGACTTCTAGAGTTTCTTAGGGAAAGGGGGTCAGCAGATCCCCTGCCCAACCCCAAGTCAAACTTGGATTTGATTATATCCTGAGTGCCCATGGAAAGGCCTGTGGCAGCAGCAGCAGGTACCACTGCTGCTGATGGGCCATGAATTGACTTGGCCAGTGGCTGAAGTCTGGGCTTTTGGTATGAGTGGGGTGAAGTATGCTGAGCTAGGGAGTGGAACACACTAAGGCTTCTGGGATGCCCTGCCCCCAGCTCAGCCTGGCCAGGGCTCCCAGGGTTGCAGAGCTGTGGCCAGGGGCTGAGGCCTTCCGGCTGGCCGCTCATTAAAAGAGGATTAGGCTGGGAGCCAGGGGGCCAGGCCAGCCCCTGGGCCTTCCTCTGGGGCCCCTCATAGCTTTGGAGGAGTGAAAGATGCTCTGACCCTTCCCTAGAGTCCATGGGAGCGCTGGGTGGGGATTGCTTGGACTCTGCCACTCATGTCACTGCTAATATATATAATATAAATCAATATAAAATATAATATATATCCTATATAAAATCATATATACATATATGTATATGTACATACATACATACACACATACATAAAATCTTGTCTACCTCAGTTTCCACCCTTGGGTCAGGAGGCCTGTCTTCCTGGTGGATGATTCACTAACAAAGATCTAAGATCTAGACTGGCAGCTCCTTCACACCCAATCCCATTTCTCTTCACCTCAGAGCTTAGGGATGCTACTAGCCCACAGGAGGTCAGAGGTCAGAGCTAGGCTACAGGGACCTGTCTATCACTCTCTCATCCCCAGCCCTTTTGGGGGAGGTCACACTGTCAGTCAAAGCCCACTGCTTTGTGGAGCTGTAACCAAGGGGGCGGGGCACCCACCTCTCCTCCAAGAGTCCTCTTTTTGCAGCAGCCCCTGTCTCACTGGTAGCTGGTCTGGTGTCCTAGAGACAGGCAGCAGGGGGTGGGCCCGCCCACTTGGGGGTCTCTGGTGAGGGCTGTGGACACGCCTACTGGCTCCTTTAAGGCATCAACCATTGCTTCCCAGAGATGAGGAAGTGGAGACCCCCAGGATCAAGCCCTGAAGGCAGTGAGATTGTTCCTGCCCCTGGACCTTGGCCAGTGGATTCTGGGCCAGGACAGAGTGTCTAACACCCACAGGAGAGGTCTGGAAGCTGGGAACTGCTGCGGAAATGAGGTGTCTGGTGCCAGAAAAGGCTCTTCCTTCCCATGACAGGAAAATCCTTCCCGGATGCCACCCCACCCAACCTGTGCCCAGCTTGGGTGAGAGCAAGGGGGTGGAGCTTTTCCCAGGAAGCAGCACCTAGGCCCCCACCCACCCTGACAAGCTCCAAACTTATTCAGGGTTGAGTCCCTGCTGTCACATACTGAGCAGAAGTCAGCGCTGGTCTGAAGACATGACCAGGCTAGGTCTGACTTGGCACCACATGCTTCAATGCCACCTCAGACCCCTGGAACCTTTTGGTCCAAGTCCCTTTAAGGCAGTGGTTCTCGGACTTCCTAATACCGCGGCCCTTTAGTGCAGCTCATGTTGTGGTGACCCCCCATCCATAAAATTATTTTCATTGCTACTTCATAACCGTAGTTTTGCTGTGGTTATGAATCGTGATGTGAATATTTGATATGTAGATAGTTTTGGGTGGCCCCTGTGAAGGTTTGGCCCCTGAAGGGGTCACCCACAACCCACAGGTTGAGAACCCAGTAGGATCTGCTAATACTGCAGGGGTCAGCTAAGGATATTTGCTTGAGCTTCCCTTCCAGCTGTGAACCAGGGTTCTTAGGGAGGATAAAAACCCCAGATCCTTTGCCCTGCAGTATACAGTTGGTCAGGAGGTCCTTTGCCCTGTGGTATACAGTTGGTCAGGAGATCCTTTGCCCTGTGGTATACAGGTCAGGGTCAGTCAGGAAGCTAATTCTACTTTATAATCATGAGCACCACTGTCTTCCTGTCTGCAGCTAGGGATGTGGAACAGTCAAGGGGCTTCTTGCTTGCATTTTCTCGGGACATCTAGCACGAGTGGCATTAGCACTCTAGCTGTGAGTTAACAAGGCTGGAGACCCGGACACACGATCCTCTCTAGACCCTGGAGAACTATCCAGCTCTGCCTTGTACTTATGTAGGCTGGTCCTGATGAACTGAGTTAGCTGTACTTCTGTGCACAGGGGCTGGGGGTGAGGGGTGTGGGCATGCTGGCAATACGGAGGTTGGGCTGAGTCAACAGGAAGCCTCTTCCGTCCCAGTGGCCATCTCTGCTGTCTCCCCAGCACTAGGAAATGGGGTGCAGGGATGTGAGTGCATGTCCTTCAGGTGATGGTGACATCTGGAAGGAAGCTTGCTTCCTCAGGAAAAGATCTGGAAACCCCAGCCCATTTTTTGGTCCCCCTCAAGATAGATACCCCTGAAGGATGTGTTGGGGAGACCAGAGAAGTGACAACTCTCGGATTCACCAGAGCCACCTTGAATATTAGATATAGGGGCCCATAAAATGCTCTGCCCTGGAAAATGATACTCAGCGAGCCAAGGGCACTTCAACAGGGGAGTTGATACAGCCAATAGTGGAAATGGACCCGTAGCCAAGAATTCCTGACCTT
Organism: Lophiomys imhausi; assembly: GCA_907164525.1. Taxonomy (NCBI): domain Eukaryota; kingdom Metazoa; phylum Chordata; class Mammalia; order Rodentia; family Muridae; genus Lophiomys; species Lophiomys imhausi. Next base: position 16,489,829 of record CAJQZJ010003646.1, read on the forward strand.
CCGTCCCACCTATTTCTTCTCCAGCCTGCATTGCCTCCTGGGGGCTCACCTCCTCCTCACCATTTCCACAGTGACTAAAGCATCATGTCCTGTGACATCAGAGTGTCCTATAATACCAGAGCATTGACGCCATATCCCGAGGTCATTGAGAGGAGCCCCTAGGGTGTCTCGATGATGGAGGACCAGTCACCTTCCGGCTCTCCATCTCCTGACAGGCAGTCTCTGTCACCAGGACTGGCTTCCATGGGATCCCTGTCCTTTGACCATCAATCTTCATGCAGTCTGCCTGTCCCTTCCCTTCCCTATACCCCAGTGTTCTCAACTGTGAACTGGATGTAAGCACAAAGCTCTGAGGAGATTAGGTACCTGACTGAGAGGCACCCTCCACCTAAGGACAGACTGGAGGAGATGCAGTGGCAGCGTACGTTGGATTAAGGAGCGTCTCCTGTCCCTTTTCTAAAAATTTCTTTCCTTATCTGCCTAATGAGGTCTCTCTTGTCTTTCTCACAGGAAGCTGGGGCTGTGGGAGCAGATTGCTAAGTTTGGACTTAGGTCTTGGGTCCTGGCCCCGTGGCACAGCATGGGGCAGGATCTAGATTATGGGTCCGAGAATGAGTAGAGATATGTGAGCACAAGGCTTTGGGATTTATGGCTGCTTGGATGCCTGGTGGCTATCTCTCTGCATCTCCCCCTCCTGACCTAGGTGCTACATCAGAAGGTATCCACTTGATCTTGTGCCCTCCTCCCTTCCATTGCCCCTGACGTGCCCCCCAGCATAGCAGGATGAATAAGGGCACAACCAAGGCCATGCCCCCAGCCAGGGTATAAATAACCCCTGGCAGACTATCCCAGCCTGGGGGGGCTCCACTGGCAGCCCCACTTCCTCTCTGGCCACTTCCCAGCCCCTGGGGGTGGGGGAGTATTTACTTTCCTGTTGTCACTATGACTGGGTGGCCAGGCAGGAGACTCCAAGTGACCCAACAACAGGTGCAGGACAGGTGCCCAGACTGCCCTGCCCAGGACTTCAGAGGCACCGCCGGACAGGCGGGCGAGGCCGTAGCCAGGCAGGGATTGGGCCTTTGATCTTTCGGCGTCCCTGCGTCCTTGTGTTCCAGTGGCTGGCCAAGGTCATCACCTATATTCCCTTGTTGCTACATAACCAGGTTTGAGCAGGGCAAGGCTTCTCTTTGCACTGCAGCTCTAAACAGCAAGGTTCTGAACCAGACACAGTCTCTAGGTTGACTGTCTTATCTTCTGCCACCATAGCCTACTTTATGTGGCCAGATCAGCCTGCTGGTCTCACACAGAGTACCTCCAGCTTATCCTAGGGTCTCTACACACCACTTGGAATGAGAGCCAGGCCAATCCGGGACAGCTACCTGCTGGTGCTACCTTCAGGCTGTCTGTGCCCAGAGCTTCAGATCTCAGCTGTCCTCTCTCCAGGTGCCTAGTCTCCCCTCCATTGCTCCACCTGTGAGGTTGGGTGCCAACTGTGGGATCAGGGATCAGGGTATATATGATCCAGTGGTACCTCAGCTGTTGCAGGACACATTTGCGTATCTGCTACATGTGTGTGCATGTATATGTTCTTCTATATGTTGCCACCAAATCTCTCTATGCTGGTAAATACTCATGACCCTCAGTCACAATTTTCTCTGTCCTGAGCTAAAAATAGCTGGGGGTGGGCAGGAGACAGGTTTGTCAAGTGGACCCTTCAGCTCCCCCAAAGACAGGTTCACAAGCTTCCAGGAGTCCTGTGTGTGTCATTGGCCTGTCCTGTCGTGCATCTCCAGGAAAGACGTTCCCTTTGTGTCCTGAGGATGGGATCCAAGGCTGTTGCAAACAGGCAGAGAAAGTTGTACCCTGCCCTCAACTCCCGTCATGGGGCTCTTATAGCAAGCATTGCTGGGAGGATCTCCTTTCCCAAGATGACTCCTCCTGGCTATTCAGAGTAGGCTGTGTCCCACCCTCAGCAAGTTTATGAGGTCTAATGAACCTGAGTTCTGTAGGGTACATGGTCCCTTCAGGGCTTTTTAGTGTCTGGCTAGCCTATTTCAGGTGCAGTGTACCAGCTGTGTCCCCTGCCTGGTGGTCAGCTAGGGTGAGGGCAGGGTAACCAGGCTCTGGGCCAGTGTCTGAAGCATGTTCTGTCCCACCACTACTCCCACCTGCTCATTAACCCTTTCGGGCCCCTATGGGAAGTCGGCCCCACCCTGAGTAGAAGCATCTACCCCCACCTGAGCAGACTCTTTGATGCCATCGCACACCCTGGCTTGCGTTTGCAGCCCTTTCATTGGGATTAGCTTGGGCTGCCTGTGAATCAAGGGTTTAGCTTTGGGTGTGGCCCCTTCTCTGGCCTTTCCACATGTCCCACTTTCTCCTTCATGGCTGCCAGCAACTGGAGAGGGATAGGAAGGGGGTGTTTATGATAGCTGTGTTCTCAGTGTCTCACTGTTAGAGAGAGCGCGCCTCTTGAGGGTCCTAATTGGTGTCCTACCCTTCATCCACAGAACTTAAGGCCACAGGCACCGCCCATTTCTTCAACTTTCTGCTCAACACTACAGACTACAGAATCCTGCTCAAGGATGAGGACCATGACCGAATGTACGTGGGCAGCAAGGACTATGTGCTGTCCCTGGACCTGCATGACATCAACCGAGAGCCCCTCATTGTAAGGCCTGGCCTGGAAGTGGGGCAAGGCAGGGGGAAGGGCCTGGAGCCCAGGGTCAGGGACCTGGCCAGCAGGCTGCATCCTCTAACCTCCATCTTTGGCAGATCCACTGGGCAGCCTCCCCACAGCGCATTGAGGAGTGTATACTATCAGGCAAGGATGGCAATGTGAGTGTAATGAGGTTCACAGAGGGTGAGGCAGTGACCTCAGAGGGAATGGAAGTGGGCAGGTATCTGGGCATCAACACAGCTTTCCATCTGGCCACAGGGAGAGTGTGGGAACTTCGTCAGGCTCATCCAGCCCTGGAACCGGACACACCTATATGTGTGCGGGACCGGTGCCTACAACCCCATGTGCACCTATGTGAACCGTGGCCGTCGTGCTCAGGTAAGTGAGTGCCTTCTAACCCTGGCTCTATGCTGTCCCCTCTGGTGGCTGCGTCCCAGGGGCCTGACAGGAGGATGGGCTTAAACTCCACCTTACCACTTCCAAGCCCAGGACCTTGGGTGAGTAAGTTGTTCAGCTCTCTGAGCCTCGGTTTCCTCACCTGGAAATGGGGCTCACAGTTCCCTTCTAACAGGTTGGTGTGAGGAAGAGGCAGTGAGTTAGTGATTTCCAGCTAACACTGTGCCTGGTGCATAGTAAGCATTTACCCTGCAGGGGGCAACAATTCTCTTGACGATTTCTGTGGAGTTGACAAGTTAGAGGGTCTGGTGGGGTCTTCGGTATTCTAGAAGGCTGGAAGCCTGGGTTAGCTTCCACCCTGTGCCTGGGGGAAAGCTGCCTTCCTCTTCCTGGCCAGGGGTTGGGGGAAGCTGCCCTTTCCCCAGCTCTGTTCCACCCTGCCTGCTTCTTCCCTTTTCCATTTCCATGTGGGCGTGTATGTGAATTGATGTGACCTCGTAGGGTATGTGTGAGAGTGACTGGACATAAGGGGCACATGCGTGTGTAGGCATGTGCCAAATCTGTGTGTATATGTGTGTACACATGCATATACGTTCTCTAGGGGCCCATGTGTTCATGTGTGTTCCTGGCCTGTGTGGTGTGAGAGGCTGGCAGCCTGAGCCCGCTCCCCCAGCCCCTGCCACCCACGGCTCTAACCTCTATTCCTCGTCTTCTCAGGCCCCGCCATGGACCCAGATGCAGGTGGTCAAAGGCCGAGGCAGCAGGGCCACAGATGGTGCCGACCGCCCGACACCCACAGCCCCACGCCAGGTGGGCCTCATCCTTCTAGTCTTTTGCCAAGCTAAATGACCTCTGAGCTCAATTTACCCTAAGCCTGGCCCCAAGGCCAGCCTCCCCAGTATCTCCCTATTCCCTCATGCCCCCACCCCATTCCCACCCCTTCCCCTGCAGTGCCCTCAGGTTCTGAAAGCAGTTCCAGCTGGACTCTTGTCAGCCTCAGTGGGACCCCTGCAGGCAAGAAATCCTGAAGCCACCAGGTGGGGAAGACAGGAGTCCTGGGGACAGTCATGCCTCAGCCCTGAGAATATGTGTGGAGACACACATGAGCACATCCCAACATATGCTTGGGCACATGTTATTATCCACAGTGGGTCTGGCACATGACTCCTACATTTTTGGGTCATGTATATAGATACAGGTGTCCTGCACACTCACATATGGGGCTCTCCTTTGAGACAGTTTGTCTGTCTATTAGTTAGATTGGGAGGCTGGGTAAGACAAGTTGGGGCTGGGCAGGGGCGGGCAGGGGGGGCAGAGGCTGCCGGTGAATGACAGCATGTGAGTATGCATGAGAATGTGTGTGTGTCTGTCTGTCTGTGTCTGTCTGTCTGTGTATCTGATGGGGAGTGCTGGAAATATAAAGCTATCTAGATTCTGTGTGTGTGTGTCTAGGGTGAGTAGTGGGTTATGTGTGCTGGTTGTGTTGTCTGCCAATCTGTGTGCAGCCTGTGTGTGTACAGGAAGTTCTGTGAGCAGAGTGTAACTGAGAGCAGACCTGTATGCCCCTTCCCGTCACCATCCTGCCACCTGCTGCCACTTCCTCTGTGCATTTCTCCCCTTTCCCTCCCCTTTCCCTGCCTTTTCCACTGGGCCTGGGATCTCACCCTGGTCCCACAGACTTCACGGACCTTCCTCCGACCGTCTTCCAGCGTGAAGTGGGTGGTGTGGGGATGATGATTAGCTCGGTTGATTCCACATGGTCTCAGCTGGACCCCCCCAACTTGGCTCTCTGGGGTACTGTGGAGGGGCAGAAAACTCGTGACCTCTTGGTCCATCCTGAAGTCCACAGGGAGAACAAAAAGCCTGGAGACATAACCTTGGAGCTCCCTGGTTGGATCTGATGTTAGAACAGGACCCCAGGCCCTTGCACTATACCCGCTGTTCCGCCCGAGTGGGCAGCCCTTCCATGGCCTGAGATAAGCAGCCATAGGCCACAGTACCAAGCCTCTGAAGGGGGTCTTGCTGGCATCTTCCTGAGCTAATTGGCTTGGAAGGACTTTAGCCCCTAGAAGCCCATCCTGTTGTCCCCAAGACCTGGACCTCTGAGACTTAATTCTTAGTTCTTTCCTGAGGCAAAATATCAGAGAGTAACTCCCTTGGAAGTACCATGGGTTTGCCTCAGGAGACCTGGCTGAATGGAATTCAAATCCAAGGACCCTGGGGGAGGGATGTAGAGGGTGGACTTAAGGTGACCCTTGGGGCTCATTCTTGCCCTAGGAACCTTAAGAACCTTATCCTTTGTGTCTGTGGGACTGGCCTGGGTGTGCTGAGCCCCTTTCTACTCTGCAGGATTACATCTTCTACCTGGAGCCTGAGAGACTTGAGTCAGGGAAGGGCAAATGTCCATACGACCCCAAGCTGGACACAGCCTCAGCCCTTATCAGTGAGTGCTCCCACTCCACCCTGGTTCTATGGTCTCAGTATGTAACCCTTGCCACTAGAATGAGGGGGGTTACCAATACTCCAGGTCAAAGATCGTGACCATGTCCTGTTAGTCCCCAGTGGGGACATACCTGGAGGGGGTTGCAGTACGGTATGTGCTGAAAGCCAGAGACTATGTGGTATAATCCTCCCCCCACCCCCTTTAGATGGGATGCTAAGAGGCAGGTTCTTCCCCTGAGATGCCAAGTATGGTCTTTGCAAAGCCTAGAACCCTCCGAGCCATAGGTTAGCCCAGAAGAGAAGATAAGCTGGGTTCATACTGAGAGTGGTGTGAGGGTTCCCATAGCTTCTTCATATGTCAAGGAGACTGGAAGAGGTTCACATAGAAGCACCACAGAGAGCCGGGCAGTGGTGGCGCACGCCTTTAATCCCAGCACTTGGGAGGCAGAGGCAGGCGGATCTTTGCGAGTTCGAGGCCAACCTGGTCTACAAATTGAGTCCAGGACAGCCAGGGCTACACAGAGAAACCCTGTCTCGAAAAACCAAAAAAAAAGAAACACCACAGAGCACCCCGACCAGCTGGGGAGGATGTTTCTAGACTAGGCAGGTGTCTGGGAGAGTTGGGGGCTCTTCTTGAGGAAGTGTTGTATTTGAAGCTGCTGCACCTGCCTATGGGTTAGGAACTTGGCCCTGGTCTGGCACTCTGCCTGCTTTTTGACTGTTCATCCCCAGGGTGCCTCACAGAGCAGCTGCCAGGTGCTGTGCCACCTGCAACCTGGTCAGGCCCCTGGGGTTGCAGGGGTGTGGGTGCAGGAGTTTTCTCCTTGGTGAATGAGAAGGTCCTATCCTGATGACAGAGTCTGGACAAGGGGATATAACTGGGGAAAGGTCAGGCTTACCCTGGAGAATCTCAGAGGGAAGAGGTGATGTACTGGAGTCAGACCAGCAGTTAATTTCTCAGGAAGTTGTGATCCAGTCGTTAAACACAGCTATTATTGAAAATTAAATTATAAGAGCTCATACCCAAATAAATTGTATTAAGCCAAAAGTTCCAGCTACAAAATTATAATAAATGCTTAAAACTTACTACTTCCTAATTGTTTTACTACATTGCTACATTGTAACCTGTGCTTTTGAGGCTGTTTAGGCCTGCTGTGATTGTGGGGTAGAAATCCAGTAGGATAACATTGGCATGTCTTCCCAACTCTGAAGTGACATCAGGTTACTTAGCAGTTGGAGATAAGCTGGGATTGGAGGTACAGGAATTGGCCATTGCTGCTGACACCCCTCCTCCCGAACCAGTTGTAAGCACTTCCTGAGAGATATGATCCAACCCTGTGCCCCAGGGCAGCTTGAAGAGGGGGTTCCCTGAGTCTGAGCAGTCCCCTTAACTGACCCGCCCGCACTCCTACAGATGAGGAACTCTACGCAGGAGTGTACATTGATTTTATGGGCACTGATGCTGCCATCTTCCGCACACTCGGAAAACAGACAGCCATGCGCACAGATCAGTACAACTCCAGGTGGCTCAACGGTGAGCTCCACCTGCAAGACCTTAGTGGGACGTGTGGCTGGGATGTGCAAAGAAATCTGCAGAAGCATGCCTGGGGGAGGTTTTGAGCCTTTGGCTAGTTTGGGGCAGGGCTGGTTTCCTGTCAGGGATTCTGTTGGGGTGAAAGAAGCAGTGCGAGGGACCATTCACGCTGCTGACCCGTCCACCTGTCTACCCACAGACCCTTCATTCATACATGCTGAGCTCATCCCGGACAGCGCGGAGCGCAATGATGATAAACTCTACTTCTTCTTCCGTGAGCGCTCTGCAGAGGCTCCACAGAACCCCGCTGTGTATGCCCGAATCGGCCGCATCTGCCTCGTAAGTGTCTAGAAGATTCAGCTGCCACTCCCCGACCTACTCCAGCCTGTCTTGGGGTGAATGAGCTCATCTAATCTGGCTACCTGCCCCCACCCCCAGAATGATGATGGTGGCCATTGCTGCCTGGTCAACAAGTGGAGCACATTCCTGAAGGCAAGGCTCGTCTGTTCTGTGCCAGGCGACGATGGTATTGAGACCCACTTCGATGAACTCCGTGAGTGTTCAGCAAGCAAACAGGGGTCCTATGGCTGTAGCAGGAGGGATGGAGGCTGGATCGATGGTCAGGGATCCCCCTCCTGTGGGCAGGAGTGGGTAGGACCATGGGGTTCTTCCCTAAGGCAATGTTCCCATTACCTTCTCCTTTTTCTCCAGAGGATGTGTTTGTCCAGCAGACCCAAGATGTCAGGAACCCAGTCATTTATGCTGTCTTTACCTCCTCAGGGTGAGGCTGGCGTCAGGGCAAGCAATGGTAGGATTGGGGGGTATGGCTTATGGAAGACTCTGGCCTGGTTGTGAGCTGTGGAGTGGATGAGGGCTGGGGAGGGCCGTGAGTCTGTCCCAGCCATAGCGGTAACCTGCTTGCACACAGTTCCGTGTTCCGAGGCTCTGCTGTGTGTGTCTACTCCATGGCTGATATCCGAATGGTCTTTAATGGGCCTTTTGCTCACAAGGAGGGGCCCAACTACCAATGGATGCCCTTCTCAGGAAAGATGCCCTATCCTCGGCCTGGCACAGTGAGTACCCCTTCTGCTTGCTTTCTTTCTTTCCTTCTTTCCTTCTTTCCTTCCTTCCTTCCTTCCTTTTTTTAAGACAAGGTCTCACTGTCCCTGGCTGGCCTGGAATTCACTATGTAGATTAGGCTGGGCTCAAACTCGCAGAGATCCACCTGCCTCTGCCTCCCGAGTGCTGGGATCAAAGGTGTGCACTGCTTGCCTTTGTTTTTGAGAGGCCTACTCAGACCCTCTGCAAACATGGGCTCCATTATAATGAACCTCCCAGCCAAGGTTCAGTTAAACACAGCACACTTAGAAAATTACTATTCACAGCTAGGTATGGTGGCAAACTCCTCTAATCCTACCACTCAGGAGGCAGAGTCAGGTGGATGTCTGTGAGTTCAACTCCATTTGGTCTACATAGGACAGGTAGAGAAACCCTGTCTCAAAAAAAGAGAAAGAAAAGAAAAAGAAAGAAAACTATTTACACAACACAGGTTGTAAAGAAAGCAACCTCCCAGGATACTGAGACAGATGAGGGCTAGGTGTTGGTTGAGGATGCTCTAGGCAGCTTTTGGGGAGGTGAACATTATCAGGAAGGATCTTTGAGGCAAAGCTGGAGGCAGGCTGAAGTCAGTTCAGTTGGCTAACAACAGGAAAGGTGATGAGGTGTGGGCAGAGCCAAACATTACTCTCTGCAGCGCTGGCTGCTGTCTCATTTTATCTGGATGTGTCCCAGACCTGCCACAGGAGACTGAGTGTGTAGGCTGAGACAAGATCTGACTCAATGCAGTGGGAGATGTGACCCTGTGGGGTCAATGCTGGCATGGGGAAGTTGGTCTCTGAAGGAGTCTGGGAAGGCTTCCTTCCAGAATGAAGTTGGAGTTGGAAGGAGGACAGGCTGAGCCCAAGGCAGAAAGAACAGCATCAGGGGAAGGGGAAAGTGTTCCCAGTGTGTGTCAAGACCTTGAGGCCTTCAGCCCTGCTGCACAGGAAAGAACAGTGAAACTAGAGGGACAGCCAGAGAGGAAGGAGACAGCTGGGTGGGGATGAGGACATGGGAAGGGAGTGGTCAGCTCAGCTGAATGCTGCCACAAGGTCATGACGCATAGGAGCAGATCTTGTAGAGGGCAGAGAGCAGGAAAGGGTTTGGAGAGAGAAGCAGGTGGATGTTGTGGAGTGCTATGGAAGCTTCTCCTGAGCTAATGGGTCCACGCGCCCCCACCTGGGCAACCTATGACTGACACTCGCTATCTGCCTGCAGTGCCCTGGCGGAACCTTTACACCATCGATGAAGTCCACTAAGGACTACCCTGATGAAGTGATCAACTTCATGCGTAGTCACCCACTCATGTACCAGGCCGTATACCCGCTGCAGCGGCGACCCCTGGTGGTCCGCACGGGTGCTCCCTACCGCCTCACCACTGTCGCTGTGGACCAGGTGGATGCTGCTGATGGGCGCTATGAGGTGCTTTTCCTGGGCACAGGTACCCACTGCTGCTCTCAGACCCTCCCACACTGGGCCCCCTGGATGGGAGGAACTGATCCTGGGGCCAGATCCTGCCCAGCTAGGGGTTGCTACAGACTCATCTATGGGAACCTTCTCTCTTTGGCTCCAATAGCCAAGACTAGGAATGGGAAATCTCCATCTCTCTTCCCATTTTGAGGGGCCCGGGAAAGTAGGGACACCAGGCACACAGGGGCCCTGGTATGGCTTTAAAAGAACTTAGGATACAGGGATCTAACTGCATGCCCATGAGTGTATACATGCAGACACACACACACACACACAAAGTACACCTGTCACAACTGCACCCAACTTGGTTGCCCATTTTCTGTTCTCAGAAGGGCCCAAAATGAGAATCTGGGTGCAGGGGCAGACCCTGGCCATGGCCCCCTTTGTCCTGTTCTAGTACCCCCAGAACGCTCCCCTTCATCCAAGGGAGGCTCTTGACCCTCAGCATGAAAGCCCTGCTCCACTGCCCTAGAGGACATGGGGCTTTTGTGGGGAATGGGCTGAGGCTTTGCCCCTTCCCCAGCATCCCCAGCCCCACTGAGGTCCTGCCCGGCCCGTTCCAGACCGCGGGACAGTGCAGAAGGTCATCGTGTTGCCAAAGGATGACCAGGAGGTGGAGGAGCTCATGCTAGAGGAGGTGGAGGTCTTCAAGGTAGGTGCAATGCAGTCTACCTCACTTTGACCCTCTCTGGTCCAATCTTCTGACCTTAGGCCCACGCCAAGGCTGGGAGGGGTCCTCAGGATCCCAGACTGACGGCTGCTTTCTCCTAGGAACCAGCACCTGTTAAGACTATGACCATCTCTTCCAAGAGGGTGAGTCTTTGGCGGCCTGGGAGTGAGGTTGGAGCTTGTGTCCCATTGGGGTCATGCCCTTGGCAAAAGGACTAGAAAACTGAAACATGAAACAAGGAAAAGAAGGAATCCAGCCCAACTGACAGGCTGTCTGTGAGAAGAGAACTGACACTGCTCTGCTCCTGCCTCCAGCAACAACTGTATGTGGCCTCGGCCGTGGGTGTCACACATCTGAGCCTGCACCGCTGCCAGGCGTATGGAGCCGCCTGTGCTGACTGCTGCCTCGCCCGGGATCCCTACTGTGCCTGGGATGGCCAGGCCTGTTCCCGCTACACAGCATCCACTAAGAGGTATAGACTTTTTTCTGGTATAAAATCCCCAGAACCTTGGGATTTTTATCTACAGCCCCCTGGGAGTTTGGAGGTGGATAATGCCAGGGTTGGAGGTGGGGTATGGATAAGGCATAACTGCCCTGGGGCACAGGACCCTGTTCTAGAGTTTGGGGGGGTACAGGAACCTGGGAGCCAGCCCCCCAAGAGCACCCCTTCAGGAGTTACCCTCCTCCAGGCGGAGTCGCCGGCAAGATGTCCGTCACGGGAACCCCATCAGGCAGTGCCGTGGGTTCAATTCCAATGGTGAGTGAGCATGTTGCACCTCCGGTGGGCTGTTTCTCGTGCTTTGGAGTCCTGTACAGCCAATGCCCCCAGACATTCCCACAGTGCAGACTTGTAGATGGTTCCCTGGGGGCAGGATCACCTTAGGTCTGGGATTAAGATGTCCTATGTCACCCCCTCCATGGATAAATACCCAGTGATATTTCCTGTCTTTGTGTGTGGGTGCCCTGTGATGCCTGCCTCTCCCTACTGGACAGACTGCCTAGGAGCAATGCTGCTTCCACTCAGGGCCCTCTTGATCCACAGCAAACAAGAATACCATAGAGTCTGTGCAGTACGGAGTGGCCGGCAGTGCGGCTTTCCTTGAGTGCCACCCTCGATCACCTCAAGCCACTGTTAAGTGGCTGTTCCAGCGAGATCCCAGTGACCGGCGGCGTGAGGTGAGTTCCTGTGTCCCCCAAGGGGCAAATGCTGCACTGTGGATATGGTAGTTCTTTTACAGTGGCGAGCCTATGTGACAGAAATGTATATGGCCAGCCTGGGGGAGTCCTCATCCTGAGAAATCCCTTCTAAATTCGTCCTTACACCAAAATCATTTGAGTGAAATGAGTTACATAGAAACTCTGAGATAAGCTTCAGTATATGGAAACCATTCATAGGCTGGCTTCCTTTCATACAAATTCCGTATCTGAGCCAGTGTAGTGGTGCACAGCTTTAATCCTAGCACTCCGGGAGGCAGAGTCAGGTGGATCTCAGAATTCAAGGCCGGCCTGGTCTACAGATCAAGTTCCAGGACAGCCAGGGCTATATAGGAACTCTGTCTCAAAAAACAAAACAAAAAACGAAAGAACAAAACCAAAAATCCATATCTGCACTCTTGTCGGGGTATACCTCCTTGTATGGAACATCATGTGGGTGAACTCCAGTATATGGAAATCCTGTGGATAATTTTTGGAAAAGCCTTACAGGTGTCCCTCTTCACATGGAAATGCTATGTGAGTGCCACAATTGGATATTCTCATTAAATGAAAATTCTGTTTGTGCTCCAAAATTTTCTCATTCATTGTTCAGAACCCCTCCCCCACCAGGGTCATCATCCCTCCTGAAGTGGGACTATTTGTAAATACCTTATTCATATACCTCTCATGTGCAAACAGTACGTGGGCTTTTTTCTTGGTATATGAAAATACCATGTGGGTGTCTCTACTTGGAATGGCTGCAAAGGTGGTGTCATCTGGAAGCTGGCTAGGGCCATGGAGTGGTGACCCCGCCCCTGAGCCCCACCCCCTGCCCCTGCAGATTCGCGCAGAGGACCGCTTCCTGCGCACAGAGCAGGGGCTGTTGCTTCGTGCCCTGCAGCTTGGTGACCGCGGCCTCTACTCCTGCACAGCCACTGAGAACAACTTCAAGCACGTCGTCACGCGGGTGCAGCTACATGTACTGGGCCGGGACGCCGTTCATGCTGCCCTCTTCCCCCCACTGGCTGTGAGCGTCCCTCCACTTCCTGGCACAGGCTCCCCAACACCTCCTTACCAGGAGCTGGCTCAACTCCTAGCCCAGCCTGAAGTGGGCCTCATCCATCAGTACTGCCAGGGTTACTGGCGCCATGTGCCCCCTAGCCCCAGGGAGGCTCCAGGAGCACTTAGGCCTCCCGAACCCCAGGACCAGAAAAAGCCCAGGAACCGTCGTCACCACCCTCCGGACACATGAGGCCAGCTGCTGGAGGCCTACATAGGACCAGCCTAGCCCCTCATCCCTTTTAATATAAAAGATATATATATATATATAAATATCTATATTCTATACACACCCTACCCCTGCAAAGACAGTATTTATTGGTGGGTTGTATATAGCCTGCCTCACTGGCAGCATTATCCAGAACTTGGACCCATGTTGGTCAGCAATGGCACATGACTGAGCATGCCCATCCTGGCCTAGGGAGTTGCCAGGGCCAGGCCAAGACCCCACAGTCCCCAGGCTCCATGGAAATCTCCTTGCTCAACAGCTGTCAAGATCTACAGAGCACAGGGAGGGAGCAAGCCCTACTTGCCAAGGCATGGACCATATACCCTTGCTGATGAGTGTTGTCAGCTGAGAGGTGGCAGAGACATGGACGGCAGGATTGCTGTGGAGTCTGGGGTTGGGGGCTCAGGACACTCAGAGGAGGGAGAAAGGGGCCATCACAGGACACAGGCCCCTACCTGGGTCAGAGGTGCTCAGTCAAGGCCAGCTTTTCCCAGGTATTTATTCTCTATTTATTGGGGACAGAAGAGAAGTCGGTCTGGATGGGGCACAGCCTTCTCTTCTCCCTTCCTTGCCTGTCCTGGCAGGTCTACCCCCTCTACCTCCTTAGCTTTTCCTATGCCACTCTGACTCATGGTTGGGGCCAGGTGTAGGTGTGGCTTAAAAGAACCCCAGCCCCAAGGGTAGATGGACCATGGTGGAGGCCCAGGGCCTGCAGGGCATCCCCAAGGCTCCCTTCTGCCCACTGCTTTAGGTGATGGGTGTAAATAGCTCTGGAGGCAGTTGGGTAGATGGGTGGGGGGGCTCCTGCAGCCCTTTGCTACCCAGGCCACAGCCGCCCTTGGGTTCCATCTTGCTAATAAACACTGGCTCTGGGACTAGACTTTGCTCTCTCTCCTTGGTGGTTGGAGTGGGAATGGAGGTGGGTTAGACCCACTCAGTTGGTGAGAAATGCAAGCCAGTTGGGGACTTGAAGGCAGTGGATCTGCCATACTTGGGAGGCGGTAGCAGGTGAATCTCTGAGTTTGAGGCCAGTCTGGTCTATAGAGTGTGTTCCAGGGCAGACAGGACTACACAGAGAAACCCTGTCTCAAAAACAGACAACTGAGTGTGTAGAAGACAGGTTTGGTTTGATAGGCCAGGGCTCCTGCACTACCAGAGCTACAGAGACCCCTGCAGCCCACTTACAATGTGCAGTTGAAGGCAAATGGAGCCCAAGGGCTGAGGGTGACAAATAAAGCAGAGTTGAGTCTGGTTTCAGGAAAGGAGCCCAGCGAGGAGGTTCCAGGCCAGTAGAGAGAGCCCAGGATGGGGTTTCCTATTCTATGGGGACAAGGCATCTCTAGCACCCAGGAGCTCAGCAGAGCAGGCTCCACACTTCACTGAGCAGGTCTTCGGACCCCTGAGTGGAGGCCTTCGGGTTAAGGTGATAGGTACCCTGTGCATGTCCAACATGAGTGGACCTGACTGACAGGCAGGACTAGGGAGCTCTCTTCTGTACTCTAGGGAGCACCAAGTCTGCACTAGAACTCAGCATCCACCTCTGACAAAAGGCCTGCCAGAGATTCACCGAGTTTAGCAGCCCCTGTGGTGATTTATGTTGCACCTAAACATACATGTACACATAAACATGTGCATGAGCTGGCACATGGCAAGCATGTATGCACACACAGAGACACAGGTGTGTGCATCTAAATACATAGGCAAGTGCACTGTGGTGTGTGTATCACAGTTAGCTACTTTTGCACATTCAGACACGTGCACAGCTGTGAAACCACACAGAATAAGCACATGAATACCTATGCTTGTACAGAGAAGGGCATAGGATGCTGGGGGTGTAGTTCAGGAGTAAAGTACATGCCTAGCATGCAGGACTCCCTAGATATGATCCCCAGCACACTCACACGGCACCAGTGCACCTCCACACTGCATGCATAGTCACATAAACAGGTGTGTGAGAGCACACGAACTCAAAAGGCTCCTAGCAGGTACACATACGTGCAGGTATACAGACTCAAATGTGTCCATTCATTACTTGGCTTGATCCTAGTAAGGAACAGAAAGACACACCCAGGCATGTAGAACAGACTCACCCATTCACCAGCAGACCTCATGTACAAACCATACCCGGTCACCCCGACCATGCCTCCAGAGTGTGAGGCAAGTACAAAATCACGTATTTCCTCATGGCTCCCGGCAGGCACAGAAACCTATCATCCAGAGACAGTCCACTCTTTGCCACTGCTAATCATGTGAGCCTCCCCTAATCAGTAAAATGGGGCTGTGGTTTGGGCACCATCTTTCCCCAAGTTCATGTAAGCTTACAAGATAAGGAGTGGTCGAGACCTCAGCCGGGAAAACAGTAGGTCCTCTGTGCCTCCCTCTCCTTCAGAACTCTTCTGCCAGTCCTGCTTCCAGTCCCCCAACTTCTGGGACTAAAGGGTCCATTCCCTCAGTTCTACCTAACAAACTCCTCCTATAGGACGGCAGAAGGACTCTCTAGGATCTCTTCTGGAGAAGTGGAGGGGACAGAGGGGTGCAGAGTCAGCAGCCAAAGGATTGAGGCCTTGCCAGTCTGATTAAAAGGCTAGGAGAGTGAGCTTCACCTGTCCTTGTCTCTGATTGGCCCTTGGGAATCCCTGACTCCCAAATCCCACTGAGTAACCCCACCAGGGCCTATGCAGGTCTGTGGAGAGCCAGTTGATTGCCAGCTTTGGGGCCAGAAGGTTGTCTGAGGAGGCCAGAGGCTACCCATCCTGTCCCTTTGCCTGCTGCTGGGACCATGGGGGCTGGGGCCAGCGCTGAGGAGAAGCACTCCAGAGAGCTGGAAAAGAAGCTGAAAGAAGATGCTGACAAGGATGCTCGCACTGTCAAACTGCTGCTTCTGGGTAGGGGAGTGGGCCAGTGTTGGGGAGGGCGCTGCTGCCAGTCAGCAGCCTTTCCAGGAAGAAGGGGTTCACTAGGGGAGAAAAAATGGCAATGTGGTGGGGCAGGGCACAAGCTGGGAGGCTTTCCCAGGCAAGGCCTAACAGGTGGTGACATCCTAGTCCAAGGCTAGGTGTCCCATGACAATTTCCCGGAGACAGTATTCTCTCTGCAGAAGTGTATACCAAACACACCTTTGTATAAATGTGTGTGTTCAGGCACTCTTTGGCCTTTGGTTTTCCAGGCCTGCTCAGCAAGCTCTTCATGGCCACTTTCTCCCTTGGGAATAAGATCTTGGGAGCAAGAAGCCTCTAGGATCACCCCTGTCCACAAAGGCCCTGGCTGCAAGAACTGTAAACCTGGGAAACAGTAAATCTGGGAAACAACCAAAGAAAGTGGAAAGATGCCAGGCAGTGGTGGCACACGCCTTTAATCCCAGCATTCCGGAGGCTGAGGCAGGTGGATCTCTGAGTCTGAGGTTAGCCTGGTCTACAGAGCAAGTTCCAGAACAGCCAGGGCTACACAAAACCAAAAAAGGAAAGAGAAAGTGGGAAGATATTGAGGCCTACAGGGAACATATAAAGCCAAGCCCATGATCCCATGGGTAGTGATGGGAGATGGGATACTGCCGTTGCTTAACCACCAAAGGAAAGTTGCTGGTTTAGAAGGGCAAGCATAGCCGGGCGGTGGTGGCGCACGCCTTTAATCCCAGCACTTGGGAGGCAGAGGCAGGCGGATCTTTGCGAGTTCGAGGCCAGCCTGGTCTACAAAGTGAGTCCAGGACAGCCAGGGCTACACAGAGAAACCCTGTCTTGAAAAAAACCAAAAAAATAAAAATAAATAAAATAAATAGAAGGGCAAGCAGAGGTACTAAGCCAGGGCCCCCAAGAGAAAGGCCAAAGCTAAGCCGGAAATCCCATTAATTGTATCCAGCACCCTTGAGGAGGGCAGGCTCAGAAAGGATGTCAGCTCTGTCCTCTCTCCCCCATCTAAGGGCATTAATTCCCTCTGAGCCTCTCAGAGACATCGCTCTTCAGATGAAAAGCAGAGGTTGGTCCCATTCAGATAATCCCGTGCGTGCAGTACTGGAAATCCCCACGAGGAGGCACTAGAGGGTTTCCTAATTTTGCTCTCACACCATAATAAAAGCTCTCTGTACCAGAGTCTCTGGGAACCTCCCCCTTCCCCCTGGGCGCAGCTGAGGTCCCTCAACTGATGTAGGTCTCTTTTGTCATTTGCAACCATTTTCCACCAGGGGTCTTCAAAACTTTACTTTGGATAGAGATGAGGGCAAGTATATCTAGAGATCTAGTTGGCACCCCGGGGGACTCTGTTCCAAAGGAAGCGGTCAGCGCTGATCGGCCTAGAGCTCTGATGCACAGCTTCTCTTTCAGGTGCTGGTGAATCCGGGAAGAGCACCATCGTCAAGCAGATGAAGTGAGTGTCCCCCTGCCCATCCCAAGGCCCCTAGCGGTGGGTGCATACTCTTTGGAACCCGCCCTTCTTTACTGGCCCAGGAATCCCTGACTCTGCTGGTCTTGGCTGCAGGATTATCCACCAGGACGGGTATTCGCTGGAAGAATGCCTCGAGTTCATCGCCATCATCTATGGCAACACTCTGCAGTCCATCCTGGCCATTGTCCGGGCAATGACCACGCTCAACATTCAGTATGGAGATTCGGCTCGACAGGTGAGGCAGGAGGCAAGCTGGTACCAGTCCCTGAGGGCTCGAGGCACCTGGCGAGGCTCAGGTTCACAGCCACTCTCTTGCCCTACCACCAGGACGATGCCCGGAAGCTGATGCACATGGCGGATACAATCGAGGAAGGTACAATGCCCAAGGAGATGTCAGACATCATTCAGCGCTTGTGGAAGGACTCCGGTATCCAAGCTTGTTTTGACCGTGCCTCGGAGTACCAGCTTAATGACTCTGCAGGCTAGTGAGTGGATGCGGAGAGCGGAGGAAGGAGCGGAGGGCAGGCAGGACCCCGCTGCTGTGATCTCCCACACCACTCACGCACTCATGCGCGGTGACCTCCTTCAGCTATCTTTCAGATCTAGAGCGTCTGGTGACTCCAGGGTATGTGCCCACTGAGCAGGACGTGTTGCGCTCTCGCGTCAAAACCACTGGCATTATCGAGACACAGTTCTCTTTCAAGGACCTCAACTTCAGGTAAGACCCCTGCACTCTTGCAAATCCAGGGGGCCTGATACACCACGAGTCTAAATCCGGACACCGATCTCCCCTGCAGAATGTTCGATGTGGGCGGGCAGCGTTCCGAGCGCAAAAAGTGGATCCACTGCTTCGAGGGCGTAACCTGCATCATTTTCATCGCTGCCCTGAGCGCCTACGACATGGTGCTGGTGGAGGACGACGAGGTGGTGGGTGCCAAGCTGGGCCTGACTGTTCGGGGAGGGAGGGGGAGCCGGGGAGCCACTGAGACTCACACGGAGGCTGTCTGGGAACGGTTGTGTGGAGAGGCGGGAGCCCGAGCCCGAGGGGCGGCAGCTCCTCCCAGCGTGGCCTGGTGCCCAACAGCCTCTGCTCTCCCCAGAACCGAATGCACGAGAGCCTGCACCTGTTCAACAGCATCTGCAATCATCGCTACTTCGCCACGACGTCCATCGTGCTCTTCCTCAACAAGAAGGACGTTTTCTCCGAGAAGATAAAAAAGGCACACCTCAGCATCTGTTTTCCCGATTACGATGGTGAGATCCCCCAAGTCCCGGCCGCCAGGCGGTGCCCTAGCCCCACGATTCCCGCCGCGCGCTCCTTCCCGCGGGAGCTCTTCCCGCGCGGAGTGAGTGCTGCCCTCTGCCGCAGGACCTAACACTTACGAGGACGCCGGTAACTACATCAAAGTGCAGTTCCTGGAGCTTAACATGCGACGTGACGTGAAGGAGATCTATTCCCACATGACGTGCGCCACCGACACACAGAACGTCAAGTTTGTCTTTGACGCTGTCACCGACATTATCATCAAGGAGAACCTCAAAGACTGCGGGCTCTTTTGAGGTGGGCTCCTGACTGGCCAGACCTTCCACCATTCTTCTCCTTAATCTCAGGGCCCCCAACCCTGCCCCTAGTTCCTCACCACGTTCACTGCTTCACACCTCCGCGCCCCTCTGCTCTCAGGCTCCACCCACTACTAGGGACCACTCCCCCTACTCATTGGCTCAACATCTTTTCATCCGGGTGCACAGATTCCAGGGCTGCCCCCGACAATGCCTAATCCCATTTATTTTGCTGTTTAAGGAGGCTGAGATTCCATTCCCTCTTTTCTTCACAGATGCCTGAATTCACGTGTGTCCCTTGCCCTGAGACTGCCCAGCTGCCCTGTAATCCCCTCCAACAACTCCTGTGCCTCAACCTGCTGCCCCACTAGTCACACACCCCAAGCCCCAAGGCTGGAAGCACAGGCCCTCCCCCAAGTCCCCAACTCTGCCCTGCCCTTCATCGCCTGGCTGCACTGGCCTCTTGGACCTACAGCAGCCAGCCTCAGCTAGGATTCGGCAGAACTTGGGACAGCTGGAACTCAGAGTGACTCAGCAGTGCCTGGAGTGACCCCTCTCCTGACATTCTAATGCCACAGCACCAGCAGCAGCGAACAGCCCTCACTCCCTCCCCACTTTTCATGAAGGGCCTGAGGTATCCCTCCCTCAAGCAGCAGGCCAGTCCAGTCGGCTATCTGCATATGACAAGTCCAAGACCCAGTGGTCAGTGGCTGTCCCTCCCAGCAGCCTGAGGAATCTAAAGTCCACGCTCTGGTCTTTGTAGCCTCACATAGATAAATTAGTGACTTTCACGTTGGTGCCAGGGAGAGACACAAGCCAATCCATTCCCTAAATACTAGGCTCAGAGTATGTCCCAGTTCCTTCTCCCTCTGGGTCTTCCCCTCTGTCCTTGGAGACTTCCACATTCCACCTCATCCACCCACACACCCATGCTCAGGGCTGGCTGGTCAAGGTATGGTACTATGGACATCAGTTATGTCCAATAGTCAGGCTATGCTGAGGGGTGGCTGAGGGCAGAGTCCAATTCTATTGATCGACCATGGGCAAAGAATATCCCATGTTACAGGTAATTCCCTGTGACCCTGTCGTCCTTCCTGATTCAGGACCCATTCATTGGGAGGGAGAACTGAAAACCAAGCCTGAACTATTAGAGATGATGTTCCACACCCCCAGCCACTTATGCTTTCTTTGTTCAAGCCTGTGGGCCAGAGCCAGTGCTACTGTTAGAGACTAGATGCTTCTGTCCAGCGGGGCTAGGGCATAAACCTGTACTTCCCTTAGCTAGATGCTGATTCAGCAATAAACCTTTGTACCAGGTCTCCTGTCCTTTCCTGGGTCGCTGGGGGAAGCTTAGCTATCATGCATCTTGGACATTTATTAAGTTTCCAGTATTAGACATGAGTGACATAGGAAGATGACCCCCTTCCAAGGTAAAGTGCTTGGCATGACATGGGCTGTGGGATCTCATAGCAGAGGCTGAGGGTTATGGAAAATGTTACTGGGACAGGCTTAACAGAGAGGTTTTCATTTACTTGTTTCATGAGACAAGGTCTTACTGGGTAGCCCAGGCTGGCTTTGAACTCCCAATCCTCCTGCCTCAGACTCTGAGTGCTGGGATTATAGGCATGCCTCTTCAAAGACACCTAGTGACAGGAAGATTTGAGACAGATGTTCATCTGACAGACAGTAGAGCCTATACTACATGGACTTGAGAACACAGTAGCTCAGTGAAGGGGAAGTGGAGAAGGAGAAGATGGTGAGGAGACAGTGGGCGGGGCCAAATACCAGGAGGAGGTAACAAGGACTTGCAGAAGCTCTCAGTGCTGGGACATGACTGTGGCTGGGATCAGGGTGAGGCAAATGACACTCATCTCAAAAGCAAAAATGGCAGCAAGGGCTTGGTGTTAGTACTCATTGTTAATCCCAGCACTCAGGAAGCAGAGGCAGGGGAATCTATGAATGTGAGACTATCTTGGTCTATATAGCAAGTTCCAGGCCAACGAGGGCTGCATAGTGAGACCCGCCCCCCCTTTTAAAATCAGTATTAAGGCAACTGGGGAGATAGCTCAGCAGTTAAGAACACATATTGAGGACCCGAGTTCAGTTCTCACAGTAGACTGTTCACAGCCACCTGTAACTCCAGCACCAGAGTGTCTGATGCCTTCTGACTTAGAACACACCAGTACTCACATCCACATACCCCCACACAGGTACACACACATAAACATAAATAAATAACAAAATAAGTCTTTTTTAAAAAGACTCAAGCCGGGTGGTGGTGGCGCACGCCTTTAATCCCAGCACTTGGGAGGCAGAGACAGGCGGATCTCTGTGAGTTCGAGGCCAGCCTGGTCTACAAAAGTGAGTCCAGGACAGCCAGAACTGTTATATAGAGAAACTCTGTCTCAAAAAACCAAAAAAAAAAAAAAAAAAAAAAAGACTCAGGTACTGGAGAGAGATGGGGCAGCACTTAAGAGCACTAGCTGTTCTTCCAGAGGATCTGGGTTTGGTTCTCAGCACCCACATGATAACTCATGACTGTCTGTAATACCAGTTTCAAGGGATCCAATGTCTTCTTCTGGCTTCTGTGGGCATCTGACATGCACATGGTACATGGATACCTATGCAGGCAAAACATCCATATACAGTAAAATTAAAATAACTTGTAAATTTTTTTTTTTTGGCTTTTCAAGACAGGATTTAGCCGGGCGGTGGTGGCGCACGCCTTTAATCCCAGCACTTGGGAGGCAGAGGCAGGCGGATCTTTGCGAGTTCGAGGCCAGCCTGGTCTACAAAGTGAGTCCAGGACAGCCAGGGCTACACAGAGAAACCCTGTCTCGAAAAACCAAAAAAAAAAAAAAAAAAAAAAAGACAGGATTTCTCTGTGTAACAGAGTCCTTGCTGTCCTGGACTCACTTTGTAGACCAGGCTGTCCTCAGACTCACAGAGATCCATCTGCCTCTGCCTCTGCCTTTGCCTCCTGAGTGCTGGGATTCTAGACATGTGCCACCACGCCCGGCTAACTTTTGTAATTTTTAAAATTTTTAGTTGAATGTGGTGGCAAACATGTTTAATCTCAGCACTCAGGAGACTGAGGCAGGTGATTCTCTGTGAGTTTGAGGCCAGCCTGGTCTACATAGTAAGTTCCAAGACAACCAATGCTACATAGTGAGATAATGTCTTTTAAAAAACCAAAAACAGGGCTGGAGAGGTGGCTCAGAGGTTAAGAGCACTGGCTGTTCTTCCAAAGGTCCTGAGTTCAATTCCCAGCAACCACATGGTGGCTCACAACCATCTACATTGAGATCTTGTGCCCGGGCATTTATGTAGAGCAAATACTGTATACATAATAAATAAATAAATGAGTGTTTAAAAAAATAAAAAAATAGAAAACCAAAAACAAAGGAACAAAAATTTAATCTTTAAAAAAAAAAATTGGGGCTGGAGAGATAGCTCAGTGGTTAAGAGCACTGGCTGCTCTTCCAGAGGACCCATGTTCAATTCTCAGCACCCACATGGCAGCTTACAACTTTACAACTGTCTGTAACCCCAATATCTGGCACCCTCACACAGATATAATGCAGGAAAAATATCAATGTTCATAAGATAAAAATAAATAAAATTTTTTTAAGATTTATTTATTATGTATACAGTGTTCTGTCTGCAGGTATATCTGCAGGCCAGAAGAGGGCACCAGATTTCATTATGGATGGTTGTGGGCCACCATGTGGTTGCTGGGAATTGAACTCATGACCTCTGGAAGAGCAGCCAGTGCTCTTAACCGCTGAGCCATCTCTCCAGCCCAAAAAATAAATAAAATTTTTTAAAAATTATCTGGTAGGTGTGGCACATGCCTTTAATCACAGAGGCAGACAGATCTCTGTGAGTTTGAGGCCAGCCTGATCTACAGAGCAAATTCTAGGACAGCCAGAGCTACATAGAGAAACTCTGTCCTAAAAACAAAAAAACCAACCTAACAAACACCTCAGGATCTGGACATGGTGGCACACGTCTTTTTGTTTGTTTGTTTGTTGCTTTTGTTTTTTCAAGACAGGGTTTCGCTGTGTGTATCCCTGGCTGTCCTGGAAAAGCAAGTGTTTGGTAGACCAGGCTGGCCTCGAACTCACAGAGATCCGCCTGCCTCTGCTTCCCAAGTGCTGGGATTAACGGTGTGCACCACCACTGCTTGGGTCCTGTTTTCAATTTTTTATTACATTCATTTATTCATTTGTGAGAGGGTGTGTGTGTGTGTGTGTGTGTGTGTGTGTGTGTGTGTGTGTGTAGGGATATGCACACACTACATAACACACACATGGAATCACAACTAGCTTGTAAGAATTGTTTCTCTCCTCCTACAAGACAAGTCATTTCAAGGGAGTGAACCCAAGTTACTAGGCTTGACATTAGACACCTTTACCCATGACTGGTGAGCCATCTCACCAGCCCTATTTTTTATTTCTGCAGGCATGTGCCATTGTACCTGACTTCTTTTGTTTTTGAGACAGTATGTACTACGTAGTGTAGGTTGGCTTGGGACTAGCAATCCTGTCTCCACCTACTAAGTGCTGGGAATGCGCCTACTAAGTCCTGGGAATGCACATACCACCATGCCTGTCTCTTCCTGTGTAATGCCCCCATTTTTTTCTTGGTCTTGGGATTGGACCCAGGATCTTGTCCATGCTAGAGAATTCTCAGCAACCTCTTCCTTTTTGAGATATCTATATTTATATCTGTGTGTGTATATGTGTGAGTGTGTGTGTGTGTATTTGTCTCCAAACATTAAAATAGCTTAAAAACATTTTTTGTTTTGTTTTTTTTTTTTTTTAGGGTTTCTCTGAATATCTCTGGCTGTCCTGGACTCGCTTTGTAGACCAGGCTGGCCTCGAACTCACAAAGATCCGCCTGCCTCTGCCTCCCAAGTGCTGGGATTAAAGGCGTGCGCCACCACCGCCCGGCTTTAAAAACATTTTTTAAAGCTGATGTCAGGGGCAGGAACTCACATGTAAAAACCCATCACTTTAAAAGTAGACTCAAGCCGAGAGTGGTGGCGCACGCCTTTAATCCCAGCACTTGGGAGGCAGAGGCAGGCAGATCATTGTGAGTTTGAGGCCAGCCTGGTCTACAAAGCGAGTCCAGGACAGCCAGAGCTGTTACACAGAGAAACCCTGTCTCAAAAAACCAAAAATAAATAAATAAATAAAAGTAGACTCAAGGTAAGGCCAGCCTAGTCTACATAGTGAGTTCCAGGCCAGCCTGAACTACAGGCTCAAAAACAAATAATAAACACACAAAAAATTAATCAAATAAATACACAAAACTTAAAAGTAGTTGTATTATATTAGTCATTTTCATCAGTACTAGGGATTGAACCTAGTACAACCCATTTAGACAATGTGCCCAGTAAGGTACAGCCACACCCCAGACATCATTGCTTTGTTTTGTTCCCTTCATTTTGGTCTTGTCTTGGACACACATGCTAGGCAAATGTTCTGAGCCACCCTCTTCCACCCCCCCACATTCTTTGAATCTTTTTTTGTTTATTTGGGTTGTGTGTGTGTGTGTGTGTGTGTGTGTGTGTGTGTGTGTGTGAGGGGGGGGGTTCTCAGTGTAGCCTTGGCTGTTCTAGACTCGATTTGTAGACCAGGCTGACCTCAAACTCACAAAGATCCACCTGCCTCTGTCTCCACAGTACTGAGATTAAAGGAATGCACTACCATATCCAGCTACATCCCTTGAATCTTACGAATTTTATTTCTACACAAAATGCAACTCTTATCATTTTTTTTTTTTTTTGGTTTTTCGAGACAGGGTTTCTCTGTGTATGCTTGGCTGTCCTGGACTCACTTTGTAGACCAGGCTGGCCTCGAACTCACAAAGATCCGCCTGCCTCTGCCTCCCAAGTACTGGGATTAAAGGCGTGCGCCACCACCGCCCGGCAACTCTTATCATTTTATTGCCATTTTAGTGGCAAAACAAAATTTGTGAAATATACTTCAGAGAAAAGTCATTAAAGTGTTTAAATGCTCCTGCCCCTTGAGGCATTGCGGATGTGGCTGCTGTGTCACATGTGCATCAGTAGGCGGCAGAGAGGAGAGAGACTATGTCTACATTCAATGTTCTGACCTATGAACATCTGAATGAATAGTAGCCTAACATTTCCTGAAAAAAAAAAAAAAAAAAAACCAAGCCTGAGACTTCCACCAGTTTGGGGCTAGGGTGCCTGGATAGGGAAGTAACCTGTGAGGTTGACCAGTCCAGCACCGGACAAGCACCAAATAGGCTTCCAGGACATGAAGCAAGCCAGAGGCTAGATGAACCTTGCCTGGCACCACAGACCCCAGGCAGATGGCAACTTGGGAGAGCTGGATAAGAAGCAAGCCCAAGACAACCACCAGACTGGTACCATAGGGCCTGGACAGAGAGCTAGCCTGAGATGAAAAGCAGTCTGGTGCCATACAGGCCTGGGGGTCAGACCATATTGAAGATGACCCCTGCCAGGCACCATAATGCACAATGCACAAGTGGGGCATAACCCTCCTAAGACAACAAGACCAGACACTTCCGGACAAGAGGAACAAGTAAGTGGTGGAGAAATGGAAGAGAAAGAGAAACAGAAGGATGTGGGCACAACGAAGGGAGGCAGAGCTGGAGACTTGAGGCTAGTAAGGAATAACCTGATGTCAATAGTCAGTGATGCCTCCTAGGGGACCGTGGTAGGGTCCTGGCCTCTGTTGCCAACAGGAGCCATATCTGGGTCCAGGGCCCTGCAGCAGTAGGGGTCTGTTACCACCAAAATCCAGGTGGACATCCCTGGTCTGGGTTGCCACCAGAGGACATGTTGATGTCTGAGGACTGTGTAGAACTGACCCATCCACCAACTGGGCATCATGGGAGAACTCGCCCTAGAGACATGACAGCAGGAGAGGTAGCAGTGCTCCTAACCAGCTGCAGCACTCAGAGCAGCCTCTGCACATTTCGAAAGATGCAAGTGAGCTGGCCCCAAAGATATGAGCTTGGGAGAGTTGGCTCTACCTCTCACCTCCCTGTGGTGACGGATGGTGGCATGAATGAGGGAAAGATACCCCTCTCCCTCACCTCTCATCACCCATAGCAGGTAGGAGACCTGGCCCGAGGGTCATGAGAGCAGGAAAGCTAGACTTGTCCTTTGTCTGCAAGACTCAGGAGAGCAGGCCCTGCACCTCTCCTGGACAGCCAGCACAGCTAGCTCTGGATGTGGGGATTGTCAGTGAGCCGGCCCTGAAGGCTGGGGTGTAGGAGAGCCAGCCCAACCTTTAGTCTGCTTTGTGGAGGTGTTGGCAAGGGAGATATCCCCTCCCCTCTCTTTTGCCCTTGCCACTGGTAGCAGGCAGGAGAATTGGCCCTGATGGACTCAGGAGAGCAGGAGAGCTGTCCCAGTCCCTTACCTGCTGCAGCACTCAGGAGAGCAGACCCTGCACCTTACCTGGGTAGCACAGTAGAACCAGCCCTGGATGTGGGGGTTTCAGGCCCAGAACCAGGGCTTTGAGTTGGCCTACCCTAACATATACTCCATGGATGAACTGCTGGAGTGCATGAAAAGGCCAGTTCCACAGACCCAAAACTACAGGATTTCCATGATACAGGACAACAACAGGATATCGGAGCGGAGTTCCAGTGAGGCTCCAGTACTGACAAAGTACCAGAAGCCAGAGGCCTCCTACCAGACCAAAGAGTTACTTTAATTAACATTTGCAAGCAAAAAAGTGTGAACAAGGCCAGATGTGGTGGCACATGTCTTTAATCCCAGCAATGGGGGGGGTGGGGGTCAGAGACAGGCAGATCTCTGTGTTCAAGGCCAGCCTGGTCTACAAAGCAAGTCCAAGACAGCCAAGACTACATAGAGAAACCCTGTCTCAAAACAAAGCAAAACAAACAAAAAACCCAAAAAAAATGTGGACAGAAGTGAATATTGTGGGACACACTGAGACACACTACAGCTTCCACAATGAAATTTTTTTTCTGTTGGGAGAGGTTGCAAGGGTGGAGGGCGGGTCTGAGGGGTGGTGGGAGATAAGTGGGAACAGGGTGCATACTGTGAAATTCACAAAATAAAAAAACAATAAAAAGAAAAGAAAACTTGCTGGAAAAAAAAACTGTTTGAATGCTGAGTGTGGTGGTACATGTGGGTGATCCCTAGCATGTTTGTGCAAGGTCCTGGATTAAATGCCCAGGAAAACACACACACACACACACACACACACACACACACACACACACACACAACAAATTAACAGCCAGGTAGTGGTGGTGCACACTTTTAATCCCAGCACTCCGGAGGCAGAGGTAGGCAGATCTCTGGAGTTCAAAGCCAGCCTGGTCTACAAAGTGAGTCCAAGACAGCCAGGGCTACACACAGAGAAACCCTGTCTCGAAAACAAAAACAAACAAACAAATAAACATAAACATGTACTAGCAGGGTATGGTCGTACATACCTAGATATTCAGTGTTTGGAAGGATCAGGAGTTCAGGAGCTCCCCAAATGCACAGGGAGGTTAACCCAAAGTCGGTGAGACTCTGTCCTCAAAAAGATCAAAACAAGGAGAGCAAAGCAATGATGGTTTTAAAGGTAGCTTGGGCTTCCTATAAAGTTGAAGTCTAACCTAGACTACCTGAAACCCTTTTGAAAGAAACAGGGAAAGCCAGGTCCGAGGGTACACTTTTAATCCCAACACTCTGAAAGCAGAAGCAGGCAGATTTCTGTGAGTTTGAGGTTAGCCTGGTCTACACAGAGAGTTCTATATTGTGAGACCCTGTCTCCAAAAGAGGGAGAAAGAGAGGAGGGTGTGGGGAGAAGAAAGGAAAGAGAATAAATGTAGTTTGTTTGTTTGTTTTTTAGTAGATCAGGTTGGCCTCAAACTTACAAGTGCTGGGATTAAAGGTGTGTACCACCACTGCCCAGCAAATGTAGTAAAAATTTAAGAGGGAAAAAAGAAAATTAGAAAAAATTAAAATACATATATATTATATATGTATATATTATTTATACATATGCACATTTTCCCTGAGCACAGAGGAAGGAGAAGCTGGGAGACACAGGAGAAAGAGGTCATGTCCTCAGTATTCAACAGAGCCTGGACCTATGAGCCAAGGGGCTCAGAAGTTGGGCTCTGGAATTCTATGCAGAGTCAGGAAAGCACATCCCCCTACCACAAAGAGGTCATGAATGCTCCAGTCCATAACACCTGTGGCCTCCTGAGGAAGCAGTCTAGGAGGTAGATGGTCCTGTGACTAGGCAGAAGGCAGAATCCAGACAGTAAAGTGTAAGCCAGTGGGGAACTTCAGAGAGAGGGGGACAGTTCTGGGGCGAGGGCTGTGCACCATGGTATGGATGCTACATGGCTCAGGGAGCCCAGAACACATATGGGCAGCTCTGTGGGTACCGTCCAGGAGCCTGAGGGGAGGACAGCCCAGAGAAGGAAAACATGACCTGCTGGGTCATGTAGGGCCTGACTGAGGTCAAGCTGTTTGCCTCTGCTGAGACCTTCTCCCTGAGCAGTTTATTAAGATGAGGTGGAGCCGGGCGGTGGTGGCGCATGCCTTTAATCCCAGCCCTTGGGAGGCAGAGGCAGGCGGATCTTTGCGAGTTCGAGGCCAGTCTGGTCTACAAAGCGAGTCCAGGACAGCCAGAGCTGTTAAACAGAGA